>JAVKLA010000005.1:21052199-21089667 GCA_034782735.1 Sagittarius serpentarius | reverse complement strand
TACTGAACTGAAAACACAGCACTGTACCAGCTACTAGGAAGACAATTAACTCTATCCCAGCCGAAACCAGGACAATACTCAACAGCTGAACATCTTCCGCTATGTTTAACTGAACCACCTTAATCTTCTTTTTTCCCGAAGCACAATGTTTGATGGAAAACATAGATTATTGTCTTCTATAAGAAGAAACTGATGTTATGCTGATTCTCAAAGTATCATTATAAACACCTACTTTTTAAAAATGAGTTAGTTGCGAGAGTCTCATCAGTCATGGTGCTTACCGTGTTCTTACTGCATCTTCAGGCTTGAAGGAAGCACCATCTAGTGAAGGAGCTCTGTGATGCAAAGCACTCCCCTGCTCCCTCCCTGATATTTCTGCATGAAGGGAGAAGACAACTACTTTTCTGTAGTCTGAACAGCTTCCCTGTGTAACTAGGGACTGTGCAGGAAAAGAAAGTTGAAATGAAAAATGTAGGCCGTGTGCACTAATTAGCATTACCCTTACAGCTCAACCATCTAGCCAGTATTTGTGCCTATAGTACTCACAGATAAAATTTTCTGCAATTGACTTCGAGCTTGCCTTTCTTCACAAATGGAAAAGCTTGCCTGCTTAAGTGTCCATCAAATGCAGAAATAAAATGTTTACCCAGTTTTTGTATGTTTTTACTCCTGCATCCAAGTAAGCATATGCAAACTTGTTTGTACTAGAATTTAATTGCCAGACTTAATAACTGTAATTATCTTTCAGCCAGACATATAGATGAGAGTATATCAAAATGTATGTGCAAGTGCTAGCATATGCAAAGCCTTTGTCAACAAAAGAGCTGAAGCTTCAGACCTGATACAGCCAGTAGATAGAGCAGAAAAGTTGTCCAAATAGCGAACTAACCTTTGGGCATTAGAGAAATGCAGAATTACATTAGTTTTGCTTCTTGTTCCATTTACACGGACACCTGTGATTAAAAAAAACCAAAATTTCTAAAAATCTTTGGTTTAGGGTGTTTAATTTATAATTGCAATAAAATTCTCCTTATGAGAGGATTATCATTATCTCTAAAAGCAGAACTTGGTCTATTAGTCACATTTAGCTTCATTCCAAGAAAGTAATGTTCCCTTTTTTTAGATGTTGTCAAGTAACAACGCCCACAGCTTAATATTACTGCTTACCTGCCTTTTCATTATATATAGCAACAAAAGGTTTAATTGCATCTATTCCTCCAAAATGTGATCAATAGTTCTAAATGTAGTCTGTTACTTGGTTCACAAGAACAACTCTTTTTCCAAATAAAATAATCCAATAATGGTCACTGGTACTTGACACAGACCATGCAGCCACCATAAATTTGGCTCCTTGACCCAATGTAATAGCAAGATGAAACCAGAGTGACTATTGTTTCTGGTATATTTGCTTCTGTCTGCTTGTATCATATCATTTAGCCCCCTCATTATTACCTTTGTGCCTCATTTTCATATTCCCACTTATCAGTATTCTCAGGAGGCTTGCATGCTCTTCTGCTCAAGAGTTAGGGCTTTTCCAGGAACTAGGGAAGAATGCTACTGTTCCCTTTATCCTACAGCTATGCCTATGTACCTGTGCTGGGTGTTTGACCTATCAGCTGACAACAATGTCTAAGGTGCTACTACCTGATTTTCTTAGGAATGTCAAGTTCTTGAACACTCCCAGCCCTCCAGTCACTATTTGGCCTTCCAACCATTTTTGTGGCTATTCTTGTGACCCTAGCATAATGAAAAATTAAACATTCAAAGCTAGGAACAGGCCATAAATCAGAAGATGGAACATGGTAAGGCCACTGTGACCTGAACTGGAGCTCTTTTTTTTCAGGTGAAAATAGCTTTATATTGAATGGAGGTAAGTAGCCATACCCAGGTAGCCAGAACCTGGATTGTTCAAGGGATAAGATGAACATTCTTACAACTCTGTAAAACATAATATGACCATTCTAGCATTAGGTTGATGAGGAGTTGAATCTCATTATCCATATGGACACAGACTTCTAGCTCTCCTACTTCACATACAAACAGGAGGAACATTGTGGTATCCTCTGCTTTCGCCAGATGAAAGCCCTGAAGTTTGGGTTTCTACTGATGTGAAAGGTTTGCCGACTTCTGCTGGGTCTGGGTAAATTAATAGGCTAGAAGGAAACAGATAACAAGTGATGCTTTTTAATGTCTGTGTGTTTTTACTTGCTTGCGTGACTGCTCAAAGATTAAGTCTGTTGATTCCTGCCATACGGTGATACCTCTATTTTTGTTTACCTGACCCCATTTGCTATTAACTTGTTTCTGTTCCTCTTTAGTCCAGGTCTCAGGCTTCTACGAGCCACACAGCTTGTTGTCCACTTATGTTCATCCATATTGTTTTATCTAATGCAATAGCTTCAGAAAATTCAGTAAACAGCTTTTGTTAGCAACCTAATTATCACTGGGCCAAAATCCAAGGCCCCAGTCTCACACACATCCTTCTGTTTGGCCACTTCTGCAAATACAAACCACTGTCCAAAGAAGCTGCTGAACTTTAGGTGTAGATTTCAAGAGCATGGCGTTTGGAAGGTGTTCTTCATTTCTGTCCTTTTAGGATTTCAGCAAGCACAAATCTCTTTCTTGGGACTACAACACTTCAAGCTGGACCCGTGTGTACTTTTTTGGGGGAAAGGATAGGTGCTCTGGACTGTGTTCAGGCAGAGGAGGCGGATAGAGAACACGCAGGTGAGATTTTTCCACCTGAGATTTAAGTTCGCTTTTCACAATGTTCCTCATGACCTTGCTATCCAAATGAGGCTTGCTGCCTTAGTATCATCTTTTTGTCACCTGATACTTGTACGCAGCAGCAACGGGCTCTTGCAGAAACTGTCTAACAAGAACCATATGATAAGGTTGAAAAAGTGTGTATTTTTGATAAGTGACACAGAAGTTGCTAGTTAGATTACTGCTGGCAAGATACACATTCCATCACCATACTGCAGCTGTTCAGCTGGTAGATGGATAACTTCTCTCGATTGGCTTCATGAGCCTTAAAGGAATGAGCAGTTCACCACATCCTGATAAGAATAGCCTATTTATTTGCATAGGAAAAAGCTAGAAATGCATGTACTTCCCTTTTTGCATCCACAGAGGAGCTGCAGAAAATTTGAGTGATACATTTGACCTGGTGAGCTACAGCTGAGGGATGTTACGTGGCCCTGGTGGTATGCAAGGCATGCAGAATTGCAGAAAAAGATCTTTTCTTACCGATGTATTACTTCAACAAGTCTCCAAGCACAGTTTGGGGATACGTATGCTCTGAAAAGCGCTGATATAAGTGGATAGTCCTGTAAGTGCCAAGTCATCCTGTTTGTACAAAGCCAGCAATGACTTATGAATTGTGCAATCTATGGGTAGTTTGGTGTGAAAATTTTTTTATGACACTGAAAAACAGATCCAGCTGTAGAACTTCCAAATCCAAATAGATTGGCTACAAACTGCTAACAGAGGGGGGTTTAGTTGCCGTCCTCTTTTCTATGGTCAATGTCAGACGGCAAGTGGTTGCTTGCTTTGTTCGATATGGAGGGAACTCAGCATTAGCTTCATGACGGTCACCTGCTTACCTTAAATTCTTGACCCACTGATGGATATAACTAATCTGATGCATAATCTTTTTCCTACAGTTCTGGAAGTTCCTTCTTGTCTCAGACCAAGAACTAGTAGGGAATGGTAGCTGCATCACCAAGGCTTCCTTGATATCTTCATAATCATCATCCTTTGGGAGATGATGAGAAAATTCTGTCTAGCCAGCATTTACATAATGAGCAGCCAGCCACCATGCAAGCAGATCAGCTCAGACATCCAGAAGTGACCTGAGGTAAGAAAGGTGATTCATATAGCTTCAATATCTACTGTTTTATCTGCTGCTAGCATCTGGACTCATGCTTCCTGGATTTTTCCTGTGTCCACCTAGCAAGCACAATCACCTACCCCAAATCACTCTCATGCCAAGATGAAAAACGTTGCTAACCAGTGATCAGCCCTTAAAACTCAGAGGCACGTATTCCGTGATACACTTGGAGACAATGGTCTATGATGCTTACTGCATAAAACAGCATAAATGGAACATAATGAGACTTATTTCTAATGCCAGAAATTAATACTTGGAAGAACTTGTGTCAGTGTGTCGGACATCACAAATTCTGTATACCTTACAAATCACAAACAACAAAAATACCTGTATTTTTTTTTCAGCCTCCCAGTAAGCACAGAAGGAACCAAGTATGATTCCTTATTGAGGCAGCAGAGTAATTTTTTTCTCTATATTTTCTATATTTACTACTGTTTTGATCCATCCATCTCTGGCTGAACTACCACAAAATATTTTTTCTCCCTGTGTGGAGGATCATGACAAGAGTCGTCAATTAATACTGAGCTTCACTCCAAGCCAAAGCCAGTGACATGTGAAACTCTGCATTCTTTGTAGTCTTGAATGTCCAGTAGAGATTTAAATTCATGGCAGCAGGCTGTAATGCTGAAGTAAAAGAAACGTGGTTCAGTTGGGCTCTGGTCCTACTTACTTTTGAAAAGCTCTGTATGTTCTTTACAGAAAAATGCATATCCTCTCTTAGAAAGAGTGAAGAACAGAGTTTTCAAGCCCCAGATCCTTGGTGCCACTACAGAATAAGACTTTTATATTTTGTGTCTGTAGTTCCCAGTTCTACAGTTGAGCAGGAAATGAAGCAGCTGTGACACTTGCACAGTACTCATCGAAAGCACAGGAAACCCGTGTAACCACATACTCAGAGTACAAATGAGAATGAACAGAAAATATTTTCAATCATGATACAGAGCTGCAAATTAGACTCAACCCCAGAATTTAATCAGGAAATACATAGTAGTATATCAACATACACTACAATTTCTTCATGAAATAATACCATGTAGAATTATTCAGAACATAATGCAAGAAATAAAGTATCCAAGTTGTAAACTTTTTGAGAGAGGTGACAAAAAGTGAGTGAGCAAGTTTCTGAGCGGCATCTTCAAGAGATACACAACTTACGACAAGCACAGTCTAAGTCGGCACTTAGTCCTCCTCGAGCCTGCCTCACCTGGGGTGTATCCATGGCGTAATGTACAAAGCCACAAGGTTTTATGAATGTTAGACTTCCAGGTGGGAGCAACTAGTGAGACAGTACCTGTTCTCATGCTGAAAGAAACTGCAATACAGGAGTATTGCACACCCCATAGCTGCGAAGAAGCTAGTGGACTGTTCTCTGACATGGTTTTGCTCTCTGACATGGTTTTGCTTTCACCTCAGTGTGCCATCTTTTTTAGGGATGCTTTATAAATTGTCGACATGCCTTCACGTCTAATCCAGCCCGTCATATAAGCCAAGATGTTTTAATATATTTCTTTTGTAGTGTTGAAATAAGCACATTCTTCCTGAGCTAATGTGAATTCATAAGGCGCATTTCTCTCCTGTGAGTTTAGCCCACTGTAAAGGGGACTGTCTTGTCTTGCTGGTGTCAAAATGAGCATATAGCTTTTGAGAAGACAATGAAATGTGTTCAGCCGGCAGAGTCATCCACAGCATCATCAGCTCTTCTCTGAGTGTTCTCCTCTGTATCCTGTGAGTACTGAGTCAGGAAAATGTCACATCAGCTGTGTTTACATCCTTTTATGCTCATTTTAAAAAAATGTTCAAGGGATCAAGCTCTCTAAGATGACATATTTGGAAAAAAAAAAAAGATAAATTTAGCTAAAATGTTTGCTGAAGCATATTTATTATTTCTATTCATTTCTACACCTTGATTTTTGATGCTTGATTATACAGGTCAGTCCGTCAGGAGAGAGACATTAGCATGTGAGTTGTGTAAATAACCAACAACAAAGAAATTGTGAAACAGGAATACTGATATTCACAACAGAATGCTGATGAATTAGTTTTGGAAAACTTTTCAAATTATTAAAAATAATAAAATTAAAGTTTCTTAATCTGCTTATGAATATTTTGAAAAAGAAAAAAAAAAGAATTTTTCACTCCCAAGTTTTATTATTTGTTCCGCTTCAGTCACAGATCAAAAGATTACTTTCCAGTTGACGTCTCTGTCTCACTGAACACAGCAACGGCTTCTGAGATTTACCCAGGTGTGGCAGATGATAATCAGCTGTGTTAGGATCAGTCAAATGAAACAGACACTGCACTACTATCTAGAAGAGTATACAGAAGGAGACGCACTGTCTGTTTAGACTGAGCTATACATAAACTGTGTTTCTATAAAGGTACCTGTTTTATTAGACAGCTTTCTAATCACTGAGTGGAAAAAATGTCTTAAACAGAGTAGCTTTCAGTTTAATTAAAACTTACAGCCAGTAAAAAACCACTGTAGTTTGTGTAGGCTTTACCTTTTATGCTCGCAAAACCTAAGCCAGTACAGAGCTGAAGTGCCATGGACAGATGATACCTGATCCAGCACAAAGCTTGTTAGTACAACAATAATCTGTCAACACTTTAAAACAAATTCGAACAGCCAGGGAGAATTTATTCCATATCAGCATTCTGTGTCATTTGGCGAACATGGTTTCAGTTTGGCAATACAAGTCCTGAAGTTGTATTTTCTGTTTTCAAATTATGGCTCCTCTATTTTACATTGGTTTAGGTGCATTTAGGTGCATGTCTCAAGTTACTCTAAGTTGATTTTTGTGTACAGGTAATATTAACAAAGGGATTTCCATACTTTCTGGAGGAAGTTTTGATTCCAAGAAATATTCTGAATATAAATGTCAACATGTTCAATCACTATATTAAAAAAAAAAAAAGAATAAATCAAATCAAAGTATATGCACCTAAGTTACAAACACCCGTGGAGGAAATTGGTTATGTTCTCAAGGCAAAATAAAAATTTACTGCTAGGAAGTGTTTTTCTTTTCCCCTGGATGACAAGAATAAACCTTATCTGACATGGAAGTTTCATCAGTGGAAATTGCCCCCATTTTCCATTAGCTGAGTAGAACTTCTGCTTGGATTGTCAAGCAACAGAATGGCAAAAACACCTCAGAGACTAATATCCAGAAGATGTTTGGATAAATGCAGAGGGCATATATTTTTTTCCTGAGGAAAACCCCAACAATAACAACAAAAACTTTTTCAAAATAGTTTGTAAATGAAATATCATTTAAAACATTTGTGACAGAAAGAAGCATGGATATTCATTGTGTGTTGGAAAAAGAGCTTGAATTCTGTTGAACTCTGTAATTTGTCCAACTGCTATCAAAATGATATCCTGTGAGTGATATTTACTATCTCCGATAATACAGCTGTCACGTTACAAATGCAATGTAATTGCAAGAGGTTTCCTTTTCCCTCGTTTAGAAGTTTTCCACTCTGTGCAACTTCTCTTTTTTACAGTATTAAATACCGTACTTCTGCTTTAAGCAAAACATGCAGTTAGTCTTTGGTTTAATTAAGTAAAAGAAAAACCCCAACCAGTAACTACAAGATAATATGCAAAGACCTCCCCAAACAAAATTACGGTCCTAAGATGTGTTCAAATACAGGTCTGCTAAAACTGGACAGAGATGCCCTGACCAGTCTCTAAACTCACTGAAGTTTCAGAGTGGCGAAGGTGCCATTTGCAAGGAGCAAGTAGCGCACTGAGGCAGAGCTGCGCCTGCTGCTATGACCCTTCTGCATCTGCCCTGGCCTGACATACACTGCGCACACCTGGGGCAAATTGTTTAGAGCCTGAAATTTTGCATGTTCTATCCTAGCTTTAAAGTGATTCTTTTTTACAGAAAGTTTGAAACGAATACTTTTATTATGTGAGCAAGAAAAATAACCTGAATCTTATTGTTGTAGTATTTACACCTGTAAAACAAATTCAGAATATGACTTTGCCTAGCTTATCAGCCAAGTTTTATTTTCTGTGGCATAGGCAGTCAATGCAGTCTCTGTTCCCACGGAACAGATGTGCACGTGTGTGTGTACAGATGTCTGTGAGAGAGTGTGCGCTCTGATTCTGGAAAGCAGATGGATCAGTTTCCTTAAAACAGGTAAAACTTTAAACAAACAAACAAACCAACCACGCGAACCTGTTAATAATAGAAAGTCCAGAAGACGTGAGGGTGAAAGGCAGCTGTCTGCCACCCTGTACCTTTGGGGATGGCCATTCTTACAGAGCTATAACAGACTGTTTTGGAGTTATTTAAGACAACTCAAGCAAGAATTTACAGCTTCAGTCTCTGCAGTGTATTCTGCACAGGCATTTTACCTAATCTATTCAGCAGAGTGCTGAGATTTCTGGCACTGGAAGCAGTGGGCTCTTTGCTCCCTTTCGCTTGTGGCTGTGGAAGTGACTGCCAAGGAAGGATTAGCCTCCAGGGCTAAGGGAGATGGTGGCATTACCACCTCCCCCCTTGGACCTTGCTGGGAAGGAAGGGTGGACTAGCACCTTGAAAACTCCTTCCTTGGCTGCTGATTATCCCAAGCTCCTTTGCTCCATCCTGTTTCCACATGGTCCTACCCATTTTCAAGGTTACGCCAGCCCCTTTGAATTTAGCTCCTTCTCCTGCAGTGGTAATAGCTACCTCACACATCAGTTTTCCCCTCCTCTTCCCCCCACCTCCCTTTGGTGAGCAGGCTTTCTGCCACTCGGTGTCCACAGCTTGGGATCCGGCCAACACAACTGAGACAGCAAGTCTGGAAATAGCCTATAGAGCCCTGCTTTGCTAGACTGGAAAGTTTTATATAAAATAGGTTGGAAAGATTTATACAATGGATTGGCAGCTGATTAACAGAAAAACACACCCAGGAGCCAAAATGAATTTTGAGTCCTGTGGAAGGATGCCAGCTTGACAGCTCTGCAAACCAAAGCTACCCACAGAACAGGTACAGGACAGGGACCAACTCCAGCAGCTTCTGCCACCCTCTCTGAGAAAATCTGACGACTATGATGAGCAACAGTCAGTTTCTATAGCCATGATTTTTTGTCGTAGTAAGACCTGAGGGTTAAACAATAAGGAAACAATCTCGTAAGCACTGTGTATGTCTGTTTAGCGTAGACTTTTTTTCCTTCTGTGAAGCTCACGACAGCAGTTTGGATCACATTAGCATTTACAGTAGGTCAGACTCATACCACCACACAGATGCTTTTAATTGCTCAGCAGAACTTTTTTGCAACCAAAGAAGAGTAATTTCAGGTGGCAAAAATTTGCAAATCCGTCTGACTTCGGGTAAGTTCTCTGTTAAATAAGACCCTACCAAGATCAAAGTATTGACATCTAATCCCTGGATAGCAGATACATCTAGGAAAAAAACGCCATGCTTCATGTCATGAAGATATTTTCCACTTAGTTATTTTAATATACAGTGTCCTGGTTTTGGCTGGGATAGAGTTAATTTTCTTTCTAGTAGCTGGCACAGTGCTGTATTTTGGGTTTAGTACGAGAAGAATGTTGATAACACCCTGATGTTTTCAGTTGTTGCTAAGTCGTGTTTAGACTAAGCCAAGGATTTTCCAGCTTCTCCTGCCCAGCCAGCAAGAAGGCTGGAGGGGCACAGGGAAGTTGGGAGGGGAGACAGGCAGGACAGCTGACCCAAACTGGCCAAAGAGGTATTCCGTACCATGGGACGTCACAGAAACTGGGGGGAGTTGGCCGGGGAGGGGCAGATCGCTGCTCAGGAACTGACTGGGCATCAGTCAGCGAGTGGTGAGCAACTGCACTGTGCATCACTTGTTTTGTGTATTCCAATCCTTTTATTATTACTGTCACTTTATTGTTGTTATTAGTGTCATTGTTATTTTCTTCCTTTCTATCCTATGAAACTATCTTTATCTCAACCCACAAGTTTTAATTTTTTTTCCCAATTCTCTCCCCGATCCCACTGCGGGGGGGGAATTGAGTGAGCAGTTGTGTGGTGCTGAGTTGCTGGCTGGGGTTAAACCACGACATACAGAAATAAGAGTTCTCTAAGTCCAATAGTATTCATAACATATCACAAACTTCAGCTTTTTTTTGTTTCTTGTGAACCCTTTTATTTGCAGCAATTGAAAATAAAAAATTAGAAGCATCTTGGTATCGTCAGCAGTATATTACCAACCATTATTGTATTTTGTGTTCCCATGGACTCCTTTAGTGCATGTCTGACTTTACTAAATTACAGTGATTCCACGTCTGGCTTTTGGAATCGCATTAGGAATAGTTGTTCTAATCTTTATTACGCCAGCTCTACTGTTTTCTCTTAGTAATTTCAAGCCAAAATCCATTTGAAGCGCTGAATCAACTCCACATTTCTTGTTTCTTTGTTGGTTTTGAAAATACTGGTTTTAACTAAACTAAAAGTGCATAGATTAAAAAAAAAAGTTATTCACTAAGAACTAAGCTAAAACACTTGCCTACATGTAAGATACCACATTCTTGAAGCTTTCGAAGGACCCAAAGCCTGAACCAGGTATTTAAAAGAATTGCTTGAAATTTTTTATCAGATTGTTTTTCAGTGGAAAACTGAAGTTTCAATAAACTCAGTTCTTGTAAAACACTGACAAGTTTCAGTTAACTTTATTTTTTAACAACTGACATCTGAAAAATAAAACATATTAATTTTCAGTCAGAAACATGAAAACATTGACCCAAAGTAATCTGGGGTGTGTAAACTACTGCATTAGGTAAGATAAATATTGCTTCTTATTCTCTGGTTTGATTTGGGGTTGTCTTCCAAATGATAAATAGGCCATTCACATACCAAGTTTATGAATTATATTCTGTTGCTAGATTCTACTGTGGCAAACATATCATCACTTCTGATGAAAGCTCCCTAAACCTGGTCAGAATAGACTCTTACTTCTATGGGTAATGTTGTATATTTACCTGCCATAAAGCCAAGTAATCGAACAGATACACATTGAAACTTCACTGACACAGATAGTGTAGCAAGTTATCAATAATATCTGTCCATGAAAATATAATTAGAACTTACTAACTTCTTTTTTTTCCTTAGATAAAAATTTTAAATGTCTCTCATTCCCTCTCATTTTTAGTTCCCTCCCTTTATCAACTTTAAATGTTCCAAGATGTATGTTATTGTGCAAAAATATTATTGTGGATAACGTCTGACACTCCCACTGGCCTTGGGATGGTCAGCACACCAGCTTGTGCTATAATTATTGGAGGCGAGGCTGTACTTTCTACATTTATAACAAAGTAAAACCACTTTTAAGATCAGTTTTATTTTCTTATCCTCCTCTCCCTCATTTTAGGATCATAGGATAAGTCAGATTAGACAGGACCTAAAAGCAGGTCTCTAGTCCCATCTCCTGCTCAAAACAGGGTCAGCTTGAGGTCTGGCTCTGCTCCTGTTAGGATAGGCTGGGAGGCTGCTGGCCTTTTTTCTGCCAGGGTGCTCCTTTCTCATGCTCATCTCTCTTCCCCTCCAGGGTCCCCAGGACTGTATTTTGCAGAGCTGCTCCCCAGTCATCACCCCCCGGCCTGTATCATTACAAGGGGCTCTTCCTTCTCAGGAATAGGGATTTGCATTTATCCCTGTTGAATTTCACATAGTACCTACTGGCCCTTTCCTCAAATTCATACTCTCCTTCTTTCTTTAAGAAGAATGATAAGAAATTTTCACTTGTCATTAGCTTGTCTACAATCATAAATAATCAGTACCTGTCCTCAACACAGGACAGAAGAGAGACTTGGGGTTCCAGGCTGGAGCAAGCTGAATGATGTCAACTGCATGTGTGAGTGTGCCCGCTGTAAGGTAGGCATGTGAAAGTGCACTTCAGCCGGGGGTAAATATGCCTCTTTTGGACCAGGGGTGTCTTACTTTCAGGGACTGCGTGAGACTTTCACAGATGCTTAATACAGTAGAGTTTGACCTGCGAAGAGCTGACCCAATGATATGAACAATGTCCATTATGGCTGCCCTCAACTTTGCCTTTGGTACTGAGGTCAATAACTTTATTTTTTTGTCAGATAAGATTCAACTACTTTGTAGACAGCAAATTCCAGTTAAAAGAAAGTCAGAGTGCAAATAATGTCTGGTTTATTCCCTTTGCTGTTTTATTCAATGTCTTTCTTTCTTCATGGATTTATTATGCTCTCGCAGGACTAATGGTAATATTGACTGGAGCTGAAAGCCACGTCTTTGTCCAGTGTTGTAAATTCTGACAAGAACCAGGCTTTTCCAGTGTGTCATGTCAGCAAATCACTGGATCTAACACAGGCAGTGCCTACAACAGGTACTAGCAGTCAATATTTTCTCCCTGCAGAAGATCTCTTCCCTTCCAAAGTCATCCTCTCTCTTGCACTCTCCAGCAGGCAGAGCATTAATTCTCTTGCTTTCTTAAAGCATATTGACACAGCTCCGGCTGGAGGGGTGAGACAACCTGCAGCTCCTCCATAGCCCAATAGAACTGTTTTGTACTAAGGAAGCAAAGAAAGGCCTGATAAGATTGAGATTTGAAATAAGTTTTGAGTTGTTCAGTCATGTCAAGAAAAGTTATGTTTATCCATTTTTTTAAATGCCTAGCAAAGCTCAGGGTCACACACGGCGGCATCTATGAAGTTTAAGTGCAACCACATTAAGTAGTTGTGCAGTAATGAGTTTTCATAGTCACAAGAAGAGCTTAAATCTGGTCCAAGACCTCTTTAAGTAACCTCAGTGCTTTATATCTGTGTATAAGAAAAATTCTGAAACTATCCATATCCCTGAAAACATCCCAGTTTCTTTATTTATTGGCTCCTAACCTCACAAAGCATCTCCGTGACTGGCCCAGAATACCACGGAGTGCTGTCTGTAGTTGTCCTCACATGCCAGCTCTGCGCAAATGGGTGGTGGTGTATCCATTTTATGGAGGATAATCCCTGCAGTAAGTCACTGAAGATGTTTGGAAGTGTGGTTATGGCCCTGACTACTACTCCTAGTACCATCTCAAGTATTAGAACATTCCTTCAAGGTGTGAAGATCTGAATTCAGGATTACTGAATCTCACAACTCCTCAGGGATGATCTTTGATACTGGGTTCTTCTAAGCCCATCCTTTCTTCCCTGGCTGAGCCTCTGTGCAGCCAGGGACCTGAGAATCACAGCATGAGAAAGAACACCCACCCAGGGGCTGCCTAGTTCTCTCTCGTGTCCAGGATATTCAGATGAGATGAAAGTTGTAGAAGTTTATAATCTCTATGTTTATGACCATTCCTGACACTTTTTGTCCAGTGTCAAATAAATGTCAGGTAACCTGACTTTCCTTCTCTTAATTGGAGCTAAAACTCTCTTTTGCTTGCTTTCTCTTGCTCTCCTTTCTCCACTGTAGTTGATTTGCTAATGAGACTGTCCTGGAGACTGGTGGCTGGGTAGTCCCTAGAAAAGGGGAGTTAGAGCTTCTCATACGGAGAGGGACTGGGAATCCAGGTCCCTTTTTCAGGGCCTTTTTACTGAGAGGTGATTCAAATGGAGGAGAGACAGAGGAACGCTAAGTTCGCTTTAAAAAAAAAAAAAAAATCCTAGCACTTCACCACAGAAAATGTCTAAATAATAAACCTGCTGCTCCAAATTTGAAGACTTTTTCTCCTCTTATAGTAGAGGGCACAGCAATATTTACTTTAGGAGTATGGATCACTCCATAAGCAATATGAATGTAAGATCTATTATATCCAGAAATCTGTGCTTTTCAGGGATGGGGAACACAAAGAAGTAGTATTTTAACATTTAATTAGGAGAATATGTGTTTACCTGTCTTTAAAAACTGTGTTGTGTTTTTTCTCATTTTAAAGGACAGGAAAACAATTTTTTCTAAATTTCTGTAAATAATAGAATAAGTCTTTGCTTTTACTGAGGCTTAATTAGTTAATTTAACACAGCATTAGCCTTACTATGAAGCTTTATAAAAATTTTCACTTCCAAGTAGCTTTCCTGTTCAGATATAAGAAAGTGCATCTAAACCAATAAAGCCTGATTCAGGAACTGATGGGCTCATTTGCATCCTGGCCAGAACATCAATCAATAGCTTTCGTTTTGTTTAAAGGCCAGGGGCCAAATTAGAGTTTGAAAAGTCCTTGTAAAACCTTTGGGTAATTTTGAGATTGAGTCTAATGAAAGATTAATGAATACAGGCATCCATTTCTAGCCCATCTATTTACATATGACTTCTACCTTCAGTCCTGCTGAGTGGCAATCAAAGTGCATCAGTCTGTTTCTGCAGATAGTGCTGACTACCTAAGAATAGCTTCTGCTACCGTAGCAGTCTCTTCATGTCATTCTTTCCTATGCCTGTATCATAAGCCTAGAAAGTCAGATATAGGAAGAAACAGTGGATGCAGTCTGGGTGTTTATCACTCATAAAAAAATTTACCATAATTTCCACTCTAAGTATAGGAATCATAGTAAATACCTAGCTGTGGTAAATATCACCACATACTGGCTCCTCCAAGCTACAGACAGGGAGAAAAATTTCCACTGGTGAATGAGAGCAGAATGTTCTTTGAAGCATAAATCATATTTCCAAAGCAAACAGCTGAGTATATTTGGATACATGATTCTTTTTACAATGGTAATCACTAGATTGAGTAACCTGAAGTTTTTTATTCTATTTAATAAATGCAGCTAATTAATTTCACTTTTCTAGTATGATTTGATCTGCAGAGAAAACCACATATTTTCATTATTGCTATGTTATTTACTTTTATGAAACACTTGATCTGTTTCTTTTTTGTTTAAGGGAGACTAAATATTCCTGATCCAAAGTTTTGTTGCAAGACTAACAGCTCAGTTCTTGTTTTCATATGAAATGAGTTATTCTGTAGAAAGATTTTATGTGTTCCACAAAAAGAATGAATTATCTTTCCTGATGAAAGTTGCTAGACTTTTCTCATACTACGCAGCTTAACTTAAGCTTCATGAGAACTGTCCCCTAAACGTCTTCTGAATCATATTTTTATTGTGGAAATGTTACTTTGAAACTCAGAAATGTGTGAGAAGCTTTTGTTTTCTAGCCTCTTTGTTTCTTTTTCTTCAATAGTGATGTCATTTTTTAATATAAAGAAAATAAATATTTTTAAAGTAGCCTGTCTTACAAATTTTTCTTCCTTTTCTTGTACCTTCTTATTTTGAACTTCATATATAAAATCATCCCACGTTCAGAGCACACTTTTTCTCTCCCCTTCTCCAGATAAGTAGATAACATATTTGCTTTGTCCTGATCATCATCAAACAGCTGAGTGTTTCTAGCTGAAATGCTCTTCAGTCATTCCCTCTCCTTCAAGCTAGCTGTGAAACTTCCAGTCACTCTTACCATCTGTGGATCGTCACTCTCAAAGACTGAGGAATACCTGCTAGCTTTGCATTGGCAACTGCGTTTATTGTTACCAGATGCTAATCACAGAAGTCACTGTTATTGGAGAAGTCATTTTGCAGGGTTCTGCTCTACGCTACTGGAAGTGAATTCTTTTAATGGATTTCAGGATTCAATGTAAAAAGAATAACGGAGTATCCCAGATATTTGCTTGACCATGATTAGAGATCTTCAAGCAATCTATAGAAAGTTTTACTCATGTTGTATGTGCTAAAAGGTATATTCTATTGCATCTGTGTAGACATGGAAGAAGATTGGACTTGCTTTAGTCTTTCTTCTCGTTAATTGGATAATGGGCAAAAAAAAGCTGTTTTTCCTTTGCCGTGAGTGTTAATAGCTTAATTTTTAATGTGAGTTCTAGAAAATTCAAGATCTTCTACATCGAGCTGAAGAAAAAGTACGCTTTAATTGAGACATAACATACGTATGGAGGAAAGGTACAACAGCCATCTCTTGACAGAGACGTGCAGGTCATGCACTTAAGCTGAATTATTTCCAAACTGAGTTACGGAGTTGCGTTGTGCAAGCTTGTTGTTTTGCTCTGTTTAGAATGACCGACACAACAAGCACCCAATCAGTGAATGAAGTTTTTAGCCACTGTCTCAGTACAAATGGTAAATGGTAAAAATTAGCCAGGCAATTAGAAGAACGTACTTCTAGACTCAGTGTTGAATGGGTCCTAAAGATGTCTATTATTAACACAGGTTATTAACAGACATGGTTAAGAGCTTAATTTAATAAATGACTCATCTTTGTTAAACTGGAGAGGGTGCCGATGAAGAAAAACATTTTGGGAAAAAAATAATTGCCACAAAACACGCAATGGTGGATGTGTTATAGTAATTGATATAGACGATCACATTCGAAACAACTATTTATGGATGATTACTAGCCCTTTGTGGTTACACAGAACTTGATAAAGGTGTGGATGGGACTCCAGGTATCCCCAGAAAATTAAAAAAACAATATTTCTCATGGACTTCACAAATGTTGCTCAAATGCTGGTGACCTCATTGCTTTTCTGTAACAATCTCACCATGTGTTCTGCCAGATTAGTGACATATCTGTATGTAGAAATGACCCGACTCTGTGGATCCAGAGCCACAAATTCTACAGGACTTCTTTCCACACACCAAAAATAACAAGGGTCACTTGGTACCTCACGTGAACAGCAATGTATCAGTCCTGAAAATACTGAAGCTTAGGAAAAAATGCAAACCACATCCAGGTTAATATACCAATTCAGTTAGAAATTCAGCATTATGAGCACAAAGGTAATAACCACCAAAAAGGTGGTCTTCATCAAGAGTTACCACTGGCTCAAGGAGCTCTGCTGTGAGTTTTCCTCGCAAGGCTGCATGGCAGAGTCAGGTCCCTAGGCAGGGGAAAGGCCTAACCATCCCAAGAAGAATCTGAGCGTGGTGGGGTAAGATGGTACACAGGAACCCGTACGTGGGGACTGAAGAGCTGAAGTAGCCGTCAGGCAGATTTTTAATGAGATAATCAGGAGACCAGAATCCTATCAGGTCACTGCGAGCTGCACAAACGAGACATGTCATTCTGTGACTATCCACAGGGGACCAAAAACCCATGGACTGATTCTGGCAATACTAAATTCTGTGCAACACTAATTTGTGCAGCAAATGGGCAGCCAAATCCCACTGGTTTCAATGGAATCCCACCTCAATTTTTTTTATTTTATGAAGAAACTGAATTAAACATACATGAAAGCATACAAATAAAACTCATTGTCCTTTGATAAAAATGAAGAAACTCTCAGTACAAGTCTTCCTTCTGATAGCTCATTGCAGCTACTTTCTTCTTTTCTAAGGGTAGATGCTGCTTTCTCAATGTGGTTCTGTAAAATTCCCAGAGCACGTTGTCATGATGTATTGACGTTTATATCAGTAGGATACATACTGAAACTGTCTGAGGGAGCCACAAGGTCTAAGGAAGCATATTGTATGAGGAAGCTTTGAAATCTGCGTGAGTCTGACATCCCAGTTCTGTTTGTTAAATCACTAACCGGTTTTACTCTAAGGATGGAAAAGACAGATGCTTAATGTGTGAAACAAAAGGCACACAACACTCACCTACTAAATACACAAACCCCCCAGATGTATAAATGAAGGGGTGCCCTAAACAGTGGTCACAACAAGAAAAGTTCTGCTTCCCAGCCCAAGGCCTGTGATCACAACATTCTTCCCTGTGTAAGCAACTAAAAGGTGTCCTTCACATGCCCAGTGTCCCCAGCTCTTACTAGAGGTCGTCTCATCTAGCAGAGACGACACAACACAAATAAAAAAGAAGGCAGGCATATGACAAGGTGATGCATTGGAAACTTGTCTGCTCTTTCCAACTATGTTAGATGATCTAACGAAAGATATTACCCCACGACTGTGGCTTCTTGTAACTCTCATTGCATTCTGAAACTCTGAAACTGCTCTTGTAGGATTATCTCTCCCATACACAGACCCTGTTCATCTTATTGAAGCAACGAAGCCTGGTGAATAAATACATACACTTTTACTGAGAGAGAATTTTTGCTGTTAATTTTAAATAAGAGTAGAAATATTTTAAACGCTCTTAGAAGATTGTCTTGAAAAGTAAACAACAAACTCAATCAAAACCTTTCTGTGCCATTATACCCTTTTCTTTCAGATAAACCATTTACCTTCCAACAAACCATTATTCACCTGATGAGTGATTCCAGTAACATAAATAAATAAGGTTTATGAAAATTGTTTTGTGGACCATGCAAATGAACTTACCTAAAATCAGAACTCCACAATGTGGACATAAATATCTGACCTTTTTTTTCCGTTAGCCTTTTTTATAATCTGTGGAGAAAAACATGTTCTTCTTGGGTGCTATTCACCTCACGTCAAAGTAGGCAACCAAAATAAATCAAATTAATTGAACTCTAAACTGCCTTTTTTATCACTGATGTAAAGGGACGTTAGGGAGACTACTTCAGATGTAGAATGCTACGAAGTAGGTATTTAAAGTTTGGTGAGACGAATCTCATCTCATCAGAAGATGAATCCTATAAAAAATGGCTGTTTAATAGCCAGTCTATAGAAGAGGTTGTGACACCCACTATTTTACTATCTGATTTAATTTGACAAACCAATTATAACTTTACAGACTTCTGCAGTTCCTGTTTCAATTGTCAGTTCTAAAAAGCTTTTGTATTATAATTTATTTGCTGATCCAATAAGAATTATTGCACTTTGAACCCTGTCCACTTCTCCAAAGGAAAGCTGTAACTGCTATTCATTTATTTTGGTTCTACTGATTATATCAGTTTTTATCTTACAGAATTGTGAAGTTCCTGCACCAACCTATGTGAAAAGTCATAAAAATAAGAGGTATCAAGGAAGAATTTGTTAACAGATTTGTTAACATTTTTTCAAATGTTACTAACCTTACAATCCTTAGTTTAAAAACAAAAGCTAATTTTAGAAAGTTATTAATTTATATGCACTATGCACTCAGTAATGTGAATTTCATCTCATTTTAGCCAACTAAATGAAGCATCCTAGCTAAATGGATTGTGGGTCTGATTTAAGGTGATCTTTCTCTCTAGCTCTGTCTCTGTATTGCTGGTATATTTGTTATTGGAGCAGTAGTATCTCTGCAAAAGAGGGTTAGGAATACCTTCCTTCACCCACTGAACTGTCGCGTTTGGCCCAGAGCTGTGTGGCTCTGGTAATTTCACATGGACATAAACGCGTGGTGGAGTGGACGGTGATGGACAGGCAGTTCTGAAGCCAGTTTTCTTACTGGAGACAACATGTAGCTTGATGGTGTTATGCTATTGCTTAGGGTCTCCCTATAGTCAATAAACAGAAATGTCTTTGGAAAGCAATTAATTTCAATTATTTTAGGCACTTACAATAGAATGAGATGACCAGGGCATCATCCAAAGCTGCCTGTCTGTATTAGTTAAGAGAAAGTCTAGACAATCCTGCTACATGCTGAAGTTTTGAAAAGCTGAATTTGAGTGAGATAATCCCATTCTAAATTTTTAAGGGCTTAATTTGGGTATGCATGTTTGCAGATTTAAATACCCTTGTGAACGTATAAAAAAGTGCATGTACAGTAAGTGTTCATCTGTTTGAAAAAAGACTTTAGCAGTGCCTAGTGAGTCATACACGTACTGCCAGAAACGGGCATAGCAGTTATTTACGTGTTTAGGGTTTTTTTCTTAGACAAATGAAAATAGGTAACTGTGCTACAGAATAAGCAGATGACTACTGATGCATTTTGGAAGAGAGCTGGTATTTTTAACTTGTTAATTGAACAATAAATTAACCTTGTGGGACCTGTACCAAGACCAGGGCTGGACTCTTCTGACTCTTCAGAGGAAAATACAAGACCTGCATAGGGAGGTAGGCTGTGAGGCCAAGGCACACGCTCAGCTTTGCAGGCTGCTGGCGCTGGGTACCAAGACAGCGGAAGCCTGTGCCCCGCGCCCAGCAATGCATGCAGTGATTAATACTCTGAACTTCACCTAGTAAACCTGCCGTGGTCAGGGGCTCCTAATGGTTGACCTAGTATATCTCCACATGTCAATGTCCTTTATGTTCTTTTCTGCTCTGCATTTACTGCCCCTCCAAATGTGCTACTGTAGATTTCCAAATACTTTGTGGGTGTTTATTAAAAAAAGCTAAAACCATCTAGACTGGACTCCCCAGAAGAGGCCATTGCTATAACCGCGTCACTTTACTCAGGCACACGACTTTCTCGGGAAAGGGTAGGTGCTGTACATTTCTAAGGGTTCTGGATTTGCTGCTCCAGCACAAACTTCCTGGAATCTGTGAAGTCCTGTTCCACAGCCAGACAGCCAGAATTGCATCTGGGAATATCTTTATAATGCCAGTTCCACTGCTTTAGCTTTCTCAAAGCCATGGCCCCACTGATTTCATGAACTGGTAGTTCACATTCAGCATGGCTTACACTCGCTGAGTTCCAGCTTCCCTCCCAAGTATTTTGTCTTTTGCTGGTGTTATTCTCAGGGCGAATTTTGTTACTGTACCTTCAAAGACAGAAAATCAGGCTGGATTAGTTTGCTGCTAGCATCACAGCATCACTCCTTTGAAGATCCTTTGTCATTTTAGAGACTGCACTCGGACTCACCAAGGAAGCGAGGGGAACTAGTTCTTCCACCTGATGGAAACAGAAATACTTCTTTTTTATTTTGCTGCCACAAAAATGTCAAACTTCATCCTTTCACAACCAGCATGTATTCATAAACAACAACTGACTATATAGAGAGTCTGGCAACATTTGAGATATTTCTGTGTTTGTCACATAGTTGATGGGACTAAAGCCATGTATTGCCTGCATGGATGTACATCCTAATAACTCAAGGTGATGTCAGTAAGAGCTCAGACAAGAAACTTCCACTCAGATGGGAGTTCAGAAGCTGCAGAAGCAACCTGGAAACCCCTTGAATACCAGCAAAATGGGAGTCCAGGACTTTCATATAAAGCCCACACATATGAGTGAAAAAAGTTTAGAAAAATTAAATCCGTGTCTGAAGGCAGTCAAAATAACAGAGCAGCAATTTCCCTCCAACTTTGGGCCAGCACACATTTGCAGTTTAGTTTGAGGCATCCCAGGAGGTTTCCACAGCGAGGGGTATGCTCTGCTCCAGCAGCCTGGATGTCAAGCAGCTCACTGATCTGCTTCTGAACTGCCGCTGGTTTTAGCAGGACACTAAAGATAAACCATCGCTTATTTTGGAACCTCAGAAACTGAGTGGAGCATCAGGCAGAAGCTGGAGCTAACTAAGCCAGGTCTCGATTACACATTAAAACTCAGAGCTTTATCCTCAGTCAAATTTCATATCAGGGCTGTTACTTTGCCGTTACACAGGATGAGTCTAACATTCTATAAATTATTATTTAAGACACAATTGTTCAAGTCTATTAGTGCTGCTTTAATGAATTTCTCCCTCTTTTTTTCTTTTCATTACAATCATTTGTTCCTCATCTGTAAAACAGCCAGTACGATTGAAATTAAAAAAATCTCCATGAAATAGCTTTATTTTCCAGGGCCTGTGATAGTCATATTACCCTTACATTAAGGTAGATTTTACATTTAATTGACTATGTTTCAGTGAGCATAGAGATTTATTGCCCCTTGAAGAAAATATTGACCTCAGCTTTGCCTTGGTCAATAGTTTGTCTTACAGGTCAAGAGAATTGAATAACCTCACAAAAAGTAGATACCTGATTATTATTTACATGTGTGCAATTTATAGAAGTACATACTCATTTAAAGTGATAAGTTCTTTCATATATAATAAAGTATCTTTGTAACAGAGGCAATTTTTATTAATCCAAGTGTCAACCCATAATAGTTTTGTCAAATACTACATGCTCCACACTTCCATTTTGAGCTCAAGGCTTGACCTCACTAGAAGAGAATTGCAAGAACACCATGAATGTTCACACTTGTGATATTCTGATTGCCGATGGAATTCAGACCAAAGGAAATTAGCTTCATCTCCCTTCTGACTGGTCATAATGCCAGATATGCTTTCTCTCATTCACCTCCGAAAACTATCCTCAGTCCTAGACAATTTATGATGAATTTCCAAAATTTGATTTTAATACGATCAGTATTTGTAACCCAGTATAGCAACTGCTGAAGCTGATGGATGAATAAATAAGGTCTTCACCTGTGTGCAAGAAAGGCTATACAACCTTCTGTGAGTGACTCTGTGGGTCTTGACTCTATCTGAGCAGTGGATGTTTTTTCCTGTTTTATCTTCTCAGGATAGGTTGGATGGGTTCAGGGCAGTGTTTCACAGTGATAAAAAAACATTTTTTACACATTGCTATGGGCAATCCATTAGCCCATTACCTTAAATTGGAAACTCTTATATTAGGACTTGAAATGCAATTAAGTAATCAATGTTATTAAAAATCCTGAAATTATCTATATAATACTTTCAGAAGATTGTTACTGTTTCAGCTTTTCATTGAGAAACATGACTGACGTCCCTAGAGAGACTTCAAAGATTAAAAGAAAGTTACAAAATGTAAAACCCATGATAATAACTTCTAAGTGTCTGTGCTGACTGCTGCAAGCTATGAGTCTGTATACGGATACTTGAAATTACATCCTACATCAAAGAAGATTACATGATGTATAATGGGATTTAATGTTAAAAAGTGATCTCCTTTAGAGCCTTATGGCTGTTGTAAAGGCACAAAAGCCCGAAGAAATTCACACATTTCAGGGAGAATAAAAAGTAGAGCGATTTCTTAATGTGGAACATAAATAGCAGAGTTGCATTAGTTGTTTTCTGCAACAGGGCAACTTTTCACATTCTTTCGTGTAATACTGACTTTTTCAAACTTACTGAAAGGGCAATGTAGTATTCGTACATTCTTCTTGTGAAACTGAGAAGTTCAGCCTCCATGAGTCACATTATTTTACTTTTGAAATACACTCCAACATTTTAAAATCAGAGCCTACCTGAACAAACTTACGTTGAAGACTTATTTCACAGGCAACAGCTGAATTTTGTTCACGGACTTGTTCCTGATTGTTTTTATTTAGACAGCTTGTCCCATTTGTCTCATCTGAAGCAGGACAGATTGTTTTAAATACAAGTAATGGAGAATAAATGGAGTTAAAAGCTTCCAAGAAAAGCTCTGCCCTCAGAGAATTATTAGGTTAGTTCTCCTGAGGAACAAGGCTAAAGAAAAAAGGAAATTTGGCAGTTCCTCACAGAAACACTATTAAGATCACAATCACAAACTATTCTTATGCAAGAGATCAGCTTGGCTAAATCTTCTGCTCTTCATTAACCTCAAACACAAAAAGGAAGGACGAAGAAATTGGAAAGTAGGTCAGTATATCAGGGACAAGGATAAAAGAACAGAGTAAGTATGTATGGACAAAATTAGAAAAGCCAAGCCAAGAAATATGGTACAATCAGGAAAGACCACAAAGAGGAAAAAGAAAACATCTGTAAATACATTGTTAGCGTGTGGAAAATCCAGTTGAGAGCTGATTCACTACTAAGTGGGAGGAAACTCTAGTCACAGATGTTGCCGTAAGGGCAAGAATTGTCTTGTGTTGTTCCATTTCATTGAGGCTCTACCTGCCGCAAGATTGCTAATGTGCAGCACTGGTTTAACAATACTTAGGTCTCGTAGCACTGAACTTAGATGAGCACGGCAGGATCAGTGTAAAACAACTCCTCTGCTTGTCAGTCCCATCTTCTGTTCCAGGTCACTGTCCTGGCAGCAGGAACAGCAGAACAAGAAAAAGCAGCTTCAGCAGCTTCAGTTAATGGTTTGACATTTTTATGTAAATGCACCTTCATATGAAGTTAACTGAGGTGGTTGGGGGATGGAAGTAGATTAAACATTAGAGTAGCCCTAAGTCCTCACATCCCAGTATTAGTTGTTTTGAAGAGGCTAGACAGATTCATATAAACCCTCTTAGAAAACTAAGTTGTTATCTGTTCTCTTTGGGAACTCAGGGAAAGGGATGAGTTCTCAAAATACTAGAAAAGGTAAATATAATGACTAGTTTAATAAATAGGGAGACAATGATGGAGTAGAGGAAAAGAAAGAGACAGAGAAAGAGAAGACAGAACAAGAGAAAGACAGAAACAGAGAATTGCAGACCAACCAGCTCACCTTAAGTTCCTGGGACAAATAATCACTGTCTCTAAGCACCTTGAAGATAACAAGGGAGATGAACAACAGCCGGCAGGGATTTGTCAAGAACAAATTGTGTCAAATCAGTCTAATTTTCTTCTATGATAAGGTAACAGAACTTGTGGACAGAAGGAAAGCAGGAGATGTAATATAGCTTGACTCTAACATAGCTTTTGATTCTCATGTGGCCTTCTCATTAACAAGTTAGGGAAATCAGGTCTGGAGGGAAATTCTATAGACTGGTGACAAAAAATACTAGAAAAACACAGCTGCAGTTGCCATTAATCTACAGTCTAACTGGAAGGATGTATTTATTGAATTAGGATCTTTAGAAGGGTCTCCTGCATCCAGGAATGTTTGCTATCTTCAGCTACTTCAATTCTTTATGCACTAATACGAGGTTCTGAACTTAGGTAGAATTATTAACTGCAAAATAACACACAGAGAACAGCTGGTGTAGTACTGATTCTTTGAGGAAAGATCCATGTTAGTGGATGATAAACTGAACACAAATCAGTAATGGTGTGCTATTGAGAAAAACTCAGATTTCATACTGGGATTTACAAACAGGAGTGCAGCCTGCAAAGCATGGGTTAGTCATTCCACCCTGCTTAACATTGCCTAGGACTAGCTGGGTTAATATATCTGGTCTGAGGCACTTGAGATGGATTTGTAGCAAGTTCAGAGGTGAGCAGCAAGGTTCACTACAAGGTACAGCCTGGCAGGAAACACTGAAGGAGACAGAGTTGCTCAGAATAAAGAGAAGACTTGAAAGGAGATACGATAATAATCTTC
The DNA here is from genome assembly GCA_034782735.1 of Sagittarius serpentarius. NCBI lineage: Eukaryota > Metazoa > Chordata > Aves > Accipitriformes > Sagittariidae > Sagittarius > Sagittarius serpentarius. Next base: position 21,064,845 of record JAVKLA010000005.1, on the reverse strand, counting down.
AAATATGAAAGGATGTTGAAAAGAGAAAGGAAATAATTTGTTCTCTTAGTCCAGTGCAAAAAGAATTTTAGATAATGGGTTTGCAGCAGGACAGATCTAATACAGCCCTTGGGAAGAAACTTCTCAGTCTCAGTGACAGTTAAGTGCTGTAGTAGGTTGTGCAGGGAGGATGTGCAATCGCCCTTTATTTTCTATGAATGTCAGCAGTGACGTAGGTTTAGTAGATCCCACCTTGGACTAGATGACCTCTGAAAGTCCTTTCCACATCTCTGTCTTCATGAGGAGAGTACATTTGAAGTGGGGCTGAAAGCCAAAACAAATCAGGGGGAAAATGAGCATTGCTCCTCATGAAAAGAGATGCAGAGAAGTTTCTTTATGTTACAAGTTTCTATAAAAGAACAGAATGGAAAAAGCAGACTATGTGCTCAGAAAAATATGGGCAGTTTGCATTGACAGGGAATTACAGACGAGAAGTTTCAGCAGATATTTCTTTATATATATTACATGTCTCTATATAGACATAGATAAAATAATTTTAAGGTCATACATTTTAGTCCTTCATTGCTATGTGTTGATAAATTACAATTAAAAATATTCTTCATGTAATTTTGTGGTTTATGTAATACATAATATATATTAATTTTTAATAATGTCATTTTTATAAAAATGGTGTGCCAGTGGACAACATGAACAGACAGCTAGGAATAATGTTTTTCTCAGTTATGTAAGTTCTTCTGAGTTAGTAGGACTTGATGTAAAATTTAGTTTGATTGTTGTATAACATACAGTTTGTGCAATTCATTTAACACCAGTTTTCATTTTCAATCTTCTCTCTTTATTCTCAAAGAAATAAGAATGTTTTGATGTCAGAAGTTAGGGGTTTCGGGTTTTGTATTGATTCTTTTAAAGTGACTGAAATGTCTGTGTATATGTGATTGCACTGTCCAGTCGTTAGTTTAGACACTTTAGTAGAACCTATTTCTGAATAGCATTAATTCCTTACATGTTTAATGATCAGGGTCAAGGTGCTGCTATCTCCATGACGCCTACACCTTAGACACTGACATTAACTTCAGATGCAAAACTCTATTAAAAAGGCTGTCAGAAGCTAACTTTTGATAAATTTTATTGCTGGTTTAAGAAAAATATCTCAGTCTTCAAGGCTATAGTACTTTCCATCTGTAACAATTTGATTCCTGCACAAAGGTAAAATAATTTCCTCTTGCTGACAATCCTATCAGCAGTAGCTTTTAACAACTAGTTAATTTAGGAGAGCAGAAATTTCACTGAACTTTTGCTGACTATGAATGTATCTTGTGATCTACTGTATCCTTTCCTACATACAAAACTGATCCATAACCAGCAAATGTCACGTTCTTTCCTGCAATTTTAATTTTTTCTTGCTTGTCCTTTTTTATGTGAACTTTTAAATCCCAGGATGGACAAGTTAAAACTGCATATCTACTGCATATCTACAGTGTAGTGGTATCTACAGTGATCGATTCCTTAATTTTGCTTCAGAGGTGCTGCCAATGCTTTCTGTAGTACAACTTTATTTATTTCAGAAAATACCACCTATCTGTTCTGAAACTAGTATGTTTATTTTTTGTGACACATAAAACAAAGAACTAGAGGAACCCATCATAACAAATTTTTCTTTCAGGGTACAGTTTGCACAATTTTTTGGTGTCCATATCATCACAGCTAGATTCAAAATTTCGTGCTCCTTATGGTCCTTAGGCATGGCTACCACCTTCATCACACAGTTTGCTGATACCTTTATTGTGCTTTAACTATTCAAAGGGCTTGATTTGTAAATCTGAGCTCTGAAATATCCCGGATTACAAAAAAATAGAGTGAAAACAACTGATTGGGGGTCACACAAATTCCTGTGCTATACTGGTAAGACTATAATTTGGTCAGTAAAAGTGATGTGTTCTCTTGAGTGTTCATTCTTTAACCTTCTGCTGGTGTGCTGGCTTCCAAATGGTGTAAAGAATAAACCTTCACCTTGCTAGAAAGAAAAAGACATTCAACTAAGTAGTTTTCAGCCTATGACAAATTAAGTATGATAGGCAAGAAAGAGCTGTTGGTTTGGGTTGGGTTTTTTTTTTTGGGGGGGGGGGAGGGGTGTTAATACGAGCCCTGCAGTTCCTCTTCAGTCCCTGTCTTCCATCTGTGTGGAGCTAACCACAGGTGATTCCATCATGAAGAAAACAGCATGGTTTTCACTTTGCACTCAGAATTTGAGCAAGGTGCCAGGACAGCTGTTTGCTGAGAAAAAGCTAAACTGACATTAGCAAACATAAGAAACACAATAGCACAGCAGTTTTTCTGCTATTTTTAGGAAACAGGTGTTGCATTTAAACTTCCTAATCTCCCTAGTGAAAGTAAATTTATAAGTGATACTGCTTTCAGTTTTCCTGTTTCCGAGAAGCCAACTTTAAAATTTCATATTCAGCTACAACCTGTATATTGAAATGCTGGAAGGATGCACATTATTTTAACATCAGTGAGTATCAGAATGGACAGATTCAGTACATTGATTATTTGTTTTGGCAGTTGGGTGGAAGAAGTTCACCTCTGTATTTTACTACACAAGTCTGTTGTAGACGTAACTGAAAGATCTCTGCAATGTGACTCAGGTGCGGTGTGTTGGAAATGATAACAGGGACCTAATGAGGCGTTGTAACACATTATACAATATTGACCAGAATACTAATGTTTTGTAGTAGACTATGTACTACCACAGAAACTTGGAAGGTCTTATTTTCCTGCTTGGCAGTAATGCCGACTCACTGTGTTGGTGTAAACAAGTCATTTAAACTCTGACTCTCAGTTTCGCTATCTGCAAGACAAAGGTTGTGGTGTTTTGTAACAGAAATTGAGAAGTACAGACTAATGAAAGCACTCTATCAGCAGAAATAGTGATAGTACTAATTATCTAACTGAAATTATATGCAAACATTGAGTACGTACCAGCATCTGTTTTCTAGGACAACTGTAATGCTTCTCTTCAGTTTCTTTTCTCTCAAGACCGTATCATTATAGTCTAAGAAAGCAAACATTTAAAGATACTGGTATCAAGCCAGGAGCACCTGACTGAGCTTTAAAATATATTGCAGTGAAGGATGAGAGAGCTACAAGCTGACATTGAAAGACTTCAAAAAAATGAACTATAAAATATCTTATTGACTTTTCTTGCAATGTTTCCTGCCATTACATTTTTTCGCTCCCCTTACAAAATAAAATCCTTCTTTCCTACATTCATTTCTCTCAAGGGAAGACAATGAGGCTCGGTGTCAACAATACAGTGAATCCAGTGTAAGGGGTCCTAGTACTAGATTACAACCACTATGGCCACACTACAGGTCTGATGTAGTGTATCAGTCTGGCAGTTCAGACTTCATCCTGAATTTCTGACAGGCTAACTTTGTCCTGCATCAGGTGTTCTCCATTCTTTAGTATAAGTGACATATTACATATTTTGCCTAATCTAACTGCAAGGCTGGCATAAGCCAGCCTTATTTTAGACTATTGTTGTACTAGGAAGTGATGTAGTAATACATAAATCCGGTAGTAATAACTGTGGAACCGCAGTCTGACAGACGTTTAAGCATGTCAAACTAGAGGAAGGTGATCAGGTGTTACAAAGGTATATTAAAATTAAATAGAAAAGGGTCAGTTTCACGCCACGTGCATTTTACAACTGTTTATAATTCACTGCAGACAAAGGTCGCTTCCAAGGTTTATGCTATTTAATGACTTATTTGGGTTCTAATTTTATCTCTGTTGAAATCAAGAGAAACACTCTTATGAATGAATCAGTGGATCGAGCATTTTGTCTCTGCAGACTTCTTTTATTTCTGTTTAGTCACATACATCTCAGCCGCTCTAATACGTTGAAAAATATGGCCAGAGCAGAAGTCAGGTGCCTGGTCAACACTGTAGTCCAGAAAGCCCTTGCTCAGTCACTTAGGCTAATGAGAGGCATCCCAATTTGACCTGAAAGTTCTCCAAATGCTTTTGTACATGCCTGGGATGACCCTGAAGTAAGCAGCTGTGTTTCTATTTCTTGCCTCCGTCTGATCAGGGTCCGGAAAGGCAGCAGAGTGGCACACAGGTTCCCGGCTGGGGGCTCCTGAGTTCAAAGCTGTCCGGACACACTGACCAGAGGAAGGTGCGGCCGCCCCATCCCAGCGCACCAGGGGCACAGCCACAAGACTGTCTCTCATCTGACACAAAACTCACAAAATATCTAAGTATCAGCTATAAGGAGTATTCCCCTACCGCGTAGCAAAGGAGTGCCTCGGAGTGCAATGCCAAGTGGTATTGGTGACAAGGCTTACCGCCTCTGCAGCTCTCCGAGGTAATTTGTGTTTTGCAGTCACAGGAAAGGTTCCCTGATACCCCTGTCCGACATCTGACTAATCCACCCGTGCCGTGCTAAGGTAAGTCTTCATGTTTTGGTGCTTTTAAAGGGAAACCATAAAATTCTGGATGGTGTTGATAAGACCCAGAATTAGTTTAAGGAGCTCACCACACATTACGGGCAAGTGGAAAGAGATAAAAAAAGAGCTCTTAACTGTACACAATGAGCTTCCTTGTTCTCCTGCATTCCAGTTACTTGGCCTGGAAGAGAGGGTGAGATATGCAGGATATCTGATATCTGATTGCTTCAAAGTTTGTCACCACATATCCCAAGAACTGAGCCTCAGGGTAAAAAGTTACTGTGTTCTGCATATAAAATGAAAAAGGAAACAATAGAAAAACTGGAAGTTTTCTTTGTGAGTATAGATGAAAATATAAGAGACCAAGGAAATACAATCTTTACTATTGACTGTTTAGGACACAACGAAAATTAAACTGGGAATTATTTAATAGCTGTGAGACGTGCAATAAAATATTTGTCAAACAAAAGTGTATGTCATTTTTATGAAGATTTCCACTGCTGAGTATCAGTTGGTTTATGATATACATCATACCTCACTAGCTTATTGGTTTGCTTTTATGAACACATCTTCCCAAAAGAAGTAGATATTTTTCTTCTTTTTTTTATTATTGTTTTATTACAATTCATCATGAAATACCTGGAGATGGAAACTTTGAAGATTAAAAGCATGTTTACTTTAAATCATGTTATATTGAGTTCTATTTGTATAAAATTATTGAATAATTTTCCTGGTTTATGTATTTACATTTTTTTGATATAGTGAAATTTTGTTCGAATTTGTTATCCAGCATAACAAAAGTAAAATAATTCAAAAGCAGAATATATTCTTTCTTTGTTGACCTAACAAACAACTTCACACACTCTGCATGCCTGTACTGCAGCATAGTCTAGACATAGAGAAAGCAGCTTAGCTGTCTGCGGCGGCTCCTGGTAACAATACAGCCATGGCAACACAAAATTTGTTGGGGTAGCTCATCCCACTTCCCAGCCTGAGTTACTTCTTTAGAGATGGTACTTCTTCAGCTGATTTCAGAAATCTTCCCCATTCATTCCTCCTTTGTGTGCAGATGATTGTACAACCACAGGACGTACTGGGTCTGGCTGGCTGAAAGCGTCCTGGAAAAGAAGGGGCGGGGGGAATATGTGGTTTTTTTCAGCTGGAAAATATTTAGTATCCTGTTTGTTGGTTGTATCTTTGAAGTGCAAGTGGTAGCAAGAGGACAGGAGTGAACAGCCAGGCTGACACCTGTGTGAGGCGTCCCCACTGCTGAGACAGACCTGTGTAACCACTCTCTCTGTGACTGGAGATGCAGCTCCATGAGTATTGTCCTCAATGGCAGAGCTGATAACTGAAATGACCGCTGAAAAAGACTTTCCAAGCACCCCTCATTTGGTGGGGTTATTTTGAAATTACTTTGTTTAAATTATTTGGTTTATAATGCAACTATCACAAACAGAGTCTACCACCACAGATAGGAAAGGCAGAAATCAACAAGTAGGATGATCAGTTCTGGGCTGTGCTATTGGAGAAAAAGTTGTCCTGAGTTACCTCCAGAAATGTAAACCAGTGTTGGTACCTCCCCAAACCAGCCTGGTTTCGTACTTTAGATCCTAAATTCTGGAATCAGGACTGCTTGTGGAGAACAGGTAAGATTCTGGTTCTTAACCTTTAGTCACTCAGGTATTTCACAGATGTACCACTGATGTGTTCTAGCACCTGTGCAGACCAAGAATCGTTCCTGATTCCTCAGTAGGATAAATTTGCCCCTAATTACATAGGATTCCCTATAGAAGCTAACAGAAAAAGGCCCATCTCCTAAAGTGATTTGATGCTGAGTTCTATTAAACACTAACACAACCTGACTCAATCTCTCTTTCATAGGCACGTAAGAAACACAAATGCGTACAAACATACTAGCACAGGAAAATGAAGACCATGAAAAGAGGAGGAGATAGCAGAATGGTCTAAGTAAGGGGGTGAAAAAAACCAAAGAACGGTTTACACGTGGTTCTCCTAGGGAGACACTCGGGTCACTTTACCTGTATTGAGAGACTGGTCTTAAGAAGCCTCCAGGTGAACTCTCACTGTTTCGGAGGTTGCTATTCCCAGCTGATATCCTGCCTCTCTGCTGGAGGAGCCTCTTGCCGTACATAGCGCAGCTGGCAGAGACGAACATATGCCCCGACCTCAGCACCATCACTGGCAGCCCAGCATACTGCTTTGAACTGACTCCAGCCTAGCTTTGTGCCGGGACCCCAGGCTGAGCTCCGCAGCGGCCGGCTGCAGGGGAGGTGGCGTGTGCTGGCTGCTGCCCAGGACACAACCAGGGCAGAAAGCCTGCCAGAGAGGCAGGTGGGTAGCAGGGGGTCAGAAAGCGCCCAAATAGCCCCGGAAGTACTCAGATGATCCCATCTGGAGGTACCCTTAATATAACTCAACTTCAGGCCTGTTTAACTCTGTTAAAGATATCTACACTAATTTCATTAAAATATAAGATAAACTCCACATTTTTTTTCATCAGTTTAATTTCCCACCTCACATTCCTTTACTTGTTTTCTTCAGTCCTTTCATTTCTCTATCACTGTCTTTCTTCCTGCTCACTCTTCTTTTCTTCTTATCTTTTAGCACCTATCCAAGAGATCAAACAGGCAATCCCCAGGTTCGCATGAGGTAGGTTTGTACATGCAAGCTCTATGAATGTGAAGGGACAAATACCATCCTAATCAAGGTAAAGGTGGCAAGGAAAAAGAGCCTACGGAAAATATATGTGCTTGCCGTGCAAAGGTGCATAGCCACTTTAAGACGACAGTTTCAGTCAGCATATTTCAGCAGACTTGGGCTATTTCAGTTCACTGTTTGCATATTTTATATCAAGTGACCTGCCAAATGTCATGAAGAGGTGAACAGGGAATAGAGAAATCAGTCAAGGTGATGGATGAGCTGCAGACTTGATTATTTATTCAAATTATTCCCACAACGATTGAGTCTTGCTGATTGCAGACAGCATTTTGTCACAATCATTAGGAAAGGGCAAAGGTGACAGGAATTTAATGGCCAAATTAGAGTTATTGAACGGTGCCGAGTATGACAGTATTTTTAAAATCTGAAGCAGAAGACTCTCTTTATCAGTGACCAGCAATATTCAGAGCTCTTTTCTTTAAACTATCTGGTTTTTTGCTCTTGAAAGTACATATGTAACTCCAAAGGTATTCCAGAGAGTATCTTCAGTAGCTTGCCGTTTTCCTTCAGGCCCTTTCTCTTAAAAGAAACACAGCTTCTCACCATTCCCTCCCGTGCCCCTTGAAATATTTGAAAAAATATTTCAAATATATCTTTGCACCCTCCTCTTTTTCCTTGTTATGCGAGTCATCGTGTCGGTGCGAGGGAAGCAGCAAGGGGAAGGCAGCACGGCAGGCTGATGCTGAAAGGTGACCCACTGCAGCCCAGGTCGGGGCTCCCCTGGGCTTCAAGGGGGCCAAGATTTCCTACGAAGACTCCATCACGTTTACACAAAATCATACACGTCTTTTTCATCTGTAACAACACTGCGGCTGTGTTTGATATGAAGAGAGAAAAGAGTCTGGAGGGCACAGGGACTGTGAAAAGGACACCTTTCTTCCAAGTGCGCTACGTTTTGTCCTTTCTTTTCCCTCCAGAAACACAGGTGTTTAGGTCAGTATTGTATTAAGCATGCTGATACACTCCCTTGAAGGATGATAACCAGCTCATACTTGCACTCCCAATACCGATGAAGTGTATACTCCATTATACAGAGCAATACAAATCCTTCTTGCCAGGTGAGAATTCAGATGTTTAAAAAATAACTTTCCACCTTCTTTGAAAGAAAAATAGTATCAGCCTGGTCCACTGTCTCTTACAGCATCAGCTTGTAAGAAGTTCAGAAGTACTGAAATGTCGTCGTCTATTTGAAACTGATTAACATAAAATGTTGCGAAGAATTAAAAAAAATTTTTTTTCCACATTATAAAATAATGGAGTAAGTTTTCAGACAAATTAATTTAGTGCATGCTAGTGAGATTTAGCAGAGAAGTTTAAAATGCTGTAATATTAGAAAGACCTCAAAACGTATTAGTAGTTTGCTTACTTTCAGATATTGTGGTAAAAAAAGCCAAAGGAAAAGGATATGCAGAATAAAAATACAGCAAGAAGATAAAGATAACAATTTTTAATCATAAATATGTTTAGTCCCATTGAGAAACAAATCAAGGAGTGCAGCAGACTAGATAATAGACTGAAATACGATTAAAAAGTTTCTCCTGTCATAAATAATTTCTAGAAAATTCCCCTTTGCTCTCATCTTTTAAAATGGCTCAAATAAATATTTATTTTTGATTAAACATGAAAATGTTTTAAATAAATAGCTTGATTATTGAAAACCTGTATTTAAATATCAAAAGGTTTGATGTAAGTTCACACCTTTGTAAAACCTTTTGTGATAGTAATTATAAAAAGCATGATTCATTACTTTTTATTTAGGAAGATTATACAGTTAAACCTAGATTCATCCCACCTAACTTCAGGCACTTAACTGAAACACAAGACAGGACAGTTCTCCTGAGTTCACTCTGCAGGCAGGTGTTTATGGAGGGTCATTTGAAACTATGCTTGGCATCAGTTTAGTTTGTTGCGTGGCAGGTTGAATTTGGACTTTTGCCACTACTACCTGGAATTTCTGCTACGATCCGAAAGTTAAAAATTTGGAAATGGATGTTAAAAAAAATGCACTTGTGTATATTAGTTGATCAGAGAATTACTGGGAGTCACTAGCATTGTGCAACTGAAAAACAGATGATGTCAGGGTCCATAAGATGAAGCATTCACAGCAGAGTTCAGAGGAACGGCTGACATTATCAGGACTTGTCCAGCTTGAGGAGTACTACATAAAAATCTCGCCCGCCAGAAAAGATAAATTCAAAGTGAAAGATGTATTGAGAACTGCCCCTTATGATAATGAGTGGAAAGCCTTTCTTATGAAAGCAGCCAGAACACTTTGGCACACATCTTAAGGCTGAGCTGACATGATTTCTTTCTATACACTTACCAGGTTTATGCATGTGGGTCAAAAATACTGAATCAAACTATTTGTGTAAGAACAACTGGAAACCACTCATCCAATTCTATATTTAGGCTTCAAACTAAAGATTTCTAACTCTTAGAGAAGTGAGATTCTGTAACTGTTTTCCAAAAACGTCCTGAAGAACAAAAACTTACTGCTTTAATAACGCAGTTTACAAAAGACACTGAAAATTTATTTGCTCAAGTTAGTGAGGCACAAGATCCGGTAATCCACTCTTTAGGCTCCCTGTTTTCAAGATAATTCTCCTTTGGTGATGAATGCTATGATGTTACAATTGACGAGATTAGACCTCGCAGACCGATTTGAAGAAGTTAAATTCTATACCATCTCCAAAATTACCAGTAGGACAAGTTTTCCATGGAAGGAAACTCTAGAATGGAAGGAAATTCTAGAATTTCCCGAAGCTACTAAGCTTCAGGAGTAGGGAGATGCATCTTCATCTGCAACTTGCTGCTCTCTCCCCTCAATTCCCAGCTCTTTATTTTGAACTGACTTACAGAGAGCAACTATAATTCAGACCAGTCCTTATACAGAATGTAAAATGTTAACCAGGTTCCTTACTTATTTCTCCTCTGTGCAGTCTCAAAGGCCTCCAGCCCCTTGCTTGGCTGGTCTTTAAACAGTGTATAGTCACGACTGATAAATTACCCTTAATGTGGACAGGAGTGGGACCTGTCCCAGCATTAGTTAACATCCTTTATCTCTGTGATACATAAATTAAACTCCACTTTCGACTCAAAAATAGCATTAACATTTTACAGAAAAGTGTTCAGGTTATTTTCAGGTTTGTCTCTAAAATTTGTTTCCAGTTCCAATGTTAAAAGGCATTGTAGGGATTGAAAAGGCTCCAGCAGAGCTCTTGGTGATTATGCTCTTTGCAAGGTGCAGAAGAGGTAAAATGTGTACTGAGGGTGGGAAGACTTCAGGTTCCAGGCCCTTCATTATGTCATTTTTTATGAGCTTTTCATTCTCACAGACAATCTTAGCAACATGATAAAGAGAGCTCAGAGAATACTGATTTGCATTATATTCAGTAGGGCTGCTGACTGGAAATCAAGTCAAGGAAGAATCAAGTTTGGCAAGGTAAATCTTGATAAGGTCTGAAGTAAAACACTAGCTGTTCGTTCCTTGCCTTTTGTTTGGCTAATCAAAGGCAGAGAAATATAACTCTATTGTGAAGCCTTACTTTGCAAGCCATGGGGGAGCATCTAAACATGACAGCATGTAGCAATAATTGTCTAAATTACGCACCAACTTGTAAATACCACAGCTCCTTGTACTGCGTGTATGGAATTCAGCATACTTGTACTATTGACTGCATTAACTATTATATTGAGTTAGGAACAAAGCAAAATTCACGTATGCTGCTGAACTCTTACTATGTCAGATTCCACTGTGAGAGTCTAAATTCAACTTCATGCACAATTTCAGGAAAATTCACAGCCAAATAACTAGAATGCCAATAGTAAATGAAATAAAGAATTAACAGTGAAATGAAAATATCACCTGCAGTAAAAATGACAACCGTTATTTTGTAAAGGCAATTATTTAAGTATCTCTATACCACATATCATATGAATGAGAATGGGTTTCCAGTGTTCAAGCACAGTATGGAAAATACCCAGCGCAGACATTTGTTGGTTTCTATTGCAAACATCACTAACAGAAACACAAAACTAACCAGAGAAGTTTCTCTTGAACTGCTGGTAAGCTGCCTTTGCCTCTCCATGCCCTTACCTGAAGACACATACATTTGAGAGCTTACTTGCTTCATACCTCTTTGGCTGTATTTCAGCAATAACAGTATTATATTACAGTACAATAATAATACAAGAAGATTAAAGCCTGCTAGGCAGTTTATGCTAATGATGCTTTTATTTCAAGTAATGACCTGTTTCCCTTTCCTGTTCCACCTTTCTTATCTCGTATAAAATGTATTGCATTACTGATAGGGTTGCTTCTACAAGTAAATAAATTCTATTTAGTAGGAGAACTTGTTTATATAGCCCATTTTTAAACAACCTCTGAAGAGTGAGTTTAAAAGACGTTGTTCAGATTCTTATGTATTGTACTAGCAGAGATCAAACAGAACTGAGATCCATGAAGAATCTTGGGATTTATCCCAGCAAAAATATCATCCCAGATGATTTACCACAGCTTCCAAGTCTACCAACCACTGCATTTCCTAAGTGTTTGTCCATTTAAGTCTAGTGACCACACCATTTGGAGCTTTTCACTCAGTTCTGAAAAATGCGCTAGCACCAGGATAAACGCTAATCTGGAAGGTTTGGTAATAAGAAGATAACGCCTGCCACACTTTTAGAAAGCCATTATCAATTGCACCAGAAAGAACAGGAAAAGAATTTGCAGTGATGAGTATTTAATCTGAGGGGGTTTGTTTGGTTTTTGTTTCGCTTTGTTTAACGTGTATGTTCAAAAATCAGTTCTGAATCCCTTCTAAGTTGGCAACAATTAATAGATACAACTTAGCTGTCACACATTTGATTGATTACTAGTGAATTGTTTATTTCAATCATCTCTCATTTGCAGTACATTATTAGTACTTGTCGGTTGATAGTCTTCAAATATTTACAGACCATGAGCTTCTTGGAAAAAAAAAAGCAGCAAATAGTCTACAGAAATATGTTTTTGCATTTATGTTAAAATTCATTAAAATTTCTGGATGCATGAGCACAAATCTGAAGAATCTATTGGCTCTCCTACTATTTAAAACTTTTAATGCTGGCTGCTAACCAAACCTATTTACATCAAAGATGATATTTGTAAATGACTATTTCTCAACCAGTTCTACTCAGTATGTACTAACACTGAATTGTGTATGAGAAAAAGTGTGAATTTTCAGTGCAGTGTCCAAAGAAGAGCAACGAAGCTGGTGAAGGGTCTGGAGCACAAGTCTTAGGAGGATCGGCTGAGGGAACTGGGGTTGTTTAGCCTGGAGACAAGGAGGCTGAGGGGAGACCTTATTGCGTGAAAGGAGGTTCTAGAGGGGTGGGTGTCAGTCTCTTCTCCCAAGTAACAAGCGATAGGACAAGAGGAACTGGCCTCAAGTTCCACCAGGGGAGGTTTAGATTGC
>JAVKLA010000005.1:20933742-21052138 GCA_034782735.1 Sagittarius serpentarius | reverse complement strand
GGAACAGGCTGCCCAGGGAAGTGGTTGAGTCACCATCCCTGCAGGTATTTAAAAGACAGGTAGATGTGGTGCTTAGGGACATGGTTTAATGGTGGACTTGGCAGTGTTAGGTGAACAGTTGGACTCGATGATCTTAAGGGTCTTTTCCAACCTAAATAATTCTATGATTCTGTAACTATCCAGTCAGACGATACAGAGAAGAGAGAGCCAGACTTCTCAAAGGTGCACAGCAATGGGATAAGAGGCAAAGGACGCAGGTTGGAGCACTGGAAATTTCAATTGCATATTAAGATGTATTTTTTTAACCATTGGGACGGTCAAATACAGGAACAAAACATGCAGAGACGTTATGGCATCTCCATCTTTGGATGTGTTCAAGGCTCAGCTAGATAAGTTGATTTGGTTAGACCTGCACCGAGCAGGGGTTTAGACCAATTGACTTCATGAGCTCTGGTCCAGCCTGAACTATTCTGTGATCTTATATTCACTCCAAACACTTTTAGGACCCATTTCCTTTACCCAAGTGCCTACTTGAACAAAACTTACAAAAAGTTAGTTATCTCTAAAAGTTTTTCCTCTATCAAACTGGGTTGAAATTAGCCAAGAGGCTGGGCACAGACTTTGAGAGAGAGTGATTGCATAAATCATGTTCCACAGAAAACCAAGCAAAAAATGTAGTTAATCAAATGTTGGCATGTAGTTCTTTAGAATAGCCCCATCCAAGTTATATTTAACTTTCTTCCATCTGAAAAAGTAAAAGATTCAGAGAACAAAGCATCATTGTTGAGAACATTAATTTTGGACTCTGTAAGCCAGGCCCCAGTCAAAGCTTTCTTTGTTAGGTAGTGAAACCTTCTCATTCCCTTACAAAGCCAAAACATTGTAGAAACAAAGACTGCATGTAAGGGAATAAGGAGAACAAAACCCAGCTGACTTTCTCAGTCCAGCTCCAGAACAAACTGCAGATCAGATTCACAGCTGGTGTCAATCAGACCAGATCATCTAACCATCAGATGAGCATCTGGTCCCATACACAAAGTTAAACAATAAAACCTGTTTATAGAAGAGAAGAATTAATATGATAGCTTGAAAACACAGTGCTTCACACATTTTGGCAAAACTTCTTCGTGGGGTATATATTTCATCATTGCCTTAACCCTGGAAGACCCTGTACATTACAGCCTAGTCTTGGCCATGGTAGGTCACATAACCCTTTTATATAGGCATTCCAGGGATTGGCGCCTCAGCCACTGCCTTGCCATGCTTAGAAGACGTCACAAATCATCAAAATGGGTGTCACCATAAATCCGTTTCAGCCTGGCTCCTGCAGCAGAGACCACATGAGGGATTCAGGCCGCCCAGCAAAAGGTCTGCCATCCGAGCGGTGAGACACGTGCCCTGTCATCACCAGGACGCAGCTGCTCCAGGTCACACAATAGAGACCCTCCAGTGGTTTGATGGTGGTTTGTAGGTGCATGTCGTTACTCTGGCAGCCCAGACCTGCTGTACGACAGGTTGTTGGCCACCTTAACTTCACACACAGGAGGGTGTTACTGTCCGTGTCAGGCTTGGTAAGACAACAAGTATTCAGAAGGAGGCAAAGGCCAAATCTGTGGTTTTTTGGTTTTCTTTCTGGTCAGTCTACTTACGCAGTCTAAATAGCAATTTTATATCATTAACAGTACTAAATTCTCAAAAAAAACATAGGTAGGCCTCCTTACATGATAAGATAAGCCACAGTGGGCAATTCCATTTACATTTCAAAAATAAATTTCATTCAGTATTAGAAGAAGCTGAATAAACCAAACCCACCTAAATGTTATTTTTAATTCACTCGTGAAAATCTAATTGTGTAAAAATATCCATTTTAGATGAAAGACAAGCTGATCTGGAATGTAAAACACCCAGGTTTATGAGCCTGCTCTACTAAATGCATGGAAGTTTTCATAATTTAATGTGAATGAAGCAAAGCAGAACATGCACATACACATCCCCATTAGCTGTCAAGTATGGAGCAAACAGGCACGCAGCCTGTACTAGCTGGACCTGAGAAGGTAAGCCAGCAAACCTTGTAACTCTGCTTGTTTCTTCCTTCCTGCCCCCTGTACCTTCTCACGCAATACCTTCCTAGTCCCTCTCTCTCCCAGAAACTTAACTTAACTTAGAACCTTTCATTAAAAAACTTTGAGAAAGTCTTTGCCAAAACTGGAAGGGCTAGAAATTAAATCTAAAAATACGAAGAAATCGGGGATCTTTGTGCAGTGAAATGGTTCCAGAAGGTGTATGTTTAGCTAATCAAATGTGAGATCCATGATGGAAGTGAGAGACTTAGCAACAGTGCAGATATATCCCTCTTAGCAAAACGAGCCTTCATTCATCATGGTGTAAGGAGAAATTAGTATTCTTTCAACATCAAATTTCAGCATAAGAAATCTGTGTATGCTTTATGTATTAAAGGCTGATGAAGAATCTTGGTAATAAAATGATCAGCAAACATAGATATAGTAAGTATGAAACCAAAATAGAGCATTCAAGTCAGAGATCCCTTTCAAAGTGAAACTCTTGGATAAAGCACTTAAGGACTGCTTTTTCTAACCCTGAGCTGGACTCAGGTTCTTTACTAAATATCTATTTAAAAAACAATACACTTGCTATTGCTGTCAGGATAGTTTTACTGTGCACTTTGTCACTGCTATATGTACGAAGCAATTGCAGGTTTTAATTTTAGGTTTTCTGAACAACTCGGAATGCTTTCACTTCAAAAAAAAAAAACACTAAGAAAAAAACCTCAATATGTTTATTAACATGTATATTTCAGTAGCTATTGTAGGTTTCTCAATACTAATATCAGTCTTATGTATGTTGCTTCTCATCCTGTAGTTAAGCTCTCTGTGTGGCTAGGTTTATGGAAAACCTCTTGAGGAAAGGCTATCAACAAGACTTCTGCTGGCAAATGGGAAATAGAATTGCCTCCAAATGCATGAAAAGTGGTTTTTATTTAAACAAGAGCAAAGAAAATAGAGATATTTTTCTCTGATTATTCAGTCGGTGCTGTAGGAGAGCTGCCATTCACTGCCAAGGAGATGCTGTGGGCTGAACCATGGGACAGAAGGGAACAGGAGCATTTACTGAATTTGATTATTCCCAGAAGGTGATTTAGCAAAGGGATTGTCTGAGTCGAACTGTGTACAAAGAGTAGCTCCTGACTCAGGAGCTTATGTGGAACAGGAGAAATCAAGCTGCAAGTTCCAACTCAGCTGAAAACTGCTGAGTTTGGGAGTCTTTTAAACAATTTGGTTTCACTTGCCCACGTGTTATTGCAGTTAACACTGCATTCAAGTGTGCAAATATATGTGTCTACTAGTGTCTTGATGACAGGAAGAGACTAACTTTATTTTCAGAGTTTAAAAGGGTGCATTTTTTTACTTCATGGTTGTCAGTTGTGCGCGCTATGGCAAAAAAAGGTGGGAGAAATGAGACATTCGCTTTACTATGAACCAAAGCAGGCAACGCGCGCACTTCAGCAGCACCCGCAGTTGCTCTCACCCAACATAATTCACTCTGCCGCAGAAGAGCAGAACTTGTTGAAGGCGCGTGGGCACCCAGTCCCACGGCCGACACGGCAGGCAGCGAGGGCAGCTGCGCAGCTGCCTCCTCCGGGAGGCCCTTGGAGGCCTCCAGGGCTCGAAGTCTGTAGTGAGCATCTAAGAAGCTGCCACGGCACCTACGGAGGAACGGAGGAACGTAAGGCGGGGGCTGAGCCGTGCCAAGTCTGTTATTACTCCAGAGTGGCCATTTCCTGTTCTCTGTAATCTCAGTCAAGAATCACTAATAGACTTCATGCCAAGAATTCCATTTATGCATTAGATTTTGTGTGGTTGTCAAAATAACGTTCAGGGTTTGGAAAAGCCACGTGAGAATTGCTTGATGTTCTTGGAGGAGAGAAGTGAAGAAGGAAGTAAAAAGCTTCAAATCCCCTGGCTTATATGGGAGGGGGTACTGGGATGTTACTTTTTCCACTGAGACATGATTTGTAAAGAGGTGGTAATTGTCAATAAACAGAAGACACAAAAAAGGCTTACATTTGTCTCCCATAAAAAGGAGCAATAACATTTCACAGGAGAGGAAAAGAGGCGATTTGAGCTAAATCTACAGGTGAATCTGCAGAAGATGGAAAATATAAGCTAACTTTCATGTACAAAACACCCTAAAATGGGGTCTGGTAATCGGAGCATCCATAATCCATCTGCTGGACACACAGAAGGAAAGAGTTCAGTAAGGATCATTTTATTTCTGTCACACATCAGGTTTTCTAAACCTTTGCAAGGGCTATTTCAGATTTCACAGATAAGTATTGCTTGTTCTTGCTGTAATACGGGTTGAATGAAAGGCGATTTCAGGGTAAAGGACAATTTCAGGGTAAACAGCTAACATCAAGGCATCATTCCTGTGTGGGAGAAATTCTTGTAATGACAGATCTGGATTGCTCCTGTGACACCTGCCACTTCGGCTCTGAGAGAACGGATTGGCAGAGGAGACGACTTGCAGGTTGACTTATTAAAAATCCTACATGGAGAGTAAAATCAGCTCACCTAAACCAAACACCTATAGCTGGTCAGCTGAGTATCTCCCCGTACTCCACTGACTAGATCTCCATTGACTACAGCGAGAGCTTAGGTGCTCTGCAGACACAGAGACAAAGTTGTACCCAAGATGTGCGTTGTACAGGTGCTCTGCAGGAGCTGACAGAGCAAGCAAGGTTCAAGAGGAAGAGCTCTTTCAGCAGCCAGCATTTGCTAAAAAATCTTTCTGGCACTGGCAAAGTGCCTTGTGATGAGTATCAGTAAAGTCCAAGGGCCCTAAGTGACTGTAAAACTGCAAATAAGCACATGCCTAGGTAAATCAAATATGGCACAAAAAGCCCTGAGCTGGTGGTGACTGAGTCTCTTAAAGAACGTGAAGCAGTTTACTGGCTTTAGCATTCCTGGGGCTGAGCCAGTCAGCCTTTCCTTCTCGAAGGGTGTGCTAGTACGAGCGCAGTGCCACGGTAACACTACGCTGTTGCTCTGAGCTTCGGTTTCGTATTTCTGCCTGGCAGTGCACCGCGCTGCGCTATACAGACACGTTAGTTTGGAGACCTTTAACTCCGCTGTGATTTATAAGCATGCCCTGTGTTTCTGCCAGAAAGCGGGCACCAAAAAGTCTGAAGTCTGAAAGCTCTGAGCCGCCAATTCAACCATAGCCTAGCTAGGGGATGCTTTTCCTATGTGAGGAGGAGCACATCCAATGTACTGAAGAATGCAAGGCAAGAGAAGCCAATATGCGTCTAATCATGCTGTTATAGCCAACAGCCCCAGACTTAGAAACCAGGACAGAATAGGAGACTTGTATTCACGTACTAATCTGTCTATCTGAATAAGAAAATCGCTTCTTAAGAGAACAGACTTAATTTTCTGCTAGTGAAATTTTACTGCATTGTCAAAGACATTTAAATATCCATTTAAATAAAGATGGAACTTCATCTCCCCTTCTTGAAACCATCTGACCAGTGAATAAAAGAGGAACATTTCCTCCTTTTGCCCCTGGGAGTGATATCTAGGCCAAGTCTCTCTTGGCACTGTAGAGGCTCCTCAGCATGAGCACCAATCCCCCTCAGTCTCCGCTGTGAAACCTTTTCGACTGGATGAGTCACTGCATACGTACATGCATCCAGGCTGCAACCAACCTTCTTTGCACAGTCTTGGGAGAGGGCTGTATGCAGCAGCCTCTGTTTCTGACCCTGTGCAGTATGTCACACAGCCTGTAGGTATGTCAGATTTACTGTTCAGATACAGAATGATTCCTGTTGCAAGAGAGTCAGGAGTTACCAGATAGACACAGAAGATTAGTTTTGTTTATGTACAGTGGATCTGGTAGTTGTAAAAAGTTCCGTATTTAAAGCATATATGCAATGAATCCTACAGTTTCCCAGAAAATGTAAGCACAACAGCATAACAGAATATCAGAACAGCACAACAGAATGGCTACCTGACATACAGCATATTCCTTCCACTCCTGTGCCAGATGATGGAATACGGGTAGAGCAGAAAAACTCCAAGGAAAATGGTTTCTGGAAACAAGCTGGTCTTGCCGCTAGGACAAATTTTCTGCTGTACTATTAGCTAATCTTGGAACAGGGAAAGACTGAACATCTCATATTCTAGCCAGGAGGTTAATTAGAAGTTAGGTGTCTCCATACCTGTCTCCTGCCCTTGTGGTTCTAGCCTGAAGTATCTGGTTTACATCGCACAGACTTTACTGCCTTGTACATATTTCCAGGTACAAGTCGTTCTAGCCTGAATTCTTAGGGTAAAAGCAGTCACTCAGTCACCATCTGTCTCCCAACAGCTGTTGAGCATATTGCCTAATTTCAGCTTAGCATGATTTTGAGGAACAGTGGCCACAGAGCTAAAGTTCCTATAAATTCTGAGAAATGTTGCAGGCGGTGAGATGTAGGAAAAGGCTTCATCATAAGCAAATTTCTAAGAGAAAAAGAATGCCTTTAAGCACAGCAAACTCACGAGTATGCAGCCAAGCAGAAGGCAAATCCCAAGAAAATGAAACTAACTTTGTTCTAATGGTAATGACATTACTTATTCTGCGGGACAAAGCGTTAGGCTGACCGGCTGCTAACATGGCACTGTTGAGGACAGGCATAGCAGGAGCCTAAAAATGTCATCGAGCAAGTAACAAGATCCTGTGATGGGAGGAGTTGGTTGTTTGATGTGCCTGAATGCAGCAGTTCATATCAATTCACCACAGTATGCAACATGTTTTTTAATACAAAAAGCAGAGTCAAATGCTGCGTTCCAGCTCCAGCCAAAGTCCTATTTACTCTGACAACTGGAACAGAGAAGACTTAGTTCTTGTGTGGTCTATTGCTATTTAAGTAGGATGTTGTGCCACTTTCTCATAAGCCAGAATGATCATTTGAACACAAAGGTAAAAATAATGAGCAGCTTATCCACAGAGGCTAAGGAAAGATTTGGGGAAAAAAAAAAGAGAAAAGTGAGGAAGTGATTGCAAACACTAATGCAGGAAAGAATGTTTTGACAAACATAATGCTGGTACATTTTTATTTTAAGGACAATGGAAACTTACCTCACCTCACCTCTATGCTTGATCCTTTCTCATATAAACTTCAGTAGCTGCCAGACTAGGACATGAATGCAATGGGAAAATCTGCAGTTATGATGCATTTTTGTTTTTACATGGTTGACGTAAAGGTGCCAACCAGTAGTAGGTAGTTACTTGCACTGAGATTTTGGCAACCTGTTTTCTGTTTAGCTTAGGATCCCAAAGCAGCAGAGCTATTGAGGGACAGCAGATCCCAGTGCTGCCTGCTAATTAGGAGCCCTACAAATGTAGGTCAGAAAAACAAAAGCAAAGCTTTTCCGGGAGAAGACAAACGTGTGGTTTGTGAATGAAAAGCCAGGAAGTTTTAAAAGTGAAACAGAAGTAAATTCAATCAGGCTCTTCTTACAAATGAAAGCAGTAAAATCTCTCAGCATTTAGCACTTGGAGGGTAGAGAAGATTTAGTTAACCCTTTGTTCTTCCAGATAAACTGAAACTCCAGCCAGTTAGCATTAGAAATATCTTTTCCACTGCTTATCAGAATGAGGAATTTGGTTTAGAAATATCAGATCATCACAGGGCCAACAGTTATATAAAAGCAACAGGAAAAAGGAGGCATAATAATCTGCTCTTCCCCTAGCTGTAGTTAAACTAGACTTTGTTAAATACAGCTGTAGTCTTGCTCCCTCGTTCAGTATCAGGCACACTTCAATCTGTTGTTGCTTGATTATTTAGGTTCTTCAAATTTCCTTTAATTGTGGAATATGTTTTTAGGTTAGTTGAGCATTTTCACATATGAAGGTCCTTCACTGGGGGAAAAGTGAGGGTTTGTTCTTAACCAAAATGTAACGTCTCCTCTCTGTGACTTCTGAAGACGCAATTATTCTGTCCTTTAGAAAGACTGACAAGCTGCCTGATTATACAGCCTTACAGATAATAAAAGGTGTTCTAGGAAAGGGTTTACAGTAGCATGGCTCCAATCCACACATGTATAACTGCCTTGCTCAATAGCTGCCTGTTATTAAAAATCTCAAAATATATCTTTCCCCTCACTGAAGTCAATATAAAGGTCTTTTCTCTTACGTAATTTAAATGGAGACTGATTTACCAAGAAAAGTGAATCTGAGCCTGAAATCAAAAGAAAGACAGTCACTGCAGCCCTTCGGATGTACATTTACATTTACATATATTTTTAAGCCATGTCTTCCTTCCCAACAAGTATTTTTTAAGTAATGTCTAATATATACATTTTTAACCATGATGAAAGTCATGGCTAAATAGCAAGGCA
Organism: Sagittarius serpentarius; assembly: GCA_034782735.1. Lineage (NCBI taxonomy): Eukaryota > Metazoa > Chordata > Aves > Accipitriformes > Sagittariidae > Sagittarius > Sagittarius serpentarius. The sequence continues at coordinate 21,043,736 of JAVKLA010000005.1, read as the reverse complement.
CAGTAGGATTTCTGTTTGTTCTGCAATAACAATGCTCTTCAATGTGGACTTAAGGTATCTAAGTCACAGAGACCTCCTGCTTTAGCTCTTTCTTTTCACTGAGCAGATTTTTTTGCAAATATCTATTCAGTAAAATTTTTTCCACCTTCCCAAACTTAATAAATTATTGCTTTTTGTCATCTTAGCAAAGTGGCAGAGAATGGGATTCTAAAAACATAACTACTCTCTCCTCACTCCTTACTACAAATCTGGCTTTAAGAAACTGTTCTTCTGAATTCCTTTCCCTCATCTGTTTAGTTGCAAAATGTAATATTAAATTATAACCATGAAAGACCATTGACAGGCCTGTCATGGAGACTGTAGTGACCCTTCCCCTCACAGTAGTTTCCTCAATAGCTTAAAATATTTACAGCCAGAATATCATCTATTTTATCAGTATATAAAAAGAAAAACTTGGGGACTAGATCCTTAAATACCTAAAAACCCCACTCCTTAACCTTTTTTTTCCCATTAAGACAGTGATTTATCATCCAAATTATTTCATAGTCTTTTCTAGAGCCCAGTGTTTATGGGTTGCAACACAAGACAACTGGATTTCATTCTCTGCTACACCACAGCTTCTGATCTTGGGAAAGCTTCCAAATCCCGCAAATTAGTACTTAAATTCTGCCTAAGTCCAAAATTGTGACCTTCAAAACCCACTGCTCAACTGCTGCCTACCCTGGGGGCATATGCTCAGACTGAGTGATTATCTCCCAAGACCTAAGTCATAACCATGCAATTGGGCTCTGTACAAAATGCAACAGAGATATGTGGTTTTTTTTTAAACTGATCCAAAGGAGAAGTGTTACTTTATTCAGTGGCTCAGTGATTAGAGCTCTCATTCTATAAAAAAGTACATAATTCCCTGAAAATGCTCAAGTTCAATATTCCTACAAAAATAGTGGGCATCTTGTCCATTACCCCTATCAAATGGCCTAAGAAATTCCTCTGGACCATAGGGAGGAATATGCTTACTTCACATTAATTATGCATCTAAAGCATTGTCCTGGTTTTGGCTGGAATAAAGTTAATTTTCTTCCTAGTAGCTGGTACAGCACTGTGTTTTGGGTTTAGTACGAGAAGAATGTTGATAACACCCCGATGTGTTCAGTTGTTGCTAAGTCGCGTTTAGACCCAGTCAAGGACTTTTCAGCTTCTCCTGCCCAGCCAGCAAGAAGGCTGGAGGGGGACAGGGAAGCTGGGAGGGGAGACAGCCAGGACAGCTAACCCAAACTGGCCCGAGGAGTACTGCATACCACGGAACATTATGCCCAGTATACAAACTGGGGGGAGCTGGCCAGGGGCACCACGGCTCAGGGATCGTCTGGGCATTGGTCAGGGGGTGGTGAGCAATTTTACTGTACATCACTTGTTTTGCATACTCTATTAGTAGCAGTAGTAGTAGTGTTATTTTCCCTTCCTTTTCTGTCCTATTAAACTGTCTTTATCTCAGCCCAAGAGTTTTACTTTTTTTCCCCCTAATTCTCTCCCCCATTGCACTGAGTAGGGGGGAAGTGAGTTGAGTGGCTGCGTGGTGCTCATTTGCTGGCTGGGGTCAAACCACAACAACTGTATTCCCTCTTCCACCCACAGAATTTACCTTTATAAAGAGCCTGTATCCCGCTGACAGGATACGCGCAATATTTTCCTTCAGTTTTGGGAGTTGTACATGTAATATTGCCTTTAAGTCTGATTCTGATTTGTAATATATAGGTAAATAGTTTGAGACACTTAATATTTTCCACCTGTTAAATTACGAACAGTCCTACTGGCAGACACAACAGAGGTGACAAATTTTTTCCAAAGAAAGTTGCACGTGATTATCATGCACAGGTCAGGAGCACCATCAACAGAAGGAACGGGGGATGTAAATAAATGTCCACTAGATAAAAGAGAAGGATGGAATTAGGCTAAGACTCTAGTATTTCAGAGGTGTTTAGTACAAAAAGTATATATATGTTCCCTAATCCCAAAACCAAAGTTGTTCTGCAAAGACTTGGGATACGTATACCAATTAGTTGCTTATTGAAATTAATCTTCACTATTTTAAGAAATCTATTTTGCACAAATTGTGTAATAGTGTATAATGCTATATGACTATAGATCCACTTATATAGTAAACTACAAGGAATATTTTGCCTTCTGACTTTAAAATGTTGAAAATGGGAGCAAAATTATTTTCAACAGTTAACAAAAAAGGGACGTATATATCCTTAAGTCATAGGAATGATATGCAAATAAAGACCTAATGTTATAAGGCTAATACAGAAGAAGCTTTCTTTTCCATAGGAAAAATCTCAGGGGGAAAAAAAAAATCTCTTTGTAATACAGTGCAACACAGCAGAGCACTAAGGAGAAAGAACACTTCTGGCTCGTAGTTTTGGAGTTTTGGGGCATTTTAATTGTGTAATGTATTTTGAAACAAAGTAACAGCTTTCAAATGAGGAATTAGCTACAGAAAGCATTTTGAAAGATTAAAGTACAGCGGTAGCATCTTTCAAGTTTTTCTCTGGAAATTTTCACCCTTCATTCTGAGCAAAAGCATTTCTCCTGAGAAGTCTGATCTTATTTCCCCCCCGCCTTCTCTCCCCCACATTCTCATTTTTTCTCAGACCAGACCAAGGAAAATGTTATCCATTTTCCCTCCCAGATGCTCACCCATCTCTCTACTATCCTTTGCTTTGATCTATTACTAACCTCTTCAATCATTGCTTAACCACAGAGCTGCTATTTCTTTTGAACTGTAAGTTGAAAATAAACCAATGTACAGATTGGACTTTGGTGAACCACTTGCTTTGTTAGAGATTAATTTTGGATCTTCTAGTCGTCTAACTGGGCTTTTTCTTTCCCTTTTTAGATTTCAATCAGGATGTGATCTCTTATGAGAGAAATCCTTAAAAATGCAAGCTTGTAACTGATCTAAACCTAAGTAAATGCTGAAAAGACATTTTTACTTTATTACTGTATTTCAGAATGCTTCTAAGTTTCATTTCTATGTGAAGAAAATATTTTAACTTCTGTAATACAATTCCAAAAGTTAGCATTCTCTGCATGAGGTAAAAGATACCTATTAACATCTCTTAAATATCCTCATACCCCGTAAACCTTGAGCACCCTTCCCAAAACTTTCCTCATTCCCCCTGTTCATAATCCTTTGAGAGGCTGAGACAAGAGCATGGGTTTAGAAGTGAAGTATTTGAGTCTTTTCACCCACAACATTAGACAAATTAGAATTGCATCTGTTGTTGGCTTTGAGTTGCCATCAGAATACGTGGGCGAAAAAAACTGCCACAAAAGGATAATTTATTTTCCATCTTGCCGTATACTTCTTCCTCACTGACTAATGCAGTATTTTTGCAGTTTATTTCTGTCATAGGCATATAAGAATTTGTTTCTTAATGTCTATTTGTTTCCTGTCTCATTCAGTTGTCCCTTGGTTCCCAATTCAGGAAGTATCTCTTTCAAGGAAGTTATGTAAGCACATAAATTACACATGCACTAATTAAAGTCTATTAGAACCGTGTGGTAAATAATCCCCTAGCCACTCTGGTATTCAAACATAGGGTGCTATGCAAAACCTCAACATTTCTTCCTACATCACAGGGATATACCATTTTAATTTGTTTTCTTTGATGTCCCTATTTAAATATGTCACCCAGACAGAGACCATGAGATTTCCAGAAAACAGAAAATTAACAGGATGAAAGCTTAATTAAACAAATATTAAAAGTTTGTTTAAGCAAACAGGTATAAAAATATAATGTGAATGAGAAAGTAACTAAAACTCAGAAGAAAGTTTAAAAATATCTTGGTGTAGTTGTTTCTGATTTCAGTATTAAAATATAAGTAGAAAATAATTGTCTCATCTAGACATGCAGAACAACTCCAATCTTACCTCGTAGTCTTCTCAGGTATTTTCTATTACAATTGAAACTTTGTAAAAATGCTCTTCAAGTAACTCAAACTTTTCATCACTTCTTAAACTTGTAAAGAGATGATCCTATTAAACTTGGTAAGGATATCTTTCCTAGTGTTAGCTGAAGATTATATTGCCAAAATTTCTTTACTGTGATGCTTATATTGACAGCTTCTCAAGAAGAAGAGATTAGGAAGCTTAAAGGATCATTCTTTAAGAGTTCCTACCATTGACCTAACCTTGTTCACACTATTGATTATAATTTTTTTTTTCACCCAATTAATATATTTCATTTAAAGGTCCTATTCATATAGAAGCGATTATTGTGAGGGAGCCTCTTGACACAAGCTCTTTAAAGTCATCCTTTTTAGTTCTGCTAGAAGTCCAAATGAAAGATGTTTGATGCATCTGTTTCATTTGGTTTATTACTGTCTTTGCTCACTGAAGGTTAGGGGAGCATTTTTAAGAAAGTTTTTCCATACTCTAGCAACATGCAGAAAGGTTCTTTTATATTTTAACATTTACAGGTACCTCCTCACAGAAATGTAAGGTCCATTCTTCAAGGCACTGTTTTTGCAAACAGAATAAATTTGCACACAACCCACTCTAACTGGAGCATTTGACAAAATGTTGGTCAGCGGTTCATCCACTTATGAGCATACCTGGTATATGTTTTTGCCCCCATTGCTCTTTCACATGTGGATTATTGTGGTCTAAGTCTAGTAGAGTACCTAATGGGACATCTTCATATACTAATTGGATGGAGTTCTCCTCTTTACCTTTCAGTTAGAATAACAATGTAATTTTCTTAGATTTGCATACTTGTGTTGTTGAAGGGTTGCAGGGGAGGAGACTTGGATTCCTGTTCCCTGCATTGGTAAGTTCTATACCAAAGAGCTACGGTTCATCTGGCACCTCAGGGCTTTCCACTTCTGTGTTACTGTGGGACCTTCCCAAGCACAACACAAAGTTCTCCTTCTGGACATGTTTCCCCCAAGAAGTTCCTGCAAAGTCAGTGTAACTTTTTGGTTTTACACTCTGAAATGTTTGTACTGAATGTCAAATCAATGGGCTAGCCTCACAGGATGATGAGCTGCTATGCCATACATTTAGTTAATCCCACTCTTAATAAACAAACAAACAAACAAATAAATAAATAAATATCCTTGAATTCACATGAACCCTTAACCATGACTAGGTGTTTACATCTCTAAGGAATGACACCACTTTCTCCAGATAAAAATTTCTCACCAGCATCAGTTTTCCTCTCCAAAGCGTACCTCAGGACCTGTATAGATGAATCATTAAGTAAGGCCTGTGATAATTTAGTTTTGTTTGCTGGATATGTGCCTTTGATACCACAGCAGAATTAGACTGTCATTTCATAGTCTGTGTATATATTAGCCTTCAACTGTCTGTGAAAAAAAAAGGTACACATGAATTGCTATGTTTGTCAGTCTGAAAAATTACCAGATCCTCCCGGGGAAAGCGTGTCGGTTCCTACACAGTTTTAAGTTACCATATTTATGGTAGACTTTTAGGTGAGAAAAGAAAGGAAGATTCCTCTGCTGACAGGTACTAGCCATTAAATCTCTAAGCAGGGAAGCTTAGGTGCTAAAATGTCTTATGAACAGGCAATCAAGCATCTCAGCTCAGAAAATGAGTCAAACTCAAGTCCAGCTAGCAAGGCAGTTTAGAAATTTTCTCTGTCACTTCATGTCCATTCTCTATGGCCCATTTGGCTGTTTCACAAAGGTTTCAAACAAAATGAAAGTACAGAGGGAATTTACATCCAGCCATTCAGGCCCAAAATTTCCTCTGCTCCTACCCCAGAGACCCTGAATTAGGCAGCTGCAGAAATCCTACCTGCATCTGTGGGCTGCTCTCTATTTAGAATCCCTTTTTTAGCTATAAAGTTTTCATCTTCCTATGAAGCTTTTCCCACTGTACTGCTAAGTCTGCTTTTCCAGAAGCCGTCTGTCTTGGCTACTCCACTGACTCCTTAATTACCTCTGCCAGAGTAGCTGGTGCTTTTTTTAACCACTTCTGAGCTGCTATGGTATTGGATCTCATCACTTCAAGCTTCAAGGTCAGTAAAGGTTCTCCATGAGTTGATATCAAGTAGGAATTGAGTACATAAATTTACAATAAAATACAACAAGCTTGTTATGCATACACATAGCTCTGTGATCTTGGTGTATGAAACCTCTGTTGTTAAACCCTACTAAAGGGGATGGGGACTGCTGGTACATGAGTTACTATTCTCAGAGTCATCTCTGTAGACTCAAGGCACCTCACATAAAATGAAGGTGTTATGATCCTGATTCAAGAATGACTCAAATACTGAAAAATTACTGATTCTTAGAATCTGTGTGCTTTGGGCCAGACTTTCCACTGGACTGGGCCGATGTTATGCTGATATGAGGACAGAGGAGTCTTTACTGACATGGCAGTAATATAAGGCATTAAAAAAGTTAGAAGTATAAAAGAAGGGGCTATGCAAATCTTAACACTGTCATAGACACAGAAGTGAGAGCACATTGCAAGCCAGATTCCTCATAGACAGACACAGGAAAAAAAAAAAAGTACTGAAACCAGCCAACCTAACTATCGAAATTGTACCTTAATATTAGCAAAGAATATAGACAACTCAGCTGTTCAAAGTAAGTCATGCAGTAAATCTGTCTAGACTGTATCGCTATTTGGACACCATGCCATTTTTCCTATACAGGCAGAAAGGTACAGCACTACAATATGGGGTGATGAGGTAACTGTCACAAGAATGGATCAGGAATACACTCAGACAGCAAGTAGATAGAAGATGACAAGCTGCTCTCCCTAATTTTGCTGCAGTCCACAGCGTTGCAGGCAGATTACCTTCCCTTCATCAGTTCAGAGGTGACCACAGTGTACTAGCATAATCCCAAACGAATATAAATCAAAACCATTTTTGCTAAGCTTCCTCACCATATTTTGCTAGGTCAGCTAATCAGAAAACATCTTATAACTTGTGGCTATTTACAACTAACAAATCTCCAAATGAAATACAGAAAAGAATGAAAATGTTTTCAAGCATCTTAGTAGTGAAAACAACTCTTACTGAAATTTTTACCAAAATAATTTTCATTTTTTCAGAGGTTTCATAAAAAAGGAGCAATAATTTTAACAAAAAATAGTTGTAAATCCAGCTGAAGTAAATAGAAAATCAGGACTCAGATTGCATACTTAAGTGCCAAATGTAAATCTGAGAAATTAAATAGCCACTTGATCCACCTCTTGATAAACGGATTGGTGCACTTAAGGACCCTGAATACGTAGTAAGGTTCAATGTGAAACCCATGATACCATGGTTAACATGACAGTTTTTCCACATAAGCTGCCACATTGGTAACTTCCATCCCATAAAATAATTATTATCTCCTGCTATATCAAATGCTTCAAACTGCTGCTGAGGTTAGTAAACTAAAGGCAGCCAGTATATCATGAGGTGGCCAGCATGTTAGGGATGTAAAAGCTTGTAATACATATTTGTTACTACCAGCCTTTCTGTCTGAAGCTCACATGGTTTCAGTGCAGTATCAGTTCTCTCCTATTTCTTTTCCCAGATTTGTTTTCAGAGGATAAAAATACATCTTTAAGATAATTACAGACCTCTCGTATTCACTTGTAAAGAAATAGCTTAGATGGGGCCATATTTTAAATGTGGCATTAGTTCTAGACCTGACTCAGAGTTACTGCAAGAACCTTCCTTACAGGGATGACAGCGAATGATTCACTCAGTGCTGTTTTGTTGATCCAGCTGTAGGGCTGAATTAGACAACAGACTTCTAGAAAGACAGAAAAATATAATTTTACAGCAGACAGAGAGTGGCATGCCTTGGATCCACCAAGATGACTCACATTCTTGCAGAGAGAGGTAACCCTTGTCTTAGCCAGTTCACAAATTAGCAATGATTAATCAAGCATAAAAAAGGCTGGAATGACTATAGCAAAATACATCCCAAATGAAACGTAAATCCTTCCAAAAATACTTGTGAGTTTTTAAATATATTCATATCTGTTACGGTTCCTTCAACCTGCTCCCTGCCACTGCTGTACTTGCTTGTCACAGAACGTTACTACAATAAAGGATAGCAGAAAATTAATTTCGAAGTAATATTTGCAAGGTTTTAAACACATTTGACTTCAAATTTCCATGTCAGCTTTGGGTCCAGAAATGACTCAGAAAACTGCTTATTCTATTAGCCACCCTTTTTCAGTTTTATTTTATGCTGCACCTGTTTTTGTATCTTCCCCCAGCTCTTATTATATTGAATAGATTAGAAATGTGTAAACTTGTTCATCATAAATCTTGAGAACATCCATCAAACCAAAAAACAATGGTTAAACAATAGCAAATAGCAACACATGAGCTTTCTGTACCTGTGGCTGAAATATACCACCCTGGTGATTTCTGTGACCAGAAAACTGTTCAGAGATCAGGTCACGATCAATCCATAGAGATAATAAGATTGGGGGGGGGAAGCCATTGCATATTTGCAGACAGATAAACATGAGGAAACTGCAATCTATTCATAGCTATAGGCAGATGGTTTCATAGATTCATGTCCAAGGGGAGAAAAAGCAGCTCTGTTTGTCAGGGAAGATATATACTGTGAATTATTCACCCACCTCAAGTAATAAGTGGGGTCAGGGCAGAACCAAATAATACATTGATTTTTCCTTACAAAAGAGCATGAATGTGAATGGTTAGTGCAGGTATTCGTTTGAACTGTTACAGCAAGCCCAGGGACCAGCTGCCTGCCCCTCAGATTAAGTTTCATTCTCACTCCCCTAGTCCCCAAAACCAGGTCCACAGTTCTCAGACCGCTGACACTCCAGTCCTCTCTAAGCCTTGGAGGTGCTTAAAATCAATTTGTTCCTCCGTTTCAGTGCACAAAGTTCCTCAGGACTGGCATATCACTTGCTCAGAGATGGGCTGGTTGAGGGGATAAAGCATCTATACTCCAGTGCAAGCTGATAAAAGGCACGAGGCAGCTAAATCTACCCTAACTCCTTAGAGAAGCCTGATCCATTAGACATGCTCAGGTCATGCACTGACTTCCACACAATAGCTTAACAGAACAGACTAACATTTACGATCTGAGAAACCTACGCTTTTGACTCTTTTTGGCCTGTGGTAGTTTTGAATTCGCAGATCCCATTTTTAAGAAGATGTTCTTACTGCAAGGCTGTGGAATAGCCTAAGATGAAGGCTAGCCCCTGCCCCTGGAGATACTGAAGGTGTGAGGCTGAGCAGAAAGGAAAGTGAGACTTATGGCACTGGAGCAAGACTGAGCCTCATGGGGATATAGTCCAGGAAAATTAAAATGTCTTCATTTTTAGTAGCATAGGTTTGGGTTCACAGTGTGGGTTATATATAAAAGTACACTAGGTCCCTGAAGAAGGGGAGTCAGCACTTTCTGAAAATTGTACTCGTTCAGATTCCCTGCGAACTTTCAAATATCCTGGCCTCTGTTTCTGCCACTCTTCCAGGCCTTCATTTTCACTCTGTGAAGCCTTACATGGTTTTGACACTTTGTCTACTGACTGAGTATGCTGTTATCGATCGTAGCCAGGTGCCATTATCATAATTCATAATCTAGTTCCTGACTAAACCATCTACTCTTACAAGCACAAAGTGGAAGGCACTTTTGCCCCAGAGAGGCTGAGAAGAAACAAAAGGCATGAAGAGAAATGGTAGAGCCTGGCTCAGTGGCTTGCTGTGGGCTCAGCAGGAATGACCACGCGAGAACTACCAGACTGTGCCTTGCAATATGATATTTTGGTGTCTAGCATTCATTTCTTCCTTTCTTTGTTTCCTTTGTTATGAAGCTTGTACAAAGACATGCATTTTCAAACCTTACAAATCATAAGTTCTGAGTTTATCTTCATCTATGGTCATGGCAGACCTGTTTAAAATTTCAAAAATGGGAACTGTGAACTGTTTTGGTTTGGGGTTTTTTTGCATTAGCTTTGCTAAAGAGAGTTGCATGGTGTATTAGCTATTGTGTCACAAGCTGGACAAAGTACTTGCAACACTGAATGAGTGAGGAGGGGGGCTATATAAAGATTTTATGCTACTTTGTATTATATTCCCGCATAGACTTAAATTCTGGACTTCAAAGTATTTTTTCTGAGATGGTGATTAGAGTTAGAGCAGTGACAGCTGCCAGGATTTAAACTACATAAATTGAATTCTGGACACTGAAATTGCATTTCTGACCATATCCCAAAGGCCTGAAGAGTGAAATGCTGGACTTGGGACATAATTAATTTCCAACATATTTTGGAAGAAAAATCTATTCATGGCTAATATAGGTCTATCCTTTTCTGCTCTGTAAGGTACATCAAAATACCATCTATTGTCATTTAAGATACACCAGACTCTAGTGAACCAGACATTTGGAGCTTATACAAGCAGGCTACTGTTTGACCTAGTTTCATTACAAGCCTGAAACTGCCCATTACCCACTTAATGATGAGTAAGATGAAAAATTGAATCCAATCTACCTCGCAGGACTTGAAAAACCATCCAGACAACTCTCGGCCAAGGAAAGCAGCTCAAATTAATATGCCAGACTGTGAACTCCAGTGTCTGAGGGACGAGCTGGCACACTCGTTTCTTCTGCCCCTTCCACAGGTGCCAGGTCCCACGAAGCCCCAGCTGTGGGGCAGGTATCTGGGTGAGGTTGCACCTGAGCTCACTGCTGCTAAATTCACTAAAACCTTTCTGCCAGAGTACACAGCTTTTCAGTCACCTTCCAAATAGCAGCAGCGGCAGTGGGGCTGTCATGCCCAGGTTAACAAGCTCTGCTTTCTCAGCAATGCCTATTGACTTGGGCTTAATATTTCACTCACCGTGATTGCTGTTTTCGAGGATGGTTCCGTCTGGTTCTGTTAGTTAGTACAGCAGCCTGTGCTATACATAGCTATACGCTTAGCTATGAAATGGTAGAATTAACTACACAAGCTCAAACTCTCTTCCTTTCACCAACATAAGGAAGAAAAAAACCTCAGTACTCCAGAGTCCCCTTAACTATCAGCATGCGATGGAAATGTGCTTAAGGTTAAAGGCTTGTTTAAATCACTGGACAAATCAAGGTCTAACACTGATGAGAACAGATGGCTTATCCTAGATTTACACTAGTATAATTGAGAGCAGAATTTGTTCTGGGGTGTCAAATAAGTATAACAATGAATTAAACAGTGCAACCAATTTAAAAGAAAAATGCTCATTAGTGTGAATAGAAAACCATCACAGCAGAAAAATGCCAGCACTTACTGCAATACATCAGCTATTCCCATTAACATAGTAACTAACTATTTCTGGATAGTATGATGCATGGCTAAACAGAATACTGCAAAATGACAGCTCCCATCCACATGACTAAATTACAGTTCTTCCCTGTCTTTATCACCCTATCTCTGCTGATGTTTCATTGAAGAATTTTAACACAGACGGTGAAAAAATTGAGGAAGAAAGGTAAAGCTGTTTTGCATGTAATAATACATGCATACTTGAGTTGTACTGATCCTATATAAAAATAAATAAAATAAAAATGAACAAAACAAAACCAAACCTTTGGTTTAAAAGATATTCTCCAAAAGAAGTAATCTCTAACACTGCCCATTTTTGAGTGGAGCGATTCCAGACCGACTTTGAAAATCCCAGTCAAAGCACATAGTTTTGCAGTAGACTCATCTGGATAGTTTCTTAGCCAAAACAATTTCAACAAAAAGGCTGGTTCCAGACATACCGTATTAAATAACCTCTGAATTGGCAAAGAGTGATGCATACATTCCATCTGAGAGTCTGCTACGGGTCCGGTCAGTTGAGGTAATGTAAGTTCAGTTTCACAGCTAGAAACTGTAACAGCATTTTCAGCAAATAATTGTCAAAACAGCCCTTTTGTACATTCAGTATTGAAGTATATATGAAAATCTGGCTAGATAAGGAAAAAGAAGAGTAATGTACTATTTCAGACTCTTTAAACCTTTAGAAACAAAACAGCAGAGAAGTGGGATGAATGGTTACAGTGAAAGCAGAAATAAATGTAACTGCGTAGTTTTATTGCCAGACAGGAGTATATGGTCATCATCATACAAGATCCTGGTTTTTTCCTCAATTATGTCATAGTTCACTGTAATTTCACTTGGTCTGTGGGAGTTACTCACAGTCAAGAATTAAAGCAGTCTGGAAACTATAAAGATGGGACAAGCCCTCATCTTCTCAGTCTAAATTATTTTTTACCTTCTCCTGGCCTTTCCCCTCACAACCGTGGCACATTTCTGCTTACCTCTAGCTTGAGAGCCGTTTGTGTAGGTGGGGAGGAGGTGGATGGAGCAGAGCAAATGGGGCTTCTTCCCTTGCAGCAGGGTGCAGCAGTGTAGGCAAAGCAGGAGCAGAGGAGCGGCCATGGCTGCCCGCAGCCCCCTGCGCAGGGGCTGAGAGGCAGGGGTCTGGCCCAGCACCCCCTTCCTCTCGCATCAGGACCCTTCTCTTCATATTACTCTTGGCAAATACTTCACAACTCTGTCTTTCCCACCTTCACATTTTAATTTTTTAAATCTTAGCCCATGCAGTGCTCTGCTACATTCTGCGTAGCCTTAAAACAGGGCTTAATGGTAGTGATACATAAAACTTCTGAAACAAAGCAGGAAACTGGCAACGCTTGCAGTGACTTCTGGTCAGTATCTGTGAAAGCTTACATTAGTATCTCCTGCCACATATTCCCTTTCCCAACATGATTCAGGGCCAATCTAGTTTTTACTCGAGAGTCTTCTGTATAGCAGTTTTCTTGGATATTTGAAGAACTAGAAGGCTTGAGTACAAATACAATGCAATATTCAATATGCAAATATGCAATACTTGCCCTGGCAGCCACGCGGCCAAACCCCATCCTGGGCTGCATCAAACACAGTCGGTCAAAAGAGGCGATTGTCCCTCTGTATTCAGCGTTGGTGCAGCCTCACCTTGAGTACTGCGTGCAGTTCTGGGGCCCACAAGTTAAGAAGGACATGAAGGTCCTTGGGTAAGTCCAGAGGAGGGCAACAAAGCTGGTGAAAGGGCTGGAAGGCATGTCCTATGAGGAGTGGCTAAGGACTTTGGGCTTGTCTAGTTTGAAGAAAAGGAGGCTGAGGGGCGACCTCATTCCTCCCTGCAGCTTCCCGAGGATGGGAAGTGGAGAGGGAGGCGTTGAGCTCTTCTCCCTGGGATCCAGTGACAGGACGTGTAGGAATGGTTCAAAGCTGCTCCAGGGGAGGTTTAGACTGGACATTAGGAAGCATTTCGTTGCCGAGAGGGTGGCCAAACACTGGAACAGGCTTGCTAGAGAGGTGGTTGATGTCCCAAGCCTGTCAGTGTTTCAGAGGCACTCAGACAATGCCCTTAAGATGTTTTAAGTTTTGGTCACCTGAAGCGGTCAGGCAGTTGGACTAGATGATCATTGTAGGTCCCTTCCAACTGAAATATTCAATTCTGTTCTGTTCCATTCCGCTCTATTCTATTCTAGTAGTTCTTATCTGCTTTGAATATTTTAACTATAAAATCAACAGCATAACGTTACCCAGAGAGCAGTATTGCAACAGTATACAATCTCACACGTGAATGAAGTTATACTGTATATCTATCTATCTGTCTATCTATCTAGCGGTCTTTTTGAGGATTAATTATATAGCCTGGCACTTACCTGCATCCATCACAGAGGGAATATGACACTTTTCCTCCAGTTCACTCAGAAAGAGCTTTAGTTGAACTAGTGAGTTTCTTTATGCTTTTCTTTTAAAAAATATATATATAGTATTTCAGAAAACCTAATAATACAAAGAATCTTTGTATCACTGATAGCAAAATTTAACCTGTTTCTATTCATGCTCATAAGTGGGTCCAGAGAGGGACAACTAAAGGGACACATTGCCTACTTGTCATAAGATTTTTCCACAGGGTTTGAAGTGCACACAAAGAATGAAGGAAGAGAACGAGGAAGAGCTCTGGTGCACAGGCTGACACAGATTTTTTTATCCCAAGCGAATCTGAAGGGCAGTGAATGCAGCACACTAATTTGGGTTTGTGTAGTTTGAGTGAATTCAAACCAGCATAGCTTGCATGGCATAGCTATCATGTCTGCTCATGTGAAAACACGCCCCTGTGCCTCTGGAAGCAGAACAGAGGTGACTTCAGTTCACATCTTTCCTACTGTGACCCCCGCTTCCAAGGTCAATGGGTCATTGCTTCAGCACTGATTTCATTTCGACGAACTATCAAAATCAGCTCTTCGTGTTACAAAGCCTTATACAAAAAAGTGACTGGGCCTAATCCTGACAAATCTTGGAGAACTACTAAAAAGACAAAGCAGAAAAAGGCATAGCTGCAAATTGCAACTGATGACTGCTGTTTCTTCAGCGGCTTGTGTTTTTTTTAACATCAAAATCTGAGTATCAAATGTCTACACCAACTGATATCATTAATCAGATTAAAGCTCCCACAAGTGTTAGTGCTTTCAGTTTGGAGGCAGATATTTTACTGCTCTTTGCAGATTTAGGTTACTTTTGGTGCTTAGTAGCCTGTAAATCTTTCAAATGCAAAATGTAACATGGCTTGGCTTATGCACGTCATTTTGAGTCTGTTTTTATTGATATAAAGAATAGTTTCATTATGTCATAAGTGTCATTCTAATGCCTTTCAGAAATAATATCTGCATGATGGTAGATACTAGAAACATTTTGGATGCTTTGGTGTGTACAGAGCCCTTCAGTTCACCATAAAAATAGGATAGACAAAAACATAGAAATTTAAGTGAAGTTTACGCAAGGGAAAAAGGACCCATAACAGCCTAAACTCATATAAAACATAAAACCTCCATCCTTTCCTGACCCTGCTGTGTTTTCTTTGTTAGATTGTAAACTGTTAGGGACTGTCCCTCAGGAAATGTATGTCCTGACTAGAACATCAGAGATCAACCTTGTCAGGGACTGTAGTTAATAATGTAATACAAATTACGTAAACAAGGATGATTTTCTTCGCAGCTCTTAATCTAGGAATGTTGCATTAAAAAGTTAATCACTGAATAAATCTACAAGCAACTGTGGAAGCAAAGCAGAGGCTAAGACTTCCTTTGTGGGTAATCACCCTTTGTGCTGGCAGACAGAGATGCACCTTTCTCATTTGTTTTCCCTGTGGCAATAGGAATCCTTCACTCTTCTCCCTGTGAAGTAGCCCAGCCACTGTGGAAAGCAGCCCCATGATGGGTGTCCATCATAGTGATTACTTCAGTTTCCTTGGCAGTAGGAGCTATAGACTCACACCCCTCAAGATGGAGAGTTTCTAGGATGGTGATCAAACTGGTTGGCTCTCACAAGGATGGTGAATGATTGTTCTTGAATGAAAATAATAATAACCTTTAGGTTTTGCTAGTCTAGTGTGTCAGACATGCTCTGAACATGCCTGACGGATCACCTAGGGAAGTTAGGAGACATTTAGGTACTTCCCTAGCCAGCTCTGAACTGCTTAGCCAGAAGGTAGGTGCCCAGATGCACAAACTGGGACGTGTTTGGGCAGTCAGAGGGAGGACTTGGAGCTCCACTGTGGACTGATTTCAGGTGCTTCTGGAGAAGCAGCCCAGGCTGCTCTCCGAGACGTTGGCTCCAGAGTGCTGTCCTATTTCCAGCCTTGACACAAAGTCGGTAACCTGAACCTCAGCGTGGACCCCCAGTTTCTTTGCTTTTCTTGCTGTCAATATATTGTAGTAAAACTAGATCTCAGAATCAGTAGAGCTGGAATAAGTTAAAAGATCCACATGCTAGGGCAAGTTAATGCTCAGAGGTGTCTGAGTAATGGAGACATTGGGTAAACACTTGCAGAGTGCTTTACCTCTTCTCAGAACCTATAAGCCATAAGCAGCATGTGTCTAGCATACAGAGTTTTCTGAATAGAGCTATATATTCCCATTGTCCTTGAAAACTTGCATTTAAGATGGCTTTCTCCAACTATCCTTGTGCTAAGCTAGATGTCAAATCTTCTGCCACTCCATCAAACCAGATAATCTATTTCCAAAGTAACAGCTCATTTAGCATTAAAATTGGCACTTAAGGGTTGATATAAAATGTAAATTAAATGTAGGTTATGAGTAAATGAGGCTACTCTTATAATTAAATTTTTGTATTGGTCCCAAGGTTGATATTTTTATCCAAATCATAAATACTCTTTCTCCTTTTGAAAGTATAGTTTTCAATTTCATTTGTGGCATTGCTTTCAAAGCAGAGAAACATCACCTTCACTACAAATTCACATGAGAGTAATATGACTATCAATCACAGTGGCTTGGAAAGAGCTAGTAAGATTTCAAAGCTAGGGATAAAGATAAAAGAAATTAAATTAAGTAATGCTAGAATGAAGCAATCAAGATTAAATGTGTTCTCAGCTGCTGAGTTAACCAGTTCCGAGTTTTTATCGAACAAAAGGTTAAAGAAATGAACCCTTAACAGCAATTTATTTCAGTTTAATGTTTTTTTAAGCTCAAGCTCAGAGCAGCTGAATTTCTTCTGTCACTTAAAAAAAAAAAAGTAAAAAACCTGACATTATCATTTCTAGTTAATGGCTCTCAAGAAGTTAATTTAACACTCATGATGATCATGTCCAAACAGGCTGTGTGATTTAATTAGAACCCTAAGAGTTTTGAAAATCCCATATAGTAAGCAAATTCATGGGCTGATCATTTAAAAACTGCTCAAAATTCTTGAGCCTGAATTGAGCTGAATTCATTATTTCATTGAATTAAATTAGTCTTAACTGAATTAAACTGAAAATAATGAAAATAATTCTTAAAATGTGAAGAAAGCCCAAGAAATCTTACTCACTAAATGCTATCCTGGGAGAAAAAAACTTCAGTGGATGATGACACCCTTGATGAAACTAGCGTAAATTCAAACCATGGTTGTCATACCTAATAAGAATTTCCAATAGAAATTTGAGAGCTCATGGCTCAGTTCTCTTCAAATATGAGCAACATATTTTTCTGGGTAATTGTTAACTGTTTGGGTTCCTTCACCGGCTAGCACCCCCTCCAACACTAAAGTTCTCGCTAGTGTGTTTTTGCCCTGCACTGTGAAACCCTTAGATGGAGGGTCAGAGAGGGGGTACACCTGAGCGATGGGTTTCCTGATGAATGTACCTCGGTCACATCCTGGAGAACAGGCCGTCACCTCCACGTTTTAGGGCCGCAGCCGGGCACCATGCCTTCTAGTGGCTCTGCTCTGGATAAGCAACATACAGCCCCAGGCTGCCTGCAGACCACAGTCTCTCTCCTGCTCCTCAACCCATTTGTGTGGGCAGCTAGTTGACAGACCACAGAGCAGGGCTGCCAGTGGCCTGGCGAAAGGGAGAACAGGAATGCGTAAGTTAAGGCTGCTAGCACAAGCCTGGTATTGAAGTCACACGGGGTGCACAAGACTCAAGCACACAGTTTCTCTCGGGGTTTTCTTGAATGGTCTCTCTCAAGAAAAGTAGACTAAATTAACTAAAACCCATGAAATTTGAGTAGGGGAGCTAAACTGCAGTAAGCTGCAGTGTGGACATTCCACCCAGAATTATGTGCCTTAACCTGATTTCAGGCTTTTGTATAAAGAGTGGTTAGCTCAAAAATCAAGAGGGGTTAGACAGAACGGGGTGATGTGTATTTCTTCGCCAGCTGTGCCAGGCTGGGCTATCCCTATCCACCACTCCGTTCCATCCTCACTGCCAGTCCCCACGCTGTCCCAGAGGTGGAAGATCTCTAGGTGTTTCTTCACCTTGTCCAGGTGTTTTCTCACCCTGCTCGTGCACTGGGCCCCATTACATGTGACAGTGCCTGGCCACTCGTTCCCCAGACAGCTCACACGCTGTCCCACTTCAGCCTCTCCAGATGCAACATCATGAGGCAGACTGAAGAACTGAACAAATTAAAAAACAGCTCTTTTGGAGGATGGAAAGGCAATGGTCCATGTTTGACAATCATGGGGAGAGGGAAGGGAGAGCAGATGCGTTGGTGCAATTTCACAGTTTGTTTAAACCAGTCACTGTGCCAATTGTGCTGACAGGCACCTGAAGTGTTTCCCCTGCCACCTCTCATCCACATCAGACTAGGGCTCTTGTGGTCGTCTGGATCAGGAGCTGATCTGGCTAAAAACTAACTCTGTAAATGAATAAATGAGAAAGATTTATTGTTTAACCCAGGTCACTTATCTAATCAAGTTCTCTGCAAAGCCTTGCAAATGGCTGTACTGGCAAAATGAAGGAGTGATGGAAGAGTGGGAACGAGTAACCTGAGGTATGAAGCAGTAGGGGTTGCTTGTGTTGTATTATAGCTGAAATAAATATGGGTCAAATGACAGACTTAGTAGCTTTTTCTTTTATACTTTCACCAAGAAACATCCCACACTGTGGAAAAATATCAGGGAATTCAAAGAAATTGGAAGGTTTGTCTTGTTCACAAGAATTCTCAGATAGATTTCAAAGAGAATCAAGGATTTTCTATCCTCAGCTTCCCTGTTTTACTTTCAGACTTGTCAGCACCGCATTCTCAAATGCCTAAATCACAGAATTTTCCTCTGAACACCAAAAGAAGTCTCCATTTGGTGCCTAAGTGTACTAAGTATGCTTGAGGAACGAGACCCCTGAGGATAGTGAGTGCCTGGCTGTTAATGTACTTCTTCAGTTTTCAGCATATGCCAAGTCAAGAAGGGAAGAAATGAGCCAAGAATCCCAAACACTGTTTCCCCATGCAACACATTCTGCTGTAAGGATGATGCTGAGCTTGCCCTCAGATTTCAGGCATCTTGCAGTTTGCTTTCTACAACTGATTTTATTGCTTTCTGGGCTTATTTTCAATACAAATCAGTGACAGAGCCAATTTGCTTAGTAGCTGCAAAAATGGGCTTCAGAGTTAACCATTGTAACAAGTAGCTGTCACAGAAAAATCCTCGGTCACAAAGAAAAGGGGGAGGAAAGATGTATCCACATAAATGCTATTGCATTAAAGAGAGGAGCTAATTTCAAGCAAATTTTTTTATGACTGATCAGCCAAAAGTTTAATTTAGAGCAATCGAACATTTGTCTAATAAAGACAAGCTTTGGTGCTTCTAAATGTAACAGTAGCATGAGTATGTAAAATTCCTTAAATCAACAAAAATTAAGATTGTAAGTGTGGGAATGAGAGTCACCCCTAACAACCCAAAACCACATCCCAGTAAACTGAAGAATGACAGTGGACATGGAAAATGTTACCCAACAAGTCAAGGCAAACAATACCTGGACCTGGAGCTTCTGGAGAGAGGTCCACTGTATCCATGTCTTGGAGGCCTTGGGTAAGGCTCCAACCAAGTGGTGGCAGTGGTGGTGGTCATTGCCTCTCCACACCTCAGCCCCAGCCCCGAGCTCCCAGTCTTCCCTCACCACTTGCCCTTTTCCCACAGCATGTCACCAGCTCGGTCACGCCACCGCAGCTCCTTGAGGCCTGTGCTGTAAAAGAGATCGTTGAGACGTTCCCTTTAAAAAAACAGTAAGTTTCTGGGTTACCTCAGTAAGTTTACTGGTCAGCTTGACTCTGCGGGACAAGTTAGTTCAGATGGCTTTTTGTGCTCATATTCTCCTCCAGTACCTGAGCTAGCTCTCTTGCTGCCTGAGGCCCTAATTTTGGAAAGGATCCCATTCAGTACGCTGAAGTCCTACTGAAGCTGGGCATATGGTTAAGTACTTTTCTGATCAAGCATGTGCATATGTGCTTTCTCAGACTGAAGTCTTAGATCACCACTTATTTGCAAAATATATTATTAATTCTCTGGCATGTTTTACATGTGAGAACATGAATAAGTAGATAAATAAATAAGTAAAGCCAAATATTTTTCTGTTGCTGGGTAAAAAGGATTTTTTGGCTAATTTTCCTTTGCTATGTTCTGAATACAATTTAAGTGTATCTTTTTGTCTCTATTTTGGGGGTTAAAAACAAAGAGAATGGAAGAAAGTTAAAATGATCCTAAAGATTTTTAAAGTTTTATAACTGTTTTTTGCTAACTAATGGTAAAATATTGTCTCTGGCAAAATGTTTGTATGAAGCACTTGGCTGTTTTAGTATAACTGAAGGCCCTAGTGTGATAAAGTCTGAATAAATTCAACAGACTTGACGTATTCCTTTTTCTTACATTATTCAAATAATACAGACCCCATTTCCATTCTGTCAGAGACCTTAACAGAAGGCTGTCAATTGTGACAAATTTCACAAAGCAGTTCTTGATGTGTGCTTATCTTTTGGTGCTTGTAGCTGTCATGGAGTGACTAATTCACAACAAAAGCTTTACTTGATAAATGTAGCATATTTATTGTTTGTAGAATATCTATGTAGAGAATCTAGTTACAAAAAAATAATCAATTATCCAACTTTTTCAGTAATCATTTTTTGAAACATTTAACTCCATAATCATTCATGGACACTTGAAAATCAAGCTGTGTTCTGTAGTTATGGTTACTCAGATCACTCAAGTGGGATCATTTCTCTCTGGTGTTTGGCTGGGCATGGGAATGTGTCTGGCAAGGAGTCTTCCACGTGCACATGTGAAATATGTTCCAGTGATCTGTGGGCATGAAGTTTTGAAATTTGCTTTTCATAAACACCTATTTCAACAACTAGAGTCTATTGAAACTTCTGTAGGAAATAAATTTGAAAAAAAGTAAGTATCACTCACCAAGAAGGCTTGATAAAGTTAATGATCAAATGTTTCTTAAAATATTTAACGCTCCTTGTCTTTCCACTGTACAGTCTGGATTTATGTCATCCAACTTTAGACACCTCAACAAGATGTGTCCACGATTGGAACAGCTGATCTGACCACTTGATACAGACAGCTTTGCCCCTTGGAAGTGGTTTAGGTCACCTAAGTACTGAGCTGCAGTCCGCCTCTCCCCATGAACTGAATGTAGAGAGAGCCTAGGGCAATTAGGCCTCAAGATGAGATGATTCAGACAGATGCATGAAGTGCAGTGTCCCGGCTTTAAAGCAATGCCTGAGCAGCTGTGAAGACTTAGTTTTCTTCTACTTTGTTCCAGTTTTTTAATACCTAGCAAAAATGAAGCAACAGAAAATGTCAGCATTTCGAGACTCTTTTATAAGGAGGAGCTAGCCTCTGAGCTGATCTGATATTCTGGAAGAAGTGTTCTTGGAGAGGAATCTAGACCCAAAACATCTTAGAAAGGTCACCAGGCCAAAGCTGGCTTTGGCTTATGCTTCTTTTTCATGTGATCGGGTGATACTGCCATGTATTCATAATACAACAAAAATGCGTAGACTACTTCTGAAGTTCAGAAAGAGGGAAAAGGTAAAAATTATTGAAATTTTCTGGAAAGAAAGAAAAAAGAAGCAGCCAACAGAGCTATGTTCAAAGTAAAAAATGTAAGAGGAAGAAATTTTTTGAATGGCTAACAAAAGTGTGGTGCCTCAAGTGTCTTCAATATCTGTCAGAAAAGCCAAATACAGAACACAAGTGTAAGAACTTCTCAGAATAGGCAGGCTGAGTGAATATTATACATGGCTACCCTCTCATTATCTAGGCACCCTCTTTCAACCATGGTCAGAGACAGGACATTGGGTTAGACTGCCTTTTCATCTGGCCTGATGTTTTCTTCTTTAAAAAATTACTTTAAAAAAAATCTGATTGAGTTTAAGTTGAAAAAAAAATTACAAGATTGCACCAAGGCCAAACCCCTTCTCACTAAAAGGGACTTCTTCATTTATTTAATGCAACTTTAGATATATTATGCTGATTAATGTAGTTGTTCTGCATTGGCTAAATGATCTTCACTGAACTGTAAAGTTCATAAAGGAAGATGATTAATTCATATCTGTATTGTTTATGCTGCCTTTTCTAAAGAAAGGATTCCAATTATCATTTAAATAATGGTATTTGATTGTAAAAAGGACCAAATATGCAAATATTATTCTACTGCTGTTCTGAACTGAGGCATTATACTCCAAATATCAAAAAAGGGTGGCCCAATTGTGCTGGGCAATTTATAGCTGTGTGGTGACAGAGCAGATTTACTTGTGTAAGGAAAATGACTTCATATTTACCCCAGTGCAACAGATAATCAGATGGACCCATTGTAATGAATATCTCTGGGAAACTTTGACACATTACCTTTGAAAATATGATATTCACTTACTGCTAGGAATGAATTATTTAAATCATAAACTTAGGGCATTGGTTTCCTTGGGTTGTTACGCTTTTAGGACATAAATTTAGCTTTGAAAGAACTGCCAGCTATCTCAATTTCCATTAATGACAGAGGACCTTCAACTTAGAAATCCATGCAAAACGCTGCGGATAAGCCAGTAAGTACAGAAAATACGCATTCATGAACACTCTTAAAAAGAAAACCCTGCTCCTCGTGAGAAAACGCAAAACACCCCAAATCAAAGCAACCCCCACTCCACAGGAAAAGTAGTGAGGTCAGCAATTCAATACTTTGTTTGCCTTGAGCTGTATGGCCACATATTAATAATGGCTGGGGGTGGGGGCATGTTAACTATGAAGGAATTTGGGATGTTTTCATTATTGCTGGGCAAATAACTCTTGAAAAGCAAGCATCTCTTTTATGCATAGATCAAGTGAACTTGGCAGCAGCAATGTCATTGATGCTAACAGTGTGTGACAGGAAACAAACCCATGTGACTGCTGTGTTTTGTAAGTCGAGCTCTTGTGTAAGATTCCGGTACATTCTTTTCCAGCTATTCTTTCAGAAATTTGAACTTTTAATTAAAAGGCAACATTGAAGCATGTCCAGCACTGACAGTCTTAATGCTGTTTCTTCTCCACATTAACATGCAAACCAGCTTCAGTCAGCATGCAAGGAGATACTGTATAATTAGCCTCATTGTCCATTATGAACAAATATGTGTTTTGGTGAGGGAGAGAATGTACTAGTGTTTTCTAATCAAATGATCAGGAGTTAGGATTTTCAGCTTTTAGTAGTCATGTCATTTTCTCATAGGCATCTTAATGACCATTTTATTTTATCAGTTGGAATGAATTAGACATATCAAATTCAGGTTGCTTGTAAGGATATTTATGCTATTAAAAAAAATCAATTCATTTTAAAAAAATAATTTGAAATGCAACATTTATTAAAGTAAATATTTACTAAAATTATAGCAAATATCAAAAAGCAAACAAATAGCCAGATGCCTGTCTCTGGAAAGATGAGCTATAATATGTATCATATAATATGCACCATCATTTAACACACTAGAATCCATTTCAGTAATGAGCACAGAGCTTGGTAATGCACGTGTATCAAAGACCTTCAATAATGTGCAATAGTGAGTTTTAGTAGGACAAACCTAGGGAATGATACGACATGACGTGATATGCTTAATACACCAGCTGGTGACTTCAGTGTTGGGTTTGAATTCTGAAATGAATTTTGGGTGATAAACTAAAAACACATTAGGTGACATGAGGCAGTGAGTAGAAAATGAAAAGACACGGGGTTTTAGGAAGCTTAATTTTTCTTTTCCCCGAGTTTTGGAGTTCTATTATATGTGTTACACAAATAGTGAAACTGCAACTTGACAAAAAAAAAATCTACTATCATTTTAATTTCTGAATTAAACATCCTGTAATGGCAACATAAGACTATAAAATTAGGTCTTGATTTCCAGGCTCACAATATCCACATTCTTAATTTCCATGGAACTAGTAATGAAAGTAGTATGGAAGTAGAATCTGTTCCTTCTGAGATTATTAAATAACCTTACAGAATCAGATTTTTATAGTACATTTCAAAAGAAGGAACACATGAAAACGCATCCAATATTTGTATAGTTAAATCCTCAAGAAATAATCAATTATTTAAATATTATGTTTTCATCTCCAAAGACTACTACCAATCATGTGAAAATCAGTCTGGACATATACAAACTAATGTATCAAGGAAGTAGTAACTCAAAGCTATCACCATAACCATTGGAGGTTTCTGATTATCTACAGCTCCTTCAGAAGATCGTCTTCCTTCCGATAGCTTTGCAGGTGGCTTAACAAAAAAAGCAGAAGCAATCTAAAAGGGAATATTTGACAGGAAGACCATAGGCAGATGCATAATGATCTGTCTGTTTTATACATCTGCATCACTAAATCATCAGCCAAACACATTTTGTTAGCTATTTCTTCATGAACGCAAAATTCATACTCATTAGATACTTCTCCACCATCCAGACTTGCCCAAATGGCTGTGTTTCCTGCAGAAAGGAAACCTGTTACCTGGTTTAGTTCAGCCTCTTCTGGTTCAAGATGATGAATCCACTCCCTATTTCTCTCTCTGGGTTTCATCACTTAATTACCCCTTCCTCCAGCTGCCTCAAGGCTTTCTGAGAATTCAGCTTTAGGCACTGCAGATGAGGGCAAAGACTTCATCAGGAGTTAAATTCTACTACACAAATGGCTTATCCAAAGCTTTCTCAGTTAAGTGGCAGTCTTTCCAATGGTTTTGGCTGGCATGTAATCAAGCCTTACTGACTAAAAACATAAAATGGAAGATTGCTTCACATGTACCTACAGCTGCATTTCTTCATTATTTTAACGAAGAAAGAGATGGAAAGGACATCTGTGAACATCCTTTCTGTTATCATGCCAGTGCTTTAGTAGATTCTGAGATTATTCATAAAATATGCAGTCTGCATTATAATGCAATTAATTCATCAGCATACAGATGTCTGACAGTATTTTTAACAGGAAGAATTTTTTATAATTCCTATTGGTATGGCTTCAGTTGGCTTGATTTTGCAAAAAAAAGAGGGTCTGATACTTCTATGAATCTCACTCACCATAGACTGAAATCAGGGAGGAAACAGTATCATCATAGACCATGAATTTAGACCTACATAAAAAGTAGTTCTGATTTCCTTCCTTTCATAAAATTTTCTAGTCCTTCTCTTAGTGCTGAGAAACAGAGGCTTTCCCCAGTCTATCTAGTCATTCATTCAAAATATGATGTCTGTTTAGAAAAAACATGCCATTTTTTCCCCAAAACAAGGGAGGCACAATTCTGATGCAGTGCCGAACATAAAGTTTTCAGCAGAAACTGAAATATTCCAAGTTATTTATAATTTTCCTGTTAAAACTGATATCATGGCTACTGGCTTCTCCAGAACTGCAAATAACCTTCATTGCTATTAAGAACAAAGCCAGTCTCACATACTTGATCTTCAGGTAAAATAAACCACTAAAATTTGCATTATGTGGGTATATGCATTTGAGAAAGCTTCGACTATCTATTGACTGACTCTGGTTGTGAAAGACTGTCATGAATCAGTTTTTAAGAATAATTCTACTATCTCTGAAAAGCTGAGCAGCTTAGTAACTGCTGTTAAATGCTCTTTCAAATGCCTAATGCATGAAGCAAACCATGCCCTACCCTCCGGGATCTTGACCAGCAGGGTGGAACAGCTGGTGTTCATTACTGGCCGGATAGCCCCAGAGAATTTAGGGATCCACCGAGTCCTTTGGTTCTAAGCGTGTGCTCTCTCTGAGCCTAGTAAAAAGAGTGTATTTTCTGATAATCACACATTTAAGTTACTAGTAAGTCAATATCAGCCTGATCAATGTTTAACTGAAATGTATATCGACAGCGCCTCTTAAGGACCAGTCCAAAATCAATTAAAATTTAAAAAAGGCAGTATTATTTACCATGTCAGTTTTAGAGAACCTGCTTTACAGAACGTAGCTACAGAAGCCTCTTACTGATATGTATAAGCAGTGACTGTCCAATTGCCCAAAGGGTATTTTACATTAGACTTCACAAAGATTCAGGTGTTTCTGAAAAGAGAGTGTTCTACAAGACACATTTTTCTTCTCATAAAATCAATATTAGGACGTTTCAGCATAATTGTTCTCAGAAGTGACACCCACAATCAGTATTTTTGCCAGTGGAGTCACACAAATGGATTAGATAAATGTGTAAAAACCTGAGTTCTCCTGTTTAGGTCCAAGGGCTTTGCACCCACTGAGGATCCTGAGATGTTTATGGATCAGGCACACAGTGCCAGAGTGGCTCGCCAGGCCGAAAGTGAGTCAAAGGATGGAAATTCGACGGATCTGTTCCTGTTGTACTTCTGAAAAGTTCTTCTTGGTTTACTGTTGGAGTTACCACTTTAATTTACCTACGGAACACATATGCCTTAATAGCTGTTAAAACCGAAGATCACAGAGTCCGTAAAATTTTATCTTCCCAGCATCAACGAGAGGGGAGAAAGAGCCGTTTCCCCCATGTCGTGGAGGAGAAACTGAGGCAGGTGCGTGTCCACGCTGCAGCTGGCGGGGCACCAGGCAGGCGCGGGTGAGGGCCTCTGCCAGAAGCAGCCACCTCACCCGGGCCTTGCTCCCCGCCTCTCATAGCCGCACTTGGGCTGTGCGGCCGCACGGTCAGCTCTGTCAAGGAGTCAATTCAGGTTAAAATTAACCACTTCTCTGGCAAGTTAGTTTTACCCTGATGACTTTCCTGCTCCAGTTCCCTATGCAGTTGGACAAACTCGTATGGAACCGAAAGGGAAGAGAGGGCTTGCGGGCAGGCGGGGGAAAGAGCAGGCCGCGGAGCGGGGGGAGTACAGGGCGCAGCGGAGGAGCTTTGTGTCAGCTCATGGTGTTTGTGGAACTACAGCAGAGGCTTATCCTTAACAGTCATTCTGCATCTGACTTCCCCTGAAATCGATGCTCTGAACCTATCTGACTTTTCAAAGGTCATGTAAAACATTTCTAATAGTGCACATAATTAACATAATTATGCTGTCTAGAATAGGTAAAAGAAGCCATTTCAATCCTAAGGGCCAAGGAAGACTTTCATATACCTTTGGCAATCCACATCGTTATTCAATACTAACGTGAAAAAAAGAGAAGTGTGGCTGCAGCCTGCATAAAATTAAGGAATAACACATTTGGGAATTTTTCTGGGAGTCCTTGTTAATACAATATGGTATTTTCTTTGAAAAATGTTAGGCGTTAAGCAAAAGAAAAAAGGCCCACAGAACTTTTCTGTTGCTGAATTAGCCATTGAATTATGCACCCAAGGCAGACCTACATTTCGAATCCTTGCAGGCATAACTAAGTCTATTAGGAGTAGAGAAATCTCACAGCTTTAACCAACATAAATATGCTAAAAAAAACCAACCCTAACAGATTCCATTAAACAAGTAAACAGTTCCTTTGCCTGTGCAGCTTATCCTGAGAATGGTACTGGCAAAGAAACTCGTACTCTTGTATAAGCTGTTCCGCATCGGAGGGATTGCATAGCTCTAGCTGTATGGCTACCCCTTTTACGCACAGACAAGCCTTAAGGACACAAGATATTGGCAGGAGTGCCAATGCAATAGATACTGTTGGGCTAGTGTCTGTGAAAAGAAGTCCCAGCTTCTCCCTGGTACACTTTGCAAACAGCAAAAGCTAAAACTGCCCCAAGCTGCCCTATGTTACACATTCCTAATGCCTATTCACAGCATGATTCTCCTGAAAAAGCGTGTAGAAGTCAGTTCAGCTTCCTCAGCTGAATCTTTTCTTTTGGGTAACTTCAGCTGTCCTGCTTTCTCTGTGGTACAGCACACACTGCCGGTGCTGAGGGTCCTGCATGGCAGCAGCAGGAGGGCAGAACATTTTACCGAGAAATGCAGAACAATTATCTTCTTGAAGGGCTGCACGTCAAGCCAGTGATGAGACATACACTTTAAATGCATTTATTCCCAATTCATTGCAGTTAGGTCCTTCAGTTCACTAGCTTCATAGTAATGTTTTCCATTTTTCTAAGAAAAGAAAGAGAAGGAAAATTAAGAACATCTTGAATTAAGGACTTACGTGTCACATGCAAATGAGATGCCAGTTTCATCCACTCAGAGACAACATGTCTGTCGTGTGCCTGAAGAAGTGAGTCTATTGTGACTGAACCAGATCTGAGATGTTTCCCAAAATACTAACAGAAACTGTCCTGTTCCTCACAAGTTCATCACATCAGGTCCAGTCAAGTGAATTATCAACCAATGTTCTTGTTCTGTGTTCATCTATGTTTTACATCGTTCCTTATATCCACTAGCTGTTGGGAAAATATTAGCAGCCTTAAAAACGAGGATGAATTGTATTTCTGAATAGAGCTTTTTTTAAGCTTAAAATACAACATGAAAAATCTTCTTTTTCAAGGACTTTTCAGTCATGTTCCTTATCTATCCAGCATGCCTAACGTCAAATGCATCATACGCACTCAGCCAGGACTCTGTTAGCTTGGTGTGCAGACACAGATGAAAAGTAAGTAGGGCAAATTTTTTCCTATTATGTGTTACTCTAAACACCCACAACAAAAAGTCTGCTTTGAGTTTTAAAAAATACAAAGCCACATCTCATCTCTACTGAAGTCAACAGTAGTTTCAGGAGGGACATGGTTGGGCTCAAAGGCTCTGATAAGAAGTGATGTCTCTGTATGATGATACTATTTGCATGACTGAAACTATCGTCTGTAACGAAAGCTTCCCTGGAAGCATGTGCCCACCTAGATGGCCAAAATCCTTCATCTGTACTGATTTTGTATCACTTAAAAGATGTGAACACTTTTAATTACTGCTGCTTCTGGACAAAAGTACTAGGTCATGAGGCATAAATTTGTGCTTGCTATTACTGAAAAGGATTTAAAGATATTTCATGTTGCTCTGTAGGTGATTATATTTGTCAGATCATTTATTTTATTGGGTAAAGCTACATTTTTCCAGATTCCCCTTGTTTTATTATGTCTCATTTAAAGGAGCTGGAAATCAGTACTTTTTTGTCTGCATGTGAAAAATAAGTTCCAAACAGCTTAAATGCTGTTGCTTTATTGATACCTCTGGAATGATTAGATGAGGCACAAACATTCACCAGAGGAAAAATTTGCACCCAGAAGAGCAGGCCTTTCTATTTACTTCTTTTTCTTTTACTCTCTAATTAGAGATACATGCCACATTGTCAACTGTAGCCTTTAAAATAAAAAGTATATACAGAGCCCAGATATAGAGTTGGTTGGGGTTTTTAGGTATAGCTTCTACAAAATTGTAAGAGTAGTTTACCTTGTATAATACTCATCCCCCAGAAGCACACTGTATTCTTCGTCATCAGCAAATGCCAGTCACTTCGTTGCATATCCCCTGCCATGTTTGGCACTGCTGCCTGCACCTAGTGCAAGACAGTCTTCTGCTTATATCTCCATACAGAAACAAAAAGGGATTTAGGTAGAAGCGGGGCTTAGCGAGGCTGTGCCCGCAGGACTGCGCAGCAGATGCCGAAATAAGGGCAGAAGTCGGAGGAGGTGTGCAGTGGCAGAGGCTGGCAGCAACCGGTGACTCCAGAGCTCCAGCTCTCCCATCTGTACTGGGGGCAGAGGAGCAAAGATTAATGGGGAGGAGATTTTAGGTTATTTTTATCTTAATTCCATGTTCGTTTTGACATAAGACTTTGACTCCTTTGCATGAATACTATTTCAGCTGATACTGGGCAGGGTTTGAGATGCATGCTGACCCTGTTGGTTTTGATGACTGAGTACACCTTCAGCACATATTTATAGAAAATATCCCTGCTGTGGAGGGGGCTGGACAGGCCACATGTGCCAGTCCTCAACCCAGACAGGAGCAGCTGAACTGTGTCGTTCGTAAGAGATGTCTTTTGAACTTGTTTTAAAAGAACTTCAGCTCCAGCGTCTCCAACTTCTTGCCCAGCAATCTATTCCTGTACGTCATCATCCTTTCCATTAAAGCTCCTTCACTGGGATTTCCATACTTTGAAATGAAAGCCACCATTTCTTGTCCTGTAATGGGCACCACAGGGAGCACACAGGTCCCCTTTGCAGCAAATGAACTGGAAAACTGTTTTCACATCCCACTTTCTGTGTTCTGTACAATAAACAGTGCTTCCTCTTCCATCATTTATTGTGGCTTTCAGACCTTTGGTAACTTTTCCTTTGTTAGTTTCCATTGTTTTGGAGCTGTTGCACCCAAATCCAAGTACAGTAATCCAGCTGAGACTTTACAACTGTTCAGTGGAATAGAAGGATTACTTTATATGACCTGCTGATTACCTCACCTGGAATAAGGTTCTCCTTTTTCCAAAAGCAGGGCAATATTGACTTAAGATCACATCTGATCACCTGTATCGCCGAAATCTTTCTCTATGAACTGATGCCTGCTCCCTTACTCACTCAGACATTTTCTTTTCATCCCTATGTGTGGCATTTTGCTTCTTTCCATAGTAAGTAATCTTACAGTTTTGGCTAGGAACTCCCTAGATTTACGGATATTCAGCAGTTCAGGTTTCTAGGCATTCACAAATATAGAAAAATGTTCTTCATATTGCAAGGTGAAAGTGATTTGTACATGAGTCTGGTGCTCCTACATTGTGTTATGCTTGCTGTGCTTACCCAGCTCCACGGGACACATTCAGCACTTCCAACAGACGGGATACACCAGGCCTGTCACTGCTGGGACTGCCTGCATGGCATCTACCTGGCTGGATCTACAGAAATAAAGAACTATATGCCTTTTTGTAGCTGAGTGTTGAAAAACAGCTTCAGACTATAATGGAAATGAATACTATGTACATATAAACCATTGAGTATTTAAACCTGACTTAACACTTTTTCTTTGCAAGTATGCATGTCCATCACTATTACTGATATAAAGTACTGAAAATACTGTATGAAATGAAAAAAAAGAACAATTCCACCTAGTTCATTACATTAAAAGTAGAAATACAGAAGTTTGGATGCAGGAAAAGAATAAAAAATCGACCAATATCAATCAGTTTCAACTCACTGATCTCAGACTGTGTTTTCTACTACCTATGGAGCTACAAATAAATTCAATTTTTAAATGGGATTTGAGTGGGATTGTGAAGTGCCTGGGATGAGGCTGTCCTCCATTCACCGGGAAAGTGGAAACATTAAACTGAAGTCATGTCACAAAAATGAAAGAATAATTCAATGAAATGCTTACTAGATGGATTGTAATAACAATTCCTGTGATTTTTAGATGCTTATATAGTAACATGTCTATATACATAAAAGTGTGTTGTTACACACCTGTGGAGTTCATAAACATCCAGCTCTGCTTTGTGATTTTTGTACTTAAAATATTTGACTCTGTACTAAAACTACAGCCTTGCTGTGCTGTATAAGATCCAGTCACAAATCATGAGATTGTTCTCACACAGTTTCAGCTATTTATAATTTCAGTGTGTAAGCTTATCTAGCTTCTGTATGTAAGCTATGGAATTGTATATGGAGAGCTAAGTACCTTTGGGTGGAATGAAGCTCTTCCTATCAGCCTTGGAGGGGATGTGATCAACTAGCTTAGAAGAGATGCTTAACTTTTAGAAGGCGCAAGCTAAGTGAGGTAAAACTCCTGATATATTTGCTTGTAAGAGACAGGGAAGCAGAGCTAAGAAGGTGGGGAAAATTAAAGGTACAAATTTGGATTCCTACATAAGAATTTAAACATATTCTATGTACAATTTCAAGAAAGTAAAAGAGGTGGTGATCTAGCAACACAAATACACGTGTATTTACGTACATTGCTCCTGAGCAGAACTTCTTCTCAGTGCCTCTTTCTTGATAGATTTCTCAGCCCTGAATTACTCTTCTATTACTCCTCTGTCAGCACAAGAGCTGTGTCAGTGCGTCAGTGACAAACGTGTTGGCCCCATCCACACTGCAGAAGAACCACACTTCAGTGCACAGGTGTGAAATACATCTATTGCCATGCTGCTTTATTGCATGGCAATTCATTTTGTGAAATTGTTGATGTCATATGCCTACTAGAGAATGCAAGGAACACAACCAGACGAGGTAATGTTATCTGGCAGTATATCAGCTGTGGTAAATCGGTGTATTGCCTTTGAGTCAACAGAACTGTACCAGTTAATGCAAGCCGAGGGCCTGATTAACAGGACTCCTGGGAAAGAAGGAAAGCACGTGGTCACTCTGTGGTTATTATCTGTGGTTCAATATCAGCTAAATATCTGCATAAGTAGAGACATTTTCAAGGAAAAAATACTCCCTCAATTTTTTTTTAATTTATGTGTATGGATTAAATCTGTGTGTTTTCACCTGTTTTGGAGCTGAAGTGAGAATGAGTAGAAAGAAAGAAAGAAACAGAGAAGTAAGAAAGAGAAATGAGAATAAGATAAAAACAAAAAGCAGAAAGCCTTAGTTGGCTCTGCTGAGGACTCTCTTCAAACAGTTCTCATGCCAGTCTCAAATGAGAGATATAATTTTAAAAAGCTGATTTTTTTTTTAATGTTGTTACTGTTTGTAACCATTCAGTGTATCTATATAAAAAAGCCAGTCAAGGAAAGATTAAAAAGGGGATCTAAGATAAAACATAAAACCAGTGAAAGACAGAGAGATGTTCCTTTGAAAGAAGGGGACTTGGGGGAAGACGTGGGAATATAAGAAAAAGCTGAACACAAAAGCCACCGCAGTACAAAGGTGAAGTAGGAAGCTTGGTGAGCAGCTGGGAGACAACAGAGCCAGAAGCTGTGCCAGTGAGTGGAAAGGATTAGTTTACTGTCTCTGATGCTGAGAAAAGGACAAAATCAAAAGGAAGAAGATTAAACTGTGTAAGAAGGCAGATTCAGGAATTTTTAGGCCATAGATATTCTACTGGATATTCTCTAATCAAATATGTTTGATTAAAGCAAATATTCCTTTGAGGCTAACCATTTCAGACTCTGCTTTCCACATTAGATACTTTTGCTCAGAAAATAACTTGTTTCTGAAACCAACCCTCAAAATTCATGGGTCCAACTCTGAGAAACAATTGCCTTGCGGAGAAGAGGGAAAGCTGGGTGAGGAACCACACACCTCCCTCTGCCCAGGATATTCTTGGCTCATTCGCTTCCCTGAGCACTGAATTCATTCACAAATTGGGAACGTCTCCTGCTGCTGCTTTTTAGCACATTTGGTAAAGTGCTGAATCCCAAATTAGTACTGTGGTGTTGCTAGGTTTTGATAAATGTGCCTATAAATTTATTGCAGAAGTCCCTGCTTTATTCAGAAAGGCTGCTGCTGTCAAAGACAGCAGTATAGCTTGAAATTAAATATTTTTAAGAAAATACTTTGTTAAGGTATAATTTTCTTCATACACAGCTACAGTAATGACCCAGCTCTGTTTACAGAACTATGGCATTAGCCCTTACACACTGATAATATGTAGGCTTTTAGTTAACCTAACAAATATTTTGCCATGCGGCTGACGCATTAACATGTGTATTAGTGAGCACTTGTCCATAAGGAATTTTTCAGACTGTCATCAAAGAATAAGATAGGCAGTCCCTGCTCAGGGTAAAAACACCTGGGGATCATAGCAATCACTCTGAAGGGAATTAAAGCAATAGATTAATCGACCGTAAGAATCATTTTCCTTGTTCATGAATCTGGATTTCCCTTGGTTGCCAGAATTGTAGATGAAAGTGAAAAACATCCTTGACCTTCTCTGTCAAAGAAAATGCTTCTCCCTTTCTCTTTGTCTGATGCGTAGAGATGGGGATTTTTTTTTTTTTTGAGTGATTTACAAGGTCTGAGAATTGCAAAGAAAAGGTGTCAATAAAATAGTATCCAGGTTCTCATTTATTCTGCTGTGTCCTGACCCATAAAGAGACATTAGAGAACATTTCAAAAGTTGTCAGCTTGTATCCTTGTCGTCTACCACACTTCCTGACTTCAAAGTCTGTGATGCAGCTCTACCATTAGCCTGCGAACGCAGTAGAAATACTTGAACTAAGACTGCATGGATCTTAGGAAAACAGTACTGTCTGGAGAGAGGTGATAGGTACTCAAATCTTTGCTCTGTCTGTAACTCTCTGTGCAGTCTTCGGCAAGACAACTCGCCTGGCTTCCATTGTCCCATCCGAAAAATATCCCTTCACGGGAAAGTCAGGAGGTTTCATCAATTAGCCTCTAATTAGGAAAACACTTAAACAAGTGTTTCAGTTAAGCCCTTTTCAGCGGAGCAGTTTAAACGTGCTTAAATGGCATCCTGAATTAAAGCTTACTGCTTACAAAATGCTTCATATCTAAAGACAAAAGACAGTATATAAGCATCATACAGACAAGTTAGCGTTTATTTATACTCTGTTCAGTCCAAGAATAAACTGATCACTTGACAGGGCAGTTAGCTCGTTTACCTTTTTACTGATTGTGCTTGCTGGCTCTTTGCATTATTTCTGGATGAATTACGTTAATGGACAGAGCTTGATTAAGATGCAGGCACAACAGGGCTACGCTGGGAATGAACTGTCTGCCCTGTGAAATATTTTCAGATTACAAAAATGTTCCATTTCCATGTCATTATGAAACCAAAACATTTCAAAGCATTTCAAGGGAGGGGGGGGATGTGCGGGGAAGTATGTCTATGGTAAGGGTATTTACCCAGGGTGCAAGAGATAAACATCCAAGCCTGTGTTTCCTCACTCTCCTGCTGACCAGGCAGGTACCAACAAGCACAATTCTGGAGTGGGTCTTCCCAGTCTGACCAGAAACTCTGCCCTCAGCTTCCCCCTCTCCACTTTTTATCCAAAGTTGTATTTTCCTCTGATGTGATTGGATTTCAGGAAATCTGCATATTCTGAGCAAATCCTGTTTCTCTGACAGATCTGTTCTCTCACATAACCAGGTCTCCACACCACTTTCAAATGTGGTTAAGTTCACAGTAGGCTTCGGTCACTGAAGCAGAATTTATGCCAACCACAGGATCTGAATAGTTTGGGGTTTTTTTCCCTCTCGAAGGCCTTTAGTTCTAGGCGTTCATCTAATTGAATATTGCTGTCTTGATAAAGCCTGACCTAGAAGTAACAACAGTTCAATAATAAATGGCTCTGAATAGGTAACATTTGCTACTTCTGTTACTGACCTTTACCTTATGAAGAAGTGGACCAGCTACGTTTATTCCTTTTATGCCCAAGCTTAATTAGCATTTACTTCCCCATTCAGTTCCATTACTCCTTAGCAAATAAATACTGAAAAATATATCACTTCTGTTTTGGAGTAATGATTTATAGGCAAGGTATAGCTTTGTGAGTTTGGAGTCAGGGCTAGTCTCAGTGAATGCAGAATTTTGCTACATCATAAGGAATATACGCCTGTCTCTGATGAGATGGGTGAATATGAAATTACATAGCTTAAGTAACCACAAACATTTGGTCCTTTGGGAGTTTCCAAAGAATTCTGTCTTTCTTTTATTTTTTTCTCCTTGTTTCTCATATATACAGATGAGTACTTCCTAATCTGTGGGGGCATTGTGGGCATAAATATGTTAATGGGCACGAAATGATAAATGCCACAGAAGTGACTCTGAACAGCTCTCCTCTGCACATATGCCCACACCCTCTTACTCATTCTTCTCTGGTTTTGGTTACCACTCCCACCTTAACCTATCGTATGTCTGAAGCTGCCTTTGTGACTATAACATCAAACATTTCTGTTAGAAGGAGAGAGAATCACAAATCCAAATGTTAAGGCCTTTCTCTTTGTTGCTGGGACCCCATTTCTGGCTCATTGCGCAGTGCGGGGCGGGGGGAAGATAATATTGCTGTTTATAGCGGCAGGTACTCCATTTCAGAGGGATCAGCGTCATCAGCAAAGCCAGGTGAGATGTGCCACTGCCAGAGGATAAAACATTGGTGAGCAGGTATTCCACCAGAATGGACTGGTCAGGCACAGATACTCCCCAGTGTTTACTGCACATTTGCATGTAATTTCTTTCCTTCCAGTTTCAGTTAATGGACAAACAAAATAATGGAAGTGCTTTGAACCACAGAAATGAAGACTACACACCCAGAAACAGCTCCAACTAGTGCAGAACACAACAGCCCATCTGCTCAGCAACAGATGTCACTGTGAAAGCATCACCCTTTATCTCCACCCTCTACACCGAAACCTAATGAATAAAGAATAACTTCAGAGTCTTCTCACCCATGAACTGGTTCCAAGTTCAACCGCATGGTCACCACCACGAGGAACTCCTGAGCTCCAGGGAATATGAGAAGTCCCTACTGTATAGGCAGAGGGACTTTCAGGAGATCTTACCTACGAGTCCCCAAGATGGCACATGTGTGGACAGAGGAAAGCAGCGGTGTTGCAGTACAGGCATAACCATGTCTGGGAATATCAGCTTTGGCAGGCACTGGCAAACTATCCAAAGTCCTGATTGTTGCTCCCCCTGCCCTCCACAGCGAAGTGGGCTAATGGGTAATCATGGCCATCTTCTGCCTCTTCAAAAGATGAGGCACAACTCTCTGCTAGGTGAAGACATAAGTACATGGCTTGTTGGGTGCAGAAGTTTGGCCGCACCTTCCTTGGGCAGGAGAGGAACAACCACAGCAAGAAGAAAAATCAATTTCTACAGGCCAGTGTAACTTCAGTGAGAACTTGATACACAGAAAACTCATTTTAAGTAACCTACAAATGATAAAACCTTTTTTGGTACAAATTTGGAAAAAATACATAAATACATATGTGTGTGTGTGTGTGTGTGAGAATGTACGTATTTGAGAGAAGAACAGACTGGGACATCATTGTTGTGATTTTTACTTTTTAGTTACCAAAATCCCTTTACATATATTGCAACACAAGCCACCTTATTGAAGAGATTGCTTTGATGCATTTTTCCTTTTTGAGTTACTAGTAAGTGCATGACATTTATGCAGGGAATCACAGAATGGTTTGGGTTGGAAGGGACCTTAAAGATCATTTATTTCCAACCCCCCTGCCATGGGCAGGGACATCTTCCACCAGACCAGGTTGCTCAAAGCCCCATCCAGCCTGGCCTGGAACACTGCCAGGGAGGGGGCAGCCACAGCCTCTCTGGGCAACCTGTGCCAGTGCCTCACCACCCTTACGGTGAAGTATTTCTTCCTAATATTTAGCCTAAATCTACCCTCTTCCAGTTTAAAGCCATTAAAATCAAATTATTCATTTCTGCCAGGAAGAGTGAAAACCCAAAGACTAGGGAAGGAAAATATTAAACAAACACCATGTAATACTTGGATCCTACTGCATCCTAGTGCTAAAGAGATTTTTTTCTCTACTGAATTCCTTGTAACTCCACAAAAGATTTGAAAAGATCTTTTGGTGAAGTAATCAAAATGCTTTCTGTTTACTAAAATATCTCACTGGTTGCTAGAAATACTCAAGAATATATAAAGTTAAATGGTGACACTATTGAAGTAAATGACAATAATAAATATTCCTGTTCAATTCAGCGTGACATAGGACTTCATCTATAGCTTTTTCATCTTTTTCTTTAGGTATTTTTGGGGCTTGTTCTGTCTGATTTCCACAGAAGCTGTTCCCAAGCCTACTAAAATTAGCGTAACTCTCTTCAGTGATTTCTTGTCATCGCAGTGCTTCTGGGATCAGGCCCAGAAGGAGTAAGGAATGTCTCTCTGGAGGAAAGATAAAGTGTATGGAATTGGGGCAGAGGAGAAGTCTCAGGACAAATGCAGGGAAAAGCCATTGTGCAACTTGGGCTTAACCTTCCCCAGAGCAGCCGGGTCAGCAGGGCCTGTGGAAGCCGTTCTTACAGACCCCCTCTTCCCATCAGCGAGAGCCAACATGAGAAACTGGAGAGAGCCTAAATCCCCAGGCTCCGTGACGCCTCCTGACAGAACTTCCCAGGAAAAGGCACAAGATGCCTTTAGGACTTCACGTCATCGGCTGCTCACTTCCATGCACGTTTGAAGGGCATTTAATCACGTATATCAGCAGAGGCAACACCCAAAGTTTTCTAGAATATTTCAGTTCCCCAATCAGATATTTTATGTAACACGGGGATTTCCATTACCTTATCACCTGTATTTTCTTTAATTACTCTATTATTTCCTTTTAACACAATCCAAGTAATTTAGTGGAGTAGAGGTAATATACATTTGGGTATTCAGAGATCTCTGGGAATCTGTAACACACAAATGTCAGATTTCTTTTATTAATCTCAGTTAAAGTTTAGGGAAAAAAAGTCCCTGTACAAGAGAATACAACAGAATATAAAAGACACTTCCAGTCAGAAACTCGAGAAAATATTTATTTTGGTGATGTCATTAATTGTTTTTCCTTTAAGGAAAATAACCTCACTATGCCTCAGCTGCCTGTATTACTGGAAAGTTGTCCATGCTCGTTCAGGTGAAACAGCTTAAAAGAGCTCAGTTCATCACCCATTTGAACTGTACCAGTGTCCATGTAAATAAACTGTACAACTGTCATTTAAATGGGTACCTTTTTGGTTGAATGGACAGTTCACTAGATGTTAGTTGATGATGGAAACATATCTCACCAATATTTAATTATAGCTCTGTAAAGGTTATTTCTTTCACAAATCAGAAATGCTTTGGCATAGTGTGTTCTCTCAAGGTGCTGTTAGTTTGTATCGTAGCTAAGGGTTTCAGCTAACTGGTCGTATTTAGAAGACGTGTGAGTACATGACCCACATACTGTTAATTAAAGTTGCTAATAACCCTCAAAGCTTTTATATATAACTGGCAGCTACCTGGATACTTGGTGCACATATAGCCTGCACCTGTAAATGTGATGCAGATGTCATGTGATGCAGAAGACCATCTGGTGAGGGGAAAAACTGACCTTCCCCAATGCAAACAGAATAGAGCACTGAGGGGAAAACAATGCTCAGGCCTGGCAAGGAGACTCTCCATCCCTGTTTCTTTTTCTTTTTATAAACACTAAGACTTTCCCTGAAAGCAAGTACTAAGGAAGGTTTATTAGCACACTAAACAACAAACAAAACCACAGATGAACAAGAAATACAAGAATCATGAAATGATGCAGCATCATAGAACTATCTATAGAAGCGCAAATTAGAGCAATAGGCAAATTTGAGAAGACTGGAAAGTATTCATTATCTGGTAAATTTTAATCCTGAGTAAAACTGTTAATTTCAATAATATTCAGTGGTTTATTGTACAAGGGCCAATTTGAAAGATAATTAGTAAGGGCCAATCTTTCATTCATTATACCCCAGATCTGATTGTAGTGGGAATTCATAGTGTACAAGACAAACAAAACCGAAAAAGCATGAGATGATTAAAAATCAGACAGATGAAATCCTTCTTTTGTTTAAGGCGGATATCATGGTATACTTCATAAATAACAAAGCAGCTCATGGAGAATGTATATGACCAGCTGAGTACTGAAAAAATAGCAAGGGGAAAGCATTAAAAAAATAAAAATCATACCAGTTTCTAAACATTATGTGAAAGTTGACTATGTGTTCAAAACTAAACAGAAGTAGCAAAGAGCAGAAGAGGGTTGAGCATCTAATCTAGTACAGGGAATGTAGAACAAATAATGTCTACTAAATTTGGATGGTCCTACAATACTATCTCCCGTAAAGAAATAAAGTTGAGTTTTAGAATAGATCAGTTGAGTTGTGATTAGGTCAGGAATGCTGAGAAAAAAGGGCCAGAGTACAAATATGGGAGAAGATAAGGGCAAACACAAAGAGTTACTAGATGGAGGAACCCATTTCTTTCTTCCTTCTGCTTCTGATGCTTCTGATGCAGGAGAGAGGATATCTAACACTCACTTGCTTCTGATGGCAGCAGGATGAAGAAGCCTCAATCTCTGCCCCGTATCTTAATTTTCTGTTAATGCCTTTGGCAGACATTAATGTTGTACGGCTTTCATCTAGATGTACACTTTGAAAATGGCTGAGCCAGAGAAATGCTTCTCTTTGTGAATGTTTTAGAATTTATGTCTGGGAAAGCAGTTATTAGCATGTTTAGCTCCATAAATGCAGAGCCTGCATTTTGTTACCTTCTGAGGAGGCCTACTCAATGTATATGTTATACCATCTCAGGAAACAATAAAAAGTTCATTTGCACATTGAATTGTCATTTAGTAGAATGATTAAGTGATATTTTTTTCTTATTGCCTGGATTTCAATTTACCTTCTCTTTCTCTGGATTTATGCATTGCTTATCCCTTTTATTGTTTCTCCTAATGTCTTATTTCCTTCTGGTAGCTATTTCATCATCCCTTCAGTACAGCTGTGTTAGTAGATATAGTATGGAAAGCCATACTGAATCCCCAAAACATTCTCTTTGAATTCTTTGGAGATGGTGTCCTTTCCACAGTGAGGTATCTACTGACTTGAATGAACAAGATGTTCTAAAAAGCACTAACATACAACATGATTTAAACAGAAATTAGGTGCTTGACAACTTTTAAAACTCATCTCAGAAGGCATATATCAGATGGCTGGTAGATAGCTGGTGCTAATGCTGTTGAGTGGCCCAAGCCGACATCTCACTAAAAAAAGCATTTCATTCAAGCGAGAGCAGAAGAGGTTATTCACCACGGTTCCCCTTCGAGTCCATTGCTGGGAGGAGGCAACCACAGCCATGCTTCTTTCTGGTCAGCACTGGCATTTGGAGGACAGGGGAGGTCACACACTCTTGCACTACTGCTGTCTTGCTCCCCTCTGCCAGCTGCGGACCGCCTGGGCACCCCATCCCTGCCGTTCCAACCACTGGCTGAATCTTACTTGACAAATGAATAGCAAAAAGCAAATAGCGGTACAGTCTAGCAGTAAAGATTTCTATGGACACGAAATCCCTCGACAAATTCCAAAGATAATACAAAATGCTGTGTTGTTCTACAACATGGTATCTGAGAAGCGAGAGCAAGGAGGCAGAAAACTCAGCTACCTGTCTATACTCAGAAGAAGTAAATCAGCACTGCTTTCTTGAAGCAAACAGTTATGACAATTTATAACAGGAATTTGACCCCAAAGTTGAATAAGCTTACTGAAACATTTTGATTTCCTATTCCTTCCTGGTTACAGAAAATGATGACCAAAGTAATTGTGCAAAAGACCTGAAAACTCCATCCACCCGTAAGTAAGTGACCTTATGATAAAATCCCCCATGGCCCTTTGCTGCAGAGCAGGAAAGTGTTCAGCATCTTCAGGCAGCCTCCTAGCTGTACATGCTTGAGGAAATCCTTTCTAACCAGCAAACTATTGATTCTGAAAAATGCTATATTTCATTATAAATCTTGAGCAAGCTCAACACAGGTCAGTGGAGACAAAATATTAACCACTCTAAAGTGCCTTTAAAGATTCTCAGGCTGGAATAAAGAAAGATACGACATGTACACTTATCTGTAATATAGATTTTTCTTTTTTACATTTGCATAACTCTCTTTCTTTCAGAAAATTACATCCTATAGCAGCACACAAAAACCTTCCTTTTGCAATCATATGCATAGGCTGCACATAAAATTGACTTGAGGATAGGAACTTGTCTGTCATAAAAAGTAATTTATTATTTTTTTGAATTACTTCTGTGTTGTCAATTGAATTAATCAATCCACTTCAAACACTGTGCTCCTTCCCTGAATATTTCTTGAGTTATCACCTAGCAATATACCTTCTCTAATTATAATATATTGAAAATTTACAAGAAAACAAAGTTTTGGGGTTTTCTACTTTGTCAGGTCCAAAATATTCAAAATACCTTCTAGTTGAGACTTTTCAAGAATTCCAAATTGGCACTGCCTGGATTATTGAGCATTCTTTCCTGTGCTCAGGTGCCATGGGTATGACGTGCCAGCAATCCCATGGCAGTCCGAAGGCTGGTATGTTGCGTATCTGGAAGATTCTGTCCCCTGGGATTTGCTTGTGAGGGCAGACCTAAAGTGAATTTCAAATATCTGTCAGCCATGCTTTCCTCATGGCCCGCATTTCTCCTAGGGAGGCCGTAACACACAAAACACCACTCCGGCCTGATTTTCACAGAGGGCTGAACAGATAATGAGCTGAAAACCAGACCAGTTCCCAGGTACCTCAGAAGAAGAAGCCATTTAGCAGGGAAAAGTCATCTGAAGGATTTTTGTACTTTTAATACCTTTAAGGTCTGATAATGGCATGGCAAACTGCTTTCGGCTTCCTAGATTCAAACATAGACTGTCTGAGAAGATAGTTTCCTCAGCTCCTATAGTCTGAATCTGGAATTATTTTCAGATGGAGCTATTTAATCCACTAAAATGAATTTCTTAAAATCAGCCTTTTTCACAGTCTCTCACAAGCACTTACTGTGCTTACTCACTCACTTTCTTACTCAAAGAAGATTGCAATCTTATTTAACTGTGGCTAGGATACATGGATTGAAGCTTCGATGGAAGGTTCATAGAGTGGACAATTTAGCTTCAGTCTTACATGATCTCATTTTTGACGCAAAGAAATTAGAGAGAATTCCTTAGAACTGTGGCTTCATATCCTGATTGCTTATATTTAGCAAAACCACCCATACTTTTGTTGGTCTGAACTAGTATAAACTGTGAGAGAATGGTTTAGTATTTACAATGCAGTTGGAGGTTTTTATGGCCATGCCTCTTTTGAGTGACCTAATGAACACTATGTATAAACTAGAGCTGCCTGGTTAGTACTGTCAGAGGCAGAAATGTGTATCTCTCTTCATTCACTCTGCAATCCAGTTTTTGAGAACAGGGGTCTCACAAAGGCATCTAAATCAACTCAGAAAATTTTACTTTTTTTACCTCTTGTAAATTTGCCCCAGAGACAAGCCCCATTTCTCTGCAAGGCCAGTTTGAAATCCTGGTGAGTATGTCAAATCCTTTCTGTTATTATTAATGCTCCAACCTCGAGCAAGGTGGTCTTCAGATATGTAAAAATACAGGGATATAGTCCATAGGAGGATTTTTCTGGAAATATAACACAACATAGTTATCACAGATGATGGTAGGCAGAGAACAGGGAGACCGCAAGTAAACAGCAGAGACACAAACTGATAGCAGAGAGCTGCTTTATGGGCAGATCTATAAGCTATTCTGTTTGTAGTACCTTTCTTGTTTGTTAGGGTTATTATTTTTTCTGCAAAAGGTCAGGTAGCTGAAAAAAAAAAGTCAGATAGCTCTGTAGCAGAGGTCAGTAACAGAAAGGTTGCTGAGTTCTGAGCAGGAATTGAAGCGTTTGTCCTGAAAAGTCACATGCAACTTTTGTCCTTGAAAAGTAATTGCAACTTGTCAGAAATACCAGTTGTTGCTAGATGAAGATAGAAGTTCAGCATTATTTATGGATCTACACTTCTCAAGTAAATAGATTTCCCCTAATTTGCAATTCTAAAAGTGCCTTTAAACCTATTTTTAAATGGCCTCTCTAAACACAGGGCAGAGTTGGTCAGGCAGTTTTTGACAAATTGTATTTTTCTTGAAAGGTGTTGTTTTATTTAAGCTGAATCATTAATGGAGCTGAACAGATTTTGAAGACGCTTTCAATGAGATTTCTGAACAAAAAGCCTTTGACCTATGTTTTGGTACAACTACATTTTGAGAATGCGTTCCAAATACTTTGTTTCAACCCTGAAAATTCCAAACCTCAGAATTTGCTGTGAGGTAGAACCATCAGCTTCTGTCCAGCACAGAAGATGGTGGGAACATACCAGAGATCTTTGCAGCCCGCGTCAGATTCCTCAGCTGCCTGCAGTTTTCCCAGCAGTTTTTCTATAGACTTCAAATGAGCCTGCATTTTATTTACTTTCTAGGTTAATACATCCAAGAGAAAAGTTTGTGGGATCCTGTTTAAGGTTTGCAGTAGTTCTTGTTGAGAACTGATCTAAGCAGAGTAGAAACTGAGCAAAAATTCCAGCAAAATTTCCCTGTAGATAATGCAATATTTTTACATGGATTTCTATTGTTTCTGATGTTTTATAAGTAATTTTGGAATGACAGTCATGATTTCCTATTGTTGCAGTTTGGTTTTCTTTTTTGTCTTCCTTTCTATTTGTTTTCCCAATGGGAGCCCCTATTAGCCAGTCTTTCTGTGGAACTCAGACAGGTTGTGACAATCCAACTCAGAAAAAACACCGCAATTACTGTGTCATTAACAAATCTTACAGTAACACATGCTGTACAGAAATGTGGCAAGTTATACAGTACACACATATAATAAATACAATATGTTTCACATATAATAAATTAACATAATTGACAAAAAGCAAATGTGGTAAAACTGAAGAATGCTATTTACATTTCTGACTATGTATTTTGAGCTTTTATATTAAGGTAGCAGTAACAACAGAGGGAAAAATATGCATGATGAAGTTGCTTGCTGTGTACTGTTTTGTGTTGCATTGATTTGTAAAATAAGGCCAGAAGTCAGGCAGCCTGGTAAG
The DNA here is from genome assembly GCA_034782735.1 of Sagittarius serpentarius. Lineage (NCBI taxonomy): Eukaryota > Metazoa > Chordata > Aves > Accipitriformes > Sagittariidae > Sagittarius > Sagittarius serpentarius. The sequence continues at coordinate 20,999,515 of JAVKLA010000005.1, read as the reverse complement.
TGTCGTTAGTGGGAATTTTTTCAACAAATGTCACTAGTAATGATTTTCTAGATCATCACGGATTGTGTGAAAATAAGTCATTTTATTTGCTATGCATGCTCTCTTGCTTATGTTTTCTGCTATTTGAATGCTTCCTGAGTAACCACTGCTTTGACTTTTTGTTCAAACAAAATATAAAACTCAAAGATGCAAGAAGCAGTAGAACCGAGCTCCTCTTTCATCCTTAAAGCAAGCTCCCACAGACTAAAGCCAAGGCTCAAGGAGTAAGGTGAGAAAATTAACAAACTATTTACTGCATTTATTGCACTACTGAAATCTTTGTTACTTTTATATTTTTTTCCAATCATTACATGCATGTCTTGGTAATTTAAACTTTTAGAGGTCCTATTACACAATAATTGTATAGAAAAAGAGACTAACAAAGAAAGGAAAGAAAAGGAGAGAACCAGGGAAAGTCAGTAACAGCTGAATGTTTTTGCTTCTGAGATAATCTGTGGAAGCAATTTGATATTACTGAGTATCAGGGTAAGCTACATAACTTCTGATCTGCCATGCTATGGAATCAATTCCCAAGATAGGTTGAGAAAGTTTTACCTCTGAGACAGAGTGAATACAGAAGAAAATGTAACGAAAGAAATATTATTGGAAAGAAGATGGAAGAAGAATAAGATTTAGTCTGCCATAAGTTACACATCTGAAACTTAAACATTTAAGCCTGATTTATTCACCCTAAACAATCTTTATAGTCAATCAGGAGAAAGAGATAGAAACAGATTCCTCTCATGTTCAGATAGTGATTGAAAGACAGGTCACATGAATCACCTTTTTGCTGGCTTCTGACTGTAAGGAAGAGCTAAAATGACTAGCTCAGACTGAAATGTCCATCTTTTAGACATTTATAGTTAGGTTAGATGACTCTTAGCCTAGCTAACCAACAGGTCTTTCTTAATGAATCAGAACTTATTTTAATGGGACAGCTTGGAGTTTGTTGAAGCAATAACAGTTTATAAGGGAGTGGCACAGTCCCTTCTGGTGAGCTTTTTTTCTTTTGAGACTTCTCTTTTGTCTAGCTACTTTAATTTTACAGTCAAATTAGATAGTGTTTTGGGATCAATTAATATCACTGTCACTACTAAATTGAGGTTGCTCAGTATCATGTAAGGTACCCACTCACAGAGCTGGAGAGTTAGCTTAACTTAGCACACTTGCATTACACTATTCGGGACAACTTAATTTGTGTAAGTGTAGCTGTACAGGGAGGCTTTCAAACTATCCGGAGTTGTTTGGTTACCAAAGAGTAACCAAGGAGTACCAAGAGTCAGAGTAGCAGGGTGACTCCAGCTAGTTAATGAACAGTTATTGCTTAAGTTGCTATGCCACCTTTGCATTACTATTTGACTAAAGCCCTTCTGTAATCTCTCCTGAGGCCCTAAAGCTATAGACCATCATGGAAAACCACAAGTTACATTGGGGTAAAGCTAATATTTAGAGCTCAAAAATGCTGTCACACATGCATTGCCCCATCTCTGCCATAGTCAAATTCCCACTGGATAATCCACTGAGACAATGGCATCTCCTGGGTAATTCTTGTTGGTCTGCAATAGTTTTCACAGAGATTTCTCTGTATGGTATCTCCTGTGTCAGAGTTCAGCAGATACATCTCAGTATAAAAAACTCCAGAAAGTTCTTCTGACTGAAAAGGTGGTTTAATATCTAAAAGTTTGTCCATGTTTTCTAAATGTATCAGCTTTCTGTACACCTTGCCCTTATGTCTTCACAGGTGCTGCTTCACAAGTACTATTGCAACTCTTACTGCAAATCTCATAATTAATCTTTGTTCTTTTTAAGGCATGGGAAAATTAAGCCTTCCATTGGCTTTAAGAAGATTTCACAGGTTAAAATTCATCTCACCCTAGGAAACCTGAATTTGTTTCCTAACTGAAACTTTCATTCTTGCTTACTGAAAACAAAATTGTTCTGCAAGCGCAATCCCGTCTGTGCCGATTTGCGTGAGAGTGAACAAATCCTCAACATCACACAGCAAAACAGCTCGCGGCAGTAGGCTGACATGTTACGTGTCTCCAGGCAAAGTAAGAAAAGTCTTATGACAGATCTGAAAGTTCAGTACATAGTTCAAAACATTACTGTAAGTATAGTAAATAAGTCATTAAAGGAAATTCCAAACTTATCATTTACTTAAACTCTTAATACAGCTTAGCAATTAATACATTCATTCTTTTCTATTGCTCAGTGGCTAGAGCTACACCACACTTCACCGAAAACAGAATGACCAGAGATAGCAATCAAGCTGACCCAATGGGAGCTACTTGTGTTTTACTGTTTATGGCTTTTTTTCCCCCAGCAGATCATAGCCTCTTAAGAAGAGAAAAGACCCTCATGGTATCCTTTAGGATGAATCCCAAAAGATTTGATCTTCTTTCAACTGCCCGATGGCTCACAGTTTAGTACAGAAAGCATTTTCCCGGTTTTCTAGTGTTTTCAGTTTTACTGATGGCTGAGGGTATCTTCTCAGGATTGCTTCACTTGTGTGGATCGGGTTATTCTGAGAAGCCATGCTGGATACGCTGCTTTGTCTGAGCTCAGCTGGTTGCTGCTGAGCTCTGGGTGAGGCTGGAGGGATTCCAGTATCCTGTACTCTGTATACGCGTCACACCAGTCAGTGCTGCACGAGGTCCTGAATCACAATGTGAACCTGAACATGTACTCTTTAAAGCTTGAAAGGTCTACATTTCCTAAGCCTGTGGTTATTTGTTTAATTATATATTTGTTTTATCTCTGTTTTCGCACATCTCCTGATAGCTGCCTGCCAAGTTGCCCAGGGAAATGAAGCCCGGGCTGGTTACAAAGGTTGTGAACTACAAGGAATTATTAACAAGAGTCAACTGAGTCTGGAGCCTGTGATTGTTTGACTTTCGGCCTGCGGCACGTTCCTGTGAGACAAATAGTGCTCCCCGGGAGTACAGAGAGTGACCTTCTCCCTGGGATGTGAGGAGGCATGACAGATGCTCAGGTGCCATGTGCTATTTGTGACACGTGGCAGCTCTGACTGCCCTTCACCTGCCAGCAAGATGATGAGACCTAGAAAAACAAGGACTCTCACAGGTTTTGGGCCTGATGCCAATTGTAGAGCTGAGTTTGAAGGAATAACTTTTCCCCTTTCACCAGCTCATCTCCTGACCCTACTCTCTCACCCTCTACTGCTGGAGAAAGTGCAAAGGAGCAGGCATTTTTCCCCTTTTCTCTACACTGCCAAACCTTCCTAAGGTTCATTTCTCTGGACATGAATCAAAATTTTCCACCACTTGCCATAATACCTCACCTCGTGTCTGCTTTCCACTTCTTCAGTCTTCCAGCTCTGCTTAGGCGCGTGCAACGTTTCCCTGCGCTAAGATGAATTTTACCCTGTTCAGCATAACCCAGCTAGCAACCTGCAGCTGCGGGGACAGTCATCTGATGTCCCTGCTTTTCCTGGAGGATAAGGAGAAGAGCTGCTCAAGCACCAAGCACAACCCAAGTAACATGCACAGGCAGCTCAGAGCCCTGGGCCAGTGTGAGAGGCGGGCACATCTCTTTCTCATGCACGATCCTTAGAAGCTAATAATAACTTTGCTTGCGTGAGGGAGAGCAGAAAAGAGAAGCAGCCTGGCAAGGCTCTGAATTGCTGCTGTCCCTGTTGCAGTGGGAGGGGAGATGGAGGAAAAAGGGAGCCCTTTCACCTGGGCTCTGGCACTGCCGAAGCCAGACCTCCTTGTCTCGCTCAACAGGATTATTAAAAGTTGTAAAAAATGTTGTCTCTTTTTTTCGTAGACGTTGAGGAGGAAATTCAACTCTGTGCAGTCCATCCCATCTTGTCTATATTGTTCGTTATATTATCATTGGGTGTGTTCACATCCATCCACCAGATTCCACTGTCCTTTTCCACTTTTTTCAGAGAATTTTTTTCAGCTGCCTTTGGACCTGAGCAAACGTTTTATTTTTGCTAAAACACTCACGCAAAAGTGCACATTGTGGAGTGTCACTAAAGCAGGCATCTGCAGTACAGGTGTTTACAGATGATGCCATGGTGGCCTAGAGTGCTCTGGTCATAGGAAACCCTCTGAGAAAGCTCTCACTTGTTTTCATAGAAGAAATAAACTTTTTTCTTGCCTACCTAAACCAAATTCAAACATAAACCACTAAGAGCTTTGTTGGCCTTGAACTAATACAATCAGGGTTCATACACTCCAATACTATATAAATAAGAACAAGATTTGAATGTCCTATTTTGACTGTAATGGCCTTCAAACATGCAAGTAATACTTGTGAAGAATGTGCCTGACTTATTTAAATCTGTTGAGATTCCTGATAAAGTTTCCCCTTATTTTCTTTTCCTAAATTCCACTCATCAACTTTTAAATGCAGTTTTCTCTTTTTTTCCCCATTCTCTTCTGAAGTTGAAGAATAGTGTTTGTGGCATACTTTGGAAGTTTGAAGTGCAGTGTATCATTGTCCAAGAGATTAAGAGATGTATAGAGAACGAAGCAACATTAAATGAATGTTCATGTTGGAAGGTAGTGCACTTAAAAAGCAGAAAATGGTAAAAAATACATATACCTGAGCAAATATCATTTTTCTCCATACATGTAAGCATCTAAACAAACTTCAATAACACATTCACTCCCCCCCTCCCTTTCTAGATTTCTGCCTCCTTCTTTCAGTGTTAGTTCTGTCTGGTGCAAAATCAAGATGGAAGCAGATCAGGACCTGTTTATCCTAATTATTCCTTATTCATTGTGTCCAGTATGTGCTTTCTGTTTCATAAGAAATGCAGTAATATAGGAAGATTAACCAGGAAAGAAATAGCTAAGGAGAAAATAAGGCAAAAATGTATTTTACCTAGGAAAATACAGTAATATAATTTACTGCCAGGCAGGGGGGTGAGTTTCTAGCTAAAAGAAAAAGAAGGATAGCAACTGCTGGTTGATGGGCAATCTTTACTGAGATAAACAATACATCTGTTTAATTGGAGGGAGGCAGCATATAAAAGTAGGAAGTTAGTTCATAGTTATGCATGCTTGATTTATTACAGGTCACAGATCATGCTGTGTGCAGGAACATGTCCTTGAAAGGGCAAATAAATTCAGTCAGTTTTCTGATTTCATTCTGGCATAACAAACTATTAGCTGAAGTGAGAGATTTTGAATGCATCTGTACTTCCTTAGGGAGAAGTCTGAATTCCATTTTATCTGCTTCTGGGTGATCAATAGAGGAGTTGGAAAAGAAGGCTTTCAGTCTCTCTCTGGTTTTGATATATCGGCACATTTAAGAAACAAAAAAAATTAAATGCTAGTGGAATTTTGTTTTTTTCACATAAAATATGGATCACTTGAGGATGACACTTAGAATTTAAAACTCACAAGAAGTCAGAGATGTATGCTCACTTATAATATAGAAAATAATCCTTTTCCACTGATTTATTTAGAATTGCAAGCAAATACAAGTAGGCATTAGAGTACTGTTCCAGACATACAACGTAACTTTTGTCACTGCATATGCTTTTACATCTCTTATTCATCTACATATGGAAGAGATAATGAAAAGTTTTGATGAATTGTTTTCCCCACTGTTAGAGTGAGGAAAGCACAGTATTCAGATGACGGTTAAAACCAAAACCCTTTCCAGACCACTAGCTTTTTAGGTGTTGGATTGTCTTCACTCACCTGCAAACCTAAAACTAGGTTGGAAATTCCACTAGGTAGCAAGCACTGAAGAGTACTCAACCCTGAAACCTCAAATCTGACTTTTCAGAAAATATAGGCCATTCCTAGGACTCAGGAAATTACAGTGATGAAATCATTATGTTTATTGACTTTCATCTGAATTTTTTTCATCCTGGGTGTGCCGGTTTTGGCCAGGGTAGTTCTGGGGGAATTCCGTATTTGGGCCCAGAAGAAGAAACACTAGTGTATATTGCACATTAAATAAAAGCAGTAGAGGAGAACTATATTAATCTGTTGCAAATCTGGAATACTCTCTGAGCGAGATAAATTGGTATGCAGAAAGCAAATACATAGGCAAAGGTAGAGTAGACTAATTCATATATATCTTCTACCTCACACATCCTTCTGTTTCTACAGAGGAAGTCCCTATTGCCATCATTAAGAAAATAAGCAACAAGTTCACGTATTTATCTTCAAAGGAGATAACAGTTCACGCTCAATGTCACCATGCAGGAAGTGTTCTGTGGCAGCACACTGATTCTTTCTAGCTGGAGGATGACTGTTGTTGAGGTCTTTTACCTCATATATGGACTGGGCTGGGCTTAGTCGCTGCTTCAGTGAAAAGTTTCTTCAGCAAATGCTTTGTTTCTTCTCTGTGAAATGGGGATTTCTCACTTCGGTTAGACTGAACTATTGAGAATGGAAAACAAGACCTTTTCCCCAAATGTACATAAAATCCAACAGAACTGAACTGCACTCCAGGTCAGCACATAAATTACAATAATGTTTTTGTTTACTATCTGCTGGTTCCTCTCATGAGATTTTCCTGAAGACACAGGGTAATACACCCTAATATTTACTTAGAGTGTTCCAAATAATCTGAATATGGGGTGAAGCAGGAGGAAAACTAATAGTCATCAGCTTCTTAAAAATCACCTTTAACTTTGATACGCAGAAACCATCCTGTGCTCGGAGTATAGCATGGTTGGACTCTCCGTACTCCACTGTGATATCTTTTAGGCATGCTACTGATCTGAATCACCTTTTGTGTGATAGGTTCAAACAGCAGAAAATTTACAGCATAAATTTAGGCTATACTTCCTCAGAAAAGCAGTTCATTGCTGGCCAAACCACCACAGGGCTCAAGAAAAGATGACATTATTTTTTAAGATTTTCTAGAGGCATTAGTCCTGTTAAGGACGTATGAGTACTTTTCATTACTAATACTTAGTTTATTATACCAAGTACCAAATGGTACATTTGAAATGGATATTAAAAGAAAATATTAAATAAATATTGTATTTGCTAATATGCATAGGCACTCAAAATATGCTAAGAACACTTAATCTAAGGTTTTAATATTCTATGGTGGAGATTCTGTCTCAGTTTACATCTGTCTGTAAATTTACTGAATTCAATACAGATGTCCTGTATGACTATAACCAAGAGAAGAATTTGACCTGTTTTGTCTGGTTTGGGGGGCAGTGTTTGTAACCTTAAAGTCCTCAGAACATGAATATTCTCAGATTTAGATTTTAAAAAAAAAGATTAATCCATTCTTCAGTCAAGAATGTTTGACATATTCTTCTGGTAATTTTTTCAATTATTCTTTTTGTTGGCATTGTGAGATGATGTTTGCAAGATGTCTACAAAGTTAGGAAGTGTCTCTGTATGGTGGCCATCCTTCCCGGAGCCACTGGATCATCAGCTATGGAAGAAAAAAATGAGATATAAAAACTGTTTGAAGGGTTTGCAAAATAGAAAGATACATAATACACTTGAATCATATCTTTTGGATAGTTTGTGGAATTGGAGCCAGGCTGTGGTTGCGTATATTTAAATTTAAAGTGATAAAAGACAATGCGTATGTCTCTTGAAGTCACTTTCCTCATTAACAATAAGTAAAAGACAGTTAAGAAAAAGAGGAAGAAGCAAAACTGGGAGGAAACTACCTGGGATTTTCTATAAAAATCTTACTGCTCCTTATACAGATTATAGCCTGAATCAAAAACACCATCTGGTTTAAAGTTGAACAGAAGAGAATAAAAGGATCATTTTAGTCTTGTGTTTTGTTTCCACTATCCAGGGTCATTCCGTAGAAGAGAATGCAGAACAATGAAAGGAAAGATGTTCTCTAAAAAAACAGCCCCACTCTTTTTATTTTTTGTTCCTTGGGGTGGGGGAAGGGGAAGTTGCTTCTCCTCTTCTGAGAAGTGAAAGTGACATTATGGAAAATAAGGAGACAAAACACTATAGTACCCATAGTAGACTCCTGATACAGGAGGTGGGAAGCTCCTCCCCTGCCTGTCCCTTAGTGGTCTTTGTTTCTCCTGATCACCTGATTTACCCACAGGAATGAGTAAAGGCTTTTACTAGATACTGCCAGTGATTCACACGATTAGACAATTTTTTTCACTTACACAACACAAAACATAATCCTCCAACTAATTAATCTCATTTACCTACTTGCAAATGAATCTGGGTTAAGGTGCAAATTTGAAATACCTCTCTGGCACTTAGTATTTAGTGTCTATTTTGTAGCATCTAAGTCATTCCCAAGAGAGAAATAGGTAAGAACAGGCTTATTTCAACTATTGTCCCAAAGTTTTCACTTACTATAACTGGTTTCAACACAATAGTTAGCCACTCCTATAGGAATTTGATGCTTCAGTGGCTAAACTGTAATCTAACATGAGAAATACTGGGAGGATATGAACCCTGAGGTAGGATTTAGCCCTCAAATCAAGACACCAAAATCAAGTTGTGCAGATTTTAAATATGTGCCTAAAATGTCCTTGTAAATAACTGAGATTTGGTCACTACTGTCAATGGAAATTTGGGAGTGATTAATCAAGCTTAGGTGTCCAGATGACGTCTTGCATGTCTAGATGCCTAAATACAGATGTTTTCATTTGTGATCTGAATTTTGTGCTTGGGGTGGGACACAGCTATCAGAGCACCAGCGTACACTGTTGTTCCTCTTGCACCAGGCTATCATTTTTAGAAGATTGTCTCTTATAGGTCCTATGTCACATCCAGCTGTCACTGACTATCGAAGTGCTGGTCTCAAATGGCATATGACAATATTTTGAGGCAACTTAATTAAGCCTTTCACAGACTGAAGTTAGTGACACTTGTGTAAAATTTGGAAATTATCAAGATAAAAATTAGTGGATGCATCCTAGTATAAAAGGATCCTAGTTTTGAAAGCAATTTTCATCGTTTCTGCTCCATATTGCAGCAACGTCTTACATAGCTGAAGCGCGCGACTAGCTCCAGACTATGGGGCTGGACAGAACTGCTTAGTGTGATAGTTCTACCAGCCTTGTATAACCAACCTGTGGACTGATTGAATTTTGCACTGAAGTTTAGGATTTTTTCAGCCCCTGCCTTCCTCATGCAGACGTGTTGTTGCCAGCTTGGGACAGCTGAAACTGGCACAATGCTCACAACAATCTGTTTTGAACTGTATTTAAATTTTTCATAGCCCTAATTATCATTTTATCACTGCATTTCAGACATATTATATGCCACTACGCAAAATCCCTTGTTTGTTTTCTTTTGCTTTGTTTTGATTTTTTTCCCCAAACATTTATCTGCTGTTTTCTTAGGATACAATGTTTAGTCTCCCACCAGCATTTAGTCTTTAATGACACCATGAGCAAAACATAACAGTATAGAATCCAGTAGACAATAATTCATCTGAAAACAGATATCATACACTGCAGATATGGCTAGCTAGGGCAGTGTCCACCTACTGACTCTCATTTGTTTTCAGATGGTCACCAGAGGTCAGTTCAACAATGTCCCCATTGATCCCTTTCTATCCCTTTAACTTTCACTACTACAAGAACAAAATTCCAAGCACACACACAAAAGAGAGAAGGAAGAATGTGCTCATTGTGGTTCAACCGGAATTCACAAACACAGAAAAGATCCTCTCTATTGGCTGTTTCCTCCTGCAACTTGACTTCCGAAATAGGGCTACCCTTTTGTACAAGACACAAAAACAGAAATGCAAAAAAATCCCACCAGAAAGCATGTGACTTCCAGAATTGCCTGTAGCTTTCCTGGCACTGGGTTGAGAAATATTTCTTCATCTCGTGTTACATAATCATCCTTGACGCATTGTTTGTTCCAGCTCAGTGCTGTTTTCATCAGATAGGAACCACAATCTAATGGAATGTGAGGAGTGTCCCCATGATGGTGTATGGGTTGGGTTTTTTTTTTTTTCAAGTTTCATAATTATGAAAGGTATTTAAAAATATATTGCTGGAACAAATACTTTTTGAAACCATATTTCTTGTTGGCTAATGTTCTTCTTCACAGTGCACGTTTCCTGTCTTTTTCCAGTAAGCACACTGTTTACAGCACACTGAGATCCCATTCGAATGAATGAAAGGAAGAACGAGTAAATGGAAGAATGAATGTATATTTAACATAACAGATCCTTAGGATAAATTCAATTTACTTTAATAAAATTACAGCAGGGATTACTTTATCCTGTAATGTTTCAATGGCACACTCTTAAGGGATTTACTCCACATGAAGTCAATGTAGGTTTTCCATTGATTTCACTGGGTCTGGATCAAGTTTCAGAAGGAGGAAGCAACTGCTTATTACTTCTTCTTTTCTTTTTTATTCACACAGTAAATAATTTTATGCAGCTAAACAACTTCACTGGATAATCACTCCTTGAACCTTGGTGTCTGTCATTGCTATATTTTCCAGCTTCTGTAAAGGCTTCTCTCCAGTCTCCCCATCAAACTGCGACTTCTTTCTGTCCAATTTTCTGTAGCGTTCCATTGCTCAGACATACCCTCACTGTTAAACCTTTTCTTCCTTAGGCTAAAACTAAATGAAGCCTTCTTTTCTTTTGCCTTGTGGAAGAGAATACCATGATCCCCTTCACAGCTCACTTTCTGGTTCTTCTCATTTCCCTGATGTCGCTCATGTCCGGCCAACATTCAGGGTTGGACCTCTGTCCAACATTCAGCATATATTCTTATTTTAACCCCAGTCTGCAGTCAGGATTGCTCCAATTTTCACTTAGAAAACTTCCCCTTACACATGCTGAAGGAGCCCTGTGATACCCTTCACGTTCTTTCATTTCACTTTCTAACGTTGATTTCTTCCTTGTCACTGTATCACAAGCTCTTTTTAATATCCCAGTGCATACAATTTGCTCCTTCCATGAAAAGATTTTTGCTGGACTCCGTTACATATCTAGCATAGCAGCTGATCACACTGCCCTTAGAAGAACGTGAAAAGCCAAGTTGCACCTGAGTCATAGTCTGATCGCTGGTCATCCTCTTGTTTCAGAGGGGAGAGAAGTAAATTGTCTCAATTTAGAAATTATCGCAAATTGTTCTCTCATCTTCCTGTTCACCTTTAAATGTAAGGACATATTTTGTGAAGCTTATCAGATGTGTGTCTTGGGCCTGATACTCGATATTTTCATTTAAAAATCCTGAATCATAATAAAAAGAGTATGTTTATTAGATCTTCAGATAAAATCAGATTGGAAAGGCCTGAAAGCACATTTGAAGATAGGACCAGAATTCAAAATAATTTTGGATATTTGAAGAAATGACCTGGAGAAAAAAATGACGTCCCTGTAAGAACAAGACCAAAGTTGTACTGTTGAAAAGAATAATCTAGACAAGGCAGGAAGGGGTAAATAAGTTGTTCTTTACAAGAGGTGGTAGAAATTGTGTTGAGTTATCACCTGAATTGAATCAGCAGTCATGCTGTAGGAAAACAAAATCAGGCAAACAGGAGTGTGACCTCTAAGATAAGGGAAGATTAGCACTGGCAGGGTCTTGCTTGGACTCTTCTGTCCAGCACTGGACAAAGCACTTCAGAAGAGGGGTGGAGCAACTGAAGGCCATCAGGAGGAGAGCAACAAGAATGAGTAACTGATTAGAAAACATGGCTTAGGAGGAAAAATTGAAAGAACTAGGGCTATTTAGCATAAATAAGGGAAGAGAGAGGAAAATCTTATTAGTAGTCTTTAAATACTTTGAAGTCTGCCTGCCCAGACAACATGTTCCACGTGCGTGCTGTTATGACCAAATGCAATGGTTTCAAATTTCAACAAGGGAACTTCATTTAAGATGTCAAGAAGAGCTTTCTAACAATAACAGCAGTGAAACACTGAAATAGGTTGTATGGGATGATCATGAAGTCTCCAGTTTTGAAGGTCTTTCAGAATGAAATTAAATAAACTGTCAGGAGTACCATAGGTAGAGCTGATACTCTCTTGGGCAGTGAGACAGACTGAGTGATGTTATCTATTATTGTTTTGCCTACAGTAAAACCCTTGTGCTTACCTTTCTAAAAAAAAAGGAAAAAGCCAACCCAAATAGCTGAGCTCTAACACAATGGACGTGTATGGACACAAGACCATGTATGAGGACCCTTCATTCACCTTCACACTGGCAAGTCTGAAGTCCCACATAGGCTGGAACTTCCAAGGAAATGTATCTCGTTTATTATCTATGGGAAAGAGAGTTATTATTTTTTTCCCCATCTCCACAGTCAGGGAAATAATGGTGCTGGAATTTTGTCTCTTTCTTAAAAATAAAAAGCCATGTCAAAAAGAGATACGCATCAGGGTTCAAATTTGTACTGGCTTAACAAGATTAAGAGGATCTTATTTTAAACAAAGCACTCTGTCCCGAAGCATGGAGATAGTTTAATCCACAAGATAGGCCAGTTGTGGAAATGCATAGACCTCTGAGTACACAGGATACCATTTGACAATTTGAGGTGGTAGCTTTGTATTGCTTTTTTGAGAAACCTAATGGCATATCAGAAGGAGAAGTGATAAACTCTAGAGAAGTTCAGCTCCTCTTTTTAGAAAAAAAGTATGTTGAAGACTATATAAGCAGACAGATAAGCAAGAATTTTGAGCTACATCTCAGGTGCTAAAAGCTAGGCATTGAAGACCAAACACTACTTGAAAAATACTATGGAGGTATGAAGGTGTTTTACCATGTAGCGGAATCATGAAGACACAAGTTTGAGTAGGTCAGTGCCTCTTTTTTTGTCCCTTGAAATACATTATTTTTACCCAAGATGGTATGGCCATCTTGAGTAAAAAAGTCTTTCCCACTTTATTATATCTATTTTCTTTATGTAGCGGAATACCTGAAAGAAAGAGCTACTGGTTTATAGGCAATTACTATGGCTATATTCAGATTAGGAGAATACTTCTATATAGGATATTTAGCTCTTACTAGAGGGTGACTTTTCTGAACTGCTCTTTCAGACTTGCTCTTACATAATCACTGTTCAAGGGCAAGCATTCTGCCAAAGATACAAGTAAACTGGAGAGTGAGGGTTGCACAGGGAATCATATTGCAACTGGTGTCATCAGAAGGAATTCTGGCTGAGTCATCCAGGGTTTTTTTTATTGCTTCCCGGGGTAGATGTACCAAACCCAACAGCTTCATCACCCTTGGAAAGGGTCCTCACCAGCTTACACCACCAGCGTATCATGCAGCCAAGCTGTTCATCAGGGACTATCACACTGGTTTTGGACGCTTGGCCAAAGAGCTAACCCCAAATGCTAGGTTCCCAAAACCCCTGTGTTTGCTGCCCAGCAATGACTGAAGTCCCTGGGCCTCAAAATCTGTCTAGATGGTGCAATCTAGTGTCATACGGAGATGCTGATGGTGGCTCTAAATGAACTCACTCAAGTGCCAGCAGTTTTATGAGCCGTAACTTTAACCCAATCAGAACCCTGTACTAGCTTGGGTTGCTCCCAGTGTCCAAGATGGATTGTTTAGAGCTGGCTCAGGTAATTGTGCACAATACTGCATTATTTCTACCACTAGCAAGGAGTCACGCCTGTTACCCTTTTCTAAGAGGGGGAGAGCACAGCATGTGTTCTCTGAACTGTGTATAATCTAGAATAATGTTGGAAAACAATAATAAAATTCACTAGCAACACTATTATTTTCCAAGCAGGCCTACAAAATTATGATTAATAATAGACTGATTCTCATTTGCACACACTGAACACCTGAGAAATATGTCCTTAGATAGGGCAAAAATTCATTTCCAAAAATCATTAAAATCACATAGCAAGGTCGTTTCCACGTAAGTAAATGAATTAAAGAAATGTAAGCAAATAAATATAGCAGTATACCAGGGCAAGAGACCCACAGATACTGATAACCTGGGATGGATTTTAAGCCAGGCTTTAGCCATTACAGTCATGTTGATGAATTTAGATGTTAGAAAATTGATTGCAATGACTATTAACGCAATTAACCAAACTGTGCTCCAATTTGCAAGCTCTGTTCTGATCTTGGTGAGTACCCACTGACAGTAAGGATATATCAGTGTTGTCCCTGTTACCGATGCGAGGCAGTTGGCAGTGTCAAACATGTAAATTAGAATAGTACCATGTCATGAGGTTCAGTTTCTACAGGCTGTTATGTTTACTTCTTTTACTGCACCAGTGCAGAACTGCACAGCACAGAGAAATGCAGAGGAGAGGTGACAAAGACAAATGAATAACCAGTGGTTAACAGTCCTTATTTCTAAACTTTGCCCACGGTGACCAGCAAAGAGTAGCATGCTGGCACTGCAAGTAGGTGTCTTGTGCGCCATATCCTGTCCTTCACTTCTTTGAGAAGGAGGTCTGTATGCCATCTGTGGGGCAACACTTCTCTTGGTCAACAGATCCACTTTTTCTCTGGGGAGAATCCTGTGCAGCCTTCAAGCAGGGTCAGAAAATCAAGTCAGGTCACTGATAGTAGAACATACTGGAGGGGAGGCCTGAGAAGTGGGCCAATTTATTTGCTCAGCTGACAGCACGATAGGAGTTGCTGTTAAAAGGAGCCATTGGATGATAAAAAAAGGTTCTTCACATTCCCTGCCAAATCCTCCTATCAGGCTTCCATGGGTTCATATCAGGTCACCATGGGATTCCTTTCATCTCAGAACACTGACTTCATTAGTTTCCATGACCTATCTGAAACAGTAGCATATATGGAAAAAACCCTAAATTTAGATGCATGACTAATCTGCTTTTGTTTTCCCTTTCCTGGATCCTCTTTCACATATAAAGTGGAAGTTCAGCTTTGCTGCAGAACATCATTTTGCTTGTTATAATTCCAGAACATTGGCCTTATATCTGGTGTTCTTTGTACATATTGACACTAATTGATAGTAGCAGGGCTGTGACACTGCAGTAAGTTTTCCCACAGTACAGGCAAAGCCACTACAGGTTAGGCTGCCAGCCAAGCCAGTTAATGCTTCCCTCTGCATTCCTTTCAGCTCCCCAGAGAAGAGCTATTTTACGGACACCTGGCAGTTAAAGGTCCAGGACGCTATCGTCTCTGTTGTGGCTGTTAAAAAACTTACCTAGAAATGGTGTCACTGCACAATCGTATTTCAGAAGCTGTAACTCATAAAGGACAAAGGATCTGAAAGGCTTCAACTACATAATTTGTCATTAAAGCTTTAAGTTATTTTAATTAAAACTATAATTGACCATTTTAAAAATTGACAGTAGCTATACTGCTTGACCTAGGACCATTAAGACATAGTAATGAGATGAACAGAGTATATTCTTCTGCGTGCAGATAGCAACTCCACACAATATCAGCTGAATATATGACAAACTTATTCTTCTGCCTTTTACTGTCCCCGCTTGTACTGTAGTTCCAAGGCAAACAAAGGGAAGTGAGAATAAATGAGTACCTGGGTCACACAGCTGTTCATAAACTTGATGTGCCCCATTTCATGTAACTGAGCTTGTTTATTAGTCACTGCCTTGGTATCTGTGTATACAGATTTGTGCGAGTGTCCTCAGAGTAACTCTAGTAGAAAAAGAGTCTCAAAGCATAAGCATTAAGTCATGTGATGCTTTTTTATTTTTGTTTTCCCATCCCTCAGATCAAAATTTGAGGATATAAAATTTGACCTACTACTTTTCTGCCTGACCTGAAAAAGCTTTTACATATACAAACCAGATTATTTTCTCCCAGACAATCAAACTCTGGATAAGTTCCCAAACACAAATACAGAGATTCCCGAGATTATAACATAAATATTGACATAACTGAATTAATCCACAGGGAAAAGGAGTCAGAGGGGTCCATATTCAAAGGTCAGTCTTCTAATAATCCTAAACCACACCACTCCCAGAAAGGGCGCAGTAGGTATTAATTAGAGCAGAGAACTGAAAAATCAGTTCCAGGTTCTATATCTGATCAGTGGGGAAAGTAATTTTCCTCCTTCATGGCTTTTAGACCCAAGGCTACCCTGTTTCAGCACCAAAATGCAGAAATCAGGGCAAGTAAGAAATACATCTAATAAAAGACATGGAACAGATCAGAGATAAAAGAGGGCAAAAATAATAATAAAAAAATCATTCACCTTTTCACTCTAGAAGACTTTTGCTCTGTACAAGCCTCCACGTTTGATTTTTAAACTCCTTGGGCGCCAAGGGCTCTTCTCTGTGCATGTACAGACTGCCCCAGCCAGAGCAGCTCAGTCACTAATGCTCCCTGAAGCATTGCTGGAATATAACTTTGCCTAAATTTTTTAGGGGGGTGGGGGGTAAATGGGCTTTAATTGTATCCATATTGACAGAAAATGCACCTCAGAAAATGCATCTGTAAGCAGTATCTCTTCGAAAGAATGTGTGTTGGGACAGTCCCCACAACAAACATGCATGCTCATACACATGCACACACGGACAGGCTCCCTATTTCTCTTTTAGAAAAGTCTGCCAAGTGATCAGAGATTCGTCAGCAGATGTGAGACCATTTTTTTCCTCAGGCAGGGAGACAGGGAGCTAGTCATGCAGTTCTGCATTTTACCCAGGGCAGTTCACCGTAAGATACATGAGCCCACGGGGAAGCACAGGGAACCCAAGCACCCTTCCTCCAGGGTAGATGCTTAGATCCAGCCAGACTTGCTCTCTTAACTCTCACGAAGTCCTGCACTCCTACGTGAGAGGTGGAAACTATACTCCCTCAGCTTTTGTTCATGGCTGAGATTATCCTGGGAGAAAGAAAATGTAGGAAGATCTAGAATACCAAGCTGGACTCATACTGTCACCCAAAACAAACTCAAGCATGGCACTGTTAGTCATCCTCACTACTTGCCTGTTGGCATAGCCTGACTCACCTTCTACACGGTTTAGACAAGACCACATTTGCCCACATCGTCAGTCTCATGCTATAGACACACTGCTCTGATTGGTTGCATCACTAATCCCCCATTTATTCAGGCACTTCCAGTGTGAAAAAAATAAACCTCAAAAGAAAAGATTCCATGTAGGGATTTAGGAATACCATTGTTGGCCAAAGAAAGATGCAGAGCCAAGTGGTATGTTTTGTGGACATGATCTGTCTGTGCAAGTTGGTCTCAGAGACAGATAACAGTCTCATGCCCTGCTTTGCTTCACGGTCTACACCTGGTTGATGTCTCCCAGTCCTGAATGAGTGCTCCCACCCTGAAACTATTGCTTGTAAAAGAGCACTGTGTCCATCAGCTGTATCTCTTCATAAGAGCAATTCCTGCCCACTTCTTTGAAAAAGTAGCTGTCCTCATGCCTGCTCTCTAGAAAGGATTTGATAGGAAGAGGCAGTCATGACGTCCTGCATCTCCAAACAAGGAGCTCAGTTTCTGAGGAGGGATCAGCTTTCTCTATTTGCTAGCTGTAAGCAGATTCCACCTTAGAGTGAACTTCATTCTGAGGTGCCTACCTTGACTTCTGCATTCAATTCAGAACCTCGGTGCCCTTAGCTGGGTCTAGGCTGTCTTCTCAGCCTGACTACTAAAATGCTAGTTGCCTTAGTGTCCAAGGTCAATGCACTCAGGTGTTTCATTGGGTCTGACCTTGCAGAGAACACTAGAAAACCGTCACTAGGAACAGTAGGAAGAAACAAGGCGACAGTAATGCAGCTTTACACTTGCTTTGGTTTCACCAGCCTTCATGATGCTCTAAGCATCGCTGACATCTAGCAGCCGCTTGGAATTGAGTGTGCAGGTGGCAGCCTGACAGAAGATGATGGGTGGATTCCCCCCACCTGCAAGCCAAAACCCCAGGGGGCAGAGTGAGGGTTAATTAATTCTCCTCCGGAAATAGCCCCTTCATTTTACTTGGGGCTTTTGTTGGGTTGTTGTTTTAGCTGTCTTTCCCTTATTTCCTTTACCTCCACTACTTTTGTTGCAACAATATTGTTCCTCCTGATAGTTTGTTACTGATCTATTTATACCATCACTGATCGTGTTTGGGAAATGTTTAGAGTGTTTAGGTGAATACATTGCCGAATTCCCCTGAGGCATGTGTCTTTAATGTATATATCATCCCACCTCCTTTTGATACCTTGGTATTGGATTATGGCAGTGTCATATGGAGCAGTTGTCCTTCCACCATGTTGCCAGGCCTGCTCAGCCATGAAACAGATATGCCAGAGATACAGGAGTGAGGAGGAGGCTCTACACACTGCTTACTCAGAGACAGAGTTGAGGCTGCAAACTAGTGGATTAATCCAGACAACTCAGAGTCATCATCTACCTGATCCATGTGAAAGCTTGAGGGAGATTCTTTTTTTTTTTTTGAGGAAAAGGAGGAATACAGTCAAATTCAGAATCTGGCCTTTTTTACCAGGTAAGTGTTCATGAGCAGGTGTAAACACAAGCTCTTCTGCACCTTCTGGAAACATCCATAATTCTTTATTCTTTAATCTCCTGCAAAGTTCATAGTCTTTAGCAGAGGACTCTAAGAGGAAGAGCTAAATTCACCAACACCTTGGTGTTATTTTAAGTACAATGGTCTTTCCTGGTCACAGTGGGTCATTGACTTCATCACTTCTCAGGGAAGAATAATAGTATAGTCTGTTGTAATGGATTATGCTACCTTGACCCTGGGTGGAAAGATAAAAGCAGCATGAAACTGTGTGACATGCCCTTGGTACACATACTGTAATTCACTAAAAATGTCAAAGTGGAATCCATCATGGAAGATACAGCCATCTTTCAAATTTTGTGGACATATTTTTTTTTTTATGTTTAATGTTTTTTGAGAATGAGCTTTGTTCCAAACTAGCTGCTGATGGCAGTGTTTGGAGAGGTCATAT
Source organism: Sagittarius serpentarius (assembly GCA_034782735.1). Taxonomy (NCBI): domain Eukaryota; kingdom Metazoa; phylum Chordata; class Aves; order Accipitriformes; family Sagittariidae; genus Sagittarius; species Sagittarius serpentarius. The sequence continues at coordinate 20,980,686 of JAVKLA010000005.1, read as the reverse complement.
TGTACTGAGCTACCATAAAGAAAGCATGACCACAAAAATAAAAATGAGTATGACAAGATCCTTGCTACTGCACAATTACTGATTTTTTTCAGCTTGGCAGAAAACAGTGTCACGGTAAAAAGAAACTGGGGAGTGTGGCAACAAGATGGGATAAGCCCGGGAAATTCAGGAATAGAATGAGCTCTTGTATATTTGTATTTGCCTTTAAGGCTTTTTAATTTGCAGGGAGATTACTCCCTTCTCAATCCAATGCAGAAAAGCAGTTATTAGTGGCTAATAGCCAGGGGGCAAAAGTGTCTAAAGATTTTAAGTACTTGGCATAATGTTTTTCAGACTTTTAATTTTACATCTAAGTAATATATTCTCAAGTAGATCAACATTATTTAGAAGTATGTGTTAACATCTGTTAAATAATTTTGGCTTACAAAATGTTCCTTTTCTTTTAAAGCTAGAATGCTTTGTTTCAATATTTTTTGAAAGATACATTTCTAGTTTTTATTTGGAAATACTTCATTTAAAGATTGAAGCATTCAGCAAGAAAAATAATAAAAAAATTACACAAAAATCTTAATTAACCTGGAACTATGCTCACATCGCTATTATCAATTATACATTAAGGAGAGGTTCTGCAGTGTAAGGGAATAAGCTTAGATCGGGATGCCCTTTCCCAGTCAATCTTGTTGCCAGAGGGCTGCAGCAGAGAAAAGCAAGAAGTGAGGAGTTTTTAGTCATGATTATTTTGACTTAGGAATAATTTCTTTCCCATTTATGAAAGCAAGATGAAATAAATGGTCTCTTTAACAATTCATTCTTATTTGCTATCAAGAACGGCAAGTGCATTTGATTAACCAACAGTTTCTTCCATCAATACTCAGATTCAAAGCAGCAGAAAAGGAAAAAAATGACAAATTATGAATTGGGAGAGTAAGTTTTGTTTACACCAACAGATTCACAAAATAAGTTTCCTCTTCCCAGCTGTAAACTTCAAGAAAAGGGTAAGTAAATGCATCAAAGTATCATTTATCTTGTGCCTGAAATGAAAATTAGGTTTAATAGGAAAAACAAACCTACCATCTTCTGCTTAGGAAGTAAAAAACAATCCATTATAGCATAATGTTATTTGTTTGAGGATTATGAGGCAGTATAATTCTTTAACAAGATCATGCTGTGCGTTGTTGATGTGGAGAACATTGCTAATTCCATTTTGTCTAGTCTCCCACACAACATAACTTGTGACAAAGTATTGTGTTGTTTTTTTTCTGGAGAAGTCACTTGTTGGTATAAATGACTTTAACCCTTCAAGCAATGAAAGACAAAAAATACTGAAAAACCTGTGTTACCTTCTGATGAATAAAGGAGAGAGCAGTGTCAATAATGCCATATCATCAGCCACAGGAAATGTGTGTGATCTCATTAACTATATTTCCATTCCATCAGGGTTTGTGGTGAAAGCTGGCAAGAAACTAATCCTTTCCATCAAAATGCGACAGCAAAAAGAAACCTGTCCACCCAGGTATACTCATTGTGTGTCCTACAACTGGAAAATACTTGTAGCAGCTTCTAGCACAATTATCTTTACCCTCCCATAGTGTCAACAAGAATCATTATCTGTGGGCTCTTTCTTGAGTACATTTAATGATAATGCTGGAGGGGAATTCATATAAGCTGTGCTGGGAGGAGGGCACTAAAATGCCTGCAGAAGTTCTAATGGGATGCAGAATGCAAGCAGTTATATGTCAACATGTTTTTTCATAACGCTTCTTTAGGTCTGCTTGCGCTCCTGTCAAGGTTTTGTATACCACAGAGGCTTTTCAGTCACATTTGAATTGCTTTATTTATTTCCTTGATACCTGAAGGAGACTTAGGTCTAAATCCCAAAATTGAAAGTAAATATGATATGCACATTACATATCTGATATGCAAAACTGATAAGCACGTTGCACATCAGTCCTAAAATGGCACGCAGGTAGGTAAGAAGTTCAGAGTCAGAACTCCCAGAAAAAGTTTAAAGTGGAGGGGGTTCCTCCAGCCTTGGAAAAGTCAAGCAAATGCCACAGATGTTTCATCTATGTCTGTGAAGACAAACTTGTAGAAATTCCTATTAAAGGGCCGCTGTCCATTCCAGAGTCAGGTGGCAAATGCCCTCCTGTGGCTTTTTTGACATCAAATTACACATTCTGTAAGTCTTAAAGATAGGTCCTGCTCCAGTACAGCTGCTGACTCAGACTGCAGGGGGATAGAGTTTCTGTTTACAGAGACAACGTAGAGCTGATGGGACGACCCAGTGACATATTGGAGTTCATCTGGGGGAGGAGGGCTTGAAGTGACATTGCATGTGTTAAACTGCCATACTGCAGATCTTAAAAATAGAAGTACTGTGAAGCAGATGGTTCACTTCCACCACAGACACCATTTTGATAGGCACAACTGAGAAGTAGCTTCTGATGATATGCACGTATCTGCATATATACAGACTCTGTGCGTGTGTGTGTGTGTGTATGCTAGCAAGTATACCTTGAATATAGGCTATGATACAGCATCTATGCCTACTCCTGTATTCTCTCATGGCATACATTTTTTTTAGACAGAACATGTCTTTATAAGCAGTTGTTTTCAATTTGAGTAATACACATCTTGCAAAATTTCCATTCCCCCACCACTCAGTCACCTACATGTTAACCAGTTGTGAAAATCCCTTTTCTCACCGCCTCAGCTCAGGGCAGCAGTCCATGACCTTCGGAATAAGCCTCAAAGAAAATTCAGGGATTTCTGAGTGGAATTGAACGGCCACAAAACTGTTGGGAGTGGAGGTGTGGGCATAGCTGGCAGGAGGTGGCTAGAAGGCCGTAGGAGGCATAGGCTTCCTCTGCCCACCGTCATAAATTCAAACTGGGGAATGCTTTATACTTTTTTCTTGAGGTGCCATCCTCTTCCTTCTCCTCCTCCTCCTCACCGCAAATCCTGGCTGACCCTTGTCAGTCCCTTCTCATAGCACCTTATGGGAGCAGAGGCCAAGAGTTTGCTGGGGAGGCAATACGGGGAAGGAGCACAAGGGAAAAAGTCTGAGAGCTGGTGGCTTGGGACAGATCAAGAACAAAAGAGGTGATTGGCTGGCTCTCCCCAGTTCCCTACCTGCTTTGTCCTACTAAAGCAACAACAAATGACACAAAGCATTAATGTAAGGTATGTTGATGAAAAGTTAAAGCGTGAGAACTTCCTTTAGTTTGTTTGGCTGGTTTTGCTTTGTTATGCAGCGCAAGAGTAGTAGAAAAAATCACTTAGTACTCAAAATCCAGGTAAAGAAGCAAATTCTGTGGGTGTTGCCTCAGCCACGTACATCTACTCCTTGGACCCAAAATGAAGAAAAGATCATTAATTAATAAGTAAAGTTCATCATAGAAATTTTTTCCTTAAAAAGAAATATTGGCAGCTAAAAAATCAAAATGGGGACTGGAAAGCCATCATTTAGATCTATTTCACAAAATTAAATTTTGAAAATTCTTCATTATGGGTCATTTGACCTAAGCATAAATCAAAAGCATTTTGTTTAACGTAACTCTTCTGTGGGTAAAGTTTTATACCTTTTGAGTTTAATGTAGTAATCAAGCACTAAATGAAAAAGAGTTAAAAGGGACATAGACTTTAAAAAAATGCTTTTTTTCTGATTTTTTTTAATCAAATTTCATCAACATTAATGTCTTTCAACAAAAAACTGTTAGTTCTCTTAGAAAGGCATTTCTTATGAAAGCCAAATTGCTAAACTTAGGATGTAAAAGCCATGCCTATACTGAAGATTATAAATTGCCCCTATACTTACAAGTAGATGCTCAAATTCCTACCTGGAAGCTGTATGCTGGGTTTTGGGTGACGTTGTACCACTTTGCCAGGAACAAGTCAATATGTCAAGTCAGTTCATTTGATCAGCTTTATCTCATATCACGTGGTCCTAACAGCTTGTATTTTCATTTCCTTGGGGCTCACTCTCTGCTAACACATTTCCTCTCTCTCTCCCTCGTGAAGTGTCAGGCTACCTGTCAAGCAAGGAGCATCCCAGGATTTGTGCTGCAGAGGTTGCATGTGCTCATCCTGGATAACTCCTGCTTGCGAGAGCCTAGTTAAAATACACAAGAAGAAGGTAGCCCACCTGTGAAAGAAATGAGCAGAATAAGAGAGAAGACAATAATATTACAAAGTCTGCTGATGAGAGTGATGAATTACTATGAGAGTTAAGCTCCTTAGGATGGTGAAACCCATCCCCATGTGGCAGTGCCCATGTCTCTGTAAGGGCACCCCCCGCCTTTGCACCCCAAGCCCCTCTGGCCACGTGCGAGGCAGCAGCCAGCAGCCCTCTGCCACGGCGCTCGCTGGAAGTTGCACGAGGACACCGGCTGCGCATCAAACAGGCAGTCTCTTGCGAAGCGTAAGGTCCTTTGAAGCAGTGATGGGAACGAACAGGGAAGGCCAACAGGTGCAGATACACATCTGCTCTGGGAAAGTATGTGGAGACTGCCGGGATAACAACCGCATTCCACAGACACCATGATGCATTTCGGAAATGCTCTGTGTGCCTGCTCGCGGACAGTTGTGCATCTGTACCAGCAGAGTCACATAACTGCAACTTGTCAGGATAACCCAAGAAATCTTCAGGAAGCCGAGATAGAACTTTGGCTCCTGATCTTTAATTGCAAACTTTCTCCAGTCGTGCTGTGTCTGTTCAGTAGCTGGATAACTTGTGTTTCATTTCAGTGCATGAGAACTAAAGCTATACCTTGGGGTACTTATCTCAAATTCCATGCATAAAACATTCTTGAGAAATCACTCCTGAGTATCATTAAACTCCTTTCCTGCATACACAGACTGCAGGTATAAGATACAGAATACCTGGATTTAGTGCTTGTCTTTGTTAATGAGGTGAAATCAGTGATATTGTGTATATTACTTCTGGGGGGGGCGTGTTCCTTCTAGCCTTTGTCTTTTGAGAAGCTGTTGATACTGGTCTGTGACATTTATATATACATTGAGTATAGTTTTTAGCAAGAAGGGATTTTTTAAGCAGAAAACTTCCAAGCTGGAGGGGACTTTCAGGGTGGGAACCAAATAAAGCCTGTGACTTCACTTCATATAATCTGTGGCCTTATGATTTTAAGATACGTACTATTTTATAGCACACAAAAGTTGTTTGGAAAGCCAATTCAGTCCTTTGCAAGGGAAATTTCTCTACCTCTGCGTTACACTGTACAGATCATATGCTGACAGCAGCTTCTCGCCAGCATCTCAGAACAGGCTATCTAACCTTGTCATTTACCGAGGTCACTTACACTATGCTCTAAGCTTGACCTAGACCATTTAAAATTGACTTAAGTACGACTACATGAACTGAGGACATTCCTTTGAACTCCATTACAGACATAACCTGAAGAATATCAACAGCTAGCTACAGAGAGCTTCTCAGGCTCTGGTTATTTACTGTGGACTGTAATATACTGTATTCAACAGTGTGGGGAAATAGTTGGGTTTGGAACTTGGAAATGTATCAGACTTGGGACTGCAGTTTCCTTTGTATAATAAGCCTTTCTCTGATCTTCAATATTTAAATTAAAAATTCTTGCATATTTCACTGTAAACTGTCATATAACTATTTTCTCCATGATTTCACATAAAACACTCAAGGAAAAACATCAAGCATTAGAATAGAAAGGTAAACAACAAAGCATGTATTTTACTTTCTTTTCTCCATCTGTCTATCTTACGTCTAACAACTCAGCACGTCCTTTATATTTTTATAAACTGCATTCTAGCACTGAAGGAAATACAGCACTATTATAAGCAATAGTGAAAATGGAAACTGTAATGACACAGGCTTGACTTGCTTCTCAGAAGAGGAATTAAATTACTCCAAATATTTAAGACCATATGTCATACTATTATGTAAAGCCATATAAGGAACAGAGTTTCCACACTAGGTTTCTTATGACCACAAAATAGAAATAAAATTCTTATCCCATGAAGGTTAACATCTTGATTTACAACCAGATACACCAGGCACATGGAGGGACAAACAAGACAAAATAACAATGCAATAAAACCCCTCTGTGTTGTGGGTAAGGATCTCAGTCCAACATATGTTTAAATTGGTATATACAAGAGACTTCAGGCCAGCACTTCACAGCCCCAAGGCACCTGCAATTAGCCCATGGGTAACTGCACCCATGTTAGGGCTTCTATAGAGCCAGACAAGTGCTCATGAGTAGTTTTAAGTGACTTCAGTGCTCCTATGGCACATTCACAGGTCCACTTCAGGTCCTCCAGAATAAATCAGAGTGGCACTAGGCCATAATTTCCATAAATCTGATTTGTGGAATAATTCGTCAGGAGTGGTAGGAATTTATTGTTCTTCTGAGGGACGCTGTTCTTCCTATTGCTAAGAGTTCGTTTTCTCTGAAATTGTCAGATGAAAGCATGGTTCCTACAAAGGGATTTGAAAATACGGCTCACTGTTCCCCAGCCTAAATGTTTACCCAACCTGCATACAACAATTGCCTATTCCAGCTATCTGTTCCTCAAAAGATCTCGCTGTTCCTACCAAGAGTACGTGGCAATAGTGTAGATCATCTGACCGTGCTTGAACGAGCACTGGCTCAGGCTAGAAGTCGCTGGCTCACTGGATAACATTAACATTGACATTTACTGGTACCTCCTAACTCCTGCTATCTCATTCCAGCTTTGTCTGAGCTAGTAGCAGCTGCAGAAAATGTAACCTGGTGTGTGCAGGTCCCATGGTTTAGCGGTGTGGTAAAGGTTTTGCAAGGTCTGGCCAAGACTTCATACACAACTTTTGCTATTTTAACTAGGGGTAGAGCGTAGCTGAACAATTCACCTACAAGTTTTTGGCTTAAATTTCTTCTTGCCTATATACATGTGCGTTCAAAATATTTTCGCAGTCAGAAGTAGGAAAAGCCACCTAAACTTAAAGAGATAAAAGAGAGGACAAAGATTACCGACACTGTTCAATTCATCTTTTAGGCACAAGATACTAGAATATTTTCTCTTTTGCACTCTTGAAGCAGGCCTATAATTATCTGTGATAAATTGGCACACAAAAAATAAACAGATATTTTGCCTCCGAACAATGAGTTTTCTTCCTAGAGACAGCCCCATGCTGCGAACACCAAACAGTTTTCTAGGTTAATGGAGGAAGAAGGTCTTCCATTTCTACTGAACTCACTGGAAACTGTGTGTAGACAAACTGTGAGATTTTGATGAAATTACACTGTAGTGACATATTTTCTCCATACAAATGCCTCATCTCCTCAGTGTGATTCCTGTCACAGGGACTGACATATTTTGCTGTTATAGTCTGTATATGCAGATCCTCTCTAACGTACTGGATTGCTGCTGTTTCATCCATGGATGTCTCCTATAGTCAGCAGAACCAGAGCCCAAATGAGAACCCTAGGTATTTAGCTCAGGACCAACTTTCACCACACTTTTCAGCTGCTTGCATCCAGTTTAGACCAAACCACCATTTAAAAACCTGATAATAATTTTGTCCTTTACCAAAATCTATGATTTATTGAATTGAAAATCCTGGAAAACCATTAAAACATGACAACGACAAAACATGGCTGGAGCATAGTAAAATCCTTGTTCTTACAAAAATTGCTTTGGCTTCTTTAATTGCTTGAAATGTTTGGGACTGCAGCTTGGCTTTTTACCATACAAACCAGCAGCCTTGCCATCTGCCCAGCACCGGGCTAATGCTGACTTCAGGGGACAAATCCTGACTGAGTCACCACCGATGAATCATTTTTCACTCGGGGATTTCCTCTGAATTGTCCCACTCCAAGTCATCGTGAAAAGGACATTCTACTCCTTAGATATTATAAATAAGAATCAAGCCAAAAGAGAAGAATTAAACAACGCATAGTCGCTACAGCATAGGAAATCTGCCCGGTTCTTGAATTTCAATATCAGTTTTGCTAGCTACAGTACTTTCTTTTGTGGCTTTGTTTTTTTGGAAAGGAGCAAAGACCTTTTAGAGCATTCACTTAGTGTGACAGTTTTACAGATCACTTTAATCACTTCAGAAGTTGTCCATTTATATAAGCTACTAATTGTTCTCCCCTTAAGCAGTAACACTGCTCTCTGAGGTGAGCTGTTAATCGATCCTGCTAAAGACAGGAATATTTCCGCTAAATGCCAATCTAGAAAAAGCAATTAGATCAACAGTGGTTGGTGAGTAAAGGTGGGGGTCTGTTGCCAGGCAGAAGCAAGGCGAGAAATGAAGGCACTGATATTAAGAACAATTAGGAATGAGCAATGTAGGCAGCAGGAGCTGTGGCAGAGAGAGGCAAGATGAATGTTGTGGCTGATGCAGCGTATGAGGAAAGTCAAGGGCAGTGATTTGCAGATAAAAAGAGAGAAGAGTAAAGGGCAATTTGGATGGAACACACATCTTAGAGTACAAAAAGCTCTCAAAGAACTTATGTATTACTAAGACAGGATAATGAAGTGTTTTCTTCTGCATTTATTATTATTACTATTATGGACTGCAGATTATCTAGGGAAGGTCTGTAGTTTATGATGTTTATATAAAATTTAATCTAACATAGTTGCTGATGCTCTGCAATGTAATGTGGTATAGCTTGGAAACACATAGCATGTATTGATGAGACAACATACCTTTGCTAAAAAGCCTTTTGTAAGAGCAGTTTTCTAGTTCTAGCTCAGTAAAAACTGGAGGCAACCCTCGCAAATCCTTTTTCAGGCATGTCTTTGTCAGCCCAGGAGTCTCTTCATTTTGCTCTGTTGCAGAATAACAACATACCCACTGAGAATGTGAATTGTTTTTCCTGTGTGTGCAACTATTAAACAATAAGGCAAGTAGAATGCTAGATTCTTGAAGTTTTCAAAAAAAATTATTCAGTTCTGTTTCTGTAACTTTTGGCAGCTAGCAATATGACTGAGCTTTTATACCGCTGTTTATGCTGAATACATTGTGCCCCAGCTTGGTCCTACTGTGATGAATGGGACTATATGCACCATAAAGAAATACCTAATAGAAATATCAAATTCTGAGGTTCATATATATATACACACATAGGTAGTTGTTACATATTACACAACAATATAGTATCTAGTATTTGGCTTTTGGTTTTGTTGGGGTTTTTTAAGCGAAGTGTCAAACTTGTTCTTGTTTGCTTAGCTGATTCAGAATAGGAGGTCAGTTCACGCTGAGTTTCCAAACGATACAAAGCTAAAGGAGTTGTAAACAACCACAGGCCCAGGGTTAGCAAACGCGCCTGGTTCCAGGGAACCTAGTGGGCTGGCGGGAGTCCATGAGTTACCTAACGTACAAATAATGCAAAGCAGGGATGCCCGGTGGAGTAGAACTGCTTGGGAAAAATTTACATTATGAAAGCAAAATGGAAAATGGTTAGTAGACTGCAATTTACTGTCCTATGCTAAACACAGTGCTCTCACAAAACAATCAATCATATTATTGGTATTGTGCAACCTGTGGTATGAGAGATGTGTATTTCCTACAATTTTAGTATAAAAGTTGTTCATTTGGGCCTCTTTTTACTAAGCCAATTACAAAGAAGCTCTTAATCTGATCTAACATAACCTATCTTTAAAAAGGCAATGCTTTGCCTCTTCTTTACAACCTTAACTTTTTTTTCTTAATAGTGAAGAGCAGCAATAAATGCATAGTCAAGCAACCATTCGTTTCCCATATCATTCATAGATTTCAGTGGACAAATTATCATGAACCTGATTTTCACTTTGTGTGATGATCACATGGGTATCCATCCAAACTCCGTTAAAGGCTGCCTCCACTTTAGCAAGGATGTGCAAGAAGCCTTCAGCAAAATAACAGGACAAGAAACAATATCTAATGCCAGCTCTTCTGTTGATGAAAATTGTTCGAAATTAGTGAGAACTTATATTCAAAAAGTGATTCGTAATATGGCAGGTACTGGTAATATATGTGGCAAGACCTTTATTTCTTGATTGTCCAGAAGGTCTTTCCAGAAGGCTGATTATCTGTATGTAACAATAACCAATTAAATCTGTTCAGAGATATTCTAGACTTTGTAGTGTGGACACCCATTGCAAGTTTTCCTATAGAGCCTAGAGCGTAATGAGAGCCTCTGGCTGCCCTCTGTGAAACTAGGATGGCCACCCCTTAACCATGCTGTCAGCTTTCCTATACCTTGCTCTCCACCCAGGTGTTCCAACAAAAGAAAGATTCACTTTGGAAGAATCCTGTGTCCAGCCAGAAAGGGCAATGACATCTGCTTGTAAAGCAGCAGAAAAACTTTCTCATATGTAACTCAATTCTGGCTATGTGTAAGGAAATTATGATGTTCAGGGAAAATGGTGATTCGAATCACCAACCAGACAGGTTTGATAAGACTAGTAAGTAGCATAGGAAGTTAATGTCACAGAGGATATTCAGGGACTCCTCTGATTACTACTTCATTCAAGCTCACTTCCAAGTCTGTTACGGTTGGTACATGTAACTTACAGCAATTATATTATAATCTTGACTGATAAAACTGAAAATATAATGGAAAGAAATAGAAATTATTTTTTGTTTTTAAACATGTTTCAGACTAATTGTCTCCTTTATCTTTTATTTCCATATGAAACTCTCTAATATTGCAATTTTTAGGGAGTTTTTCTATTTTCCAATATTCAGACCCCGTGACTATAAGCAGGCAGCCTTTGAATCAGGCAAGGCTGGGTCTTCTTTTTAAATGTGTGCTCCCTAATTATGCTACAGAAACTGTTTCTCAGTTAAAGTAGATTCAAACTTAGTAGCAGGGTAATCAAATGAAAAAGTTACACCAGGTTTGCCCAACTTACTTTCAAACAACAGAAACAGAGCTTCCCAAATCATGTTGCGATCATCCCAGGGTTTAGACCAGTTGCCAGTACAGCGATGAACAAGTTGCAGCCATGCCACAGCATCCCCAGGTGAGAACTAGGACCTCTGGGAGAGACATTGCCTACTACTCTATTTAGACAAAACCTTCTGTAGCCGAAAGCGACACCTTCAGCTGTTTGGGTCAGAATAGATGCAATCATTTTAACCACACTTAGCCTGGATAAGATATTTGAGCTAGCTTCCAGTTAACAAACACAAGAATACATTCTCAGCTGGTGTAAACCGACTCAGTGGAGCTACATCAGTTTATACCAGGTGGGGATTTAGCCTGAGCTTTTGTTTTCTCTTAAATCAAAGTTTGACAAAGACAAACCCCAAACCTGATCACATGGACTTGGAGCTTGTTGACATTCTGTGTAAGTGGTGTCTGTTTTGCCACTATATTGTCTAAATATGAGACAGAGCAAGAGTGCCTCTGTGTTTATTGACTGTACTTGGCAGCAGTGTAGCTGCATAGATACAAGGCTAGTCAGCCTGTTTGTCTATAGGCAAAACAATTTGTGTCTTACAGTAAAGCTCACACAGGGAAATAAAAGGGAAGTGAACATGACACGTGATCCTCTGACACAGTAGATGAGTTTTAAAAGACTAAGGATAAAGATATGTTAATTTTCATTGAAGATCAAAAGATAAACAGTTTTGTAAATGGTATTAAATAGAAGTTATTCTATGAAGATAATAATTTGTTAATAGAAGAGAATATAAATGTCTTACTAAAACCTCAAAGAAAAAAAATTTACTTGGAGAGGGGGGACGTTTCATTGTGACCAACTTATTAGTCAGTAAAAGCCAGAATCAAAGTCCCTCTAGAGATTACTGCAACCGTTTACTAAAGCACACTGATATGCAGACTTGCTATCTGGTTGATACCAGCAAGAGATTACTGTCAATCCATCTCATCATCATTAAGACAGACCAGCTAAGCAGCCTAGAAAAACAGCAACCAGGAGCATAGTAACATATTTTGGAGCAAAGTGGTTTAGTAACTGAAGGCAGAAACTAGAAATTAGTTTAACTCACACTTAATTTATCTGCCAACTTTGACAAGGCCATTACAAGAAGTGTCTGGCTGTGCCCTGGCCAAGGAGTAGCAGCAGTTTGAAGTCCTTCTCCTTGTACCTGTGAACAGAGTTGATGACCTTGGGACTGTGCAACAACAGTTAGTGGCCACTCACAGAACTACGAAAAAGTTTCTGTCATCCCAGAGAAACAGAGTGAAAAAGTGTTACAGCTTCGTTTTGGTCCACAATAACTAAGGAAAGAAGCAGTGTGCCCGTCCCTTGTTCTGAGGAGCATGCAACCTGTGTGTCCTTCCATCCTCAGCACGGTGAGCTGAGAGACATTTGCATTATGATAATAGTTTTATTTATCTTTGAAGACTGTTCCAAGGTTAAAGTTATTATACAGAGACAAATTAATACTCCTGATTTTTTTTATGAAAAAATGTGCTTTTAACCATAGTATTCTCACAAAGTGAAAATTTCTGTCAGTACATTTTGGAGCAAAATCACATTTTAAGAACATCTTAATGTATTTTCAGTTTTCATTACATTATGCATTTTTCATTTGATTTCTTTCAACTGTTTCTCTTAGACACATATGCAGGCTTGTGTTTGTGTGCATGCATGCATGTGTATCAGGATCTGTAAGAAACTTCGGAAACTCTGTTAATTAGAGAAAGTAGCAACATATGCTATGCCATGAAATCTTGAACTGGCATTTGCCAGTATTATTTAGGGAGCCGTTTTGAAAACAAAAATAACTTCAGCACCAAAATGAGAACATGTGATCTTAAAATCCTGCACTCAGGTTAATTCAGTTCCGGTAGGAAGAAGCTCATGTGTTACTTTTAGTCCCTTTAACAGTAAAAATAGCCAGTCCCTATATAAATCACAATTCAGTAGCTTTAAGTGAACTACAGACAGAAGAAAAAAGCTTTGTCTTGTGAAATTCGTCATAACATCTGAATGTTGTTTCACTAGCACACTATTAGGTCTCTGTTGAAAGTTTTAAGGGACTCATACTTGGGTCTTCTTATTTTTCCTAAGAGATTCAAGGTATCTCATAATTCAAGGTCCCTTGTCTTATCAGATGAACACCAGCATTACTCTTACTACCTCTCCTTACAGGAACAGTCCTCTAGGAAAACACAGGTTCTGCATCACATAGTGCTTTGAAATCCTCATGCTGAACTTCTTTCATGCCCACAATTTCTCTCAGGATAAGTTAGACAAGTTACCATAATAACGTAAATCAAGTATATTTCTCCTAAATTATTGCCAAGGGCCGTGCACTGCAGAGCAAGGTTGGGCACCACTAGCTCTGCTGCCAGACCTCAAGAAAACCTATGATCTTTGCTGCAGCAGAAGACTTCACTGACTTCTTCCTTATAACAATTGGGGATTTAAATAACATAACTGTCCTTGGGCAAGGACGTCTGCCCTGCTGCCTGCTCCACCTACCCTGGGCATAGAAAGGGCAGCTGAAGTGCTCACCAGTATGCAGTTCGAGAGCCAGTGGGACACGTACGATCCGGCCACCACGTCTCACAGGGGACCATCGCTAGCCCGAGCTGGTGTTCAGTATGAAGACAAAGGATGCTTTTGTAGCTGGAATTCGAGAAAGTGGGAGCCCCTCAGCCCTGTCTATTTCCCAGCCTTGTGGGCTGAGGACCTCAGGCAGCCCTTGGACCCGCGGCTTTGCTTGCACACTAGTTGTGCATGTAGCCTGTGTTTCGGCCGTCTCTTCTGTAACAGAGATCAATGGCTTTCTGCAGTTGTGCCAAATGAAGAATGGCTGACATACCTACTAGATTTAATATGAGCCAATTTTCTCTCCCCAGCAAAGCAGTACATTGCACCCTTTCGCACACTTCAGCTGACACTAGGCGATATCGCCACAGTATTTGCAGTATTCCCCAGGAATTCCCTGTAGACCAGAAATAGCAGAGCAGCGCTAGCTGCTTATCAAAGGAAAAGTGGCGAGGCTGGAAAGCCGACCCCTGTAATAGAGAACAGCAGATTGTAGTCTGCAGGCAGAGCACCATGTGTCACCAGCACTCAACACATAGGTGTACAGCCCCCAAAGCACAAGCCCTAACAGAAGGGGCTAAAAAGAGAGCCTGAGGACAGCCTATTGCAGCTGCTTGCACCCCCTGCAATGCTGCCTGTCTCGGACCCAACCAAGAGGTCACGTGCGCTGGACCGTGGAAAGAATGTGTGATGCCTGGGACGGAGAAGTGTCACTTCGTCTGACTCCCTCACAGATGGTGTTTGACAGTGGTTAACAGAGTCGTCTCCCTAGCTGACCCCTGAGCACAAAGGCGTTCTCAGTAGATGCTGTACTCAGCCTGCTTTTCAATATATCTTTTGGGTGTCTAAGGCGGTTACTTGATGCTAAACAGCAGATCTGCAGGCCGTATGGGTGTACAGGCACCCCCAAGCTACCACTAAGTGTGTTCATTAATTCACTGAAGGGAACATTTCAGCCTTGAAAAGTAGCACTGTCATGTTAGAAGGATCTTGCACCCATACACGTCAGTCTGGGCAGACCGCCATGGTCATAAAATCATGGAAAATAAGACCAGAAAGGACCTCAAGAGGTCATCCAGCTCATCTCTCTGCCCAAAGGCAGGATCAGCTCTCTCCAAATAATTCCTGACATTTTTCTAGTCTGTTCCCCAAAGTCTCCAGTCATGGACATCCCATAACTTCCCTGAGCAATCTACTACACCATTTAACTGTTCCTAATATCCTAAACATTGCTTCAGCTTAAGCCTATTATTTCTTATCTTAGACATGGCAGCTGTGGCAATATTTATTTTCCAGTTTATTCCTTGATTTTCTACAGCAGGTTTTTTATATGCTTGAAGATGACTATCTCCCACCAGTTTTCCCACAGTAAGCATCACCAGGTGCTTCAACTTTTCGTTCTCTGCCAGAGTCTTTCAGTCAATAACCTGGTCATCATTGTCACTTTCCTCTCGACTCTCTCCCATTGTTCTCACACTGTTTCTGGTGTCAGATAGTTTGGTGTAGACATGCCCTTAAGGGTTCTCTTGGGGAACATGTCATGGATATATTTTCTCTGGTTTTCAGTAAGATAAGCAGAGGGGAGCTAGTGAGCACTTGTCAAAAGTTTCCACCTGGAGTTTATAACACTTACGATGCACTGTCATTCAGGTGTCTGCAGTTTTGTCAACTGAAGCAATTTAAATAGCCTATGCAGGAGAGTGATAGCTGCCACAAGGGACACAGCTGAGACTAGCCACCTGAGCACTTACACCCATTCTCAGGAAGGTTTCACAGTAAATAGCCCGCACTATCACCTCTGCCATCCTCCCAGATCACCAGTTTTAAAGCTCGATTGGCCATGACCATACAAGTGTCTGTCCTGTCTACGCTTCGTCCATTCAGTGGTGCTGAACAGTTACACAGCTGTGCAGAGTCTTTTTTGGTGAATAGTTTGATATTTTAAAAAGCATTTTCTTCAGCCATGTTCACAGCTGTTCTGAGGCTACCTTGTGGTAACTGGAAATGACACCTTTTCCATGCACTAGTGGAAAAGGAACAGTAAAGTGACTAAAATTCTTTATTCTGAAAACGCCTCACACAACATCAAATCAGAAGTGGTATTATGTGATTTATAAGCCTGAGCTGGACAAGCAAGATAGTTATCTGATCAGATATGGACTATTCACCGTAAATCTCCAATTCAAAAGAATGGCAAAAAATTAAAAAAACAAGAGAAGGTACTTCTTAACTTCTTTTTTATTTGACCAGTGTATACATTCAGGACACATCATTTCCATCCTGCTCCAAGAAGGCACACAGCCTGGACTGAGCTCCATACCCTCTGGGCTGGAGCAAGCGTCAGGAAAATGCCCACTTGTGTGTCAGAGCCACGTTCATGCATGTGAGCATCACACTGGGTTTACTGCCTAAAAGATAAATCTTTGTGAGCATGGAAGTGGATGCAACGTTTAGCTACAAATGAATTTGCTTCAATAGAAGTATTAATTAGATTAATGGATCAGAAATGTGTTACCTGTCGAGGTCAAATTCCTAGATTTACCTGGAGTGATGGCTATAATTTATGTAACAGCAATACCACAATATAGACTTACCAAAAAACTTCGTGTTATTCTAACAATGTAGCTCTAATCACATGTATAACATTAGGGTCTGAGAATAATACTTCTTGTCCTTAGACAAAATTCTTCCAATTCCTTTCTTATCTCAGCTTATCTCCTCTCCCTTAAAGGCATATCCAAACACTTTGTGCCACATTGTTATTTACGTTATAGTTAAAGCCACTTAATAATTTCTTAAAGGGAGTTTTCTTATTCAGTTCAGTATGTATTCAGATGGCTGCTCTCAGAATAAATTCAGTCGTACATTGTTACACAATCATCTAAATATTCGTGATTATAGCCTCACTTCTGATACTTGTTTAATTTCCTATCATTTCTCTGTCTTCACCATTGTTCTCTGAAAGCATACGAACAGTTCCTAACAAAATCATTTGTATCAACAGCATCTTTACAATGCTCATTTTTCAGAAAATAAATGCACTTTAAATAAGCATATAGTTAAAGGTGAAAGCTTTACTTCTTGTCCTGCTTTTTCAGAACTGTTAAGCATCTGTGAAATCTTCTGATTTCAGTTAGAGATATGACTAATCTGCATTTAAAAATATATGTTTGTCAGGCCCTGCAGATGTTTTAGTCAGAGATACATATAGGGAAGCAAAAAATTTTAAAATTTTTCATGCCTCAGGGTAATGTTATAATCAACACCACTATCACAGAAATGGGCTTGTAATAAAAAATAATTCTTACTGGGGAAATAGCAAGTATAGGTAGGTGACATACGGGCAATGATAAGGAAGGCTGGAGAGACAACAGCCTCCAGCGAGTGTCATCCGGAGAGGAGCACGTGAGTCCAGGCACATTGTATGTCTGCAGGTGCACAGCCCCTCAGCCCACACTGACTTTGCACCTAAACCAAGCTGTAAGAAGTGATCTGCTGTCTAGAGACCCACTGCAAGTGATCTGCCAGGTCTGCGTACGATAAACACAGTTCTGTGATCAGCTTCAATGTTGAGACTCTTGAATGGTGGTTAACTCAGTACAGTGCTCCTGGGATTAGTTTGAAGTAAAGGCATCAGCAGGAAAATTAAAATTAAGTTATCCAATATGTCTTTGGTTCTCAAGCTGTGGTCTGAAACCATGGCGGTTTGCGAGAGAGCCTGTGGAGCACTGTTAAGCAGCAAAATTTACAAATGCATTGATGAGAAGTGGGATAGTAGACATACGCAGTGGACTATGAGAAATTATGAGGGTTTGGTCCAACAAGTGGAAATTACTGCCATAAGCACATGAAAAGCTTCTTCAGAAAAACACTTTTTCATCTGTAGCAAGCATGTAAACCAAGAAATGTTATAACTTTCCAAAATTCCTCCAAAGATTGGAAGCTTTTGTGTTATTGTAACAATAGCATGGGAACAAACATTTGTTTTCTTTCTATTTCTAGAGCTACCCTCGTGCTTGGGTGGGAACAGAACAAAACCCATGTGAGAGATCTGCAGTGAGTTTTGTTTCTGGGCCGACATGAGCTCAAATTATGGTAGTTTAGATTTGAACCAAACAAATTATCACCTGCATCTGAACAAATCTCACTTCCTTTGCAGCAGAATGCGTACCCCGTATTTACATGATTGAGATGTCTAACCATACTCCAGAGAATTTACTAGGCACATCTTTTACAGCTGAAACAAAAATCTGCAGCAGGAAAAATAATCTCATACTTTGAACAAAGCACTTAAGCACAGCACAGTTGAAAAGAGGTAGCAGATTTAAAAGAGGTAAAGGATTTAACCAGCCCCAAGATGTTTAAAAAAATTGTGCAAGGCAAAGAAAGGGAGCCCAGTGTTAGAAGTGAGTAAGTGCCCCAGTGGGGCCAAAGACCTGCCTTGCCTGCCACTCGCACTGTGGCCACTGAGGTTATGCCTCCAACAGTGAATAAAAGAAGGCAGGGCGTGTTTTTTGGCCTTGTAGACAAAAGGCACAGCACAATTTCTGTCCAAACAGCTGAATTCTCTGGACTTGGGTCTCTGCTCCAGCTGTCTTTGGTTTCCTAGAATAAAAGTAGCCTAATAGATTGCTAAAGAAAGAATATGGGGAATAGATCAAGTCAAATGATCCTTTTTCTGATATAGCATCTCAGCCTCTGCAGTTCAGCACCCTTGGGACTTCCTGAGCCAGAAGTTGTAGCCACAGTTTAATAAATGAAGATGAACTCTCTTCCATGTCTTTTCCAGTTTTATTGTGTGAAAATGTGCTTCCTTTCATTTCTCTCAAGTCTAGTACCTAATAAATGCACTGGTTACCTTCTTAATTCTTATGCTATAAGAAACACTGAATAATTCTTTTTTACTCATTTTTCCAAACTTTTTTTTATTTTTACAGGCTTCATGATTTCCCCTCCATCGCCTTTTCCAGTCCTGTCTATTTAATCTCTCTTGTACAGAAATTGCTCTGTAGCACAGTTCGTCCTTGTCACCCTTCTCTGTGCTCTCTAGTTCCACTGCAGCTTTTTAGAAATGGATTACCCAGAACCACATTTATTGCTCAGATATGGGTATACAATGGATTTACACATGGTATACAATGGATTTACACATCCATCTGAATTTTTTGATTCCTCATTCTTTTCCCAATAATTCCTGCTTTAACTGTCACTTTTTTCTTGCAGAAGACACAGCAACCAAGCATTTCACTGATGTTTTCAGGGACTCTAAGGTTGCTTTCAAGAGCAGTAATAGCTAATTTAGAGTCCATCACTGTGTGTGAAGAGTGAAGGTTATTTTTTCTCAGTGCATGACTTTCCATTTATTGACATTGATTTTATCTGTCATTTCATTGCTCAGTATCATGAGACTGTTCTGTCACTCCTCACATCCAGCTTATGCTTTTACTATCCTGATTAATTCTGTATCATTACACAAAAAATCACCTCTCAGCTCACCACCTTCCCACAGCATTTATGAATCCAGATCTCTGGAGTCCCAGTAGTTCCTTGATCTGAAAAATGATTATTCACCCTTACCCTTTGTTTCCTATCTTTCACCAAGTAATCCAGGAGAGGGTTTACCCTCTTACCTCATGACACTTCAGTTTCATTAATGTTGTTTATCTCTTTCTGAAAATTCAGGTTCCTAAATTTGAGTCAACAGTATCCAAGTAATACTTGGCTCCTTCAGAGAATTGCCATAGTTTCGCAAAGTATGGCTTTCTTCTTCAACAGTTGTTCTGATTCTTGCCCAATATATCGTCTTTACTCTTTTGTCTACTGTTTGATATTATAATTTCTAGCAATTTTCCTGAAAAGCACATGAGACTTACTGATCTGCTGGAGCAAGGAAGAGCCCTTCTTAACAACTGATTGCCCCTTTACCGCTTTCCATTGTTTTGGTATCAAATTGCTAGGTATTAGTCTCTTCTATT
This sequence comes from Sagittarius serpentarius, assembly GCA_034782735.1. Lineage (NCBI taxonomy): Eukaryota > Metazoa > Chordata > Aves > Accipitriformes > Sagittariidae > Sagittarius > Sagittarius serpentarius. The sequence continues at coordinate 20,961,226 of JAVKLA010000005.1, read as the reverse complement.
ACCAGTTCACACCAATAGAGTCCTCAGGCTTTTTACCTATAAAGAAAATCCGCAGTACAGGTAGCTCCTTAATCTTTCCTATAATGACCACTAATGCAAAAAAAATATTCAGTATTTCCTCTGTAGGCTTGTACTCAATTCTTTGTTTACTATAGTCACATTCACCAATGAACCCTGCCTTGAGCAGACTTCTTCACTGCCAAAATGTTTGAACTACATTCCCCTCCCCCCCTTTTTTTTTCTTTTTGGGAAAAGCTTTATTCCATTTCTGAGGGGTGATTTTTTTTTTTCTTCTAATCATCCTCTGTCCTCTGCTGTTCAATCACTAGTTTAGGGAAGAAAAATTGAAGAGCACTGTCCTTTTAGAAGTGTTTTTGATGAGTAGTGCATATTGTCTGAACTTCTAAGGTGGTGTAAAAATATAAGAATTTTACACTTTTAGCTTGGTATTTGTTTTAACTAGTTCTCTCAGTTTAATGCAATTTTATTATTTAATCGTAAATATTAAGTAAGTGTGACGAGATATTTTTGGTATGTTTGTTCATTACTGTTATTGTGTGGTTTTTCACACTTACAAGGATATGAAATTTGGGTATTCTGTGTCCACTGCTGCGTGGTGGCTCTTGGGTAACTGTTATCTTTAATCAGACACTGTGCATTAAATCCTGAGATATAAATCTAGAAATAATCCCTATTTTGAGTTTTTTTGACAGAATTGCAGTGTGCAGTCAATTACAATGATATTTACAGTGAGTAAAGTTTATTGAATGTGGCTTTGATTTTGTTTTTAATAATCTAGACACCTCAATTGTGCCCTGCTTTGGATGTTAGTGTTCTTTATTGGATCTTGGTTTCTCTGTTCTTTAGTTCTCCATCTGTTAAATGGGAACAATAGCACATATTTGCATTGCATTGGTATTAGGAAGACAAATATACTGTAAATTATGAAGTATAATGAGGAGATGCAACCATAACAGAGTTCATAGAAGCACTCAAGATAAAAAGAGGAAACCTTTCAGAAACATCTGGTTTGTGCATACGGTGCTGTAGCAAATACAGTACCATAATCAACATTAATGCCTATAGGTTGTACCTCTGCTTCTCTGCTAATCTTCAATATTTCAGTAGCACACAAGTTGTGTTAGGCTTTATAAATACATTATGTGAATTCTTACTGTTATAGAAAAATAAACATACTAAGAATGGGAACAAAGGCAAAAGTATACATGAGTTATATTTCATACTTTGTTTGTTCTGTTTTGTTCCATATTGCGAATTTATGACATACCCTTACCTGCACGTCTTTAAAGCAATTTTTAATTGGTTGAATTTTGTAGCCATATTGGCAAAAGTTTGTATTGAGAAGCAATTTGCAGGAGGAGGGAGCTGCAGGCCACATCAAGAGAGGAATCCCAGGTGAAGCAATTTGCTTGGGAGACAGTGCAAATGGAAGACAGAAAAATTAACGAAGAGAGAACTGGATATGGAATCACTGGTGCGGCAACAGGGATAAGAACGACCGAGCAGAAGAAAAGAATGGTCGCATAGGAAAAGGATGAACTCTGTGGAGACCTCAAGGCAAGGCACTGATTAGATGCACCAGTGAAGCATAAGCAACTGAGAGAAATAAAAGGGAGTTGAGTCAAATGGATGAGCCAGACAGACCACAGTGATCTTTTCAGTGAGGTGAACTGGGGTAAAGCAGAAAGATCTCAGCATCAGCTTCACTAGTGAACAGGGCTGCAGAGCCCACAGTGACAGGGTGGTTCGTTGCAAGAGGCAGGAATATGCATTTATAATGTATTAATTAACTGCAGCTTAGTGTTTGCAGAACCAGCCAATACTCAGATGACCAACATAGCTATGAAGTAAACAGTGTTATAGTCCAGGCGATTTGAGAAATTGTAAAACATTGTCATGTGAAATCCATTATTGTATGTCCTGATGTATAGTGAGCAATGACATAACCCAATGGTTTGACAGATCTGATTTAGGAGACTAACTTAAAAACTGAAACTGTTTTATTATAAAATAATGTAATTTAACAATCAAAAAGATGTGTTGTAAAGTATTCACATATATCAAAAAGAACACCCTAAGGTAGTTTTCAGACAGCTCATAATTTCAACATCTCATTGCACTGGACTGGAGATAGTTTCATAATATATATGTATTAAGTTCCTACATCTACAAATTCTTTTGTCTTATTTTAACAATATACCATAAAGTTTCTGCTAAATCACAATTTTTGTCAGTCATTAAGATTAAAAGTATGTATTTTATGGGCAGCAGGAAACAAACTAACATATAGGGAAAACATGCTTCTGAATCATTCTTGGCATTATTTAACAGTCTGAAAATAGTACGCTTATGTTTGCAATAAAAATCAGGTACTGTGTAAAGTTTATTTGGGTTCTTTAATCATTCTCAGAAATTGACTTAAGATTTAGTTATAAGAAGTCTTGAATAGATTCTTGCTATATGTTTTCTCTATCCTACCTTCCGAAGAAACACACCAGAGGCATTCATCTCACCTCATTTTACTTAGCTACAATGTCAACAGCTTCACCCGACCTATTTGTATAACTCACTGTTATTTTCAGTAAGATATATAGGCATTTCCAGAATGCATCTCATCCCAATGAAGAGATCTAAAACAAGTCAGATGACTCACAGTATGAGTGTCTATTTCTGTGAACAGCTGCCAAAGGGAGCCTGGGTGAGCAGTTCAGGTGCAGACATCTAACATTTAAATAACTTAGGGGAGATGAAACCCATTCAGGAAGGCTGGTGACACTAGCAGCCAGGAAAAAAAAAAGCGACATCAAGAGTAGTAAGAGACTATACAAAGTAGGATGGACAGATCTTCACGTGACAATAAGATTTACAGGAAGGAGCAAATCCAGGAAAGAATGTTCATGTTGAAGTTCCTGAGAAGCTGATGGACAGGAGCTTGTCACAGATGCCAAAATCAGAAAAAGGCCAATAAAGTTTCATGTCAGGCAGCAGTGAAAGAAAAGAAATAAGGAGCCTATCAAAATGCTCAAAGAAAAATGGGAAATGGAAAATATGTGATAAAATGGACAGGTGCCCCTTTGCTGAAACCAGGGAGAGTGGGCATACCTTCTCTTTTACTTCTTGCAGGGAAATTGTTTGCGCTCTTCTGTCAGGTTTTGGGGGAAGGAGAAAGCAGAGGCCGGAGCACCTCTGGCCTGTCAGCACTGCCTGATGAACTATAGGAACTCACCAGCACAGGGCAGAGTAGCAACTGATATTATGCAACTTCCAGTAATGCTGCTACCTCTAGCCTGTAACCCACGGTCATTTTAATAACAGCCTCAGCTACCTGATTTGCCCTAAATCTCCATATAGTCAAAGGGAGTATTATTTTCCTTTGGCTTTCTCTGTGGTCAACTACATTATTTCTATAGTAACAGTCTTTATCAAGATCCCAATTTTGATCCAAATTTTCTGTCACAGTTGTGCACTTCTTTGCTTATGTGGGTTTATTTCACATCCTTAACATTAATTAAATGCAGAGGAGTGTTTTTTTCACGTTAATTTTCTTTTCTCAGATTTGTTCCTTTCTTTTTTTCTCAGTAATTGCAGTAGGATTAACTGCATTGTTAGAGTTAAGAGTTCTGAATACAAATAAGAGGGCTTTTCCCTTTCTCTTCCCTGACTACATTTCTATTACTGCAATCACAAGCATTGTTAACAACATTAAAGCCCACAGCAGATGTGAACCAGGCTATAGTGAGAGAATATTTTCATTCCACAAAAAGGTTCAGTGCTGAAACATAATGTTCTTGCTTCACGGCTATTACAGGGCAAACTAGCATGCACTTTTGAAAGTTAATATCTAATTTTCTAGATGCCTGCTGCCAATTTGTTTTCATTCTACTTCAATATAGTAGGCAATGAGAAGGGATTTTGCAAAGATTACTACTGGGCTCATTGTTATTGCACTAGTAGTTCTGGAAAACAAAATACCAAAACTCAGCTGATGATGACAGAGTTATACAACAAAACCGGCTGCCCAGAACTCAGAGCCTGGAACGAGCCCCTGGAGGAGACCTCGGGCTCACACCCTACAACTTAAATAACTCCAACTTATCTTTTATGCTATGCTCTTAGTTTTACTGCAAAACCAGATTTATGTTAGGAGCTGAAGGGTTATGCGGTCTTTAACCTCTCTTTTTGCCCAGTGTGTGCAATATAAGCTCAGCCGGGAATGACAGCTGAGAGCTACAGCCATCTGATGGCTGCCAGGGACCCCGTGCAAAACAAGCTGCCTGCAAGCAGGTGGAAGTCCTACAAGGCAGTTACTGCTGCCGCACAAACCAGATCCCTTTCGAGCGCGTGTAGCAGAGGGTATCAGCGATTTAATGGTCATGGCGGCTGAGCTATCCTCGCAGCCTGGGCACTGCTGCCGGCAGGCTCCTGATACTCGCATGCACCTTGTGCTGCGTCTTCCCTCTCTCTCCGCTCACTCCCTCAGCTATCGTGCAGGCAATGAATAAAACAAGGGGGGTTGGCTTTTCTAACACTGTAGGAATTAACAATACATTTGTACTTTCAGAGAGATTCGCCTCTACCAGTGGAGATAAATGGAGCTGCAGGTTCCAGGACAGAAGAAAGGAGAGTCCCTTTTCCCTGGAAGATTTCCTGCAAAAAGTGGAGGTGGGTTTGGCCCCTTTTGTTGCTAAAGGTATTTTACTAAATACGGCATGGAACCGTATTTGAATTTCAAGTTGACAAAGCCTTTGAAGTTTTATATCATATGGAGTATTTCAGTTCAACTATATTCCAGTTCTTATCCAGCCTTAATCATTTGATTACCATGATATCCATCTGAAATGTACCTTGACCTTTCAAGGTTGAGGTTAGGACAATCGTGATATTAACCAGCAGTTGTTAAAGAGCAGGGAGAATTCAAGAAACAAAACCAAAAAGTGTTAGAAACCCATTCAAAATCTGTAAAATTGCATGAAAGAATTGCATGAAAATTGGCCAAAGTTTAAACCATAAAATGCTTTCTGTAATACCTTCCCTACCACAAGTGGGTATAAGCTGAGCATGTTCAGTAGCCCTGAAATGCTCTTTTCCTTTTCTAATTAAGCTTTCTAGGGATGTCTACAGAATGATACAAGATGCTCAGAGAAGATGCCAAATTATAGTGGAAATGTGTTTGTTCTTAGCATGAGTGGAAGCACTTGAGATCCTAGCTGCTTAGAGGAACAGAGATATTGGATACTGCCACGAATGCTTTCTTTCAGGTAAGTCAGCAACCCTAGATACTTTACTCTAGGCCAATTCTTTTAACCAACACTCAAATCTAACAAATCCATTAACGTCCAGGACCTCTGTGAAGGAATACTTACATGACCACAAGCAACCAGTTACCATGTTTTGAGGAGATACCTTCCCCACTTTCAGGTGGAGCTGAGCCAGCTGAATGTGTGCACACTCCTCAGTCCACCACAAAGCAAACTGGTGCCGATGGATCTCTTCACAGTTTAGACAGCGTGCTTTTTGCAAATTCTCAGTTATCTTACTTATGACATGGGTGTATAATAACCTTTTCCTTCATGTAGTGTAAAAGACCTGGATTAAGCAGAAGTGGCTGTGAAGGACACAAACACATTCACAGGTGGCAATGGAAGATCTGGGAATTGAAATGTCTGACTTCCGACTCAGTAAAATTTCTTTAACTGGAGCATTATGTAATAAAGACCATCTTTCTAATTCTACATTTGCCTACCTCCACTCATTTCTCTCCTCACCCCAGAATGTATTTTATAACGTCAAGCTTGGAAAATAAGTACAATAAACATCCAAATACATGAGCTGAAAGGATAAAGGAGATGTAATGGTGGTTGCTGGAAAAGTAGGAGGAAAGGCATGATCCTAAAAAATAGTAGTATTAAACCTTTGATGAAGTAATTAATAACATTTTAAAAGCTCTCCCACTCACAGTACATTTGTTCCTGTAATTGTGATACACCAGGAAATTCAGTGTTCAATTGCCCTGAAACTCATTCGCAATCCCTTGGTAGCAGCTAAGTAATTCCTGTACATTCCCAATGACAGAGAACATTTTTAACCCACATTTCCATATTAATCCGGTAATGCTTCCATACATTTTCAGGGAAAATGCTGCTTGCTCTTCAAGGTCAGTCCCCAGCGAGCAGCTCAGAAGTGACAACGACGTATAAATGTACTCTCTGCCCCTGTGCACCACTTCTGTTTTTTCTTGCCATTCCAGCACATCCTAAAAACAGATGACTTGCTGAGAGTGTGGAGGAGAAAAGGTTCTTCCAAGTAAATTCTTATTGCTGAGGGGTTTTTTCTTGGTTTTTTTTCCCCACAAGTTCATCAAGATGATTTCTTTGCTATCAAGATTCTTCAAAACGGAAGGGAACAGGAAACCTGTGGTTGCTGATCAGCAAAACCAGCCTGTTTAAGACATCGCCTTCTATTTTCGGAATTTCTACTAAGCAAGAAATCTTTACTTGGCTCTGTGTTGAACCTGTGAGTTAATTTTAGAGCTGTTATCCTGGAAGTCCCTCAATGCTGGAGTTCGTCGACAGCAAACATACAGCTAAGAAAAAAAACCATTCTGCTATGGGAACGCTGGGAATTACACTGTGCACTTAATGGATCCCCTGACAGCATTTATATGACCTAGGTTAGGCAAAGTCAGTGACTCTATCACTGGAAAGAGGACATGCCTAGGTAGCTAAACTATTACTCTGTGACCTGTGTAATGGAAAAGGCACACCCCCACAGAGCAGGCCAAATGCCTTTTTTTTTCTTTAAATTCAGGGAGCTTCAGCACTTCAGCAGCTATATCTTGCTGCTGTAATCTAAACAGTACTCTTTGATATCAGATAACTACTTTTCTTTCATATATCTACCCCTCCAGGGCAGAAGTTCTCAATTCTTTGATCCCCGGAGAACATACAACAAGGTGTGTCTCAGTTGTCAGCTCCTGACGTTTAGTACAAACTGCTTCCTACCCCGGATTGCTAACTGTAGTATAAATGTTTTGACTGATTTACTTAATAGTCAGATGGTTAAAACCTCTATTTGTTACTGCACTGTACTATTTTCTGCTCACAACTATTTCACGCTAGGCTTTGCTGGATTTTGCTTCAGTTTTTAGTGAACCTCGACCAGACTGGTGAGAGCTATCAACTTTGGGACACCTCTGGGGAGCATGAAGGAGAGTAAGTGCTGCAAACCCTGGCCACCACCCAAAAATCAATGCATTATCTAATGCAGTAGATCATTTCTGAATGCTTTCTTGTAAAGTTTTTGTCATAGTATTTATTTGCTATAGTCAAAAACCTATTCAAATAGGTCATCTGCACAATCTATGATGGGGTGTAGAATAAGTCTGTGATAGCAGGTATTGGGCTGTACCTGAAGACTTTTCCCTTTCAGAGAAAAATTTTGTTCATATATTGAACTAGAAATTATGAAATGAAAATATACCTAGGGAGAAAAGATATTGCGCTTGTCACACCAACAAGCACTACACAGTGACTACCAAAGATGAGATGTGGTGTTCAGGTGTTCAGGTTCATTGAAAAAGCAGTCCCTGAAAGGAAGAGTTGAAACCACCTTTCATTGCTACCCGTGCAAATGAGGAAAAGTCCATGTAAATGAAGTGCTTTACTTCTGTCTATAATAAATGCAAGTGAGAGCAGAATAAAGCACAAGATGTGTTCCTCCCCAAATGAAGATGCTTCAGAAGGCCCGTGAGCTTTTTAGCTCCCTTGCATATACTTACATTTTTAATGCCACAAGGCGTACATTAAATTAAGGATTCTTGTATATGCAATTATAGCATTTTAAAGAGTTTGTTCAGCAGCTGTTGAAAATAAGTATCAGCCACTCTGGGCAATTAAATTTCATAGCTCAAAACGACAGAAGGAGCATTCTCCATTAGCACAAGTGGTAGGGAAGCAGATATTATCTGAACTTGGAAATTATTCTTGCTAAAGGAAAACTGGAAAGGCCATTGTCACTTGCCAAATAAAATTACTTTTAAAATAAATATTAATTAATGTTGTATACTAGAGAGACGAAGAGTCGCTGAAACTATTAACTGCTCTGCTTAGCTGTGTTGCATATCAGAAAATTTATTTAGGTTTTCAGGAACAATGACTTTCCATTTGTCATTTTTTTGTACCATTCCCAGTACAACTGAGCTCTGGTACCTGTCGATGGGCGCTGTAGTCTATTACAAGATTGATTCTTTTACCGATACAATGATAGAAAAGCTAGTAGGGTTGTTGTGTATTCTCAGTTTTCATTTGCACAACAGAACAGGAACTTCAATGAAACTAACTAGACCCCGACAACCTTCCCACCCTCTCTGAATCACAGGTTGTCTAAACGTTATACATTGTTTAAAATTATTTGGTTGATCAGGAAATCAAAATCACCATGTGTTTTTCATATTCAATAGATCTCCAGATGGTATGATTAACAATGTACTGTAATTACATGATGTACGAAATCGATGTTATTTACATTAATGACATAAAACCATAATTAATAAAGGAGAAGGTGGCAGAGATGCTTTCTGGCATCAGCTACTATCTTGTCATCCAGAAAGACACGTGCAGTATCTTCCCAGCTTTGTGTACAGTTGCAGGTGAATAAATACTGTCACATCATCACTTGGAATGTATCTAAGGCATAGACAAAAGATAAGGCACACACAGTTTGAGTCACAGGCAGGGTGACATCTTGAACATAAAGCTACCCTAAAAGTAAAAATAAGGTAAAGGCTGTCAGCCGTTGCTCAGACCCGGGGAGGGGGGTTGCTGTGAAGAAAAAAGAGGTGTAGAAGGGCTCTGCTAACGGGTTACCCATAACTTAGGAATGGCAAAGCCTGGCAGCGGTAGGGACTGCACAAGTAGAGCAACACGTGCCCCAAACCCAGGGTGATACTGGGAGACCTGAGCTTCATGAACTGCTCCGGGGAATAGGCTTTTCTGTAACATTGCCTTCCATAGACAGAAACTATATCCAGGCTGCCTATACGTGTGCCTCCCCATCACCTCTGCAGGAAACTAGGGTGTGCCAGCCCTGGGCAAGAAGAACTTGGTTCGCTCATCACCCTCCTGACCTTAAATCCCAGAGCAATTCTAGCTCCTAAATTGGGTACATGTGGCACGTCATCTGAATATAAGCCTCTGTTCCCACTCTTAGCACACCTTCAGATTAACATGCCTTCAGTTAATATCCACAGTGCACTCTGGCACTGCCTGCCCATGACAGGAGTACAGGGAGAAACATTCTCTATTGTACTATTTTACATCTTAATCTTACAATTTATACTTTTTTCCATCTGCTGTGCTCTGGGCATAAAGATCAAGCCCAGAATACTTAATTTCTTACATGAAAGCTTCTTTTTGTGTTTCCCCTACAATTTCAGGCTAATAGCTATTCTGCAAAATTTACAGGTCTATTCTCCACGTGGTGTCTTAGGATTTGCATACATAAGTCTTATCTCTGTTAATGGCGCTGGGAAGGATGTGCATAAATCCCCACATACAGGGATGAAATAATGGGACTCTTAAGGATTATTTATTTCACACTGGAAAACATGTTATAGTTATTGCAATAATCTCTACAGCTCTGATTTGGTAAATGAAAGAAACAGGTATTCCATATATTGCTGTGTAACCTCACTTAATGATTATTGTAAAATCCAGAAAACCCTTGCTACCAAAAAATTTTGATTCATTTCAAGTGGTTCTTATCCATTATTATATATATTTTGACTGGTAATTAATACTCCCTTTTTTCTGCATATATACAACATTCTTTTCTTTATATTACCTTTCATACAGTCTAGATAATGCGTGCCATTTTAGGTAAATAAAATTAGACTCCTGCAATTATTCTTCACAGAAGCCAGTGATAGTATTAATCATTCCTTCAAATTGTTCTTCCAGACAATGTAATGTTCTTCCAGTAAAATGTGCAAGATGTTCTTATTGAACATTTCATTAATTAGTTCCCTCAGTGCTCTTTGGACTATGTTTACTATGGCATCTGTGTATATGTAGAATACTTAGAGCTTTGCTTTGAATTCTTCATATGCTGGTCTTGATTTATAGATTTTCCAACTTTTTTTGCTGCCACAAAGTCTTATGTATGCATTATGCCATAGGTACGTAGACCTGGTTTGGTTTTCTACTATAATCTAACCATTTCTTTTCTGTGTGAGCAGCTGAAGAATGTGGGTCAAGAGTCAATCTTAGCCTATTGGCAGTGAAGAGTGAAAGCTGAACCTATCTGATCAGGTAGGTGTCTGTAATCATGTGAGCTGAAATTGCTGTGGATCGGATGTCAATTCTATTTGAATATGTGGAGAATCAGCAAAGTGAACTTGCTGCTAGCTGATAAACATTTGCTAAACACAGTGGTTAATTTTTAACTCGGGAAGGAGGTCTAAAGGTATAGCAAGTTATTAAACCCCTGTTTTTTTAAAGTAAAATGCTTTTCTGGTTTTCAGTAGCTGATGACAGCAAATCAATACTTTAGGGTATGTTCACATATTCATGGGTTCAGCAAATACACTTTCTTGAACTTTAATCTGCAGGCTATCTAACTTCACTAGGAAGTATGGTTAATAGGGTTTAGAAAAACATTGCAGCTTGAAAACATTTCCTTTTCTGAAAAACAGAGGGGTGTTACCCCTTGCCCTTTGTTAAGATAGTTGTTCAAATATTTAAGTTTTTGAACGGACTCAGAGAGCTTAACCAGTAGACGCCTCAGTCCCAAGCGTGCCCCCATCCGTGGCACACCGTCCCAGACAAAGACATCTATCTGCAGGCGCTCAGAAGCGGAGGAAATATTCGAGTTGCACTTTTGTAAAGATGTGAGCTCCAAACCGGGAAAAGGAGCAGAGGATTTTTGAGAAGCAAAGCAAAAAAGCCAAAGGCGCCGTCAGGAAAAACGCAGAGGACCTCTGCGGCTGACAGGGGGAAAGAAACATCTGCACTCACTGCTAAGGGGAGAAGAGGGTGTTTCTCAGAGCTCCGTCCCCACCCGTGCCCGGTGCTGGAGGGCACACGGCCACAGCAGCGCCAGCCGGGCACTGCACCCCGCCGCCGGCAGGCCGTTCCCCTTGCCAGTTGTCCTCACCTCTGTGACGGCCCCGTCGGCAGGATGGGACATCTGCCCAAGCAGGCCACCCCGCCTTTCCGTGGTCGGCGCTTAAGTCAGGGGAATGGATGCTGCAGGTCTGCGGCCCGGCGGGCTGCGGGGGCTGCCGAGGGGCCTCCGTGCTCTCAGCCCGCCACGCAGGTGCGGGGGCACGGGGCACCACCCACCAGAAGCCTGGCTCGGTTCCACAGCCCCAGCGACGCCGGGAGGTTTCCCGGGTTAGGCAGGGTTTAGGGGATTTACCAAAATTGTCACAGAGTTTGGAGAGGACACGAACGCCTGTCTCACCACGCGGCACGGTTTTGGGCAGGCTTGAGCTCTGTACGGTACCTGCTAAGGCAAGCTGCAGAAAGCGGGAAGGAAGGACCTAACATCAGTGTAGAGAGGAGCCAGCAGCGGTTATGCTGTGGATTGTCGTCTGGGGCGTCAGTAGAGTGAAGGTATTTCTGTTGTGAGGCAGGATTTCATAGGATTGGACTTAATCTGCATGATCTGATTTGCATAGGTGGTGAAATCCTGCTACTCCTTCTGGCTTCAATATTTAGATCAGGGATATTATATTATACTATATGACAAGCTATGGATTAAAAACCACAGAATTTGTAACAACCGTTTTCCAGAACTCTCCTTTGATGCAAATCCTTATTTTGATACACCTACACAAAAAGAGCCATCTCCATAGAATAGTCCTGAACCTTATGTCTTAAATAACTACTTTAAAGGGCTTATCTTGAGAGTTATTGAGGACACTCAGCTCTCACTGTCTCCTAAAATAGCAATAACTCTAGAAACTGCAGTCCTATTTTCCACTGTGTATTGACAAAATTATAGACATTCAACTCAGATTAATGCAGAGTTCAATATTTTAATAAACGGAAAAATAAATCCCTTTATATATCCAAATCTTCTTCAGCTTATTTTGTATATTTTTTCATCTGAGCACCTTCAGATAATAACCATACAAACTTAAGTGATTTTCCACTGAATTAAACATCAGATATCAGTCTCAGACAGTCAACTCTTTCTCTGTAGTCAATGGAAAGAACCAGGTACTTGCAGACAAATATTTATCCTGCCTAGTTCAGATGCCTTCTTTGCACAGACTATCAAGGAGGCCTCAGTGAGTAACGCAGATGAGATGCTTAACTTCTGGATGAGAAAAACTAGGTGGGAAGAATTCTGTTTCTTGTGCTAGTCAACTGCTAGAGCCATAGCTTCTGTGATCCTAGCTAAAACCAACATGAGGCATCCAGCTGATGCTGCTTGATTCCTATAAAAATCCAGCAAAAAAAAGCCCTTTGTAAATTATGTGTAAAATAGTCTTCAAATACCAGCAGTAAATACATGTGGTGAGTAGATAAAATTCTTTCCAAATCTGTATTATGAGGTCTTTTCTTGGTTGTGCGAAAATTAAACAGCTTATTCAAATCCTTTGTGTATGTCTGTTTACTAGTTATGAATATATACTCCTTAAAATCAGCAGGAATTTAAGTGCTTCCTGACAGTGAGGTAATGTAATACGTGAAGTAACACAGGGCCCGACACTATGAGGTATCAAAAAATGAAGTGCTGAGTGCCTTCGGTTCCTGCTGGCTTAAGCGGAGCACGACTGAATATTGATGGGACTCGGAGCCCTCCAGGCGCAGCTCTCGGGGGGGCTTGTCCAGGGATGTCCTTACTCGAGAGTTGACTGGAAATTGTGGGAGGGTGTCTGCTTCTTTAGAGATTGGGAAGAACTGTCAGGACAAAGCTTTTATCTCTCCAAATGCCACTTCGTGGTTTGGCCAGTAGCTTTATAACGTCCTTTATCACTCCCGCTACGATACTAAATACTATTAGCACAAAACATCTTGATTAAATGCAGTGCCATTCACAGTAAGTTAAAACCAAAAACCACACTTTTGATTGCCGTTTGTAACTGTTAGCAAGTGTCCTCTGTTAATACTGATACCAGGTGAGTATCCTCCAGCTCCTTGGCTACTCTCAGAATTTCATCTTTCAAACAGGAGATTTTCCTTAGTCTGAGAGCAGACTGAGTAATACTAAAGTCAAATCTCACAATGCAAACTGCCTAAACAGAGAGAAGACTGAACAGAAAGGGTGGCATTTACACCACTGGACAATAGGCACAGAAGAAAAGATAACCTGGGCTGTATTTACTGCAAGAGCTTCTCCCTGGTTCTTAGAGGTCTAGAGTTGTTCTAGAGCATCATGCCTTAAATAATAAACTGTACACCAAGCTCTCAAGCAGCCTTGGGTGACCGGATTGGATCATAAGCAATGCCTCTAATGCTCTGGGACTGGAACCAGTATATCTGTGAGTTGATGCTCTGTGCCATGTAGATTTACTGGCAAAGGTCAGCTTTAGTTTAGTTTTAGATCTGTGCTCCATATCCACAGCAATGTGCAAACATGCCTGTAGGTTTGCCAAAAGTTCATGGGCCAAATGATAGTACCACAGGATCACGGAATACTATTTTTTGGAAAAGACCTCGGGAGGTCATCTAGTCCCAGCCCTGCTCAAAGCAAAGCTAATTTCAAAGCTTTAAACAGGTTGTTCAGAGGTATGTCTAGTGGAATTTTCTAAAAAAATCCCGAGAATGGAGACAGTACAGCCTCTCTGGACAACGTGTTCCAGGGCATGATGACACTTATTGTGAAATTTCCATTTCAAAATAATTAAAAGTATAAAAAAAGAAAAAGAAAAAGACACCTTCAATGGCCACCTACAGAAAACAAAAGCAAAACAAAATTTTCATTTCAAACCAGCTCTATTTCCCGCTCCTGAAAATCTACACAGCTTAATCCTGAAGCAGCTAAAAGAAATGTAATACTCGATATTAAGGGATAAATAACAACATTTGTAGATAGAATTAGGTACAGAATTGAAGACTACCTCAGATTTACTTCTCAGCAAGGATTTCCCTCGGACTCAGTCCTGAAGTCATTACTCAGGAATGCTTCCCGCACTGACAACATCCCAAAACAACTCGTATCAAGCTGCCTGGAAGGCAAACAGAGCAGTTGTGCCATGCTGCCATGAGCTCTAAAAAGAGAGCAATAAAGCAGATGTCTGCTCAGGATCAGAGGGCACTGGAGAAGTAAGCGTTGGTGATAGGTATGCAGGAGCTTATCCCTGTAATATCCAAGGAACTTTGGAGCGTATGATCGTTTACTGCTGCCTTTATTCTAAAGGATGTAATAAAATGTATGTTCAATTAGATGGAGGCTTTTTTAAATTAACTTGTGATTTGGTTTTCTGGGGCTTTTCAAGGATCTCACTGAGAGGCCCATTTTGACAAAGTATTGAGCACTGGCCATTTGGAATTACCCAGCCCTTCCTAGTTGTTGTGAGTTATACATCCAAAACCACTGTTCACTTTATTTATAGAAAGAATTTAGCTTGTAAGCATAAGAAAACCCATCGGTTTGAAAAAAAAATTATTCTCACTGGTTACTCATGCCCTCTGTGAGTAGCTTCAGGCATCATCTCCCACAAACAGCCACTCTTTTGACCCAGAGGATAGCAGCTTTCCATAATCACCCGCGCCTCCAGTTAATATGTAACATAACATATGTGTAACAAGAGACTAAGACGTAAAGGGGAAAGGCAAGCTCTGCTTCAGAAAAGCTTTGATGAGGCAGTTTCTGCAATCTGCTCTACTGTCTTGGAAGTGCACATACACATTAAATTTTACTTTCCAATTCCACTAAGGCTATGTTAAAATGAGTATGAGTAAGTTTAATTACCAAGGCCAAAAAGGGAGTGTTGTTCTTAATGCTTTGCCTAGCAGCGTAGACATTTTATATATGACTTTAAACCCTGAAAAGACTTCTTTTGCAACATCCCAAAGAAAATGCAGGAATATGATGGGATGCTCAAACCAAAGGTGACCTTGGTGTAATACAACAGCTTATTTTGTCCCTTCTACCTGCTGGCTGTCTATACCTTTGGCTAGATCACAAACTGTGAAGCGTAAAGACCATGTCTTTCTCGTATTTTTGTTTTCTGCTTAACACAGCAAGAGCCAGGGGCCTCTAGATGTTACACAAAATGGTACTGATAAATACTCGTTGGGATACCAAGAAATGTGACAGCAGTAAACACATTTTTAAATGTTTTGCCCTGCAGTTAGAATACGTGTTTGCTCGTCTCAGCAGAACATGTTATCTGAGGTTCAGTGACTCACTAAACTGTGGTCACGTGGGCTTTTTGTGAGCTTAGAGTGTGGACAGAGGTTGCTCGTGTCTGCCTGCAGTGCACGCACGGATTTACCCCGAGTCCTTTGTGCGTCTCGGTCTAAACTCTAGAGCTGCACAGATAATGGATCTTTTTCAGCATGGTTGCTGAGTCAAAAGGTGTGTATGTATGTATGCTGTGGAGGGGAGAAGCCAGCAATGTGCAAGCCATGTTATTTCATTCCACTTTAGTATGAAATGTTTCCTTTGAGGGGAACTCTTCAAGTCAAGTGGCCTTATTTCTGACAGTTTTGAAGGACCTCTCCTGCTTTTGCAGGGGTGCAAGCTCTGGCTGAACAGTAGCAGCAAAAGTATCCATAACAGTATATTGCAAACAAGACCAGCTACTGGCACTGCAAGAAGAAGCTGGATAGCTGAGCTTCACACAGGGTTGGAAAAGGTGTGAAGTGCAGCTGGCACTGCAGCGGTAGCTCTTCTGTTCCACCAGCTGCCTCGCGCCAGCGCTGCACGCTGCTGCAGTGTTAGCGCGGCGCGTTGGGGAATTCCTCGTGTTCCCAATGTAGGTGCCACCAAGTGCAGATTAACCTCAAGACCTTCAGGCTTTTCCACTTTGGAACCGTGTGGTGAAATGAGTGGTTCAAATAATGAAGTAGGAGAGCCACTGCACTGCCCATCTTTTCTTCCTCTTACATTACTTTTACCTTGCTCTATGCAGCTCTAGGTGCATCTGCTTCTGAGCAAGCATAACTCCAGAATACCAACTTTCTCAAAGCCACGCAAAGATAATTTTTTTCTGCTTTATCTTAGCAGGACAGTTTTAATATTAAAGCTACCAGTCAGAGTCCATTCTTTATTCGTCAGCTGGTTTTCAGATAAAGCCATCACAAGAGATGGGCGTAAAAGCCAGAGCTTGTTTCCAGTCTCATGGAAAGGAGCTCACAGGAGATACTGTTGGTCTGGCAAATTAAGCCTAACGTACCTACTGCGTTCCTGATCAGCCAGTCAGACGCATCAGATGTTCATGTAGAAACTGCGCATCACCTGTGCTAGGAGTTTCATTTCGGTGCATTCATGATACAGAGTTGTTTTGAACTCACGCAATAAATCCTGGTCTTACCAAGTTTCTATTCTTAACAGATTGCATCATACTTCTTACAGCCAGTGTCAATTTTTTGGCCAGCCGGAGGCAGGCTCTGCCCAAGGCACCCAGGGTGCTGGAAAACCAGTGAGCTCAGCACCCAGCATGATTTGGCCCTGCTACAACAAGGTGACCTGGCGAACAAGCAACCCCGCAGCCAGCGCAGCTCTTTCAAAACAGGTGGCAGCGTGATCCTGTCATTTCCTTTCCACCAGCAGCCGGGCAGCTGCCCTCCATGCTAGACCAAGAGCTCTGGCTTCTGGCCAGCACAGGTTTGTGAGTTCCTGCTCTAAAGGTCAAATGCACCGCAAAAAAAAAGCATCCCCCGGAGCAAAAAAAAAAAAAGAAAGAAAGAAAAAAAAAACACCAAAAAAATATATTAAATGCGTGTCTCTCAAAGCAAATGGGCAGCTGCATGTTAAAGGTCAAATTCCAGTTGTTGCAACTCGGTTTTGTTGCAATCCTGCAATACCAGCGAGCAGACACTCAGTGGGGAGAGTCGGAAGGGTGACCTGCCTAACATTTGAGGAAACCACTAAGAAACCGCCATATAAAACAGCTTGTTCCTGCAAAACTATTAATGGAACAAAAAGTGTTATTACACAAAACTTACCAGAAAATGTAATAAGCTGGGGAGATTTCTTCACAGCCCTACATATAACTTGCATATTTTTGAATAGCGTAGTTAAACCACTTATGATAACACCTTTAGAAAACAAGAAATCTACCTGTATGTGAATTAATAGTCACCATTTCATCACATTGATGTTCTAGGCAATAAGATTGCCCAAAAGTTATAAGCTTTTATGGGTTTATTTTTTATAGTGTTCCCGAAATTACTAGTAAAAGTTTTCTCCTCAGACTATTTTTTTTTAATTTCAGCTGTTATAGTTCAGCTATTTCAAAACAAAACAAAAAAAAAAGAGAGAAAAATGAAGGGAAAAAAGTCTGCTTATCTTTAAAAATTGTTTAAACCCCTTTACTGAAAGGCCATACCTCTGAGCAGAGTCATAAGCATGGTATGATCATATTTGCAAGAGCGTACTTTCTCCTATCCAATAAACTGCCAACCCTATCTAATCTGTATTGTGTAATTACAAAATCTCCATTCAGTGGAGTCTTGAAATCTAACAGCACAATTCTCTGAAGTTTTTTATTACAATGAACACTCTCCGACCCCTCAAATTCCCCAGATGTCAAAAGGCCTTACAAAATGATGGTGATTGCTTAATGAAATGCAGAACATCATTCACACTTGCCAAAGGATTGCATAAGTAAGGTAAATTGTGGCATGTAATTGTATCTTAATGTCTGCTTTCTGAATGGGACATTTTAAATAATTTTATTATTATTAAGATTGTTTAGGTAATGTGTTTGTGCTGAGCCTAAGTACAGATATATCAGAAGTAAAAGGGTTATATTTACATTGCAATATTCTGGGACATAAGAAGATACCCCAGATACTGCCACACAAGCTAGGTCTCAAACTGGAAGCCACGTAGCTGTACCAGCACAAAAGCTGTGCTGGCCATAAAATTATGCCAATGAAGCTCTTCTGGGATTAACTCTTGTGTCAAGTCTTTACATGGTGCTGACCAGACATACCTAGACATAACCAAAAATAACATCAAAACTGAAGTATAAGACTTGTATTAGCAGACAAAGGTAAACATATCAATGCAGGGTACAGATATACCTTGGCCTCTCAAATGTAAGAAAACCTTATATATACAGAAGACATTGTTATTTCCTAGGTCAAACCATGCAAATTTTGAAATTGGTCTTTGGGAGAAATAGGACTGGACCTTTTAAGGATATATATAATAAAACACAACATATAATATAATCTCTTTCAGAATGCTGAAAGCCTCCTAACGTCAATAGGAGTCCAGATTGCAGATATAGATCTCGAAATAATATAGAAATTGAAAGACTTCCCAAGAGGTGCCTAAGAAAGCTGAATAACTTTCTTTAATCAGTTAGATTATATGCTGCTGCTAGAACAAGTGTGGTCCAAGCCACATGACTTCTGTCGTCTCAGTAGATTAATAGATGAATGAATGAATGAATGAATGAGTGAGTGAGTGAATGAGTAAATCATTACAAGGTCTATTATGAGCAGACTCAGTGTTATAACGAAGCCTGGAAACAGTCTGAGATTTCTTGTGTACCTGATTACCATTAAAATAGAAAAGGCAGTCAGTCTTTTACAGGAAGCTTTTTCCAAGAATGTTTACTTTTATATTTAAGATTAATTAGCAAAGTCAGATCACTATGTGTTATCAGCAGTGAAATAGTATCTGTAAATACATGTGAGAAAAAAAAAAAACAAATCTTGACCTTTAAAACGTATTTGAAATCTCTTGCTTTGCCATACCAGAATTGTGCCGCTCAACCTTTCTGGATGGGTTTCTTCGGCTTTGTTCTGTCTGTGCCTTTGCCGTGGGTCATACATTGCTCAAGCGTGTAGTAGCAGTTAAGGTCTTTGAGACATGACCCGACTCTTGAAATTAGTTGAAAGTAGTCGATAGACTCATTAATGGTGCAATCCCCTAAACCTAATTTCTTAGACTAAAATCACACCACTCACGGCAGCTATTGAGACTGAAACAGACTAAAGATGCATACATACACATACATTCCTGGTCTTTACAAGGGTTTGAGGGAAAGAAGGGTCCTAATCCTCAGTTTCTGTTTCTGACACCCAGAAGGTAGAGGTCTTTGAGTCCCAGCCATTCTGGAACCCAGGAGAAGGTCTGCATTTCCTGAGACAAATACTCACTGGCTTCGGGGATGGTCTATACTACAGTGCTTATTCCGGCATCTACTTTGAATTTTAGAGTAAAAAAGCAAGACACGCCAGAAGAAGGCAGTTTTGATTTTGTTTGTTTCTCCCAATAGCTCTAAAATTTCCAGATGACAGAGCAAGTGTTATGTTGAGGGAACCCAATGGCACAGAGAGTTCCCGGATTTAGGATCAATTTCTGAACAATGGCTGAAACATTTCATTTAATGTGAAATAAGAAGAGAAATATGCATATTTATGCTTAATAAAATGTTCTTCAGAATCATACAGGTGGTGAGAGCCATCTACTTAATCATTACAAAGGTCATATTATTTTTATGTTACCAGATATCTCAAATGAAAGGCTTAGAAATTTGCAAGAAATTCACCAGTTGTTACACTGGCTGAATGAAATAGGAAGCTAATATTATTTCCCTATAAACATACAATTTGAAGTAACATCAGAGAAACCATTTCTCCTGGAGAGCAGTTGGCCACTTTGAATAGCAGAAATTGTGACAAGTAGCAACAATCCTTTATACCAGTTGTGGAAATGCTCATCTCACTATGCAGCTATAGTTATCTGAATGAAATGCAGCAGTGATCAATAACTCTTTGCTTCTGGAACATCATCAAGCTCATTTTGAAAAGAGACTTTAAGAAGTCCTTAATTTTAAAATATTTTTCTATGAAGGTAATCATTGCTAGTTCTCCTCTGCTTTATGTTCATTAAATGAAAAAAATGCCCCAAAAAAATCACTTTTCATCACCACTCTTTTTGTTCTGAGAATAAGGAAGCCTTATAGTTGTGAAAAAGGTCAAGGGCCTCCTAAGTCTTCAGCACCTAACACATCAAGTGACACTCCCCTGATCATAAGATCAAATCAAGTCACAGGATGTGTGCCCTACGGATATTGGTTAAACTGTTCTGGAGCTGAGTGGATTAGACTGGCATCCTGCATTTCACTTGAAAGTGTACTATGCCAGAAAGGTCAACAATGTTTCAAGGAAGTTGTTAATTGAAATCAACCAAATGAGACAACTCTCTTCCTGGAGGAAAACTTTGTCCAGCCCTGCTTTGCCTTTGGGATAATACATATCAGAACTGGCATTTAGGCATTTTCACCAGAATTTTGCTGTTGATCAGCTTGCACAGCAAAAGCAACGATTCGTGCATTTTAGCAAACGTCCACTGACCTTCAGAAAACTATGGCAGTTTTTCTATGTATCTTCGTTACTCTTATACAGGAAAAAAAATTCAGGATTACTTATGATAGCAAGATTTTACTTATTGTAAGTTTGTAAACTTGCAAATATGGCAGCTTCTGTCATGATCCTATCAGTTCTTGCAGATAAGGTTTGGATTAGGCCAATGCTTTCTGGGTACTTCCTAAGGAGGAACTCACTGGTAGTGGTTTCTAGCACCAACTTTATAGCCTTTGTGTTTGTTGGAGGCACAGAAGTGTTAATTCTTGAAGGGAGTATAAAGTGGAGGCTGTGACGAGTTGTGGTCAACATCCAGGTACTATTTTTTCCCCCAGAAGAAATGAAAACTATCTTCATTTCTGGAAAAGTGTGAACTCAATAAGCCTTAGCCTCTTTTCCTATAGCTGAGAGCAGACTCCAAGAGCTGAGGTCCTTGGGAAGGTTACAGGCAGTCCCTATATCTGAGCCGTTTCCAGGAGAACATAATTGCAAATTCCCATCACCAGCACTGAGACAGGATTAAGGCCTCGTGCATTTTCTCCATGCTATCACTATGGCAGTTATATTGCAGTCATATTGAAGAAATAATCCCAGTCTAACCTAATCATGTTAAGTGGTGAGTTGTTCAGTTAATTAATTTTTAGAAATCACTTTGAAAACCCTTCATGAGAGGTATGCCATTAACACAACACACTGCTCTCATTAGAAAGAGTTGCACTGGCTGTGTCATGGCCCAGTTGTTGGCTTTTCGTGCCATTTCAGGGCCAAATCATGCTAGGTGCATATTCTCCCTGTAGTTTCATTTCCACCAGTAGATAGTTGGCAAAATGCTGAGCCAGATAGAGTATCCAGCGTGTCCTCCTGAATGTTCATGTCTTGGAAACTGGAGAAATAACTTAGTTTGACTGTAGTTCCAGTGATACCAGGTTTCTGGGAAGAGGTGACAACTTCTATTAGACCAACAGATATAATGGAGAAAAATACATACAACTTTGTGCACACCGTTTTTTTTCTCTGTAGTCCTTATAAGGAAAAAAAGGTTTTGTCCTTGCCCAGAGTTGAACTGTGATTCCCTATTCTCCTTTGATATTTCACCTTCTAAAAGTTGCTGCTTCAGAGGGAAATCGTACTTTAAAACCATAACAGACTGTTTCTCCTTTTTTTGTGCTCTGTAAAACATTTCTTCTCAAGTCTTAAATTATTTCAGTATCACAGGATTGCATGCTGTGCATTTCAGAACTTTGTACATATGTACAGAACATGAATAAATATTCTTCAAATAGCTTTCCTCAAAATATTGATGCAGAGCTTCTTGAAATCTGAATGGTCCATCTGGGGTCATTCACACATCAAGGGGAATTAGGTTCATCTTACCAAACATTTAATGTTTTCTGTATTGATATCAACATCTGAGCTGGTGATCTAGACACTGTTTGTACCAAATAGACTGTAACTGGCATTTCTACAGCATGACTGATTTGATGTGTTTTAGACATCTAATCTGGGATGAGTTTAATAGGACTCTGGAACTGCAGACTTATTGCTATTAAAGGGAGTCCAGGCATGTAGTTTAAATACAGCCCTCTATATTGCAAGTCTTTAAAGTCTTACATTTAATCACAATCAAGATGTAAGACAAGATAGTTATAAAATCTTCATTTCAAGCTGCTAGAATTCAGCCTAAACTTCTATTCCCAACCCCTTCTGTTGCAACATAATAACCTGATTCACACCTGCTTAGACATCTATCAAAATAAGAGCATCATCACAGAAAACTTTGTGCTTGGAGTAATGCTGTTTCCCTTTACCTTGGAGCACTCTGGCACTGGGAATGATACCTGTAAGCTTGTGTCTTCAGTGGTGTCCACCAAAGGCCTGGCAAAAGTTTTCAGGTGGCTGACTAAATCAGAGGCATCTACTTGTTTGCCATGAACAGATAGCAATATTTTCCCAGCATTCTGTTAAATGATTTTTTTCCCCCAGCATTCTGTTAAATGATTTTGCAGATTCATGGACTGATGTAAATAAAGCTACACATACAAGTCAAAATTAATATAATGTTCAGTGAAGGACTAGATATCATTAGCCATAATGGCAGTATCGTAGTTTAATTGAAGACAACAGTGTGAAGTGCTAAATGGACAGTATCAACATCTATCACAGAATTAGTAATAAACAAACTTCAGGAAAAACCTTATTTTCCTTACCTCTTTCAAACAAAGTCTTGCTATCAAAATGCACAAGTAAATGCAGCAGTTGTCAGTATAAGGCAGACAAATATGTGTACAATCTGGTGAACCCCTCATTTCCATGTGGAGTTCTCTAATTCTTTGCAAAACTATGACAAATGTACAGGTAAATATAATCAGCAAAGGAGAGTGAATATGAATCTCAGATATTTTAAAATTAAATTTTCTTTAAGTTCTACAGGCCAGATGCTACCGATGGATGTGTTACAAAAACACACTAACTCAAGCCAGCACATTTTAGTTATTGACTGCCCACAGTATTAAATAAAATGCTGCAACAACTCCTATCAATTAGAAATTTCTGTTTATTAAAGCCTAGAAAACCAGTTTTTCAAATCAGTGACAGAAAGACTTTTTTTGCCAACGTTCAAATACTCAGTATTTCCTCACGTTGTCCCATTTCTGCACTGTTTTACTTTTTTGTGACCACGAAGTGGTGGAAAAGTTTGGCTCAATAACTATGGCTGACGAGTTACACCAGATTCTTCATAAAAAACAGCTGTTCTAGTAAGTTAGCTGCTAGAGTGAACATAACCCTGTGAATGTAATACAAATGTGGTTACAGTAGTATATTGTCAATTAACTTCTTCATTCCTGCCAAATGTGAAGAGTCCAGCAATAGCGTCATAGAGCCACTACGCCACACTGCTGAACAGATCCAGTGTATTGTACTCTTTTCCTTTTATCTTTTTTTCTTCAGCTTGTTTCAAGCCTTACACGCCTCAGGATTTAATGAAAAATTAGAGCTGTTCTTGTTCCTTCATCAAGAATGCTCTAGTTAACTAGATAGCAACAGGAAATGGTGTCAGTGAATTTCTACTGAAACAAAATAGTCCTTTCCCATCTTGTGCTTTAAGGTGAGGCATCTAAGTGCTTGCTATTCCCATGTGATCTGAGTGCACCTCATGCAGTTCATTCCTCTTCATTTGAATGCGTTCAAAGAGAAGGCTGGGAGAGACAAGATGCAGCACAATACTGGAGAAGAAAACCTGCTGCCAGACTTCCAAAGATGAACTATCCACTATATTAAAGTACTTTGCTCTTAGTCACAAGATCATCCCAGCACATGAGCTACCTAAATGAGTTAAGTGAAGAAGAAGGAGTAGCAGTGTGTGTAAGGTTCATTATAAGCAATAGCCTACTTAAGCAGAGTGTACTGTGTGAGACATGTCTGTCACAGCCTCACACAAAGGCAGGCTGCCAGCCTTTGCAATTACTTTCCTAATGATTTTAGTTTTCTATAAATTTAGTCCCATATGAGTAGAAGGAGCCAGCATTCATCTGCTTATACCGCTACTTATCGGTGTCATGGCTCTGTCCTCTCAGATGCCTCAGCAGGAGCAGGCAGCCCATCTCACGGGGAATCTGCCTGCTCGCCATCTGGCATGCAGTGTTACTGTACTTAACACTGTTGCATGGCTCCAGGATCTGTCTTTACCTTCAGGTCATCATGGGGTTTGCCTATGACTATTTCTTTTTCACAGGTATTTGTCAGGAAGGTGAAGTCGTTGGTACATCTGTGCTTTAGTTCCACTTCCTTAAATATTCCAGAGTAAGTTGTGTTTATTTATATGTTCCATACCTACAGTGTGGCTTCCTTCAGAAGGACAACTTAATGACAAGGATGCTGCAACTTAATTTTAAATAATAACATTCTTCCTAAATCCAAGGTCTGACTAATGTGGGGGAGCTATTCAATAATTATATTAAATGCTAGACTTGAGTGCTCTTTCTATCATATATGTGGGTGAGGATTTTTCACCCTTGACATTTGATGGGACAGCAGAGTTTGCCTCTGAAAAGAAAAAAGCCACTGTTGCTAGAGAAATTTTTGATGGCTTTCAACTGCTATTTTCAGGGAACACCCAGAATAGTTTGGATAAGATGAGTCAGAAAGACACAAGCGGTTTAAGACGTCTCTATTGCCAATTCACCAACACCGAAGCTGTTCCCAGATTACTGCGTTACTGTTTCTGCACTTGCTGTGTGTCTGGGGACATGATGGGTGGCTTCTCTCTGATAAATGCTTCAAGCACTCTTCCCTGGAAAGCTGCGTTAAGGCTACAGTGGTCTGTGCAACGCAGGGAATAAGAGGGCAGTGGATAAGCAGTGGTGCACAAAACCTAGGCAGAGCGAGGGTAACGTGCAATCCATATACACACGGAACTCAGCTTAGTCTTAGATACGGTCTAATGCATGTACACAGACTAAGAGCAGAGCTCCCAAGGACCTCTCTTTCCATAAGTGCTACGTGTCTGTGACTTCATTTTAAAATATGTAGTTTATTTAAATAGTTATGGACATTAGTATCATGTATTAGTATAATGCATGTACATACGTAATGTACTACAGCAGTACAAGGAAATTCTCCGCAGGTTGACTGGTCAACGTCTGTGAAACTGAGCTCTGCCCTGAGAGGCGCACAGGAGAGACCCCCACCTGGGAAGACACCTCTGGAAACAACCGAGAGAAGGGACCAGCTCCCCTCCCTTTGGTGGCAAGGGGTATCCAGATTTCAGGCGTTATCTCAGGAGCGTTTACCACTCAACAGAACACCTTGTTAGTATGTCAGCATGAAACAGCCCCAGCTGCGCTGGCAGCCTTTCAAAAATTATATCTATCTGCATGTGACGCTCTCTGAACTACCACACACAAACATTCCTGGTCTGAACTGCTTTCAGGCGTTCTGCCACTAGCTTCTGCAGGCCTGACCCGAGTGATCCTCGCTCCGAATCACATGTTGGTCACTGCAATCATCTGAGTTTAAAAAAAAAAAAAAATTTCCAGAGTACAAACTGGAATGAATTCAAGCCTCATGTGACTATGTCCTGTTCATTGTATGCTTCATTGACTTTAGCACAGACACATTGTACTTGCCACAGATATTTTGTAAATACCATCAGCAACATAATTTAAGTCTGTTCAGATGAGGGTGGAAGAATTTTCTTACACTGATGGTGCTTTTAATTATCTTTTTTCTAGAAGGTAAAAAGCTTAGCACATAATTTCCTGAGAACACAGTGAGTCTCCTTAAAAACAATACACACAAGAAGTGAAGGTTACATAGTGACAAAAAATCAGAACTTTATAGTTCATTAATGTGACATTTTAGCATGTGCATTAACTATAAATTACTAGACAGAAGTAAATACTCCCATTTCCTTAGTGAAAGTAAATTTTAAATCATTAATGAGAAATACACCATATTTCTTGGTTTGTATTCCTAATGATGACTCTTTTCCCATATTTGTTTTTTTTTCTTAAAATCCATCTGAATAAACATAGTTCTTCTATTCCCTTAGCTAAATTGGAAATCACAATTAGGAGGTTAAATGATTTTTATTTTAAGACAAACAAAAAAAACCAGCAAAATATGGGTGCTCCTGGAAATGTAAACAATAGCAGCAAAGTGCATTGTTCCAAAGTCCTTTCTGGTTTACATTACTGTTTATGGAATTCTTCTGAGTTTACACTAGCATGGCCAAGGAGCAGAATTTGCTCCATTCGGAGATCAGTTTATGTTTGGATGAGCTGCTCTCCCTTCTGAATATTGGGCCCCATTTTCCATAGACTGGCATTTGAATGTTTAATAGTTTCTGTGTAGCATGAGGGGGAAGTGAGTAAATACGCTAACTCACTGTTCAGTTAGGATGGATCATCAGTCACCCTGATTAGGCACATTGACTCCACCAGTGCTAGGGAGTTAAGAAAGAGAACGGGACTCATCTAGTCAACATTAGCTATTAGAAAACCAAGCGTCTGGTCTGAATAAGTGATTGCAATACAGCCAGAAGTGAGAGACAGGTGTCTTGAGGGGGCAAGTTGTTATACCTCTCCTAAAATCTTAGAAAGGAGTGAGTTTCCCTTTGGATTTAGCTGCATTTACCTTTCTTAGACTTTTGCAAGTGACAATAATCTGAGTTTGTGACAAGACCTCCTTCTCAAATGACTGTGCTTAGGTGACCCAAGTCCCACCTGCGGGGCAGCTACTACGGCCTGAGTGCTTGAGGATATCAAGTCCTTAGCGACTAGGTGAAGGCTTCATATTCTCTGCCCATAGAAGTAAATGGACTGAATCACTAAAATTAACGTAAAAGAGGAAAACAGGAATGGAAAATTACCAGGACACAAACAGTACCTCAGGGTATAAATGAGTTGCTTGTAAATATAGCAATTCTTTGCTCACATGTACAAAGTGAACTGATTGCCAAATCTGTGGTCAGGAAGGCATTCTTCCCCACCTCCCCCCAACATATCGGAAGAGATCTAAGTATTTTTGCTGTCTTCCCTGGGCACACTGAGTCAGGCATCATCTGCTCCATCAAGTGGGCATGTCCCCATGACCAGTATCGGGTAATTCTAGGTAAGAGTGCACAGCTTCTTCCACGTCTCTCAATGTTTATAATTAGAGATTGACTTAAAGGTGATGAAACAAATACGAAATAGAAAATAAAAAAACACTTTTTACAAACAAGTTTTATGTGCTGTTCTTAAAAAGGCACTTTGCTTCCACAAAGAACATAAGCAAAGGCATGAGGAAGTCTCTTTGGTTCATAAATTTAATTAAGCCACAGTTATGCCAATTTTTCTTACTAATTGGGAATGATGAGATGTTGGCAAACCCTTTAAGCACTCCACTCCCAGACATGTAACCCTTCACAGACTAAAGACATAATAAATACACACTTTTACACATTATGCTTTTTATTTAAG
>JAVKLA010000005.1:20908740-20926523 GCA_034782735.1 Sagittarius serpentarius | reverse complement strand
CACCTCCTCCCCCTCCTTCTGCACTGACCTGGGGGTCTGCGGAGATGTTTCTCTTACATGTTCTCA
The DNA here is from genome assembly GCA_034782735.1 of Sagittarius serpentarius. NCBI lineage: Eukaryota > Metazoa > Chordata > Aves > Accipitriformes > Sagittariidae > Sagittarius > Sagittarius serpentarius. Next base: position 20,926,457 of record JAVKLA010000005.1, on the reverse strand, counting down.
CTCCTCTCTCCCAGCTGCTGTTGTGCAGCAGGGTTTTTTCCCCTTCTTAAAACTGTTATCCCAGAGGCACTGCCACCATCGCTGATGGGCTCGGCCTTGGAGCCGGCTGGCACTGGCTCTGTCGGACACAAGGGAAGCTTCTAGCAGCTTCTCACAGAAGCCACCACTGTAGCCGCACTGCTACCAAAACTTTGCCATGCAAACCCAATACAGACTGGCTCAATATTTCCCAGACGAAGTGGCACCTGAACATGTTTGTTTAAAACAAGATAGCTAAAATTGCCAAATTAAACAATGAAAGATCATTTTGGGGAACAGAGAATGAAGAGCCGCTCTCTAGGCCAAGATCAGGCCATGTGAGTGTAACCTGGTGTTCTGGGGAAATTTTCTCTGAGGTAATTTAAATAATCCTGATTCTTCTTATGAAATTGCTATGTCATTAAACACTTCAATGCATAGCTTGCCATCAGAAGATTTTCCAACACCTCTCCCCACCCTTTTGGAAAAAGTTACAGCACAAACAAAAATGTCATTAACAAGTGGATGAACAGTGGCTGAACTAAAAAGAATATCCAATGGAAAACCTGCTTATCTCTGGGGAAGTACACACACAGAAAAAAGGAAAATCCCCAAACCAAAGAACAGAGAAGCTTTCTTTTGTAGCAAAGGGGTTCTTTCTATTAAGGGTACAGTACAATAAAGAGAGGGAAAGGCCACAGGAGAGAAAAGGATTTAGGAAAAAAGATTTATGTGGGAAGGGCAACTTGGCCCAACCTTACAGAACAACAAAGACAGACAGGACAAGTGTTTGGACCCAAACTCATAACTACATTCATGCTGCTGCAGCTACAGCGAGCAAATAGCAGCAAAAACTACATGCAGAGGTTTCTGTACTCTTTGATCGTATCTCTCCAGTAGAGTAAAGTGTCAGAGAATATTCCCGAGCACTGGAACTTGCTCCTCTACATCCTACTACACTACCAGGACCGTCCCTGCGATGGGACCTCTGCCAAATAGGAGGTTCCCCTGGCATGAGAGGGGCCTTTCCAAGTAGGCAGTTTGGATGGGGCCACCCTATTCTGTTTATTGTTATATCTGTGAGCCATGTTGGCCACGGAGCCTAAGAACAACACCAGAATTTATCATTTTCCTGGTAGACATGTAGTCTTTCCTTCCACAGATCTTTTGTGAGTCTTTTGTCCCTCCCCAAGCCCCTTTTTACGTTGTTATGAGGAAGCATGCTTGTTTAACATGCCATGGCCATCAGTATGGGAGGTGCTCACTAGCAAGTTCCTCTCATAAGCAGACTGGCCTTTGTCTCATTTTCAGTAGCAATTTAATAATATTAATAAAAAATGCAAGGTAAATCAGAAAGATGTGTTTTCACTGGTTGTCTCTCTTGTCCCCAGTGAGGGTGGCCTTGCAAAGCTTTCGGTGAAAGGGAAGGTCCAAAGATCTATTTGCATACTGGGATAGATGGATGCTGCTGAAAAAGAAAGGGTAACATATGGTCAATGAGTGGCCAGTCTATGTTATTAACAGGTTGGAGACTGTCTTTTAACATCCCACTTTGCCCTGTTTCATTCCACGTAATTGTTTTGTTTGTCCAGACTCTCAACAGTCATGGTACTCTTGAACTCTTCCATGTAATTTCCAATTAAGAAATAAATGGCTTCCAGTAGAATTACCAAAATGGTTGTGTCTATCCAAATATGCAAGCAATTTAACCTTGACATCCCAACATACCAAGGTCCCTGTGTCCAGCTTCAGGAATAGTGTGTTCTTGACACTTTATTGGAATGCATCCCACCACCCTCCAGCATCACAGTAAACTCTGTTTATGGTCCTGTTTTGAGCTTCCCAAAGCTGGTGGGCAATTGTGCCACCTCCCACTGTCCCACTGTAGCTTAAGAACCTGCTGGTCTCCCGCTTCCTCCCTCTCGCCACCACCATTTCAACCACTGTCCGAAGTCACGGGCTCTTCAAGGGGAATGTACCTGGTGGCTCACTGGCTGTGTTCTTCTTATCTTTTTGTCCATACTTAGAAAAGTTGCCTTTCATACATGAAGGTTTTGCAACCTCTGTTGTTTGCCTTAGACCCACAAATACATGCAAGCTTCCTCAGATGAGCAAAATCGTTTAATAATGTTCAGGCTTCACAAATACCTTCAAGTCCTAGACTTTTGTTGCAGCACCGTTTCTCTTTCCTTACCAGGCAATTCCTCATCCATAGTTTTCATCATAGCTTCTCATTCTGTAGGCCCAGGACATGACCAAAAATTGATGGCACGGTACACCACCAGGAAGGATGTTGCTTTACTGGGTGGCCCTTTGAAATCCAAGCTAGTGGCACGCACATTGACACAGGTGTCACCAGAGACTGGAGGCACTCAGACCCCCAGGTGTGGCAGAGATAAGGGAATGGTCAGAACGACACAGTGGGAAGGAGATTGCCCATTTCACACAACTTTCCCCGTGTTTTATGTTCTAAATTCCTCATTCGTGCTACCTGGACAAGTTGAAAACTCCATCCACCATGCCGATGGCGTGAACTGCTTTTGTTGTGATATATTACTTCCACATCCCATAGTGTATTGCACCAAAAGGTGCCAAGTGACCTGCGTGGTCTTTTACCAACAAAAGTTCAAATAGTGAGGACATGCAGGGCTGGTACAGATGTTTTGACCTGTGGTGCTCTTCCAACTCTATCTTGTCATCACAGATGATGAATCAGCAGAAGTACAGGTGCCAAGTTCTGTAATACAGAAGAAGCTTGAGTTAAATTAAATTCAGTTCTCGTAATACAAATTATCTGGAAAATAATGACAGATCATCCTTTAAATTGCTAGTCTGAATCACACCCCAAAATTGACAACAGTCAATTTTAAGGGGACAAACGCTTTGTACCTTTGGGAATACTCACGCTGGAGATAATGCTATGCTCTTCAGTTAATATTGGTTTCTCACAGCCCATACCCTGTTATCCAGATGACTAAATCACAAATGTATGCTCAAAACTCCAATTTAGACTTGGCTTGGCTGTCCCCGTACACACAGTTTCTGTCATGTTTAGCTACTGCTATCAATATGAGTGAATCATCCTCTGAATCACTTTAGATTTTCTCTCGGAGCTCTTTTAAGAGCCATTGTAATACTGTTATTCTGAATGTCAGCTTTCAATGAACCGAAAGGTCTGAAGTCAGTGGAAAGACTCACCAGCAGCTGGAAAGGGCTCCAAACATCACGTGGTAAATCAACTTTCCAGCACTCCTCTTTTTATTGTTTTCTCCTCTCTCTGCGACTTCATCTCTGCTTGTCCTGCTCAGTATGCCAGATTCATAAGACCTCAGGATAGGGAATTTCTCTGGCTAGTGAATCTGCCCAGTCTAGCACAGATATTGGCAATAAGTCTAAAAGGTGAAGATAGCATCCCATCCCAGCTGGAGCAGGCGTCTTCATGTGCTTTGAAAATACTTCCTTGAAACTTTAAAGTGTAAAAGTTTACCAGTTGAAAAGAAACAGACAATCTGTTCATGCAGCATTGTCACCTGACTTTGAACTCATGTTTTAAGACTAGCTCTGATTGCTAACTGTGTCTTCATTCACCAGCCTTGAGTTCTTACTAGTTTTTTTCTGGAAGACTGGATGTTTGTCCAATGCTATTCATAAAAGAGATTCTTAGCATGGAAGAGCTAGATTAAATACTTGACAGAATACATTTCTATAAGAATATGCATCTTTCCAATAGTGATATATTTCAAAGCAATCTATTGACTTCAAAATTTTTCAAACTGAACAAAGAAAGTTCAATATTGTGGCATTATTCAGTATTAGTATTAGTATTAGAATTATTAGAATTAGAATTAGTAGTAGAATTAGAATTAGTATTTAGTATAGCAAGGGGTTGTATCTCATTTGTTTTCCAGGCTGGAACAGTAATGCTTTTAAAACACCAGAATTGCCTTTAGGATTAAAAATGCTTATTTTTAACTAGTTCCAAGTAACAATGCCTTGGTGGAACAAACCATCTTAGGGAAGCACTTTTTGGTTTATGCTGTTCATATAAGAAATTTTGCCTAAGGCAACAATGCACGGCGTAAATACGGAGACACCCAGAAATACCAGGCTGCAGCCAAAGAAAGTAAAGATTTCCAGGATGGTTTTGCCCATTCGGATTATGTTCAAAGGCCTGCCAGGCCCACAGAGTGCTGCAAGTGGCAACCTGCAGCTCTCAGGGTTGCTGCTCCTTGTCTGGGACTAGAGGACCCACAGGGCAGCTGGAGGGAGGCAGCCTGGCACACAGCTTGACCCACATCAGTCGCTCCTGCTGTGATATATTCTATATCTCTGCCGCTATCTGTGAGGTATCTTTTCAAATGACCAGCTACTCAGACCTCAGCAAGGAAGAAGCAGAAATAGCTCACCAGCTGGTAATGCTCCTTATCGCATCTGTAAATCTCTCAGTTCTAAATTTCAGTTTCTGCAAGCTTTACACAGCACATGGTAAGAGGTTTCACTGTGCCTTCCATCACTCTGAATTAACAGTTATAATAATAATAATGCTTAACCTTTGTAGAGTTCTTTCTGTCTTCATAATGCTTAACTAACATTAGCTAATCACATTACAATAGCTGGGCTGCTTATCATTCCTACTCTTTACAGTGCCATGAATAATCTGATAATTATTTCTTTAGCTCATATAAACAGGTTGTCCACTCTCCTGTCATTTTCTATTTTGCTTAAGCTATAAATATCTGGTATTAACTGAAGAAATGAAGAAGTTTGTCAAGCTCGCCCTAAATTAAAGCATACAATTACGTTAATATGGTAGATAAGAGAGTGAATATAAGCAAACTCCATGCATGTTCTTTTACTGTATTTTTACATCTATATCCCTAAATATGGGCATCTGCTAAGGATTATATTGTTTGAGAATTAAAATGTGTGAACTAGTTTGTCTGAAATCTGTTCATGTTGATTATTTAAAAGCACTCTGTATTTATTATTTCCAACATTAAGTACTGACACACTATGCCAATACCATACTGTGGTACTGTACATGCTATAGTGAGCAGAGACTGTGGTTTAAGTAGCTTATAGTTCAGTATTCAATTTCTGCTTTATTGTTGAGAAGCACTAAACTCTGTGTCTTTCCCACACCCTCGTCAATAAATCTGTAACTTCTAGCCTCAAATAATCAGCAGAAGGATCAGGAAATGAGCATTGCAAACTTCCCACATTTTATCCAGGGTCAACTATTTATGTAGAATGATCACTCTGTAGCAAAGAAATAGATTTATTTCCATATTCAGAAGTTAAATTAATTTCTTTGGCAAATAACTTTCTTTGTGCTCTCCTTTTTCAGTGGAATAGCACTATTGCATTATCTCATGAGATATACTGTGGTTTGGATCACGGTTGCTTGCCAGTGGTATTGAGATTCTCAGCTGGAGATAATGCAGACTGTTTGCATTGAAGGTGCATTTTCTTTGGGGTCCTGACCTGACTGTTTTGAGCTTTCATCTATGGGCCACTGTACTTTACACTCTTGCATTATCAGTCCCCAGCCTTATCCAAGACAGACGCAAACTATGCTACATCCTTACTATCATTTGCAACAGAATCGGTTATCTCTGCCCCAGTCTCTAAGAGACAAGCAGATTCATTATTATTCCTTTATTAATACAGTTTTGCGTGCGTGGTGCTTTATAAGGAAAAGATGAGTCACTGTTCCAGGAGATCTCACTATAAATTAGATGTGGCACATGGAATGACGACAGCAAAACGATTGGGGAAGGAATACATTTTAATATATGAATTTATTGAAAGATTTTGTGACAGATTCCCTTTATGTTCGTATCTTGTTTGTCCAAGATACACAATTCAAACCCAAAAGATAAGGCACTACGCGCAAAATGGGGCTAGACCCATTGCAAGCTCAGCTCTTCTGTAAGTGCAGAGAGGACAGCATTTGTTCTGAAGAAGACAGTGTAGCACTTTGACAACAAAATTTATGCTTAGCCACCAAAAGAGATATTAAAATTAATAATGACTCATCTCAGCAGGCACTGAACTGCAGCCTTAATCCCAGTCCTAGTGGGAGAAGGATAACAGTCATAATGCTCCCATGTGTGAAGCAAACATTTTTACAAAATTATACATACTCCAGAAACACAAGCAAACATTTCTCTTGCTTCAGTCCGAGAAAGAGCATCCTCCCTCCGCTCTGTGCCAGGGCACAGGGACCTGACAGAGAATCTATTCCATCCCTGGAGGTGCTCCCTGCCTACTCTCCCCTCAGCCACCCGAGTTCCTCTGCACCGTCTACTGGTACAAACCCCTATCAGCAGGAGTCAGGACAAGAAAATGTATTTTTTTACTTTGAAAGGCAAACCTAACAGTTATTTACTGGGAAAAATGGCAGGTTTGGCAGTCCTACCTGTACGCTGTTAGTACTTTGTGCACCTGTATATATGGACAACAGAAAGCACTTATTTTCCTAGGTGTTCCTTGTCATGGTAAAGTCAGATGTACTTTCATCCTTCAAGCCAAATTAGCACAAAGCAAAGTATTTCAGTGCTTGTCACATGCGTGGTCACACAGCTCACCATGGGAATGTTTTATTGAAAAGAAGTAGTGAGGTACCTAAGCACTGTCCCCATGAGGGTCAGGAGGAAGCCACCGCCTGCGGACACCTGGAGGCTGGGAGCACCATGATCACACGTGACGGCAGAGCTGATTAAAGCAGAGAAAGGATTTTAGATACGAGCGGAGGAAGAGAAGGTGACATCAAGAGGAATCACCAGCACTCTTGGACAGTTTTTGTCTTGTTTTGCCGTAATAGACAACTACCTTGCAAGTCCTGGAATTCTGTGTAGACCCACCAAGAGGCTACTAATGCAGACAAGGCAGGCTCTGCGGGATGCAGAAAGGCATGGCAGAGGAGCGGCTCCCCGCAGCGCATCCTGAGGCTGCCTGCTCTCTTTCCTATGGCCGATCTGGAAGAGATTCAGCCTGGGAGGAGCATGGCTGAACTGTAAATAAGAGGAGTGTGTTTGTCTGGAAGGTTTTCCACGTACGAGACAGTCCCACATGAAGCACAGTGTTTCTTCAGGACCACCCTGTCTTGTTTTGCATGGTGTTCTCTGAGCGTGATGGTAGTAAACAAAGGGAAGGCTGTGGCTGTGTCGGGAAAGCCAGCGGCTCCTAGACTGGAGAAGCTCTCGCTAATTGGCCATGTGCTTATTTTGTGTTCTTACATTGCCACCCTCTGACAAGGCGGTGGATTAAAACACGGACAGCTGAAGTTTGAGCAAGGCCCGTTCATGAAGTACGAGCCTGAATACAACACGACGGAAATGCAGTTACTGCCGTGGTTTGACTTGAATTTAATATCTTTCAGATGCTTTAGTAAGACTTCCTGGATATTTCTCATCTATTGTTGTACAAGAAAGATTTGTTCAAAAGCTGATTTGGGGATGTGTAGCAGAGAGAGAATTCAGCTCCGTGCAAAAGCCTAAATCAGGTTCTGTGAGGGTTCCCTCAGCCCCCAGAGGAATCAGAGATGAGAACTGGTGTGATCTTGTGCATGCTACAGAAACTAAGTCGCTGGCTATACAGAGTAAGAGCAGAGAGTATTTATTGAGGATTCATGGAAGCAGGAATACCAAAACTGTAAGACTGAAACACCCAAGTACTTTGTACACAGACGCTGTGAATACTAATCCATGTACAAGAATAGCAATCACTGCTGCATCGTCACGTTGAAACCGGCTGTTTCCCACATATTGGGGGATATATTCTGTCTTCCTGACATACCTTCCCACCAAGAGCTTGCCTGTGAAAAATCTACCAACATTTGTATCTGTGTGAATGTCAAATCGTACCACATCTAAAGGGCACAAAACGCAGGGCACAAAGTAAACACTTATAGTTTCTCATATAAAATGAGAAAGGTAATTTTACATAATAATTACCTTCAGCCGGGATTGTTTACATCTGAAAGAACAGTGCATGAAGAATAACTGTAAAACAAGAAGCTATGTATATGTTTTTGGAATGAGGGGTTTATACATGCTGTGTATGGCATTTTACTTCATACCTTCTTAAGAGCATCTTATTAGTAGAAGAGAGATGTAGACAAACTGAAAAGAGCACAGTAGAGGTTTACCAAGACGGTTATGGGGACAGAGCATGGCACACAAGAAGAAGTTTAACTGACTGGAAAAAGGGAAACATAACCCCCATTTTTAAAAAGGGAAAAAAGAAGACCTGGGGAACTACAGGCCAGTCAGTTTCACCTCTGTGTCCAGCAAGATCATGGAACAGACCCTCCTGGAAACTGTGCTAGGGCACATGGAAAATAAGATGGTGACTGGTGACAGGCAACATGGCTTCACTACGGGTGAATTGTGCCTGACAAATTTGGTGGCCTTCTACAATGGGATTACAGCACTGGTGGATAAGGGAAGAGCAACAGACGTCTTCTACCTGGACTTGTGCAGAGCATTTCGCACTGTCCCGTGCAACATCCTCGTCTCTAAACTGGAGAGACATGGATTTGATGGATGGACAGCTCAGTGGATAAGGAATTGGCTCAATGCTTGCACTCAAAGAGTTTGCAGTCAATGGCTGGATGTCCGAACGGAGACCAGTGACGAGAGCTGTTCCTCAGGGGCTGATATTGGGCCCGGCGCTGCTCAACACCTTTGTCGGCGACACGGACAGTGGGACCGAGGGCACCCTCAGCAAGTTTGCCGACGACACCAAGCTGTGTGGTGCAGTTGCCACACTGGAGGGAAGCGATACCATCCAGAGGGACCTTGACAGGCTTGAGAGGTGGGCCCGTGTGAACCTCATGAAGTTCAACAAGGCCAAGTGCAATGTCCTGCACATGGGTTGAGGCAATGCCAAGCACAAATACAAACTGGGCGATAAGTGGATCAAGTGCAGCCCTGCATAGAAGAACTTGGGGGTATTAGTGGATGAAAAAGTGAATATGAGCCAGCAATGTGCACTCACAGCCCAGAAAGCCAATCGCATTCTGGGCTGCATCAAAAGAACTGTGGCCAGCAAAGCTGAGGTAGGTGATTCTCCCCCTCTACTCCGCTGTTGTGAGACCCCACTGGAGTACTGCATTCAGCACTGGGACCCCCAGAATAAGGAAGACACGGACTTGCTTGAGCAGGTCCAGAGGAGGGCCATGAACGTAATCAGGGGGCTGGAGCACCTCCCCTATCAAGTCAGGCTGAGAGAGTTGGGGTTGTTCAGTCTGGAGAAGAGAAGGCTCCGGGGAGATCTTACAGCAGCCTACATAAGAGATGGAGAGGGACTCTTTAACAGGGAGTGTAGTGATAGGATGAGGGGTAATGGCTTTAAACTGAAAGAGGGTAGATTTAGATGAGATATTGGGAAGAAATTCTATACTGTGAACTTATATTTTTCTGTGACTATGACATATTTTCATGGGCACATGGACAGTGTTGCTCCACCTTGTGCATCTCAGGTTTGCTCCACTGCTTATGTCCATTCTCCTCTCAGACAAGAGTGGTGCTGCCAGCTAGTTTCCTGCTTCACCACCAGGGACAAAGTGGAGATTAAAACCTTCCAAAAAAGATGCACAGAGAGCATGGAGTGTTGGTCATAGGACAGAGAGCTCCTTGCTACTTTGTTTTATCAGGTTATTTTAACAAAATGCAAAGTTTAAAGTGTAGAATGTCCTTCAGAGTAGAAGTGAGAAATTATGCAGCTTGGTTAGTGGTCACAGAAAAGCCAGGAGAAAAAAACTCACTTCAAAAGTGACATTTTTAATAATTTATTCCCTATCACAATAGTGAGCTAGGACACACAAAATATGCTACACATTACAGCTTTCACTTCCATCATGGATGTCACCTTAACCTGGAGTAAATAAGATGGTGAAATTTGGCATGGTACCCATAATGGGTAAAACTCAGAAATAAATATTCTCCCAAGTAACTGTTGGGGCTTGGGGGTTGTTGTTTGTTTGTTGTTTGGTTGGTTGGGTTTGGGTTTTGTTGGGTTTTTTTTTTTTAATTATTCCTCTTCTGTGGCTTTATTATATCTTTGGAAATAACACCTGAAGCATCAAAAAAAGCATTCCTGGAGAGAGTTTGTATGAAACTTGAACATGAATGAACAGAGACACTAAAAAAAGACAAGCACAGAGTATGATCGTGAGGCTCAAATTCTAGGAAGTGGCACAGTCCAGTAGTAAAAAATAAATAAATGTGACTGCTAAAAATAGCTTGTTTTCCTTTGATTATAAGAACAGGTGTTTCTGTTTATTCAAGGGAATAATGACTAGATTTTTTACACTATGTTTATTGCCATAGTATTTAACTAGAGCTGAGAAAATTCTCAATCACAGTTGCATTTATTTACCCATCTAACATTATACTTGTTTCTAAAAATTTTTATGTATCTGAAAGCTTTTTAAGCATATTGTCAGAAAAAGCAGATGCTGAGAACACTGAGACTAAAATCAGTTCTTTAGTTAATAAGAAAGGTTTTGACTGAAATGGGAAATGAGTTTTACAGCTTGAGACATCTAGTAAAGGAATAAAATAATCCTTCCAATTAACAAAGACCAATGAATGAGAAAATTCAAATAATAATAAAATAATTAAGAATACATGTATACATTTTTATGATCAATTTTAAAGCAAAATGAAAAATGCATGTTTTTAAAAATAATTCAGAATTAGAAAATACTAGTATGACTATTCCTAGTGACTGTCTCAAACATTAGAATAAGGAATATTTACTCAGATATCATATCCAAGAAGATGCTTATCTTCAGTGTTAGCCTTGTTTGTAGTTAAAACAGCGTCTGATTTTCTGTCATCTGTAGCTGAAAATTGACGTTTGTTTCTAAGTTGGAAAAAAATCTAGATTTATGAGAAGGAACATATTTGCCAAAAGAAAAGACTATGCAAAGGATTTCTCTGATGTGGCAAACATGGCTGATGGAAACTCAAGTGAGACTAGAGACCATTATGCTAGATAGATAATGGTGAATAAAGATGCTTTTCTCTCTTGGATTGTCTAAGGCTGACAAGACACAAGAAGAGATGAGGCAAGAAGAGATTCGTTGTCTTCTCCTCTAAGAGGAGTCAAGAATGAAGGAGCAAAGCTGAGCCTGGGAAAACATGGTGGGTGGGAGGAAGGTGGTTTTTTACTTTGTCTTTGTTTCTGACTATCCAAACTTATTTTAATTGGGAATCAATTAATTTTCCCTAGGTTGAGTTTGTTTTGCCCATGATCGTAGTTGGCAACAGATGTTCCTGTCCTTACCTTGACCCACAAGCTTTTCTTCTTATTTTCTCCTCTTGTCCTGTTGCAGAAAGGGAGTAACAGACTGGCTGGCTGGGTGTCTGGCCACCAGTCAAGGTCAACCCACCGCAATCACAGAGGATGGTAACATCATACAAGAATATTAAGCAATAAAATATACTGGCCCAATCAGGACTGGGGAGCCACTGACACATGCGCTTAGATAATTTCTTCTGAAATTGGTCTTCAGTGATAAAGGAATTACTTCTAAGTATAATAAATACAGCATTCTGGAGACATACAGAGAAAGGAAAAAGGTCTCCAGATAAATAGAAAAATGGTACTCATAACCAGAATCAAAAAAGAAAAAGTTGCACATCCAACGTGATTATTGAAATTATTGTTTTCTGACATCCTGTGATTATAATTGCATAGATTTGATAATTTATTGACAAGAGAAGCAAGAACTGTATTTACAGTTTCATCATGGAAAAAAAAAAAGGTTTTTTTTTGGCTTTGTGATACTAAATTGTCTAATTTTGTTGCCTTTCCTAAAAAAAACTCTAGTCCAGAAAGGATTCATCAGAGCAAAAATCAGTCCAAATTTCTCATGCTTTGGAAAGCTATGAGCACGAGAAAGCAGGAGGTTATAGTGGAAACTGTTTTGCAACTCTGACTACAGTGGCCTAAATGAATGCCTGCTCTTATGTGCAAAGATGTCCCAGATGAATGCTTCTACTTCAGAAAGTATCATTGTGCTCGAATCCCAGGCAGCTGAACAAAATGTCCTTGGTGTTTTCACAGCAGACAGTGCATAGTCTCAGTATGTTGTTCTGAAATGGGAGAGAGTAGGTGTACACCAGGCTGTTCACGTAATTTCCTGTTTGGGGCGGTATTTGATGTTCATTTTGACATTCTACTCAGGGTAATTTTTCTTCTAAATTCTCCAAAGCAGATAATTAAGGAAGAAGGTTAAATGGTTGATTTAATTAAGTTAAAAGCTCTATCTAATGTGTATGCCAGGTACCAAAAAACATTTGGAAAAGCTTCAGTTTTATCCTTGCTTTCCGGAGTGGGCATTCTTCCAGCCACTGAATCAAGAGGCAGAAAAACCTGCTTAGAAAACCTTATCGAGTCAATACACATTCTCCTTCTCCCACATCAATGTCTCCCAGATGCCTTGAAGCACAAGCCTTAGTAGCTTTCTACCTAGCCCCCAAAACTGGTAATCTTGTGAAGATATTAGTAGGAGGAGCATTGTAATAGCATCTATAGTATTCTAGCCAGGGCTAGATGATCTCATCACATTATGCCCAACGCAAACACAACAAGAATGTCTTGTCCTACAAGAGCTACAATCCAAGAATGACAAGAGCAAAATGATTTATCTCAAAGGGCTTAACTGAAGCAGAAAGTTTAAAGAACAGGAAGCGCAGGCACAGGTACTCCCCTCCTGTGCTGTGTATCACCTTGCGAAAGCGTACGCAACTTTCCCCTTTAATGACTGGAAGAGGTTCACAGCCTACAGCTGCTGCCATGTGGACGTGCCTTGTAGGTACAGGTATGTTGGGCTCCATCCCATCTCTGTTTTTTCTCACCGTTACCCACTGTTGTATAGCATCCCAACCGAGACCATATCCCACCTGGGACAATATCTACACGCTGCCAGGTGCAACTTTTGAATGGCACAACTGAATGGGAACGTGCGGCAGCATGGGCAGGGGAGTTCAAGAGCAGGAATGGCAGTACTGACCTCACATAACCTGAGCAGACCTTCACTTCTCTCGGCCTCTGCTAGGATGACTCAGTGTGGCATGGCATCAGCGATCCTCAGTGTTAACCAATGGCACACGTGGAAGGAGAGGGAGGATTCAGAAGTAAACAAGTATTTAGGCAAAGGAGCCTTTTTAAAGTTCATGATGCTTTGCTTATGCTGTGTCTCAGTGGGAAAGGAGGACTCAGCTGACAAGTGAGACTTGAAGGAGATTAGACAGATAAAAGTTGAAAAAGGAATAGGAAAATTATGTCAAATCCAAGCTAATAGGACGAAGCAACAAACTGTCAGACAGAAATGGAGGACCAGAAATTAACAGCTTCAAAAAAGGCAAATAGGCAGTTAAAAAACAGAAACAAGAAAACAAGCATTCACACAGGCAGACTGAGTTCACCTCCCTCTATTTCCTTCTCTAATTCTGGTGTGCTTATTAATGGGATAACAACTAAACCAGTGTACTGAGAAACCCAGTGAGGAGTGTCAGGTCTCGGCTCCCTCCGGATGGAGACCTGCTCCATGTCGGTTGGATCACAAGGTTTGTTCTGGGGCAGGGAATGTGAAAACATTTCCCATGAAAATATGGAAACTCCACTGTGTGTTAAAATATTGGGAATCTATCTGAATACACAAGTGTCTTTCCTCCAACATATTTTCCATAAGAGAGAGTAATCCAGCTCTACATTTTTTAACAGTATACCCTGCAGGTTCTTCCTATGGATATGCATACTTTGAGGATCAAAGATAGAATGTGAGAGAAAATATATTTTACTTACAACAGGAAAATATAATTCCTCTGGCCTCTTCAAGTTTCAAATAGGGATTTGTGTGAGCTACATCTTACATCTGTTTTGGGCCCAAAATGGGCATTTTTTAACCTTGGAAACCTTTAGCTAAAGGACTTGTGTTTCAACACCAGCTGGAACAACAGCAAGCTCAAATACAACATACAGTTCAGTCTGGAAATTAAATGACTGATACAGGTCACAAGATGGATGGAGAGTAATGAATATGCGCCCACTCACATTAGAATTGCCTACAACAGAAAAATTACAAGGCAAAGATAACAATAATTTTCCTACTAGTTGGTTTATGTTGCAAAAAATTCTAGGAAAAGGGTTTTTTTTCCAGAATACTGTTTGAAAACCAACTTCTTTATTGGCTGCATCCATATCCTCCTTAAAGAAAGCTTTATTAGCAAAGGGAAATCTGTTATACTTCTCCCAGCACGGGGAGAAGAAGAGAAGTTATTGGAAGAAGCAGCTGCCAGCCAGGCCTCTCCTAACAGGCTGTAGAAGCATTATTTTGCAGAGCAAGTTCCACTGCTGTTCAGATGAGGGGTCAGAGCTGACACGGCAGGCTTTACCGGCATTCCCAAGGGGAAGGTGCATATGCTGCTTGCACTGTCCGTAAAGTGGTTGCATAGCAATTCCTTTGATAATTGGGGTGATGATGTTGCTTAGAAACATCAAAAGGAACTTTTCATCAGGAAATCAGTATTCAATCCAAAACATGGCTAAAGGCTTGTAGTACTTCTACCTTCTAGGTAACCTCCTTTTCCTTTCACCTTTTCCTTTCTTTCTTTTTTTAAATAATTTTTGTCATCCCAAAATTTGTCTGGAAAGTCAGGGAGAAAAACACCATTCAAAGCGAGTGACCTTCAGGCCTGCAGTGCCAAACTCTCCTGAATAAAAAAAAAGGAAAGGGACTGAGTCATTCTCAATGGAAAATCTGGTGCAAACTTTGTGCCATGGCGGTGCGTTCAATTTGTAAGAGTTTTTACAAACATTTAAACAGCACTCTTGTGAACTCCTAGTTAGAAACTTGAATAACTGTCTTATACTAGTAATTCAGCAACTGACATTTCCCCATGTTTAAACAGTGAGACCAATGTGGTTTAAACCAACACGGTTTATTTGGAACAAAAGGAAAACACAATAACACAGCAGCTCTGGGAAAGAACTAAATGACAGCCTGCAGGATTACCATTTTCTGCCCCCATTTCCCAGTCCTTTCCCCAAAGCCAAGGTAGCTAACTGTTATCTTCCCTTGTCATTGCACTCGCACTTAGTTCATTGCCCAGGCTGGCGGGATCCCCCATGGTATGGATAATTTTACTGGGCTCCAAGGGTGATTTCAGCTGAAGTGATCCAAATGCAGCGACACGCGCGGGTACGGTGGCCGCCCTGTGGCTGCTGCGCTCCGGAGTGTTGGTGCTTTCGTTTGTAGGTCATTGCTCAGTCTCTGAACTGCTGGACACATCTCCCACCCACCCCTCCAAGGTTTCAGATGTCATTCAGAGTAGAATTAAAGGCCCTTAGTAGGGCCTCTGCCTACAAGATAAATACTTTCCTAGTCAAATGTCATTTTCTTCCTCATCTTTATCTTCTTTTCATTTTCTTCTGGCTTTTCCCGGAAGCCACCTGCAGCTGGCAGGGGGACTCCCCCACCCTGGGCATGTTTGCCTGTTCGCTTTCAAACACGAATGCCAACATTATATTCACTTCAACTATAAAGCTTCACAGCTTATTTTTAAACAGAAAATTCATAAACCGTTACATAAGTGACATGCAACAGAGGCCTGGCCCATCCAGTTAATTCCCTTTTTTCAAAAGCAGATGCAGGCAGAGCATTCGCCGGCTTGGCAGGAGCCTCTGTACCTCTCCAGGCATTCTAGGCTCCTTTTCTCCTACTTCAGTGTCGGGTATTAAGAGTAAGCTCATCATCTTTCATGGCTTCAGACCACCAGGTTTACAGCAATTTATAACAGCTTTAGTACCTCCAAGATAAATAGATTATAGGTAGCAACATACACAAGTGATTCCATGCATTCCTATGTGCTCTATAAGTAACAGGTATGAAGGCTGTCCAGAGGCAGCAGAAATATATGGATGAAAGCCTCCCTCCCACACAGCAGTGAACCAGGCTGAAGTAATCCACCATGTCCCCTGTCAGGTAGCTCCTAATATGAGAAAAAACATCCCTCCGTTCTGGCAATGATTAGTACTCCTTAACCTCCTCTGCATGGTGAGGGCAAAAAAATAGGAGGGTTTGAAGTACTAAAGTAGTAAACAGTCCCAGCCTGAAGCAGAGTGAATAGGGGGATTACAAGGAAAAAGGAGAAAGTCCAGGTCTCCCTGGGCAGCTGACTTAACGGTTGTCTACGTGATTGTGGTTTCCAATACAGAATCAAAAGAGTTTCTAGTAGCAACTAGTTGTAAACATTTGGGATCCTGAAAGTAATGAACTCACTCTGCAGCTAACAAACAATAGAGTCATCAAGTACTACAATTTCAGTCCCATAAATATAACACCAGTGGATATCGGTGAGCTGCTTCAATCCAAACACCTCACACTGGGCTAATGCTTTTCTTTAGAAAACAAACACACGCAGATGGGATTTGTTGTCAGAATAGGATCAGGATTGTAAATGAATGAGGTCATTCACAATAATGCTGCTGCTGTAGGAGCAGGTCCTTGCTAGTTGCTGGGAAGAGCATGTTGGTTTTTATCAGGTAAACGCATAATGTTAGTCTTCCTCTGTTTACAAGGAAAGAGGACACAGAAGCACTTAGTGAGAGCCATGTGGATTACTTTTCAAACCTGTAAGGGTAGTGTCTTTCTTTTTGCAATGAATTTGCATAATAGGCATAATTCTGCTGCCAATGAGTGGTAAATAAAAACCTGCTCTGACACAGGACTTCTGCTTCCATTCACCTCGTAATAGTCTTCTCAGGAAATAGAGCCTTGTTACACCTTGAAGCAGCAAAGCACAGCAAGGCGAAGTGACCTCCCAAGGAAACACATCTGGCAGCATCAGTGGTAAAAGCAGATTCCCACACCTCCAGAGTCCTGAGGCACTGCTCTGTCTATTTATCTCATTACCATGTGGAAATCCTTTGGTAACTTACAGTTAATGATGCTGGGAAGAAACAAGTATACCCATTCCATGGGGGTTTTTTAATTAGCTAATGGTGTACAAAGAAAAATTTTCCTTTTCTCAAGACAAATATGAAGGTAGAAAAACATCCTGTAGAAAAGACCACAACTAGGTTTGCAACCAGCTTGAGAAGATCCATGTTCCATGAGACCAGGAGAGCATGTATGTTTCAGGTTTACCTCTCCATCCAGCTCACTCTACCAGTTTTTCCTAGTTTCTTAAATATGTTCCATAACCAAAACATCTTATTTTCAAACAGAAGGATTAAATTGAAAGCCAGACAAGTTTGGTGTCTTTTATAAAAAAAACCTGCATGAATATGGGATACAAAAGTCCCTGTCCCAAAGACCTTATGGTCGATCATGATTCTGTGCTCAGACCTGTATCCTTTATGATCAGCTACCTAGACAGATACCTTATGGCATATCTATATGTTGGCAGCTACCTGCTCTGAAAATTAGTGCAATTATGCCTGGGTTCACCTTACCTGGCTTAATGGATGGATGAGTCAATGGAGAGCCAGGTGATAAAAGTGAACAAACATTTTCCTTTGGAGTTCTGTGCCTCTCTCCCCACCAGCTGTTGAGGGAGCCTAGGTGACTCTGCTTCTAACTAGGTGAGTGTCCTGGTTTCAGCTGGGATAGAGTTAATTGCCTTCCTAGTAGCTGGTACAGCGCTGTGTTTTGGGTTTAGGATGAGAAGAATGTTGAT
>JAVKLA010000005.1:20864471-20908640 GCA_034782735.1 Sagittarius serpentarius | reverse complement strand
AGCCAGGACAGCTGACCCAAACTGGCCAAAGGGGTATTCCATACCATGGGATGTCATGCCCAATATATAAACTGGGGATAGTTGGCCGGGGGAGGAGCGCTGCTCGGGAACTAACTGAGCATCAGTCGGCGAGTGGTGAGCAGCTGCATTGTGCATCACTTGTTTTGTGTATTCCAACCCTTTTATTATTGTCACTTTCTTGTTGTTATTAGTGTCATTGTTAGTTTCTTTCTTTCTGTTCTATTAAACTGTTCTTGTCTCAACCCACAAGTTTTACTTGTTTTCCTGATTCTCCTCACATCCCACTGTGGGGGCGGGGTGGGAAGTAAGCGGCTGTGTGGTACTTAGTTGCTGGCTGAGGTTAAACCATGACAGTGAGCTGTACCTGGGCCCAGATGTCCAAATTACATGGACTTGATTCTGACTTCATCAAATTGAGATACCGGTAACTTCAGCAAGAGCTACTTTTGTGCAAACAAGATCACATCAAGATTTTAAGGGAGGGTGTTCAATGTGTTTATGTTCACTGAGGAGATGAGCTGTAGCTGAGATTTCCTATGAGCAGGATCCTTCCGGATAGTCAGTTCCTTTCTTGCAATTGACCTGGAGATTCAGCTATGATAAAAAGATTTATTGGCTAGTAGCATCACGCACATCAAATGGTCTAAGATGGGAATGCATTTGTGAAAGTTTGTCTGGGCTCCCTGGTGCAAAGGGCTGTACGAAAGTTAGTTTTTCCAGGAGGGGCAGTGATGAACTCCTCCCGGGCCTCTTGGAAACTCACATAACATACTTCATAGGGGTGCAGCGCATTCTCCCGTCCCACTCCGTATCTGGCTGGATCTGCTACAGCCTCTCGTCATTCTTCCCCACTTCCAAATACGTCCAAGAGTGGACTGGGAGTGAATGCAGCTATCAGCCCTCTTTAAAGAATGATGGAAAATGAAGGTTTCTGAACAACCCTTTTTCTCCCAAAATTGTACAAAGGCACTCTATAAATCTGGCCATGCTTAATGTTACGAATGTCAATGGAGAGCACAAGATTTTACTGCTGTCTTCAAGGGGAGTAACAGTTGACCTCAGACTGAGAGAGAGAGAGAGAGAGAGAGACAAAGCCAGAGAGATGCAGAGACAAGAGCTCATTTAAGGACTGCCTGACAAAGAGATGGAAGGGAAGCTGGGAACAATGGTAACATCTCTCAAAAGATTCTTCTGTGAGACAGGACATTACCTGCCTGTAACTAATAATGCCAACAGACTTACAGATCACATATAAATTCTCCCCAGGATAGGTGCAGGGCCAGCTCCAGGCATATCAGCATCTCCAGGCTTATCAGCATCTCCAAAAACTAGCACTCTGCCACTTTGAAAGCCACAGGCTTTGGCTGGGAGAGGAAAAGACAAGGCAGAACAGACCGACAGCTGCCAGGACAACACCAAATGTTGGGGTTTACTGCCTCTGGAGAGGACTGCCACCCTTATTTCCCATCACCAGCCCTTGGCTACCAAAACCTGCATCTCCTAAGACCAGTGTGACTCAACGGGGATTTTGAGGCCTGGCTGCCAGCACAGCACATAGTCGGGACTCAGGCTGTTTTGCTGTCCTCTGGAAGTGCATCACTTTCCCAAATTCCCTCCTCTAACCAAGCCTAGTCTCAGCCTTGATGCTCTGTAAGCAGTCTCAGTCATGCTGCCCAGGAACACCATACATACCTTTTTTTACTAATGTGCAACTTAAGCCATTTGATTTCTTGAAGTGACATCAGATCTGTCTTTTTCCAAGCCGTAGAAGTGAGAAGGGACATAAAAGAAAACCCAGTCTGAGTTGTTCAGATCTGTAGATGGACATCATTCTGCACTGCTATACAATGTATGGTGAACATGGAACCCTGTGCAAAAACAAAGCAATATTATTCCATATTTGAAAAAACATGTTTGAAGGGGCTGGCTGCCAAGGTGATCAATTTGAACATAAAAAACTATTCATTCTCTGGTGTCAGGGTTATTTAAACACCGGTTGGCAAAAATTTGCTACTACCTAAAATTAATTAGGGGATTTAGTTCAAAATAAACAGCACAGAGAATTTGGAGTCACCATAATAAATAACAATTAATAGCACTTGCAAAAATGAGGAACTATCCTAGCAAAAAGATTAAAAAACATCATTCCTTTTACACAGGGAATTAAGCACATCAGTAAATCATAAATTCACCAAAAAGAGGCAATTTAGATAGAATTATTTGGGAGGAGTGTGGGGGTACATGCACAAAGCTGCTGAGAGCAGGAGGGCCCTTCCTTTTTATCCTACTATGTGCTATCCCAAGCAGCAGAGTTCATCTGCTGTGTAGGTGACATCTCCTGCATTGATTCCCGTATTCCAGAGGCTGAAAACAGTAGGTGTACTCAGCCAGCAGAGTTCAGAGATGTCTTTGTCCATCTACCCCAGCCACAGCTAGAATATGTAGATTTTTTTTCTGCTGTAATAGAGAGAAGAGGATGCATTGAAAGAAGATAAAATAGGATGTTAGATTTACTTAAAATGTGACATGCACAAGGGCAATGGCACCATAATTCATTAGATATAAATTCTACAGTTATCTGTAAAGGTTATTCCCTCAAGATATGTCCTATATATTATGTGTAACCCCTTAGTCAGCCACTTCTAGAATCCCACCATTTTCTCATAGAGTGCTGGGAAAATTCAGATCTAGAGGGCAGGTGCATGGGGAAAGAGGAATTAAATGCTGGAAGTTTGCTGGTAAATGTCATTCTGATATACATAGTGTTAGCAAGCAGTACCAATGCATCTTGTACCTTGTTTGAAATTTTCTGTCCTCTCAATTTCTGCTGTATTTTGCAGTGACAAAATACTTTTATTTGTAAGGTTTCAATGCCCTCATTTGTGTGTGTGTTTTTCTGTGTGTGTGTACTTTTTAATGTTAATGTGAGATCAGTCTGTATGCCGAGTGGAGTGGTCACACAGCTGTGAGTACCACAATGATTTCAAACCCCACAGAAAATGCAGGGTCCCTCTTACTACCGTGTAGGATGAGCCATGTTTACAGAATGGCAGCACCAGTGTCTCATCACATATTTTTTAACTTACTAGAAAAAGGTCATACCCTTGTTACCCAGCCTGTCCTTTGGGTAAAGACTCTGCACTGTGGACAACATACATATATGTATTTGTATGCACTACACATTTAGAAGAAACTTAGGTCATACTGGTTTTATGTCAGATCTGTTACTGGATTATCCTCTGATTCAGTGCATTAAAAAGACTATAAAAACCACAGTATTGTCAGGAATCCTGACAACTGTATCAGTTTTAAATTATGGAAAAATATGGAGGGCAAACCACTTACAATAGACACAGTGAAGCACTCAGAAATATTGACAGGATGTGGGGGAAGGAGTATGATCAGGTGTATTGCCAGTCTCATCTTCTTGTAATACAGTCAAGAGTTACTGTGGTTGTATTTGAAATCTTGTTTCAAAACACACTTAGAAGTGCTCTGCTAACTGTTTAGTTAACAGCTTGGAGTAATAGTTTTGTCACAAATGTAAGTTTACATAACCAAAATATTGAAAAAAATTACTAATGAAGTTTGATAAGTATGGGCAACACGCTATCCTATTCAAATACAGAGTTTCCTATCATTTACTGCACTGGAACGTATTTTCTGTCAGAGAGACATCATGAGCTTTACTGTTACATTTTAACTTCTCTTAATTTCTTTGCAAAAGAAATGCAATTCTGTGAGAAGCTGAGAAAGTTGTAATTTTGATGAAGAGATTTCCCTCCCTTACCTTTCTTTTCTTTTTTTTTTTTTTTTTTTTTTTACAGCCAAGTTGTGAAAGATCAACGGTAGATCTTGGGGCTCAATTATACCATCAGATAAGCAGTATATCTCTAAGACTCTCTAGCTAATTTATACACAAGAGATGCTTAAATTGGTTCTCTTGTGTAACTTAACATGCATTGAAACGTCTGCCATTGGGAAGAACGTCAATCAAATCACGAAGATCCGTGCAGAAAGCAAGCACAGATGGTAGGTGATGAGTGCTGATTTTGGAAAACAGAGAAAGTAATATAAGGGAGAGTTTTGCCCTACTAAGCAAACTACTTTTGTTCTGACTGTCACCATTTGATACGCAAGCAATTTTTCCTATTTGATACATCCTTTAAAAGTGATGGATTAAACACAGTTTCTTAATCAGCCACTCAGAAGTACCTAGATTATGGATTAAAAATTACTATGAAAATTGTACACATGGACAAGTACGTGATACTGAAATCTCCAAGAACAGAGGTAGCTTTTTCTTGTCATTCGTAGGGCAATGCTGCCAGTAATACTCAAAATCAGGAATGTCAAGTATTATTCAAGCAAAATACAGAATAAATTAATTCAAAGTGAGAAGTACATTCTGTAAACAGTTTTTGCTTGTCTGAAACTTCACACAACTTTAAATTTTAGGGTTATAGATTTGTGAATTTTCTTCAGACACTGCATAGATTATTAAAAATCTCAAAATTTGGTATAGATCACTATGTATGTGTGGGGATCTTACATGCAAATACTGTGCTACGAATGAGATTAGAAAGAATTGCAATTTACAATCCAACAGGTCTTTTTCATTCTTCTCCTCTTTCTTCTGTAAATACTGTAGAAGAAAGAGAGTCCAAGGGTCAATAAAAAAGCTGGAGCCACATTATCTGATCTCCATTCCTAACTGCCGTGCAAACTTTTTCTTGATTATCTGTACATGTTTTCCTCTGTGGCCCCAATTTCCTTTAAGCTAGTCTCTGCCATACTGGCTCTTGCTCTAAATCCCTCCTTTAAAGAGGTGCACCTCATGAGGAAGGTGTTGCACAAGCGTAGAGCCAATCCAAGAACCCCAGAGTGAAGCTTCAGGTGTCAGGTCACTGTTACACTGTGGTGTTGAACAGACCACCTAAATCTCAGGAAAGAGTGATCTGAATGTCTCATCAAATACTTATCCATAACATGCAGGAAAAAGAAAAAGTTATTATGAATAACTGTAGTGTGATGGATACTTTTTGAAAGTTCACATGGCCACTGAACAAAAAAACATCTTTACTACCACTGAAAACAATAGATAATAAATTTTCTAAGCTTCCTAAATTCTGCAGCAGGTAATAATGCAACACTGGATCTGATTTTACTGGATGAAGGAGAGCTGGTCATTAAGCTAGGAATCCATGGCTGTTCAAGCACAGGTGGCTACCATTTAGTAATACAAGATCAATATTCTAGTGAATATTGAGTAGTCAGTGACATATATGTACAGGAACTTTAACAGTCAATTTCCAAAGCTTAAAATGTAGTTGGAATTAGTGAGGGAGCTACGAACTTAGACTGATTTGTATTAAAAAGACTATGAGTTGTTGAAAGACAACTGGCCATCCAAAATCCTTGTTTCTACTAGTAGGAATAAATGTAACATAGGACAAAAGACATCCTACAGAGACATGGGAGTAATGTTAAAAATCAGCAAAAATGGAAAAAGTAAATAGGAAGGACTACTACTTATCATTGTGGAAACTTTATGAAGTCAGTAAAAACAAAAAGGTATTTAGTAAACAAATTATAACAAAACAAAGCCCCTAGGCAATAATTTAAGTACACTGTTAAATATACATAGTGAAACTGAATGAAATGAATTTAAAGAAAAGATAGAAAGGCTGCTTCCCCCATGAACTAAGAAGAACTCAGACAAAAGTACCCTCTCAGTGGAACAGAAAGTTTGTCTTTTGAAAAAAAATAGGATTGAAGAAGCATCTGCTAAGGTTAAGGAATTTTGGAACAGTGTGTTTGTACTTCAACCAACATCTTTAACAAAGTGGCTGAGAAGCACTACAAACTACTTTAAACAAATTCAGGAAAACTTCAACAGACTCAGAAATCACTGATGTTCTTCCAGTATTTAAAAAGAATAGGGGGCATTTATTAGCTGTGTATTGAACCTACGTGGAACTATGAAACGGTAATTAGAGACTCAGCAATGAATTTAAGGTTATAAACATAAGCAAGCAAAGTTAGCATGTTTATTTGCAGAAGGTCTGTCTGATCCAGCAACCTTGTTATATTTTCTGGAAACATTACAAATCTAGCTAGAAAATGTAACTGTGTTGATATTGTATCCTTGGATTTTTCTGAGTCGCTTTAGTTAATTGAATTATTACCTGGACATTTGATTTAAAAAAACATTTGCAGTAACTGGCACTAGCAAGGTGTATGTTTGAGAGACAAAAAACGTTGGCTAAGTGAGAAATCTTAAAACACAATGAATGTGAAGTCATTGATGAGTAGGACTTTTTCTAGCAAAATCCTTCAGATACTATTTTCTGATGCTGTGCACTTTTATCAGTGACCTAAACAGGGATAAATTGCCTTTTCTGGCCTACCTAGGAGACAAAATATTTGATGGGGTAGTAAATAATTAGGGAGACAAATAACTGTAAAAGAATAATCTGAAGCATATGCCTAAAAAATCATAAAGAAGCAAAACGTATTTTAATTAAACCTGTAACCAGTTCATCATGGTGAGTGGTGGTCTCACCATGTCTTGAAGTCGTCACTTTAGGGTTAATTGTTTTTACGGATTTCATTCAGTTTCTGCAGAAAATCCTTAAAGACTGTGAATTCAAATGTTTGGACAGGATGGTCACGACAGTCTGGCTTGGAAATATCTGATTGTGAGAAACTGTGAGTCCCTCTCCTTTGGGAGCTGAAGAGAATGTAAAAACTGCACTGCCTCTCATGTTCTCATCATTCCTGAAGCCCTGTAGTATGAAAATGCCTGTATCTCATCTGATCCTAAAAGATCCTGGAGAAACCATATTTTCTCAAGCAGCCAGATGTCCCGTGATTTTGCTGCCCTGTGGATGAGCAGTGACTGCCCTTACAGACTGCAGAGGAGAAGCTGGAGAAGGAAGGTGAGACAAAGGCTGTGAATCAGATAGAACAAATTCGCTCTCGGACGTCCAGGTCCGCAGCCCCATTGAACTCCCTGAACAAACTAATCGCCATATTTCAGGTCAGGAACCAATTTCCATACTTCAGGTTTTCAAGGCTGCGGTACAGAAAGGGTACACGGGAGCAGCAGACACGCACTCCTGTGTGCGACGTGAGAGATCACCAAGACACATCTGGCACAGGCCATTTCTAGCTGGAGCCTCCGCCGGCGCTGGGAGCTTGGCCCAGCAGGCTCGTGGCTAAAAACCTTGGGCCTGAGGGAGGGTACTGCGCTTCACAGGGCATTCCCAGCCGAGTGCACAGAGGGCATCGGGCAAACAACTGTGACGGTTCTCTCTGACCTCCAGTTCTGTTAAACCATTCCACTGCCTGCCCCACCCATTCTGGATTTCAGGCTTTCTTTAAGTCTTTCCTGCTTTCCCCTCTAAAGACAATAGCTCAGGGAATGTCCGAAGCACTTCCAGCCAAAAATTAGGCAGA
Organism: Sagittarius serpentarius; assembly: GCA_034782735.1. Classification (NCBI taxonomy): domain Eukaryota; kingdom Metazoa; phylum Chordata; class Aves; order Accipitriformes; family Sagittariidae; genus Sagittarius; species Sagittarius serpentarius. The sequence goes on along the minus strand of JAVKLA010000005.1, from coordinate 20,901,158 downwards.
AATAACATTGTATTCAACCTGTTTTCAGAAACAGAGGTGCTTGGTAAAACAAAAGGAAAAAAGACAAAGTGAAAGCAACAGGAAAAATATTTTCCTCCTGAAATCTCTTTCAGATAATTTACTTGCATGTAGTCATAGCAGATAAAAATGCAGGCTGAAGTGTGGCTTTGAAGCTGGCAGTGTCTCTCCCATTTAATTTTTTTTTTCCCCTAGCAGTATCAGAGACTTTGATTTGGAATGTACACAACAAAGGTATAATCTTTCAGATTTAGATTAAAGAAAAACAAAAACACAATTCTTGTCATGTGAAGCCGGTAGATTGTCCAGGCTTTTGCTTTTGTATCATCCAGAGTTGGTCACCAGGGATACAAAATTATAAAACTCTAAATCCTACAACCAATCAGTGTGTCTTTTAAGGGGGTGTTGATTTCACGTGCTGTAAGTGTGTGCACCAGTTTATCGCAACTAAGAAAGGCTCCTTTCTGTTTGCCATAAACTGAGCTGACTCAAGTAACTACAGTAAGGTGGTTGTTTAAAGTGGGTTTCTCCATGTGTGGCATCTTGCTCAACATCTGGTTCTAGTTAACTTCTTTTCTGAGGTTTTTGTGTACATTGCTGTGTTAAATCCGTATTTAATTTCAAAATAAGACTGAGTATAAAGCTAGAAGTTCACCTGATTTGTACAAAGAAAAGGACCGCAAAACAAATGTTATTGCCCAGTTTGTGCTTGGAGAATTAGGTGTTATCACATGGCAATTTCTGTCCTAAATCTGCTGCTTGTGATTTTTGCTAGAAATGCTCATTTAAGCATCTTTGTAACGATGTCTAAGGGTGCATTGAGGTCAGCTTTCTCTGAGATCTTTTACGCACCACGTTGCACAAAGTAAGTTTTCATGTACTGTGACTGCATGCAGCTTTTGTGTCTGATGGAATCAGAAACCAGCATTTTTATGGTATCAAATTAAAGTGTAGTGATTTATTTCAACTTCTTATGCAATTAACCATAACGTATTTCTACTGAAAAATCACATTACATATCATAGTTTAACGTATGTTTTAGTCTTGTAAAAAGCTAGCATTAACATAAAACATACATTCATCCACACTTCAGCTGGCTTAAGCCAGTGAAGCAACCAGAATATAACCTTTTCAATGTACAATCACATCCCACTTCTGTATCAGTTGCCATGTGATTTTTAGTGACCTCAGCAGTACAACACTTGAGCTCGTCCAGACAGCCCATCACTTCTGTCAGTCAAATGACTTGACCTTAACCTAATGAAGCATCAGCATACTAAACTGCAACTACAGCAGCCCCTCCAGAGGACATCACAATATATTTTTCCTGACAGAATTTAAAAACATACTGTCACAAATTTCACATCCATACACTTACAGAACCAACAACCTAGGGTTTGTTTTATTTAAATTTGTAACATCCTTTTTATTTCCTAATCTGCACATTTTTTCACATCAATTTCCTGCCACTGCAGACCATGCTTGCTGCGCCCCACAATCAGCAATGAAAGCACATACTTAGTTTAGCAGCAGCAGCAGAACATGGTTTGAGGACAAATAAGGTTGCATTTTGTTGCATCTTACTTAAATGTGTATGTCCAATAGCTGCAGTGAAGAATTACCTCCTATTTTTGTGGTCCTTCCTTCCTTCTGAACACAGTGCTTTCAGTAGTTCTCCGAACTTTGCCTCAGATTGCCATCACCTACATTGAGTTTTCCAGCAGCACTTCTTTTGCCTTGTTTTTCTGCATTACACCTCTGTCCTGCTGAGAATTTGAACCTTGTCTCACCAATAGCTTATTAACTCTTAGTTTCATTATTGTGATACTCATTGTGTCCTCCAGATTACCTGACTTCACCAAAAATACTTTCTCTAGCTGCACTTCCCAGAGATCTACAGGCCAGTCAGCCTCCTCTTGATCCCTGCCTGGGAAGGTGATGGAGTAGCTAATCCTGGAAACCTATTCCAGATGTATGAAGGACCAGCCTGATAACCTTCTACAATGAACTAACTGGCGTGGTAGATGAGGCTCCCCTCAGCATTGAGTATTACCTAGACTACAGCAGTGGATATTGCCTACCTAGACTACAGTAAAGCTTTCAACACTGTCTCCCATAGGATCCTCACAGAGAAGCTGGCGAAGGATGGGCTGGATGAGCAGACAGCGAGATGGATTGAAAACTGGCTGAACAGCCTGGCCCAGAGGGTGGTGGAGCACCTCACGTACGAGGAAAGGCTGAGAGAGCTGGCATTGTTCAGCCTGGAGAGGAGAAGGCCCAGAGGGAGGATCTCATCAAAGTTTACAAATATCTGAAGGGTGCAAAGAAGACTGAGCCAAGCTCTTTTCAGTGGTGCCCAGTGACAGTATCAAAGGCAAGGGGCAAAAAGCGAAATACGGGAGGTGCCATCAGATCTGGAACACTTTTTCACCGTGAGGGTGACCGAGCGCTGGCACAGGTTGCCCAGGGAGGTTGTGGCGTCTCTCTCCTTAGAGGCACTCAAAAACCATCTAGGCACAGTCCTGGGCAGCTGGCTGTAGGTGGTTCTGCTTCTTGCCCAAAGGGAATTAGTAAGAATTTTCCTGACTGGAAATTAAGACAAATATCAATCAGTAGATTCCTTAAGGGATATGGAAGCAGTGGTGGTCAAGACTATGAATAAGAGTGAAATTGTCGGTGAGCACAAGTGGTTTGTGGGGTAAGTGGAACCATCTTGCTCCTTTCAACCATACCACATTGCGGAGGGAGAGACCACCCACCCGCAGCCAGCAGTGTATCAGTGAATCTCAGGTGTGTGGAAAAAAACCTGATCAGACTGACACAGTGGCCACGTCTCAGAAACATCTCATTAAAACAAGGTCAAGCCTTATGTTATAAGACTGTCAGTTCCTGAAGACTACAAGAGAGGAGGCTTTTCCTCCTGTAAACCCGTAATTTTATCTCAAAGAAATTAAATGTCTTTATAACATTAATGAAGTAAATACGGCTATTTTCCCGCCTGCACAGTTTGGGTTTTCGCAAGACAGCATGTCTTACCCCTGGCCTCATGAGGAGCACTGGACTTCCTATGCCTTTCCTTCAGTGGATGCTGAACTTCCTAATGTAACGGAACATGTTTGATTCCCAGCAAGCAGTATTTTAAAATCATAAACCCAACATCATTTTCTATTTATATTTCCATCTCACTAGGATTTTAAGCTGCTTAAATGACCTGTAAAGACATTTATTATAACTTTTGATTTATATCATGCCTACCATACTAATAAAACTGATAATGTAATGAAATCTGTCAATAGCAGATAATCAAAACAACTATTTTCTACAAAGCAAAGATATGTAAATATGGCAATGCATACTCAAAAAATACAAACGTGAACAAGGACATTATCTGTTTTCTATAGAACAGCCACCCGCCAGTTTATAATGGGTATATAGCGCAAGGAAAACTGAACTTATGATTCAACTGAACTCAAACTAGTTCATCAGCAAAGGTTTCAGACCAAAAGATTCGTGTATTACAATACCAGCTTCTAGACCTCTGAGGTATGTCACTCCTTAGGTAAGACAGAAGCATGTCTGCTTCCATGTCTGGAAACTTTCTGGTCTTTGAAAAAAAACTTTAAAAATGCTTAAAGACTTTTACAAAGTGGAAGAATGTCACCCAACTGGTTAGTGCTGCTGACGTTACTGGAAGTATCAGCATGAAGAGGGCTTTGCAAGGTAGACTTTCAATAGTCTTTAATATCAGACAGGTCTTTCAGTTGCAGGTAGAAATTTACTTGTTAATAAATTATATTATGAAGAATGTGGTGTTATGTTTGTATTCTCTTCATCTATGGAACACCTTTCTTTTTAAAAAAAGGGGCTTCAAGAACTGGCTTCGTAAAATACATGGCTGACCTGCTGGGTAGAAGTAGACTGCTACAGTAGACTGTACCGTAAGAGATGGCTGTGTCTAGGTTTGTTTGGTTTTACTTTACTTCCAGACCATTACTATGAGAAAGCAGCAGCTTGAGCTTAATACAATTGCCCTGGTGATTTTTATAGAGCTCTTGCCATTACTGAAATTGGACTCACTATTTCCCCCAAGCATATGCCTGAATAGCTGAAAGATCTGTGCATCGGAGTGGAATTAAAGAAGGGGGAGAGTCATATTTAAAATGGTGCATAGAATAGGGGAAAAATAATACTTTTTTGCCTTCTCCTATAATAATGTAAGGTCAGTAAGGAGACAAGTATATTTTTTGTCTTTACTAGAGGTGAAACCAGATGTAGATGTGACTTGGACTACAGAGAATAACCCCATCAGAAAGATGAAGTTTTTGGAAATTGTAGTTACCCATTTCCAGAATATCGTTATAGAAAGTATGTTTAAATCAGATTCTCAAACTTTTACTGAAGAATGATGCCAGCCTGTGAGCCTCAGAAAGCCTGCAAGTGCAGGAAGTTTCAGGTCATCTTGTTCTTCAGACTAGAAACAAAAATCAGTATGTCCGAGAGTAGCTTAAAAATAGAAGAAGGTTCTACATAATTACAGACTTTTCCAACTGACAAAATATTCTTCATTTTAATTAACCTCTCCCCTGCACTGGCTCCTGAAAATATCCCATCTGAGACCTTAGTCATCTGCCTAAGAAGCAGCAAAATATTAAACCCACAATTTCACATTATGGAGGTCACCTTCTACAAAAACATACTGAACCACTGCATAACATTGCAAAATGTTTTGCTGGCAAGGAGTACCTACTTGTACACAGTATTTTCATGTGGAATAACCTGAACTTTGAGGTAAAAAAAATATTCTCAGATAAATACCCTAATTATGACTCTCATATGACTGAACACAATATGAATCTGATCTGTAAACTGACCAAGGTCTTAACTTTGCAATATCACCAGGATAAAAAACAAGTCATAATTAAGGTACTCTCTACTATTATTCAGAATGCAGCATAAGAGGGGCAGGAGATAGTTTATGGTTCTTTTAGGAGTTCATGAAAAGGTGCAATAACCAGCCAGTATAGCTTCAAAGAAATATTTGGCTTATATATTTTATATGCATACTGTTTTTTTAGTTGATTGTCCAAAAGAAAAGAAAACCAGAAAATAGTAAATAGTGAGGGGCAAAAAAAATCTTTCTATTTTGGCGTTTTGTTTCTGTACTGTAAATCACAGCTGGAGAAAACGGTTAGAATAGTCTATCCCTCTGCATAAAGCAAGATTTTTGTCTATTATACATTAAGCATTTTTTTTTAATCTAGTCTATGTAAGTCAGTCAGAGAGGCATCACCATTTCCACTGGGAAAATTCTCCACAGACTTGTAGATTTTGCTGTCACAGAGGTTATCCAGACAGTTAACATTTGCCCTTACTTAACTCCATGCAGTTACTCATGCTTCTGCTCTCCTTCATTCTGCTAAACTGATTCCTGCCCATTACTGAGAAAGCCTTTAGAAATTTGCAGAGCTGAACATCTGCCCCTTCCTCCTGCCAGTGGGTTTCAGGCTGCTGTATTGTTTTTCTGGTGTCAGTGGTGCTTCTGAAAGCAGTCTTTTCAAAATCAAATTTGCAATAGGTTTGTGATTAAATTGTACGCTGTGGTATCACCCAGTGACCCCAGCTAGTCTTGTACCCTGTTGTGTTAGATGCTGTGCGGACGTGATGGTGGGCATGAAACCCGAGCCAAGGATTTTTCACAGTCAGCTCCCACATTACCAACATGACCTGGTGAATCTAGATCTTTATTCCCTAGATCATTGCCCCCTTTCATGAAGAGAAGGAGACTGCGGTGGACAAGTTTTACCTTCCATTTGGGTCAGCGCTCAGGGAAACTTCATCACTCCTGGGAGAAACATGAGGGGAAGGACAAGTGTGGGAGCCCAGGCCTCCTGAGCACTTGGGTAAACCCTGGGGTTGAAGTTGTCACCTCGTGGGTTTTCTTACTAATAGGAATTGGTATCTTTGCTGATAAAGCTTGATTCTCAATGAAAAGTGACGGAGGACATGTCCTCCCCTGTTGAATTCCCCCCACCTGTCCACAGAGCGGCTGCCAGGCCGGAGTATGCAAACTGCTACTAGGTATTGGAAAGATGTGACTAATGCCACGGACAAAGGGTGGGAGGGTGGAAGGGTATGATCCCAGGTCCCAGAGCCTGTGTTCAGGCGGCATGCCAGCCTCAGTAGCAGAGAGGTGAAAGGAGGTGCTCCAGCAAGCCCTTCTGAGGCAACACGGATCATGGTCTTGGACTCCCAAAATGGACCCATGGGAGCTGGTGCACCCCATGGCACCATGGGCATCCAGCTAGCGGGCAGTAGGGAGGCTGCCCCTGCACTTCTCCTTCCCTTGGGTCTTCCCGGTGGGAACCAAATGTTTCCATTATCCCAGACAGCCCAGCCCCGCTTTCCCATGTAAGAAAGAAGTGGCTCTTCACCTGGTTCCCTGCGTTGGTCTCGACTTAAGCACATAGGGTTTTGCTACCCCTGCTGCAAATCATCATTTCCTATTTGTCATCCTGTTCCTTGCAGCTGTCCAGCCCCTGTTCAAAGCAACATCTACCAGGGCTTGGTCTAACCAGCAGTGCTGCGAGATTTCAAGCCAGCATAAAGCCTTTGAGAGTTCTGAGACCTCAGTTGAATGAGAAAGCATGGGCTCTGCTCTGCAGGTCTTGGCTGGTTCCCTTGAAATTCTCACATCGACAGATCATCTAGTTACAAACGCACAGGAAAAGTGATGTCAGCCCTGCCCACTGTGCTTATGTGGCTACTAAATCATATTTTATTTTCATTATTAATGATTATTCCTCATGGGATCCAGTGTGATTTAATTAGTAAGTAGGGGAGTTGTTCTTTTCCTGTTAATACCATGTCTCACTATATCAATTTTAAAAAAAAAATTCTAACTGCGATCGCACAATCTAAAGCTGTTAAAAAATTCCCATGCAAAGTTTTGCTGAAGAAAAAGTCCCGAGGGGGGAAGGTAATACTTTGACAATGAATCATAAATTTATATTGAAAAAAAGCACTGATCCAGAAATTAAAGAAATAGGCTGTGTTCTTGTTTTGATAAATTTTTGGGCATAATTTTTAAGACATATTCTTGAAATCTAGTACCAACATTAGTCTCTTTCTGTGGTTCTGTTTTTTCTTTTTCTTTCCCCTTTCTTTTTCTTTTTCTTATTATCTGAAACAGAATCAGGAAAAACTTCTCATAATTTCCTCATAACTACTCTAACAGAAGGGGTTTACCTCAGTGTAAAATGCCTACTTGCACCATTGTAATCTGACAGGCTGTTCAAAATATTTTTAAAGCTAGCTGAGGGAATGGAATAGCTACATTTCTCTGCAGCAATGAGTCAGTGGAAAGAAACCCAGTGACTCCAGGGGAAACAACTTACACATTCAGTTGCCTTTTGAGCAGGTATTAGTTATCTGGTGGAGACTGCAAACTTGATAGCCCAACCCCATATTAAACCAGCATAGTAGCTCTTGTTAGAAGTGTGTTGACCATTTTTCAGTGTGTTCTTTCTTTTTTTCTGTTAGTCTTATGGTCACTTCTGTATTTCACATGATTGAACACCTGAAAGATTACTTTAATATGTCTTTTACAAATTATTGACTTTGGATGGCTCGTCTGTACACTTCTTGCTTTAAAAGGAAATGCTCACAAAAATAAACAAACAGTCCTAAGATTTTTCTGGTTTAAATACAGTTCCTCAGCTTCAGGATTCCAAGGAAGTGTGCTGAGGTGAATCCACGGCTTTCCCAGAGCATTGCTACACTGAATGAAAACATGTAGAAAAGCTTGAGATATATTCTAAACTCCCTGCATTCACTCCATGGAGGGTTACACTTCTACCCCCAGTCCAACAAACGTGAATAATTTGATTATCTGTGCATATGCAAAATCCCACTGGGAGTTGATGCAAACATAAAATTCCCCATGTGTTTTCTAGTATATGAAACAATGCTCACATCCACGTGCAGCCAGAAAAAAGCTTTTGAGAAAGGGATAGTAATTTTAAATGTAAACCAGAAACTCATCCATCTGTTTTATATTTCTAATCTACCGAGTGACTGTCCTTATTCATGAGGAGAGGAGCCTTTCATTGGCATCATACTCCACGTCATGGACAAAATCTGTTTCTCCAGTATGGTATTCACTGAAAACAGTAAAAGCTGCTGGGAAAAAAAGATACATGTAATATTATGAAAACCTTAATTTACTGAACAGCTAAAAAAGACTTCTGTAACTAAAACTATATATATTCATATCTATATATTGTTAGTGAGGGAACTATGCTTTGCCAAATATTTCTCATCAGACTAAAAAAAATATATTATTTTGGCCTTCATCTTAATGTTCCCTTGTTTTCATTGCTTGCAGCAGGCCTTTGAAATTCAGCAAGAAGAAAGCTCTGGAAGATAAGTATCTCTAGTGTCTCCCATGAAAGTCCATTTGTCTATGTCCCAGGTACAGGTGTGGTGTCATTCCCATCTGTCAGCAAAGCCGTGGCCGCATGCCAAAATAACGGCTGCACACAAACGCTCGGACACCACAGCTAAATAACCAGCAACACCTGCTACAGCAGGAGCTCTGAGCAGAAAACCTCCCTTACAAGAGAGCAGGGAGGGAGACCTAAACCACCTTCCCTTCCTTGCAGACTCTCTCCCTCAGATATGCTGCATGGCTTCAGGGGCTCATCCTCAGCTCTCAAGGAACCACATGAACAAAGTGGTTTTCCACCATCTCCACGTAAGCAGAGACTCAAAGCAGGCTTCTCCAGCCATTTCACAAAGGCACTGCAAGCCCCTAACACACCGTCCCTCCCTAAACTCTTTCTCCTGCCAGTTGCAGTAGTTACTCAGAGTTCAGGCTAACTGTGGATGCTCAGGGCCTGATAACACTGATAACATTTGATAATAAAATTGCCACATATACTTGCAACAGAATTATTTTCAGCCTATGTGATAAACACAGGCGATGTATCTAACAATATTAAAAAAAATCCATTACTCTGGTTGCAAAGTCAAAAACCTGTCAGTTAAAAAAGGACAAAATTAAGATCGTCTGACTCATCTTACTTCAGTCCTCCTGCATCTGTAACCGAGACACTCCTTCATGACATGGCATGATGCTTCCCAGGGGTCTCCGTCCTTTTGCTGCACAGGTGGGACAGTGCAAAGGAGGATGGCTGGGGGCGTGATGACCATAGCTGGTGACTGAAGGTTTCCTTGGCACATTTATTCCAGAAGGCTGGAAGAATTCTTCAGGAGGAAGAAGGTCACTTTTGTGGTTCCTATACCTATCGTCATATGGAAGAGCTCTGGTCTGTTCTTGCCTGGGTCACAGCTTTCTTACGTGATTCTGTACAAGTTGTTTTAAAATAAAGCATTAGAAAAGATGGTCTTCTCTGTCCCGCTCACTGTCTGAAGGTCTACAAGCAGGCGTGTGGGAAGCTGACCGGGCAAGGGCTTCACGAGGACCTCTTGCTGCAAAAGAGATCAGTGGCAGTTGTGACTGTTGAGCACTTCAGGATAAAATAACGCATTTCTATAGTAAATGACTGCAGGAGGAAGGAAACCTTAAGGAGGGTTGGGTGGGTATGTTGAATTATGCAGTTAATTTTAAAAATTTTCTTCCTGCAGATACATTTGGAGTTGATTAACATATACATAGGCAGTTGGCACCCTGGCTGCAGTGAATTTCCCTTCAAGCAAAGTAACAGTTCTTCTATTTCTTTTCACTCACTGCGCTCCACCAGATAAAAGAACGCGGAGTGTATCCGGAGCCTGCAAAGGGCCCCTGTGTCCCAAAACAGCGTAAACACCAGCTTCATTAGCACACATCATTAAACGTTTCATACAGAAAGGCGCCATCTGCTCTTGAAAATGCTGGGACCTCTGCACACAAGGTGTTTGATTGCCCTCAGCCAAGAGGGACAGCCTTTTGACTTAACCTACGAGACTCGGAGCTGAGGTTATTTTGCCAAAGTGAGTGGTTTTCGCTGTTGCACTAACCACTTCTCCCCTGATCTGGCTGTATATCAAGATTTGTTTCTAGCTCCCTCCCCCTGGTTCTTGTTGGGAGCTTGAGGATGGGAAGTCATGCACCAGCTGGACAGTAATATTCTAAATTATCAATTACATACCCATTTTCCCTCCTGTAATATCACAAGTAGCGCAACCCTTACACCCGACCGTACAAACAGCATGTTCAGAGGCTTAAACCGAAGCAAACACAAGGGTTACTTCCAGCACACGTTCCCCTTTCACAGATCCTGATTGCTACCCCAAGAGCAAGAAGGGCAGAGCTAACATCACACACGGGTTCTTCACTGCCCCAGCTCTGTCCTGCCCCGCTGTGGCCAGGTTAGCAGGTGGAATATGCTGCAGTCTTCAGGGCTGTCACAGCCCATGGACTGTGTGAGTCCAAAATGCCCTGAGAGCCCCTCAGGACAGACTGTCAGACCAAAGAGCTCCCAACTGACTGATGTGGCTAATGCCATAATTTTGTGCTGGATGAGCGAAGTGGTACATGTCCCTTTTCTGCTTTGTCAGGAAAATGAACATGGAACACAGCTTTCATGACACAGGAGAAAACACATTCATGAAGATTTTGTGTTCCCTTAATGGCCAAGAGAACAATTACAAGTAGGGACAAACCATAGTTTAAAGAAAATGTTCATGGATTTATTTGGAAGAATTGTATCATATTTAAATGTCCAGAAGTTTATATCAGATTCATAGAATACACCAGTAGTGTACACAACAGATTTCTGGAGTTTTTCCTGTATTTCTGTAAAAATGAGTGTCACATTTCCAGGAAATTTCCCCCAAAATGAGAGCTTCTGATAAAATAAAATAAGTATAATTATGTTTAATAGTGTACATTAACGGAACAGTGATTGGGAAAACAAAGTCAGCTTTTGAAACTTGTAAATCTACCATTTAAACAAAACAAGATAGTCCCTGAAAATAAATTCTAAATTTACTGAAATCATCTTTCCATCTTTTGCACAATCACGCTTGAAATGTTCATTTTTATGTCAAACTACATTTTTTACCAAAACAGTGATATTATTTGAAAACTAAGAAATATTATGTCTAATACCATGAAAGTGACCATCGCTGTCTATGAAAACAAATGACAAAATTATCATCCAGAGGGTGCATATCTGGAAATGTCCTCTAACCCCACAGTCTTTTCCTGTTTTCCAACTGTGACTATTTTCAATTTTTCACAGTTATCAGCCTAACAGCTCCTGTGCTTTGGTCTCTTCTTTAGTGCAAGACAAAAAAAGATAGATGCAAGTTGCTCAGCAGCTGTTCTATTCTACCCTCATTCACCCAGTTACTTGCTACGAGCTTCTGGAATTATCTGAAATGCAGAGAATGTTTTTCCTATGTCATTAGCGTGCAACCAGTTTACATCCCTCAGAAATGCTTCATTTTTATTGCTTTTTAAAAATCATTGCTGTAGATGGAAAGATTTCCATTTGTAATTCTGGAAATACTTATTGACCACCTAATTACTGACATCCTTTTCTTCCTGCCGAGTTCTTCGCCTGCCTAACACCTGATTGTAGCGACACCAGCACTGCTAGGCATGTTCCAGTGTTTCATTCATAACAGTTCTTTATAAGATTGTGGGGCCGTGTTTCACAATATAATGTTCATTTTCCTTATGTGTCTTTAATTACCAAAGTGTATCAACACATCTGAAAAAAAGAAAAAAAAAAAGATTCATAAGCTTTCCTGTAAAAATACTCTCAGACTCTTCAAGGCATTTGGTATGTAGCTGTGGTGCACAGTCATTCCTAATCATTCCTAGTAAACAGAGAATTAGCATTCCTTCAATTACTTATCTTTATAAGAATTAAAATTCTTTCCAGGATATTCAGTTCTTAGGGCATTTTATCACAGCATGTCTCTGTTATAAACATGCTCTTTCTTGTTAGGAATGACACTAATTTTCCAGTCAGTTATCAAAGCAAATTATCCCTAAATTTATAGCAGTCTGACATAGATTTACAGAAATAGATCATAAATCCTTATTGCTATCTTCAAAAGCATAGGATGACATGTGCATTTACCCAGTCACAGTATGTAACCAGATGCGCAGCTTTTTTAAAAAAAAAAAATAAAATTTTTCTTCTCCCTTTATTTAAATCATATGTGTCTGTGATTTGATGAACACGTTGTTTTAATTACATCATCACCTCCCTGACAAAAAACTTTTCTAATGGGGAAGACAAGACATTGACAATATTGATCTGCTGCTCCCCGAATTTGTACTATATACATGAAGTGACATTGAATTAAAGGTTAAAACAGCACTACTGCTTCCTCAAAAGTACAGAACTAAGGAAACTAGTCTGCTATGAGGATAAAGAGAATACTATGGTGAAAGTTTAGTGGAGGAATAAGATTATTTATCAATTCAGTATCAAGTCATCTGTCTCTTGGTTACCCACGTCTCTCATGCGTTTGATTTGGTATATCCTGATGATTCACTGTGATGTTTCTTTCACTTAAAGCAAGGAAAGCTCCGTCACTCCAGGACAAAACAGAAAAATTCAAGCAAAACATTTCTCCAGCACTTCTGAGTCTCGGTTGCTCTTCCCACTGTAGTTCATCAATGGCAGTATGCTCACAGTCATGCCTCTGCTCTTTTACCAATTTTAGCCTTTGGACACTTCAGCTGTGAGCTGCAGCCTCTTTTAACCACAAATTACTTTACGGGTTCCTATGGGCCTGTTCATGTTCATGTTTTTCTCTTCTGACTCTCCCTTCTCCCAAAGGGGAGTGAACCTCTACTATCCTTTCATGCAATGGCCTTTCTTAGTTGATAATTATTTTCTTGATTTTTTTTCCCATCTCCATTTCAGCCCATTTTCTCTCCTGGCTTCTGTAATGTGTGTTACCAACTTCTGTCCTTAAGAGCATTCTCTCTAAAAAAAGTGAACAGAACAGACTACTTTTTTTGACTGAAAGTTTTCCCTATTAAAATTGAGTTGGTAAACTCAGTAAAAAATTAGAGAGAGAAGAGAGAGGATACAGAGAGGAGAGGAACATATAAGACATTATTTGACATTTTTAGGGGAAAGTTTCTTATGCTAATCTAAATAATGTCTTTTGGAGAAGCTTTATGTATGATATGAAGAAGGGGTAAAACAGTCTTCTCGGCCAGCCTTCTAGCAGAGAGAAGAGCTACTTCACATACCGTAATGGTCATCTCCAGTATTGACATTAAATGGACAATGTTGATGATCAACCTGTCATCTCATACCTGAAGACTAACCCATAAACTCTTTTTTAGATGAACTTCTATTGTCTTTTCCTATATTTTTTCAGGAAATACCTGGTGAACCTCTGAATAGCATTATAATAATACATATTATTGTGAATGAACATATAAGTATGAACATATGAAAGCACAGTTTAAAAAGAAATTATTCTGAAACCTTAACTCCAGCATTTGTAGAAAGGATGTTTTGAAAAATGGAAGCAAGTCAAATATTTAATAAGAATTTCATTGATTAGAATCTCTGTGGAAAGATTTGTGGTTCTTTTATATGGAAGTACAGACACACAAGCAGAGACACATACATGTGCGAGTGGGTGTCAACATACCATCTGAATATCTAGTATATTTAAATTCCAAACAAAGCATAAAATCTTCTTGATCTGTAATCTCAGGAAGCTCAGAGCATACTGAGTGAAGCATCAGATGCAATTCAAAAATAATTACTCAAAAGAAGAACACAGGCATCTTGTCCCTTCCTGATGTAACCAAAGACAAACTGACAAATGTCACAAAATGTTACTACTACATTACCTTTATGATAATTTGCTCTTGATTCGTCACTATGCTAGTGAGTCAAGAGGCATTCTAGCATTAAAATACATAGTTAAATGTAAGAGCTAAACTTTGCAGAGGGTCAGTTTCCATCCTGCTGTGGCATATGGTATCAGAGGCAAATACCTAAATGGAATATCTGACATATTTGGAGAAAACTTGAAAGGTGAGCTAGCCAGCAAGTTTTCATCAAGGTTATTTACATTAAAACAGAAAATGCCTGTTCCATAAAGCTGAATTTTCCAGTAGCTATTTTCATTTTTCTGTTCTGTTACTGAGAAGAGAGCTACAGCTACCCATGTTATGGCCCCCTGTATTTCCGCTCTTGGGGAAAGCTGCAAAGCTGACAAAACTCTGTGAATGGGTATCAGTAAAGAGGAGCAGAAGGACAAAAAGACTTCGCATTTAGCTACTAGCAACCCCAGCTGAAGACTAATAATTTCACTTATGGAAAGGAAGAGGAAACTGAGCAGTACTTTCTGGGCAGGCAGACAACTAGCAAGCCAAAACTCTCTGTAAACATCTTTTTTTTTTTTTTTTTTTTGAGAAATCTCTTTCTGTTGAGGTAAATAAAAAACTACATGTAACGTTGGGAGCAGGAGGAGGGAGGAAGGATTGTTCATTTTACTTTTTACCCCAACTCAGAAGGCAAATATTTTCCAAACTATTTTGTTAAGCCAAACGGATTTCTATTTTCCACACAGATCTAGTTATGATCACTCGGATTTCTGACCATGTGCCAAACGTACCTCATATGTTTATGCAGGGTTTCTCTAGAGGAAGGTTTGCACGGTTCAGTAAAACCAGCTCCTCCTTCCTCCTGCCAGCTCTCCCAGAAACCATGTCCCACCCACTCAGGCGGCTGCTTTCCATCCTACCTGCTCAGCCCACCCTGCTCATTTCGATGCAATTTTTTTTTTTTTTTTAGTTTTATTAGAATGTATATGGACTTAGTTCCTTGTCTGGTCTTTAGCTGTCAGGCTTCTTGTTTTGAGAAATATATTTTATTTTAAATATCGTCTTTTTATAAGAGAATTAACAATGAGGGGAACACTGAGCAGAACTGATGCAACAGGTTGGGCTCAAAATAAATAAGGCGGGGTTGACAAGGTTTTTCACAAATAACATTTTGTGCGATATCAACCGGAGCGTGAGCTCAAAAGATGCCTTCCCCCAAAGTAGCTATGTTTTCCTATCACTGAAAGGAACAAGGATCACAAGCTGCCAGAATCAAGCTACTACACAGGTAGCAAGTAACCGTTTCAGCAGAAGGATGTTAGTTAGTTAGTTATTAATATATGCCTACTGTGTTAGCAGAGACTGAATTAATAAAATTTGGGAGAGAAACAGTAAGTATTTCTTCCGTTGGCACATAAGAAGTCAGTCAAAGAGCTTTACATTAATATGTTTTTCCCCAAAGCTGGGGCAGACACAAGGTCAGTTACGTTGCCCCAATGGATAGGTGACAACTTGCCAGGTTACCACAACTCAGCTGGGTTCAGCTGTGTGCCCAGCTTATTAACACAGTGTTTCCAGATGTCTCGCTCACTGTAGTATTAGTCCTTCAGTTATGTTACTGATAGTTCACATTTGCACTATGCAAACTTTCCACCTGAATAGTACCTGCTATATCTGGACCAACCACTCCAGTCCACTGGTGGAGAACATCAATAGCTGTCACATTTTATAAGTTCCAAATGTATTATAAAGTGGGGGATTATAATTTTATCATACATGTATAAAACGACTAACTCGGAAAAACAAGTTAATGTGCATTGCTGTGTGTTTACCACGATGGGCCCCAACACATAGATAGCTGCACCAGTGTGCAAAAATAAACATTATGTCTTGAATTTTTTATGGAAACACAAAATTTTCCTTCAATGTGTTTTATGTCATAATAAAATCTTCAGGGAATCTGTGCTTCTTGCAGATTTTAGTCATTCATTTGAAGCTTAGAAAGCCTCACAAAAGGTTGTAAACTAATGAATACATTCTTAAATAAGGCAAAACCAAACAAACATTGGCTTTTGCAGGGGGTGTGAATATATTCAGGAGATAATTATGCTTGACACTGTCAGAATTTGACCTACTGGAGCCCCCAAAGCAATCGTGTACATGACTGAACAAGGGAATTCTGACTTAATCTTGTGAATATAACAGTTTAATAACTTACAACTTGTACAGTGAGCCATAGCACATGGGATTTAGCTGTCCTTGGTTATACATTTAGAGCAACTCAGGTTAAAAAATACAGCTCAGTTATGTAAAGATTCTTTATGTCTTACTCCTATGGATCAAAAAAAAATCTGATTTTCTCAGGACTAAAGGAAGGACACACTACCAGGTAGGTTTACCTATCCTGAGCAAAGCACCTCCTAATCCACTTCACCTGATACCACCATAATCATATTAACCGCCACAGTCACATACCGAGAACAGGACAGCTTCAAGCTTGGATCTGTAGTTAAAGCAGCTTCTCTGTTAGCCTAGCAAGAAAAAAAGAGATACCAAAACAACTTTTGTAAAGTCTTTGCTTCGTGCCCTGCAGTTGTAACATCAGGGCAGTCTATAATTAGAGCACGCAGGGACCAGTGACTAATGCGCATGAAGGTACAGTGAATTAGTTGAAGTGTTTTCATTATTTTTGCTAGTAGACGGGAATACTAGATGTTCTGATGCTATTCCTCAGACTGCAAATAATGGCACACCCTGCTCAAATACAACCACAGAAAGAAAACACAAAAGAAAGAAAAAAACACCAACTGCAGATGCCATATCTTTTCCTACAGTATTTACAATGTGTATGTTCACACCCAGTGTGACCACACTTCCGGTATAAAAATCCCATGCCGCCTCTGCAGCGATGCATTTATGTGTGTGACCACTAACAAAAAGACACCAGTTTTTAACTTGCCTTTGCCTTGGCTTTGCTGCCCTCTCCCTTGCCTTTCACGTTTTCCCTGTCTGCAAGACCTTTTTGGTATCTTGGAGCACTGGCTGAATGTGGTAGGAAACATTAGATAGTTGTCATTATTATTCACTAAGGCCTGAAAGAATGGCTTTGACGGTGCCTTCACTCTTGCTTTGCCCTTCAAACCAAGCAGTAGGTGCAGTACTAAACCCTCAGTCCCTGGACTGTCAGCTTCTTCTTGGTAAAAACAAAGCTTGAGTAAATATTGTGTAGTTGAGAAGAGCATGGATGTTTTGACTGATTAAGTGGGAGGGAGGGACAGCTGGCTAGGAGGAACTGTCCAAAATATGTGAACACAAGATAAAAACCAATACATTGTCCCAGCAAAATCAAGATAGCTGGTGCAGATTGCTAAGTGTGTCTGTATCTGAACACACTCTATTACTTTTTACACAGATGTATAAAATCTATCAGTTCTTATAAGTTTTGGACTTTGGTGAAATCCAGCTCAGTGCCAGGAGCCAGTTGTAGGATCAATGCACCTTTGAAGTAGTGCCTAGGTTTGTGTTGACCTTTGATAAGAGGATAAATTTCACCCTGTGTCATTAGTGCTGCCCACAAACATAAAAGGGATATGTTTGCCTTGCCTTAACATCTTTGATATTTACCCACTGCTTTGCTTGAGATATCAGGTATAAAGATGACCCTATCTTTCCTGACTATGCTGAAAAGGAGAGATATTTGTATTTAAAATAAGGTTCAAACCTAGGACAGAGAGATAGTTCCAGCTCTTACTGAACTTTTTCCTACCACAGTGCAAGAAGCCAGTATAGGTGAGCTGATGTAATTTTACTGTAATAAAACAGAGTTCAAAAAACAGTCATGATTTGTCAACCCAGAGGCCAAAACTTACCCCGAGATAGAAGGTCACAATACCACAGACATTACCCAGTGACCGTGATACCCCATCAGAGGAGAAAAGCTCAAACCCGCAGTTTTCCAACCCGTAACAAGGGCATGTGGCGTGGTGGGTGAAGGTTGGCCCTCTCCGCAGGTGCAAACCGCACTGTCCTGCCCGGGCCGCCTCACTGAAACGGGTGGTTGAATTCGGCCATGACCGCTCTGGGCTAACGCTGCTTCTCCTGCCACTCACAGCGTGCCCCTGGAGTCCTCCCAATGCCAGGAATTAATTTGGGGAGTGGGTTACAGAACCAGACACACTTTAGATACAAGTGCTGCTGCTACCCAAAGGACAGCTGGTAGTACTTCTAGGCAGCTTCTCTCCTCCCCAAATCAGGTAGGTCCCGTCTCTTAATCTTCTCAACCCTGCCTCTTCTCATCTGTGTACTGGCTCGTAAGTTAAAGGACTTCTGAGGGCTGGCCAGCTGACTGGCACGCCGCGGGTGATGTGGGCTGCCAGCAGAAGCTGGGTGACCAAGGCCATCTCTGCTTTGTCAATAAAACAGGCCTTCACCCGTCCTTTCGGGCTGGTGCGTGTGGGGCTTTTGCACGTGACTAAGAGCCACGTACACAGAGACTGAAAAATGAAACTGATTTGGGGGAATTGGTTCAAATGGTGCCTATGTGTTTGGGATCCCTAAGAAGGAGGGTAGCAGGCGAGCGGGCTAAGGACCAAGTTCCCAATGTGACACACACAGAGAGATCACGATGTTCTTAAACTTGGAGTCTTTTTTGACAGAAAACAAAATGCAGGAACATGAATCTACAACTATACATATTTTGTAATAGGGTTCCTGAAAAATAGTTGCTGGTAAAACAGGGTTTCTGCTATGAGCAAAGACACTTATCTGTGGTCAGTCCTCTGTTAATTTAGAAGCCCGCCATTTCAAAAAATAGGGGCTACGTCCCCAGGAGTTCCTCTGGCAAAAGGGTTCCTCAGAATCTGGAAGATTACCCAATTACAATTTAAAGAAACTTACAGCAAGGATGACTGACTAAAGACAGAAGTCCCTGACAGCATCAGGAAAAGAGAAAGAAAGACTGCAAGAGGGTGTGGGGGTGTGAGAGAGCACTTCACTTTCTCATATGAGTAAAGTGAGGAGAATTATTCCTGTTCTTAAGTTGTGCAGTGAGTGGAGTCAAGGTCCTGCTTGCTTTTCTTTCTTCGTTTCTTCTACTTGTCTCTCTCTTTTGCTTTATGCAGATCCTGTATTTACATGAAAAACTTACATTGATTCTTACAGACTCTTTTTAGATTTATGTGTGGTAACAAAAAGGGCCCCTTAACTTAAAAGCCTCTTTGGGCAGGACGGAGAGAAAATGCAAGATTGCTGTAAACCCTGGGCTGAGGCAGGGGAGTGGTAGATGACTTCTCCTGGGAACTAAAAGGAGGTGCCAGGAGAGATGTTGCCTTGGAAATCCCACTCAGCAGGGTTATCAAGAGCTACCAGCACTTTCAAGAGCTAAGGACTCTTCCTAGCTGTCTTTCTAGCTACTGGGAGCTGTCTGTAAAAGGAGGTTGTATTATCATGCCTGGAACGAGGATCACTTGCTCATGCAATCCCATCCCATGCCCAACATAGGTATTGCAGCCCCTGAGCCGGCACAGGAGAGTCCCCAGCTGATTCAGAAGCATCTGAGATTTCGGGTGATCAAGCCCATTTGCTCTTCTTTATTGCTGACATCTCCTGCCTGACTCACCGTCAGGTGTGGCTGAGCAAACCTTACTGTTTAACCCTTGCAGCTTCCAATCGGACCCTCTGCTTCAGCAGCATGGCTGTGAGTCGGTGCATTGCCCAGGCACACACTGGGAGCTCTGCCTTGCCAGGCCGAGAGCAAATAGAGCAGCTCGTGTTATACAGCCAGGATCCCTTACCCCTCTAAATTGTGTGGCCTCACCCACGCAGGGAATGGTCTCTGGCCCATGCTTTCCCACAAATGGCTCCTGGGTATTATCCCAGGTAGTGCAAGTAAGCCAAAACTCTGCCCCAGGGCTTATTTACTTCTAGCATTAAGAGTTAAATCGTATGGATGATTGTAGGCCAGACCAAATCTGTGGCTTAACAGGTTTACTGGTAAGTCATAGTTGAACTCTCCCAGTGGTTACGGAAAACGTTCATTTTTACCTTGGAGACATCCCAGAAATCCTCACAAAAGCACGTGAGAGATTACTCAATTAAGGGTTTTATTTGGTTTAGGACAGTTGCCACAATTTCTCAAACAGTAAGGGGGAAATTAGTTAGAGCAATGAATAGACCAACCGTCAGATAAATGGATAAATAGATATGTTCACACACTTCAAATAATTAATAATGTAACAAAGCACAATACTCATTAGAAACATCTGGGCTGTCTATAATTCAAAGAAAAATAGGTCTTCTCTTCAGCTTTAGTAATAATATCATTAGTACTTATCAAAAGCTAAAACGTTGATCTAAGTCACAAAAATATGACACTAAAATTATTTCTAGAAAAGGACCCTACATTTTGTATAAAGAATTCTGTACAATTTTCTCTCTCCTCTTACGTTGTCAATTATTTACTCCCTAATTCTACTCTCCACCAAGTTCAAGAACCTGCCAAGATTGTATATGTGCTTAAAGAAATGCTAGCTTGAATTGGAGCTCTGCACAGCTTCATTAGCATCAGATCAAAATAATTTCAGATCAGTGTCAATTCCCAAGAGATGCTGTGGTGGTGTGGAACCTCACTGCCTGGTAGGAAACTCCAGAAGTGGTTGCACCCAGGTCCAGCTCTTGGTGGGAAGATGTCGTCTGTTTCCCCTGCCTTACCTCTCCACCGCTCAGCCTATTCTATCCAGACTTCTCCATCTCTTTTAGGGCAATGAATACTCTGAGTTGTAGAAGAATGAAATAGGCCATATTATCTTTATCTAAGGATGACAAAATATTCCTGCTATACTTCGTATACATACTTGCTAAGGCACCAAACATGCTGGTTTTATGATATTGGCAAAATACATCATTAGAATGGTCCATGTCCATGTTTGATTGATTGATATTAATTTCCTTTACAAACACGGTATTAAGAAAATTATTTTGTGGAGGAATCAGATGAAGTGTGCCATAATATTTAATGATGTTACTTGTTTCAGTGCCTGAATTAATAACATATCACCTTGCTGAAAGATGGATTTATGAGTGACTTCGCTTCAGCTCAGTTACTCTGTTTATCATCTTTCTCAACAGTGGGAAATATACTGTTCAAACAATGCCACTATAAGAAAAATAAATAAAATTGATGATGACAGTTTCCCAATATAATTGTCCTGAATGTTTTACTATTTTGACATCTGCATTATTAAACCAAATTGCTTCATTTTCATCCAGCGACTGCCACTGGAGTTGCAAATCCTGCAAAAGTCAGTGAACAGCATGCACATGAAACTTCCATTTCTTTGTGATGTACAGTCATCTCCTTGGCAGGTTAACCGTGCAGTGGGCATTGGCTGACTCAGTACCGTGAAAACACAGCAGTGCTGCCTACTCAACTGTCTGGGGTCTGGTATTAGTGTTATGCTTTTTATGTGACAGCCTGTCTGAACTAATAATCTGTCCAGGACTTCACTTGACTTCATGAAGGACTGGCAGCGTCGAAATCCTTCCCCAGAACTGGGACTCTGTAAGAAAACAACGTGCAGACAACCAATGGCTTCCAGACTGAGTAACTACAGGTGCGGTGTGGTTTATTAACTTATGCTTTGCATGAGACCTCAAGGATTTGGTGGTAAAGTGAGGGATGGCAGCAGCTCTGACTGCTGGTGGAAGCAAAGGAAGGTGCCAGGGTTGGTATCCTGTTGCTCGGGGTGCACCAACTCAGGTGCAGAGCATGGCAAGTGCACAGCCTCACCGGGAAACTGCTGCTGCTGCACGTCCTTCTGGAATTCAAAGCACTGGGAAACATGGGCATGTGGAAAGCCATGGACATGGCTCTGCATAGTTATAGCTTTACAGTGAGGAGGGAGTAGGAACACAGAGTCACCGAACAATTCCGTTTGGAAGGGACATCTGGAAGCCATTTGGTCCAAACCCCTTCTTAAAGCAGGGCCTATTTTGAAGACAGGTCAGGTTGCTCAGAGTCAGATATTGCATAGCACCAGTCAACACTGGTGTTCTCTGGAATATTCTAGTTCCTGGATGTCCAAAATCCTTTATATTGAATAAACTAGGAAAACCACAGGATAAGTTCTAGAAGTCCTAAGCTCTGTCCTTCAGCCTTATCGCTGACAGACTCCTTCATACCAAGATATAATGAACCTGAATCTAACTTTCCTTATTCCTGAGGAAGTCAGTAATAAATCCAGTAAATCAGAAGTAGTTCCATAATGTGAAATGGGTATAAATAAAAGGAAAATCAAAGCCAGATGTTCCTTGCAGCAGCGGTTTTATGGTAGGGAGACTTCTGCTCCGTGTTTTTTTCTCTCAGCCTTCTTCCCCAAGTCTCCACCCAAAGTTTCCACTTTGTGTGGTTCTCCAAGCCAAGAGTGGTGGAAATGAGTCCACAGCAGTCTCTGTTGATCTCCTTCCTGAATCAAGAAACTTCCCAATAGCTTCATTCCTCTTGCTTCCTTTTACTCCATCCCTCACCTTGCAAAGCCCGGAAAACACTTTATGACTGTGTTGGCTCTCGATGTATTCAGGGATAAGGTATGCTGGCTCTGTCAGGATGCAGGTTTCCATATTATAGGGGTTCCAATACCCAGGTTTTCTCATAAGCATGTTCTGTTTACGTAGAATAAACTACCTTTGTATAAACACCTAATCAGAGGTATAACTTCATTGTACTAGGTTTATGCAAAGTAGATGGTAGGGAATAATTACATCTCCAGTTTAAAAAAACTTAACTTGATATAATTCATTGCAAACAAATAAAACAGTTACTAAATAATAGTTATGTGTAAGTATAGCACACTTGGATAACCCTTAGCAAGACAGCTGGGAGCTGGAAGCAGTCTTACAACAGCAGCATGGAGTACTGCATAATGTAGCTTACCGGGTAGTAACTCCTTCGAATATCACAGCAAACCTGTCTGTTCCTGTCCTTCTTACAGAACAGGCTGTAGATGAACCAGCCAGTTGCATTCTTCTCAAGTGTTTAAATCAAGGTGGATTTACGAGGTGAGTAGATTCAATGCAGAGAGGAAGGCATCATGACAATGCAATCCAGCCCTCATAAAATGAAAGCCGTATAACGCTCAGGGTTAATTATGAAGGAGAGAGCTTTGGAAAAAAGTGGCAAAATGTTAATAACTTTAACAGTGCAAACAACAGCATAACTTGAGTTCAATTGGAAAAGCTTCTAGTACATCTATCCCAGGCAAAATTAAGATGAGGAAATCTATGAAATCTGAATCTCTATGCATTTATTATATTTTCAAAGAAGTTTTGGGATCCTTGAAGGTCTATTTTCTGCTCTCTTTTTGTTGCCTCGCAAGCCATAGCAGCCAGTGAACATACAGTAAAAACTCTAGCTTTCTTCTGGAGAAGTGGTTTTCCATATATTTGTTGAGGTTAAGAATCATCTTTACATGGATCTGGCCTAGAGTTAAGTGTTCAAAAGAACAGAATTTAAATAAGCTAGAATCCCCAAAGCAAAGATAATCACAGGCTAAGAAAGTCTTGTGGTTTAAACATAGACGTTGAAAAATGCAGTGAGAGACCTCAGGCACATCACAAAGTCTGTCTCCATTCTCCAGCTGTAAAATAGAGATAATTTTTCTCCTCTAATTCTCCAGGAGGTTATACCATAAATTCATTAACATTTGCAGGCATTCAGATGTTGTGTGAATATCTGAGAGCAAAACAGGAAAAGGCTGCTGGTGAATGAAGGCCTTGTGAGTTGTTATATAGATAAATCTTGATCCCTTTTGTATTTCCCATGGAAATTTGGACTTAATTGTGGAAAAGAATGCAAGGATAGAAAATGGGTTCTCTGAGTTCTAAAGCTGGGGATCATTAATATCTCTAAGGGTGGGAAGGACTAATAAAAGGACCAACATTAAACCCTTGTTTAAAAAAAACCTCTTAATATTTGCAATCTCAGCTTCTATCCCTGTTCACTTTCATATCACTTCTGCCTTTTCTGATGCCCTTTTATTCCTGTTATTTATTACATGTGGTAAGAGAACCCTTCTATGTAATATAACATCAGGTTTTTTTAATGAGACTGTCTGAAATTTACTCTTGTTAATAATGAGTAAAGATAAGCAATGAAATCTTGGCCTCACTGAGATCAGTAGGATTTTTCTGTTGACCTCAGTAGAACCAGAACTTCATGTAGGAATCAACACTGATCCCTTAGACCTGTCGACAACTTTGATATATCATTGAGTGAGAATGCACTGACTTTCCTGCAGTTCCTAACAGGGAAAGATACTTTCAAGATCACTCTTTCAAGGGTTCATTTTCTACCCACCAGAAATAACCGGTACCCAGGACAACAGTTCATCCAGCAGGAGAGTGGTCTCACACACACTTGTAGTCTGATTCCCTTAGTACTCAAGTCATAAACGAAGGTAATTTTGGGATTACTTTTGGCCTCTTTCCTTTCGTGGTTGAATGACTGTTCACACACAAATAGTAGAACATATTAAGTACAGGGAATAACGTCTGACTGAAAAAAACATGTCAATGTAGCCATGAAAGCTCTGCCTGCCACTTATTAAATAACTTTTTAAAAGGCTCATATATTTTTTATCTTGTCCGAATTGCTGGGCTATAAAAACATGTGACATTCAGTATGATATAACCGAAAACTGCCATGAAGAATAAGCATTTATGTCTGATATTTACAAGGTCAACAAGCAAAAAATGAAGTACAACGTCAAGATAGTTAAACTCTTCAAAATGCAGTCAGTAAAAGATATTAACAGCTTCCCTTTCATATTGCTCTTTCCTTTTTGCTCCTGTATCCAATAATATACTTCAAGCAGTGACTTATAAACAAGTAAATCATTGTTTACCATGGGGACTTTTTTCAGATACAAGGAGCTAAATGTTTGTCCACATTACAAAGGTCACCCAGATTATTTTCCGGTATTTGATGGAGGTTCATTTCCCAGCACCTATTTGTTAGGAAAATTATTCAAAGACAGACATTCATTAAAATCATCAGAATTAAAATGTCTCCCATCTTCATATGCAGATACCTGTTGGATTAATTTGGGGATAAATAGAACTCGCAGCAGTAAAAGTGGTGACAGACACATAAAATAAAAAGAAAAGCATGTAAATTTTGATAAAAGACTACACAAAATAAGAATGAATATAGGAGTTTTCATGACTGCAAAAATACTGATTACAGTCTGGGAAAAAAGACTGTGTTATAGTACATTTACTGTTACAAATATTTTGATCTTTTCAGCACTGTGGATACCTAGGGCCCAATGTATTGACTGTCACTCTTTAGAAATGCTCTAACTGAAGGATGCACTTGCCACCGTACTGAACTCTTCTCAGTGCTTTGCAGGTTTTTTGCCTGATTTCACTGCAAAATTATTTTTCCAATACAAATACATGACAACCTGGGCCACTTTTATTACATCTAACTTTGTAAGCATTTTGATATAATATGATCAGCTCTGAAGAAATAAATACATCAATTTTATCTGTATTTTTTGACCAGAGCTCCAATGAAAAGATTGTTGGGTTTTGGGTTTGGTTTTTTTTATGGATAGGATACCCCTGTGCTTTCCTATTATTTAGACTAATTTAAGAAAATAGAATTTCCTAGCTTTTTTTTGAACATTAGTGCATCTTTAAGTTCCTAGTAGTTTTGGGGGCCTGATTTAACCAACATTCACGATTATGAAATGAACTAGATCCTGTTAATGAAAACATAAGAGGAAATCTTAAGGGGTACCAAAGAAGATTGTTAATTTACTAATTAGAAAGGGGTAGGTATAAGAGTCACCCCTGCTGAGGAAGGCCTGAGATCCCAACTCCATTTTGACTGATTGCCAATGATTAAGTTTTGTAAGGCTTACTCACAAGTACCAGACAACCCCAGAAAAACCTAAAATCAATTATGACATTCAAATCAGAACACAAAGTTCCCATGGACCTGTGCCCAGAAGTTGTTCCTGTGGATGCCCAGAAGTGTTTTGGTCTGAGGACCAAACAGTTGCCCAGGTTCTGTAATAACACAGTAACACCCTGTTATTATCCTATAAAACACAGTTACTGTGTTTTTGTATACCAAAATTCTGTTGCTACCTTACCCATCATTTTGGAGTTTTGCTGTAAGCATTTAGTGTTTACTAACCACTCTGCTCTGCCAGCCATTGCCATTATCCCACTTTTCTGTCCTTCACCTTTGACTGGTTTAATTGGCCTCGATGAGAATATAATTGATGATGACTAGGATGAAAATATAACAGCTCATAAAGAGGCACCAAGAGCACATGCACTAGAAGATTTGCGTCAAGCATTCAATCTTTTGTGAATTGATGAACATTTCCAGAATGGTGGCCCACCCCAAGAAGGCTGGAAGAGGCACCAGGGCACCACAAGATCCGGTCTCACTTTGTAAAGTGAGGTACCAATCAAACTCTCAGGCCAGTACGTAGCTCATATCTTGAGCTGTGTTTTAAAATGCTGATCAGCATTTTAATCAGCATCTTCAGCTGCCAGAAACGCAGCTGCTGAGAAGTCAGCTTCTCCTCTAGCTGATTGATCATCCTAAGGATCTTCCTTCTGCCTCTCTGTCCTCCCCATAGCGTACCCTGCCCCTGTGTATTTAACTTGTGGGCCTTTCATGACTCGCTAACCTTCCAGGGGCACATCCTCCAGAGACAGCAGGGTGTGCCTGTGGTACCTGTAAGCACAGTTTAGAGATCTCTGCTAAACTGTTCCATGTCCTTCTTGCTACAGCTAGGTTACCTATCAGCTGAGAGAGACCAGAGGAGAAAACACCTTCTCTAAGTTTCCCGAGAACTCCTCTGGCACCAGTTTACCGGTGAGAGTCATCAGGAAAAACATACCGGCAGTAGGTAAAGCAGGAACCAGAATCAACTTCTTCCTCTCCCTTTCTCCCTCCTGTCCCTACCCATAGCTGATTTTTCTTTGGTGGACACACAAGCCAACAAGGAGTTCTGGTATGCTCCAGCCAGGACTCTGATCTAGGTAAGCCGGAGGCTAGATCTGGAGGGTACAAGAAAGCTTAGCACAGCCATACCTCGTATGCCAACTCACACAGCAGAAGCTGTCTGCAGAATCTGTTCACATCTACAGCGTGTGCCGAGCGGGAGAGGAGAGCAGTGAGAAGTATAGAAAGGCATTGACAGCAGCTTTATCATTTTTATTTTTAATGGAGAGCAGTTTGGCCCATCCCAAACTGCAGGAACACCAGAAGGAAAGGATTAGCAAGGGTATAAAGTCTGTCAACACAAACTAAAATTAATCCTGGCAAGGAAGGGTGAATTCCCGCTTCCAACCTCAAACTCAGTGATATTTCAGCTCGCTACAGCAGACATTGTCTGGGAGACTGTGGGACACCTTAGCATCCTTTACAGTAGATAGCTTAAAGCCAGTGAAGGATTCATTTGTTTCAACTGGTATTTGCAAAGGACTATGAAGAGGTAACTGAAATACTTGTCAAGGAGGGAGCACTTAGAGCTATGGTGCAGGGCTGGGGGCAGTCACTTGCAATTTTTTAAAACCATTTAGACAGCTAAAATCAGAGGGTGTACAGAGCTAGTGAACAGGTATGTTCCATTGCACTGCAAGAAAATAAAATACACATCTATGAGGCAGGGTCAAAGCAGACTGACAGCACAGAGGTGCCCGGTGCTGGTCCTGCTTTGCTGCCTCTTACATCAGCTAAAGCCGGGACTCATCCCTAGAGAATTCAGCAATCGTACCTTGTGACACTGGGGCACCAACTTGCCCTATTTAACATTACAAAATAGATGTAAACTGTATCTTTAGGAAATCGTGCCATTTGCTATTGACAAAGATCAAAGCGTGACTTCTGGGTCACATGTAAAAATCTCTAAACAAAACCTTATACCAGCTAAGAAGCGCACGAGTAAGCTGCAATTGCACTGTTTGAAGCGAGTAAACAAGAGCAACTTCTTGCTGCTATTTCATAATGTTTTTAATAAGCAACCATTAGAAACACTGGATTTTTCACTGAAAAGGCAAGAGAACCATGTTTCGTTAAGACCATTACTTTATGTAATCAGAAACAGCACCAACTAGATCAAAGTTATGGCTCTTTATTGATTAGTCCTCGGTGTGTGTTTAATCAGTGACCGGCCTATTCCAGGTGGACTGAGGATAGTAAATTAACACAGACAGTCATCTGTTCTTGGAAATATCACGTTGTCGGACATTAGGATGTTCTTTAACTGAAGTGCAGTGTTTTTAAAGTGAATTCACATGACCGTGGTCTAAATTATCAGCAAGCAAAGGATTACAGATGTGCTAGTTAACAACTAATGAACAAGCAAACAATAACTTTTTGTATTATATAATTATACTCTTAGCCTTGATGGTAACTTTAGTCCTTTCTTTTCTTACAGTTATTCTCTGTAGCTAATGAAACCAGAGCATACCTTTGATTGAGTTTATTAGGCTCTGTATTGCTGTTTCTATGTTGTTTCAGTTATAAGATTTCTGTTGAATAGGAAGACCCAGCAGGGATTGTAAAAGTTCAAACAGCCACAAAAAGCGAAAAAAATCAGTCTTAGTCCCTTTTAAACAGCTTTACTCTCAACAAGATGTTCTCCATGTTCATGTGTTTTGAAGACAGGTCCACCCTCTATTTTCAAAGGCAATGTAGCCGATCCACAGAAAAAGTTCACCCAGGTTTTATCAATCTGTGTTACAATTCCCGTATCAGAAAGCCACTTCGATTACCCTGGCCATCAGCAGGCCAGTGCACTGTGCAGTCTGTGTGTTTGTAAAATACCTATGGCCCAGACTGCAGATCGGCACTCTCACACAAGGATCGGAAAAGCTCATTGTCCGCCTGACAGAAGACCCAGGACTCTTGTTCCAGGAATCAGCTTTCCAACATTACATGGCATCAGCACAAAGGCAGGTGGGCAGTACGATCAAGGCCAGGCTGACACAGCGCCCTGACCTGTGTGCACTGCAGGTCTGTAGATGTTTGGCTCTCCCTTCACGTTTGCCAAGCCCGTGCTCACCATCCTGCACATGAGAGAAGCCTGGACCTGACGAGGTTCATGCCTGTATTTGTATAGGATACTCAGAGCCTATCATTAATCAAGCTGGAACAGGTGCTCTTATGATGGTAAGGGAGATCATGGATGCCACATTCTCTCTTTTCCCCATAGAAAATGCAATTCTCCGTGAGTTCAAGGGCAGGGACCCTTCACCCCCAAGCCCTTCTTGCCTGCTCCTAGGAATCCTGCACGCTCTCAGCTGGTGCAGTCTCACAACCTAACTGGATTTATAACATGTCTTTGCTGTCAGCTGAGTTCTGCTTATATTGCAAATGCAATATGTGCAACTCGTTTGCAGCTGGGGCTTTTTTTTTTCTTAACCTTTACAGAGGAGTTTCCTTTTGTAATCTTTCTTGTTAGTTTTTAAAGGGAAGTGCCTCAAGTCAGAAGAAAGTTTTGGGAATTGAGACGTTCATTCCAGTAAACTCTTAGAATTTCAC
Source organism: Sagittarius serpentarius (assembly GCA_034782735.1). NCBI lineage: Eukaryota > Metazoa > Chordata > Aves > Accipitriformes > Sagittariidae > Sagittarius > Sagittarius serpentarius. Next base: position 20,871,759 of record JAVKLA010000005.1, on the reverse strand, counting down.
ATTCCAGCGAAAAAGGCAGGGCCTTTGTGACTTTGATTGTCTTTGAGGGCTAGAAACAGGCTTTTTGCATGTAAGTGAGGCCAGAATGTAGTCTTTATTTGAGAACTTGTTTGGTACTTCTGAGACAAGAGGATTTTTTAAGTTCCTTGGAGTTTCAAGCTTTGGGACATATTACTGCTAACACTACACCAGCCTGCTCACCACCTGTTCCCTGGAGGACATCGCAACAACTACTTAACCAAGAAACATCACCCAAACCGTCCAACACCTCGTGGATTTGCACACAGCTTAATCAAGACACAGTGTGGACTAATTTTTCTGCTGTGATAGGGGTATCCACACAAGCTCCCAGCACGAGAGCTGGTTATCACTCCTACCCTTGCCACAGTGACACTAGGGAAGGGTATTCAAACATTCCATAGCCTGACAATGGCCTACACAGGTGGGGAGTATCATCACTGTTCTGCAGTTCAGGAGCTAAGATAGAGCCTGTGTGGACTGACCTGCATGACAGGGAATCTGAGGCTGAGCAGGGATTCAACCTGTTGTCCTAGGCTTATGGTCGCGTTCTGGAGGGGATTTTTTTCTTGCCTGGCTATGTAGTAACATGGAGTACCATACTTCAGACATTAAAAAACCCGCAAAGTGATGATAAAAACTCTCCCAGAACAAAATCCTCGTACCCTTATGGGCAAAATCCTTTCTCAGGGAAAGCGTACTACCTGGCTGTTACTAAGAGAACAAAATCAAAGGGACAGTTACACTGACTCAGCCATACTGAGGAGTTTTCAGCAAATATTAAATTTAATGTAATCACTTCTAGGGCAGTGCTTTGGCTTAGGGCAAAGGAAGATGGGAACAGGAAACTCTGAAATTGAAAAGCCAGCCCTTCAACTGACATAAACCAGCTGGGTGAATTTGCACCAGTCAAGGTGACAGCACTATTAATAATATAGGCAGCACTTCATTTGGAAATCAAAGGAACGGTGGATGTATGATTAGCAAAGTACCTGTAAATCCTGTCTGAATAGAGGGGGGAGCTATGTTTTGTCTTATAAATCAGAATCTTAGTTGCTGTGGTAATGTTCCTTGTGTAACTTGTCTACGTAAATGAAACTCAATCTCTGTCGTCTCAAGCGACAGAGGATTATAGAATAATGAAAACAAAACTAAACTAAAAGAACCCAGTCAACTGAAGCCTTACAATGAAAACTGTAAGTAAAATTTAGGTTTAAAAATAGTTGCTACTATTTTATGGGTACTAGTTTATGGGAACACAAACAGATTTGCTCTTTTTGTTGTTTTCATTTCACTAAGGAAAACAAACTTTGGAAATACTTTACAACTGGAAAACATGGCATTGATGCTAAAACAATCGAGCAGCTGTGCCTGTCTCCTGCACCTGCCTCTGGCGCCTTGGGTAGATGTCTTAGAGAAAAAACATAGAGGTGCTGACTAACAGCTGATGGAGAAGGCGGCCAGGGATGGCGATGAACAAAGGCTGAGGTGGAGTATTATAAGATTATGGGGCAGATTTGAGGCCAGATAATAGACCGATCTCACAGTATCGATGGCACATAGTAATTTTCTTTCTTTAAAAACTACAAGGCAGTTGAAACCCATCTATCCTCAGTACTCTGGAAAGAGCAAAATAGAGACATTCATAGTTCAGTAAATAGCACTACACCACAGCCCATGTTTTACTGACTTTATCACCACATGTAAAGTGTTGCACAAACAGATTGAGCCAGTGCATAATAAAGCAACAGCTTTGTCCTGAGTGTAACTACCACCCTACAGTAAACAACCCTGGTGTAATCATGAAATATTATGGAGCCCTGGGAACAGTTTTTGGAAGACACAACATAGCACTTTTTCCAAGTGGCTGAAGCTGTTGGCTGTGGCACGGCACTAGTTCAGGTCCCTCAGGGAAATCCGTCTGCTTCCCGACGCTTATGTCTTTCTCGGCTAAAGAGAGGCCAAAAAAAGCAACAGCAAGTGGACAAATGTCAGGATTGTGTAATCAACCACCTTATGATGTGTTCTTTTTTCCCTCTTCAGCAAAGAACTAGGGAAATTAATATAATGTATGCAGGTCATCAGGGAATGTGTTACTCCTCTTGGTAGAGGACATGGATTTAACTGTGTCTTACTAATGTAGGATTTCATAGGCCATGTCTAACCATAGAGCTATGCTGACATGTAACTGAATCTTTAACAGAAAAAGAAAATCCCTCTACTGCACCCCTTTGTAAAAGGCAAAACTTCCTGTCTTCATAGTGCTTACCCAAGATGCCTGTGTTGCACTGATTGGCATTTGCTATTAATCATTGAATTATCTCTCCACCTAATTACTTACCTCTCTGACTAATTGTATCTAGGAGGCCAGTAAATACAAGGTAGCGAAGCTTGTATCTATTTACCTCATATTTGCACCTGACTAGTACTTTAAACACGGACTCCTCCCACGGTTGTGCTGACATGGCATAACATGCTTTGCCATCGGAACCGGATCAAGAAGCTGGCTCCCTTCAGATTGTGCCGGCGGTGCCACCCATGCCTTTCTCACCTTGGGATGCAAAATTCTCTGGGTGTCCCTAAATGCTGGGATCGGCTAATGGCTCCGTCTGACAGACGCGGACTTCCTGAGAAGAGCTGTACGCACGGGCAGCGCTCGAACCCATGTCTGAGCGGTCGGCAACTGTTTCCAGGTGAACTTCAGACTGTTGATTTTGAATCTGCAACTTAGAGGCAACTGGAGGTTATGTCTCTGCTGCCCCACACAGAATAGAGAAGTGGAGGCAGAAAAGTATAGGCTTCCCTTCTCTCCTTCTCTGTCATTTGCATTGGAATACATACAATGAAAGAGACCCCTGGAGCTGTGTATAACCTAAATTCTGACTGAATGGAGGAAATTAGCATGCTGCAACATCTCACAGCTGAGAACAGCAGAAATGCTGGCAATGGAGCCAACACGGACAAGAGGAGCTATCTAGCAGAACTGCCTCCACCTTTGACTGATTATAAAACCTTCCCATACCCCCAGGTCCAACAGAGACTAGCTTGTTTGGATGCTTGTTGAAGGGGGAGGTGGGTGGCATTTCTGAGCGTGCTATATGGAGTACAGCTTTTTTTCATCTATTTTTGAGGCAGTTGGAGGAAGTATGAGCTAAAGGCAAAAGACCGTGGGGGAAAATATTTGTAGAAAACATTTTGTATAAGCTTACAACATTTTTTTAAATTTATGAGACAAGAAAGCAGAGACGTAGATAAGTGGTAAAGCTGCATTATCAAAATGTTACTAGGTAAACATAGTAAGAAAAATGCTGTGAAATGAAGAATCAGCTGGCTTTTTTAACATAGAAGAGATCCCTGCCTCAACCCACTGCCAACATGCTTCAGGGCTCAAAGCTGCACATAACTCTGAGCTCCACAACTCATCCCGTTTGTCCTTGCTTCCAGACTGCCAGAGTGCAGGTCAGTTCATGGTCAACAGTACTGGAGGCAGCTGACACATCCAAAAGAATCAGAAACGACACCTGATCTTCATCCATCATTGACAAAGGATTATCAGCCAACACAAATATGTGCTGTGACTTCTGTATCAAGTGGTTTGTAAATAACTGTGCATTATGGACGGGATTTCAAGTGAGCTCAGTGTTGCCCTATCCAAAAAGAAAAGCAGACTAGAGCTAAAGTAGAGCACTAATGTGTGCTGACATGAACTTATGCAAATTCAGTGCTCATAGCATATGGAGAGTAGGATTATCTGGCCATCTACTGAAGGATCCGGGATCTGACAGAAGGATTTAGGACCAATTTCCTACAGAGCAGAGAGATTTAAGGAAACAGCTAAGATGAAAGTGATGTATGTCATTGTGTGGAAGAGTGTCTGGTTTTAAACTTGGGTTTATTAGGCATACTTGCTGTGTGAAACAAGTTCAGAAACACTAAGTTTCAGTCTCTCAAATCAACGGTCATAGAGAATTTTCATATGGCACAATAATTCCCCATGACTTTGGGATATTCTCTGTGTTATTTGGTCCAAACAAAGCTATTGTAATTGCTGTGAACAGAGAATAAGGGAAGGGCTGTTCTTTGCACAGGGACAGGGAGGCAGCTCTCTTTGTGTGTGCCTCTGCTTTAACATCAGGGCCCAGAGAAAAATATATGACAGGGCCCAGAGAAAAATATTCCCCAGACTGGTAACCCTAACCGCCTCCTCATACTCTACTGTCCTCAGTCCCTTCTGTCCCGGGTCTCAAATCCCCCAGTCCTTTCTGCCTAAAAACTCCTCCAAACACCTTCTGTGTTGAGGGTCTGCTCCCATGTTGTCCTTTTCCAAGGTCTCTTCCATTCCAGAGCACCTTCCTCCCATACCAAAGCCGTTCATCTTCCTCCCCAGCTCTCCTTGCTTAGATTTACTTCATCTCTGACAATTATTTTCCCATACCTTTCACTAACCCAATCTCCCTGTTCCTCCAGAGCCAGTCCTTGCCATCCTCAGACCTCCAAACTAGCGATATAAGGCCTTCCTAATCCTTTTTGAACTCCAACACCTCCTCCCCCACCTGTGACCATTCTTCACCAATCCCTTTATCAAGTATTTCCCCAGACCTTAAGTTCCCCCTCTATTCCCAATTCCCGTTTCCTCTCCTGCAGCCCCTGAGCTCCACACTCTCAGCTCACTATTCCCATCGTGGTTCCCATCTCCTGAATGGTGCTGTTCATTCATTACCCTCCTGTTGACAGCCACACGTCAGTACTACCTTCCCATCAACGTCTCATCTACCTCCAGCTGAGCCCTCCCCTTCCTCAGGTCATCCTCAGAAAAACTACCTGGAGATCCTGGACAGCAGCTTCACTCATCAGAAATCAAACTAGGCAGGACACTGAGAGTAGAGGAAGATATGTATAGTCTAGCTGAAGGTGGTGTACATAAAAGCTTAACTTTTATTGTTATTTTATTGCTATTATTTTTAATCAATAACCTGAAAGTTCATTCAATTCACTTTCTTTACATTAAAAAAATTCCTGGACATGAAATTGTCATCAAGAATAGATAGGAGGACAGGAAAAACATAAGGATGAAAATAAATACTTTACAAAGTAGAAAATGTCACTAATTGTTCTTTAAGAAATGCAGAATGGAATTAGTAAACGCTATACATTTTTGTTATTAGGTAGTTACTTGAGCCTAAAAAAAACCCTCTACACTTCCATATACTGTTTAATTACATATCTATTCCTATTTAGTTCTGAAATATTCACAATTAGTGTTTATATACCTTAGTCAGTACCAACAGATTCATCTTAAATTCACAAAACAACTTACAATTAAAATATACTTATTTCTGATTTACATGAGAGTAATTATGTTGTAATTAGAGATGGAAACATATAATAAAATAAAGTTTCTTGCTGTTATGTCAGAATAATTACAGGGCAGTTAAAATTCTGCTTTTGGTTACATCTTCATTAAATTCTACTGACCAAGGAAAGAAAAATAAAATTGGAAAGAAATGAATGGCAATTCCAAAACTCCTGTCTTACCAATACCAAACAAAACAAATCTAAGAAGTTTTCAGTCACGTTATAACTCTAGAACCAATGACTTCTGGCTGGGAACTGGAACTAGCTCAGAAATAGATGTTCATAGGCGTACTTCTGTCCAAGAATGAAGTGTACATTAATGTCTGATACAGCTTCTTTTTTTTTTTTTTAACCCAGTTTCCACGGACAACTGAAACCGTAGTTTTGTGTATCCGTAGAGCTGACATGGACTGAGCAATTCAAAGTCAGTCTAATTTATAAGCATGATTACGTTTCCTAAAGGGCATATTCTCTGTCCCTCTCAGTTGAGAAGCGCGATCCAGCGGGCGTGAGCACACCATGTAAAATGCATACCTACAAGATTACACTTCCTACTCTGCATTGAAGCATGAAACCACTTGAAAAGTCTTTTCCAGAGTTGCCAAAAGGGGTGTGCTTCTCCTTTTGTGGTCTATTCTACAGCCCTAACCTCCAGGTAAGCTGGGAACAGCAGAAGCAGGCAGTTCCCTCTCTCCAAGACCCCAAGGATGCTCACTACAACTAGGAGGGCAAGAAGCTGCATGTGTCAGGCAAAGATGGGGGCACCGTGGGGATGACTGCGATGCAGGGTATCAGAAAAAAGAGCTCAGAGTGTCTAAGCATTTTGACCTGAGAGGTCTAGCAATGAATGTTAAGGCAAAAGTGAAATAAGAGACAGACTGTATGAAATGGCAGGGGATCAGAGAGCTTCTGGGAGTGGAAGGAGACCTCCTAGAACAGAGGCACTGGAGAATAATCCTGACCCTTTGGTTTTTCCTGTGATGTGTTTCTGGAACAGCTTAATCTGGCACCAATTGAAGCATGATCCCAATCTTGTGCCGTGAGCAAGGATAGCACTTTACTGGAGAGGCTAATGGAAGAAAAAAGAGAGATATACATTTTAATTGCTTTTACTCAGTCAACCCCAGGGCAAAAGCATTTGTACCCAAATTGTCTCGCATGTTAAGTAGTAAAGTCACTCTAAAACACAAATTCTTGTACTTATGATTTTGGTTATGTAAGATATAGTACATTATAATGTGCTAATGGCTATGAAGGCACTTTATGGTTAATGGATTTTGTTGTATCCCCCTTTCTACAACCTACCGAATGGTCTGCCAGGAGCAAAACTTTGGAATGTCCAACCCTAGATTTTAAGGTTGTGGTGGGTTGATCCTGGCTGGACACCAGGTGCCCACCAAAGCCGCTCTATCACTCGCCTCCTCAGCTAGACAGGGGCAGAAAAATATGACAAAAGGCTCCTGGGTCCAGATAAGGACAGGGAGATCACTCACCAGTCAACTTCATGGGCAAAACAGACTCAACTTGGGGAAATTAGCTTAATTTATTACCAATCAAATCAGAGTAGGGTAATGAGAAATAAAAGCAAATCTTAAAACACCTTCCCCTCACCTTTCCCTTCTTCCCAGGCTTGACTTTACTCCTGATTTTCTCTCCCTCCTCCCCTCCAGCAGCGCAGGGGGACGGGGAATGGGGGTTGGGGTCAGTCCCTCACACATTGCCTCTGCCGCTCCTTCCTCTTCAGGGGCAGGACTCCTCACTCTGCCCCTGCTCCGGCCTGGGGTCCCTCCCATGGGCGACAGTCCTCCACGGACTGCTCCAGCGTGGGTCCCTCCCACGGGCTGCAGTCCTTCAGGCACAGACTGCTCCAGCACGGGTCCCCCGCGGGGTCACAACTCCTGCCAGCAAACCTGCT
>JAVKLA010000005.1:20831820-20864371 GCA_034782735.1 Sagittarius serpentarius | reverse complement strand
CACCGGGGTCTTCCCCACGGGCCACAGGGGAATCTCTGCTCCGGCGCCTGGAGCACCTCCTCCCCCTCCTTCTGCACCGACCTTGTTGTCTGCGGAGGTGTTTCTCTCACATGTTCTCACTCCTCACTCCCACTGCAGTTTCCATCGCGCAGGTTTTTTCCCCCTTCTTAAATCTGTTATCCCAGAGGCGCTGCCACCGTCACTGATGGGCTCGGCCTTGGCCAGCGGCGGGTCCTTCTTAAAGCCGGCTGGCATCGGCTCTGTCAGATACAGGGGAAGCTTCAAGCAGCTTCTCACAGAAGCCGCCCCTGTAGCCCCCACTGCTACCAAAACTTTGCCATGCAAACCCAACACAAAAGCATTTATCCAAGACATATGAGCATCAAGTTTCATTTTCCTCCTCAGCCAGTGGGAATTCAAACCCATTTCTCTTCTTGTTTTTGTATTAAGTAGTCACTGGATAAAGTCAACAAACATTCCTGGAAATGGTAGCCAGAATCAAGAAATCTTTCTCCTCCCTGTGATATTTATTTTATAGCCCTAATTTTCAGGATTGAGCCTCCTGTTGTGACCTCTTTTTTATTTTGTTAGTCTTTTTTTTTCCCCTGTGACATATTCCAGCTTCAACTGAGGAAGATGCAATAAGAACTACAGAACAACCTGCATCTGAAGAGTTCTGATGCTCAACTGAAAAATGACCAACTTCACTTTGAACTTTCTCAGTTTAGCCAAGGAAGGCCCAGAGACCAAATTTCACAATTTTTGCAAGTATTAGAAATGCTATCTTATCATATTATGAAGAAATTAAAAAATTCCCTTCTGTTTCCTTCAAAAAAATACACATAGCTGTGTTTTTCAAGCAGCACACTGTTCTCCATGTTTGCTAGGAATGTTCTGAGAATATTTCACAAGTTAAAGACAGACTTACGGGAAAATTCCCCTGAAACCTGATCAAGTGTTGAATCAGCTGCTGAGCTTCTCATACTGGCGCAATCTGAGATGGGCTGCACAGAACTGAATTCTCATTATAGTAACATTTAACATCAAACAAAGAGGCCCCTGGTGAATTTAGGTATCTATATTGGGTTAGCTGCAGCTGAGCAGGGGATTTGGGGATCATAATTACACCCAGCTACACCCAAGTTTCTCCAAAACTTCCTCAACTCTTTATTGGATCAACGCCAATTCTTTTTGCGGTTCTGCCTTTGTTTTGATTTTTCTTAATTTTTTGTTTACTGTCAGTGCTCAAGAATCTCTTCCAGATCATTCTTGGAAACACATGATGTTGAAGTGTTTTTCTCCTTTTGCTCTCCATACTTGGACAGGAGACAGTGGTTCAATAACCTAAGAAGGCTTTATAGAAGGGATTATGAGATGCTGTCACAGCAATTTACCAATTCCTAATGAATAGTCGTGCTGTCCCCTCCCAAAAGCCAGAAAATCATGATGAGGCAAGAAAAACTCTGCAACTGGCTAGAGGAGAGAGAAAGGAGACCCCCTCCCCTTGCCAGAACACTTTTCCATAGCGAGGAAAGGATCACCAGTCATTGGACTGACTCCATCTATCATCCTCTGTCAGGGGAGCACACGAGGACAGCGCAACTTCCTCTCCACGTGCCCAGGGGGCCGGGATTCCCTCATGTCCTCAGGCCGAGACCTGCAGCCTTTCTATGCAAAACTATTCCAGCTGGGATGTGGTTTTGACAGTTGGATTGACAACTGTCCACTGGGAAGTGACTGGGATGTCAAAGCTGTTATGCAAAGGGTGACAAAGAGCTGTCAGATACCCATTGTCTTCGATTTCTGTATCTAAGTTTCTTCCAGTTTACACAATATTTGAACTGTGAAATATCATGTAATTGCATACTTCCTAAGTGAGGAAAATTGTTATTTTTCTCATTTTTGTTCCATGTGCTAGAATCTCCTTCCTGTACTCTTTTCTTACACCTCCAAGCCTTGTAATAGTAATTTAAAAGTTGAGTAACTAACACTGAAAATAGTGGACCAAATTCATTCCAACTGTCGCATACACATTAGGGAACTTATATCTGGGGCAGATTTGACCCTCCTATTTAAAGTTTTAAACTGGAAGCTGCAAAACAGCTTTTATAGCAGCCCCCACACTGACTAGCAAACTTCTGAAATAAAGCTGCAAGTCTTTTAAAAATCTGTTTTGCCTAAATGGCACCTTTCAGAGAGGTAATTGTTTTCGAGACTAAAACCAACAGTGTGAGTAAACATTACACCGGGATATATCACCAGAGTCCCCATTTCTTAATCTGCTTAAAACCTAAAGAAAACTTTTAAGTGGTACCTCCCTGAAACAGAAACTAAATAATCTCCACAACAATCATCACTTACTTCTGTAATACTTTCCAAAATAAATAAATAAGGAAATATCTATCAGAGCCATGATGAGCTGCGAAGTAATTTTCCATTTGCTACCTCCCCAAACAGGATTCTGGTGCTTTTCCAATAAAAGTTAAATTAAATGTTCTATAAATCTCTGTGAATGGTTTGCTTGCATTTCAATACAAGAAAGATTTCTTCAGTACTAGTCATGAGAATAGGCCGGCTTTGCAGTGACCACTTCAGATAACACCCAAATCGCTCACCTTTTGCTTCTGATTCAGGTAACACGGACCCAGCAGTGCCCTGAGCGCCTTACTGCCCAGCTGATTCCCTGACTAAAGGGCTTGTTGCAAAGGTGTTCCACAGCTCGTTGATAGCTTCTACACAAATTGCAGACCTATCCTCTCCAGAAAGACCTGTCCTCTTGCTGCTGTTCAGCTGGGTTGAGCAGAGGTCTGGGGTGGCAGGAACCAGCGGGTGAGCCATGACAACTATTCAGGAGGTGAGCAAATTTGGTCACTTAAAACTACGCTTGTGCTTTGCTAGACAGAAGATTCAAAGGCTACCAACAGGACCTGAGAATTAAAGCCGGTTTATCTAGCAGCCACATTTTTTACCACATGACAACTGAAGGCCTGCCCTGATCTATCTGTTGGCTGTTTGCACTGATCAACGCACTCTGAGACTTATGTGGTGCAAAGAGCTCTGCTGTTAATTAAAATTTTCCTTATATCAGTCCTGGAGCATGGTCTCCTATTCTGTGTTAGTGGCAGCCAGAGACTGGGCCAACAGCGGGCTGAAATGGGAGGCAGGAGTGGGAAAGTCGTAGACAAAGTATCACCGGGAACCGAGCGTGGTGTTATGTGCAAAGCATGACCACACATGCAAAACGCTGATTCTGTCTAAACCCATAAAGCCTGACTTAAGCTGATTTAGCTCCCTCTTTTCTGCTCCTTGCTGAGTCATCACAAGGCTTTCTTGTCCAGGATTAGACCTAATCTTTCTGTGACATCACCCTTTACACTGAGTAATGTATAAAGTGAGGGCTGGACACCGGTCACAATAGCTTCCACAGATTTGTAAGTCACAGCATACATAAAGCTGTTTTTTCCTGCCTGTGTCATAAAATATCAGGTTTTTGTTTTCTTTTTCTAATTTCTACACAACAGCATGATGTAATTTGTTCTACTCTGGCATTTTTTACAAAGTAATATGTAGCACAGACCAACATTTGTAAAAATCATGACATTTTGTATTTTCTACAAAATAATTGTATTTCTGCTATAACCCCTAAACTTTCAAAAAAAAAAGGTCCTTTCACATATTAAGCTGAGGTTCATCTACCTTAATTCTGACATCTGGAAGTCCATCACTTGATGTAGAGGCCCTACTTCATGATACCTTTATTCTTCTTCCTCTCTTCATGCTTCCATTGCTCATTTTCTCATTTTACACCCCTACTTTTCCTGTGATTGCCGCTTTTTCTCCATAAGTCCTCTTGCTTCAAGATTCTCTTATTCCTCTCTTATGGCTCCAGCATACACTTCTTCTTTCTTTCCCTTTGGTCACCTTCCTCCTACATTTTCCCCTTCTCCTTTGATGTCCCAGCTCCCCTACTATCCCTCTCTGTCCCTTTCCACCTCCTACTTCTTCTGGCCTTTCCTTTCTCCTTCTCTGCAAGAATCTCTTTCCCATTTCCTCCTTCCTCCATTCCCACCTGCCCTTCTGTGTATCATTTTTCCTCTCTGATGTTTCTTCACTCTCATTGCTCTCATTCCCTCGTTCCAACCTGCTTCTTCTAAGTCCCTACACCTCTTACCGTTTCTAACTCTTCTTGCTGTACCATTTGGCTTTGCTCGGTTTTTCTGATGGCTTCCTTTCTTCTTCTTTCCTCCCCATTCTATAAAAGATTGGCCATTGTTACAGGTTTTACAAATTCTGTGTGAACCCAAAGAAGAAAAGTACCTGTCCTTTAAATTGCAGCTATTCAAAGCCCCCGAAAAGACATCCTGAAAGGCGTCACAGCTCTTTGGCATCGCTAGACCATCACTAAAATACAATTTTGAGTTTAGGTGGAAGGATAGTACTTCCTTGTTTCTGGTCTTCAGGTCAGGATAAGACCTTGCTATGTAACCTCCCACCTGTGCAACCAGGTTTTCTTTGGAAGGAGTGTTTATTGTGCTTCAAATGGTCCTTCAGTCTGGACAACAGACTAGGACTGCATCCATTCAGCAGAACACATGGACACAGCAGCACTTTCCAGTTCATGGAGGAAGCCAGGCTGGGGGAAAGGAGGGTGGACCTCAGGTAGGTTGTGTTTTGTTTTTCTCTGAGTTGTACAGTTAGTTCTGCTTGTTTCCCACCATACTGACTATGTACAGGCAGTGTACATACGTCCTGTGCACTGTATGGCAGCGTACAGGACACAGAAGATATCACAGTTCTTGCTTGAAAGTATTCAAGTGATAAAAAGACAAACCAGTTATCTGAAGACCAGGGAAGGGAGAAGCAAAAGGTACTATGAGCCATGTATGTCTGGAGTTGAGCAGTTTCCCCTTTTGAATGGGCCAAATCAGTTAAGAAGCAATTCTTTCAATGCTGCAAAGACTGGAAGGCTGCAAAACCTGAAAGGCTAGAGCAACACTGGCTTTGCATTCAGACTGCTATAGAAAACAATGCAGTAATAGAGGGATTTCACCTACTAGGGCCACTCTGCACTCTGTTGCTCCATTTGGAAGCTCTAACTCCTCTAGCCATTTTACAGGGTCAGTCTTTTCTCACTGGGGAAAATATTCTTGATTATCTTTGCAGCAGCCTTAATGTGAGAAAGAGTAGAGTCCCACCCACAGCAACCATTAGGAACCGATGCCTGTCCTCCATTTCAGCATTCTCAGGCACAAAGAGAATTGAATTTTTCTCTCTTAATTCCCATTCTTATGCTAACTGTTAGGTTATTACAATCTGCAGGATGAAACTGATTTTTTTTAAAATACAGTTTGGCACCACGATATATTTTTAAGAGTGTTTTCCTAAGCCAGTTATGGTTATCACCCAGAAGCAATAAGACATAGATCCTCAAAAATATTTACGTTCCTAAATCCCATTTATTATGGTATGAACTTCACACGAATTGGAAAGGGCCCAGTCTACCCAATTTTTAACAATCCCAGCTCCACTAGAGTCAAAGAGTAAATAGATGTAAAGGATAAGGGTAAGGTCTGAGACGTAAAAATCTCTGGTCACCAGGGCAGGATCAATTCAACTTATCCAGGGTAAAACCAATGAAAAAAGAATTGCTGTGCAAAGAAAGAATCAAAGAGCAAAGAGAAGTCTCAGGCTAGAAAAGAGCAGTATGTAGGTGACATGGCAAGACTTTTTCCTTTCATACTATGTAAAAGCCAAGGTGGCAATAGAAGGAGCTATGCAGAAAAAAATTTAAAGCTGTAGATCCTGCACTAACAATCAGTCAGAAGATTGTCTTCTGAACACAGTCCTCTGTCTCCTACACTGTCAGTTCTTGGCACAAAGGCTGCAACCACAAGGGATCTACAATGCTCAGGGCTGATGAGATTCCAGGCTGGAAACAGCAGCCTGAGGAGTGATCTGTAAATTGTCTAAATGATACTTGCAGATTTCTCAGCTGAAAGATCTCAGCACCCCCTCAACACAGTATCGCCACTTTGAAGTACAACAACTCTCAAAACATATCGGACAAATGGCAGCTCTGAACATGCAGACAAGTCTGAAAATGCAGAGCAGTTCCCAACAGCAACCAGCAAACCCAGGAGAAAAGCAGCTGGGAAACCTAGGAACCAGAGAGTTGGTAATCCCATATTACTCCCAAGTATCTTGGGTGGACACCGGTGCTGCACTTTTCAGTCACAGCTCAGACTCTCCTCTGGGCAGATGGAGTCACCTCTTTGAACAAGAGAGTGAGCACATCCCTTTTTCTACGGCCTCTTCAGTTGAAAAGCTGTCAATCATCCCTCAGCCCGCTGGCACCACTCTGCCTAATGCAGCCCAGGTCCTGCTTGCTCCAAGGACACATAGATGAGATGACTCATGATCAGCTTGGTATCTATAAGGACACTCAAGTCTTTTTCTGCCAAGCTGCTTTCCAGCTGGTCAGCCTCAAGTCTGTGCTGGTACTTGGGGTTGTTCCTTCCAGGTGCAGGACTTGGCATTTTCCCATTCTTCATGTTCATTAGATTCCTGTTGGCCCATTTCTCCAGCCTGGTGAGGTCCCTCTGGATGGCGGAACACCCACCTGGCCTATTAACCACTCCCCCCAGTTTTGTATCATCTGCAAACTTGCTGAGGGTGCATCCTGTTCCATCATCCAGATGCTTAATGAAGGGACTAAAAGGTGTTGGCCCCAGCATTGACCAACTGTTGGCCTGATGTACGTTTCATCCCCCGGCCCCTCTTAGAAACATTTTGTTGATCCGTATGACCTCTATCAAACTTAATGAAAATCACGTGGATAAAAATCTGTAATACTCTAATTCTTCAGCCGCTGTCCTTTGGTTTTCAAAGAAGCATATAGAAATTTGATTGGAAACTTTTGGCTGATTTTAATGGGAGTCATAAGTCTTAATTCAGAGGTCATTTCAGAGGATTTGTGAATATTATTTTCTTAAACTACTTGAGAACAAGCTTAAACTTTTCTTAAACTACCTGAAAGCTACCTGAAACTAGTCTGAAAACAGAGCTGCCAGGACAAGTTGTAATTAACTGTATTGATTTTAGTATTGAAAGATTACTGGACTTTGACTGACTTTTTAGTGCAAATAGTTATAACAGTACTCAGCAAATTCCTTGTTGTGATCCTTCAAAACGAGCTCTGATCTATGACTAGGCTTCCCAAGTATGGTGATAATACAACTGATTAAGTAATAGCAATACTGAAGCAAATTCATTTGGAGATACATTACTTTAAATCGCTTTAGAGTCTACTGCTATTCCTCAGCATGTTTTTCCTAAAGAGTTATTTGGACTTTCACTCAACTCAGCATCCCCCAAAGTGAGTAAGCCTCCAGATGGTCTCTTCTTTGAGGTGGCTAAGATATTTTCACTGGGAGGGGGTGCGATTTCTTTCAGACTGCATCTGTGAGACATTTAGGAAGTTATATTGGTGCTCACAAAATAACGATGCCTGTCCTGAAAAATCATCCTGCTCTTTTATGAAAGTCTGTTTTAATTGGCTGCCTACCTAGGATAGCTGTCTTCTCAGCCCACGCTTTTGCCTGAGCTGGGCTGACATGTCAAAAATGGAAGAAGCAAATGAATTATTTAAATCTTCATGTAAAAACCCACCCAATTGTCTTGCCATTACGCTGATTTTACATTAGGTCATTCAGTTTACCTTTTATATTAGTGCATTTTATGAAGTCACTCTCTATTGACAGCACTGTGAGATGTCAACCAGAGCTTAGGAGCTTCCTGAAACTTAAAGATGGGTCTTCATTCTGATATTTGAATTTAGCACTAAACCTTACCGGACCTTGGTATATTTGGATTTATGGCAAAGCTGATTCTGCATCGTGAAGTCTGGATCTGAATCAGAACCCTCAGTACCTACTGAAACTGGAGACTCAGTAACCACTTGAAAAGTGTTGCTCATACTTTTCCACAGGATCTTCTGAACCAAGCTGACAACAATTTTTTGTTATTGAAAACAGCCTCTGATATGGTTCCATACTTTATTTTATATTTATTTTATTTTATTTTATTTTATTTTATTTTATTTTATTTTATTTTATTTTATTTTATCGTGATTGACAGAATTGCTAAAAAATCCTAAATTCCACTCCAATAGTCTTTGGCATATTTTAAAATATTACATGAATATGATGTAACACAATTACCTACAAAAGAGTTAAATTTCTACTGATATTTATGAATGTCAGATAAGACTCTTGAAAATGTGTGCGTGAAACTCAAGTAAATTTTTCTGGGCTTCTGCCAAAAATTCAAAATCAATTTTTGTTACATTAACTCAAATGACAAAATTAGTGTTTGCATAATTTAAAATAAGTTTTGGTTCATATTTTTTAAAATGTAGACTGTTTCAGTTGTGATTGACAACACACAACTAAAAAGCAGAAATACTTTTAGCAAGTTTCCAGTTAAATAATATTCCTTTTAAAAGTATCCAAGTTTACCAGTCAACCCAACTTCCATTTCAGAGCAGTATCACTTTAGTATCACCTTGGTAGTAATGGAAAGAATTACAAAAGGTGTCTTAAATACTCTGCATCATAATTTAGAAGGTCTGTCAACCTCCATTATAGTCTCAGTGATTTGCACTGAAACTTACACTAAATTTACACCAAATAATCTTTCTACATCCTTATTTCTGTGTTTTTTTCATTTTCCTTTTTCCCCCCCTTATTCAGCTGTTTGCTCTTACCTTTACTGAGGCTTCTTACCCTTGTTCACAGATGCTTTAAGAGCAGTACTGTTGCCTGACAGTTCTGTAAATGTTACTGTGGCTTCCTTCTGGTATATCAAGTGGCTGATCGGGGAGAATATTGGGTTTGAAAGCAGCAGCTCCACGGTCGATGTGAAGAGTAACATACTGATTTCTTTCACCATTCTAATTTTAATTATCCCATGTTTGTTAATATGACAATTGCAGAGACTATGCTGAAAATATACGTCCCTGCTGAACATATACCTGCCCACTGGCCTTTTTGTCTAATCACCACACAGAAAGACAGGAAAAGGTTGAGCTTTCCTAGAGATGCTGTTCAGTCTCATTTTTCAGAGCTTTTTGTCCCACTTCCCAATTTTCCTAGGTAATGGTATCACCCCCACTTTGAAAAGGAGAGAAATATTTATGTGTCAGAGCCCTGAAAAGACAATTCTTTTTTTTTGAAAAGCTAAAATTTACTCAGGTAAGAAACGTCAGTCATCAGGTTTTCTGTGCATTCTGCTGCAACATACTATTATTAAACTTTACCAATGTGTGTGAAAAACAAGACACATTAACCAAATAGTTATGCAAACAGTACAGATGCTTCCTATGAAGGAACTGGCCAGAGACATCCACTCACAAGCCCTGCTAAAATATGCTGAAGGGAAGGTAGTAGCATCCCTGTCTCTGATATAAAACTCTTCTTGCCATGCGGTTTGTGATTGTATATTTTGCTGTTGTTTCCTGGGTGGATAATTGCTAAATGATGGTCCTTATATGATGTCAGCATGACCCAGCTGCCTCAGTCTGTGAGCCAGGGAAGATCTGCTGCACTCAGAAGGTATTCTGAGTACCTCCCATGTTGCCTAAGATAGACGTAGGTGGAACTTAATTGTCTGTATCTCAGTAATACCCACTCCTGAAGGGGAGAGGGATGTCAGAAACCCACCCCGCCCCCAGGATTAAGCTTTCTCATACCAAACATATCACTGAAACGCTGCACTGGGTTCAATGAAAAGCATTTCCTGATAGTGCAGGCAGTAAGTTACAGAAATGCCTTCCACTGGAGAAGTGGAAGTTCAAACCATCAGACAATACTGCCACTGTACAACTAAAGTCTTCAAATCCCTGGACTTAGGCTGTAATTAATGGAGTGCTGCAAAAATAGTTGCTGTGCTTCCTCTTCCATGCATGTACAGAAAGAAAAGTGTGCATCTGCAGAGAAATTTTGTGTGTATTCCTAGAAAAGGAGAATAAGGATCTAGATTTAGACATGCTCCCATCCTCAGCGTACCCTGGTGGTTACTGCTGCGTAGCAGTGCACTCAGCGTATTAGTGGTTTTGGAAGTCTCTCCACAGCAGTTAAATGCCTAACAGCCAGCTAAGGTATCCAGTCAGGAGGCCAAGTACTTAACTGTTTGGTGCTTTAGTTCCTCTTATTATCTGGCCTAATGAATTTGTGGTTGTTCTTTAGGGAGATGGAAAGGTAGGATGTCCACAGGGATCATTAGGAACTCAGCATTCCCACGGGCCAGACCAGTTACCAGAGCAAACACCTCTCCTCACTAATATAGAATTACTATTCACTTGTTTCAAATAAGCACACTCTCCTGCCCTTCCACATACTTTGCATTATTCCATCCAGTTTTACGCTGCTTCCCCAGGAGGCATGTGATCCACTCTTCCAGCCACACAACTGAAAGGCGGAGCTGTAACTCCAGACACGGATGATAAACCAACGGGCTGCTAATTTCACAGTGCAAAATCTCGCACTCTTTTTGTTTATTTTATTTTGGTCAGGAGCTCTGCAGTGGCAATACATCTGTTTTCGGCCAGAAGTGGTCTGGCACTGCTCTCTGTCACCTGGCCAGGTTCCCACAGCTCTGTAGCCCAGCAATTTGTCATGAGCAAGTCCGTTGTGATTTGTCTTCTCATGGAAATTTGCAAAATTATATACTAACTAGTCCCGCCCCCACAGCTGATCTTTGGATGTGATGCCATGCATCATCACTGTACTGGAGAG
This sequence comes from Sagittarius serpentarius, assembly GCA_034782735.1. Taxonomy (NCBI): domain Eukaryota; kingdom Metazoa; phylum Chordata; class Aves; order Accipitriformes; family Sagittariidae; genus Sagittarius; species Sagittarius serpentarius. Next base: position 20,853,578 of record JAVKLA010000005.1, on the reverse strand, counting down.
AGGACATGGCCTACAACAACCAAATATCAATGACTATCACCTCATGGTCTGGAGTGACACGTGTTTGTGTCCTTACAGACAGGAATCCGTGGGACTCTCTGCATGTCCATCTTTCCCTTTCACCCGAGCGGTAAGTGATACTGATATGTTTGTCAGGAAGGTGTTACATTAAAAATGAAATAGCCATGTGTTCTTGCAACACAGGTGTTGAAGAACCACATCATGCCTATGGGTGCAGGCTACACAAAACAACTTTCAGAGATACGCATAGAAAGACTGAGTGCCCTGACGTTAATACGATGGTGCAAATACGACAGAGGGTGGGTAATCCACCCTGACTGGGAGAAATCCTATACGGTGAGAAATCCTATACGGTGCAGGTCTCTTGAGGCTGGATCGTTTCATACACCAGCTGATGTGCTCCAAGGCACTCAGAGAGCGCACCAGAGGTTACGCTCTGTAGAGACACTGTGTTAAAGAATGTGTGGCTAGTGTGCCACTGGAAACACTGTGACAGGACAGGCCAAAGGAAAATTTCTTGTTCAGCAAGCAGGTAATCCCAGGATTGCTGTGTGAAAAGAATTTACTTTGCATACATGTTCCATCCTATGAATGGGAAAGGAGGCCTTTTCTGGAAAATTTTCCTGTGCTGAATTCACGAACAAGACGAAGTGGTAAGTGGCAGTGTGATCACTTGGTGGAGAGTATACTGTTTCTTCTATCATTTTTAGATCTCATAAAAATAAAACAGTGAGCCTATTGGTTTGTGTTTTCATTGCTTAACCATGCCTAGAAGGTGGGGAAAACCACCCATTAGGGCAGATATCAAGAAACAGCTGAAAAAAACATTAAAATACCTTGCACCACTACAACAAGGAAATAATAAAAGCATGGTTGCTCTTCTTTTTTGCTTTTCGTGTAAGCACCAAGCAAAATACATGTCCATTACCTTGTCTTCCAAAAATAATCAAAAAAATTCAGAATAAAAACTTCTCCATTATTTCAGAATAAAACCACTTTCATTATATCTTTGTAAAGGTCCAGTCTTCCTCGAGGTTCACTTGGCAATTCCAAGGCTCTCAAAATTACACTCTAACAAAAGAAATTATAAAAACAAAAGACATCGAGGATCCATGTTTCCAAAGAAATCATCAATTCCAGTTAGATTTCTTACTTTAAAAACTAAACTAAACCATGGTCATTCAAGGTCATTAGATAGAAAAATCACATTACATTTTCCTGGAAGTGCTTCGAAATGCAGTAACAGAAGATATGAGGCTCCTTCCTTGGCTATTTCCAACAAGTACTCAAAGGAGCCATGCAGTAGCGAAGGAGGGGAAACTTCTTGCAAAGTCCTTGTTTGAGGGGTTGTTCCATACTGACTCTATCCCCAGTGTGATCTGGACACATCTCAGGACTGCCTAACCCATGCTAAATGGACAGTGTTACCCACCATGTTCCCTACAAAAACTGCCCCAGAAGATACGGGCAAATCTTCCTCTGTCCACAAAAGGATGTAGCCAAACAGCAACGTGCAGCCAGAAAAAACTCCCCAGTTAGCTGCTGATGGCAGCTTCTGGGACCCTCTGCATTGCCAGCAGAGCACACAGGGCTCCAAACGGGGCTGAAGTTGCTGCCTGCAGATTTTATTGCAACAGTTGTGGAAAGTAAAGTTCCAAAACTAACTTAATGTAATTAAAGGTCTCTCTCATTTACTTTACAAATCCCCTGGAACGTGGCACCACCCAAGTATTAGTCGTGCATCACTATCAAGCCGAGAGCTTGAGTAAACATGAAAAAAATCACAGATGAAGTTCATTCTGACTCGTTAAAGCCAAAAGTGAGCTGGGATGTAACAAGGGCTAAGTGTGGCATGTCCTGAGATAAGGAAGAGCTTGTTCTGGGAAGGGCCCTTGGTTTCAATTTGCTAATTTCCTTTCTCTACAGCATTGGCAATAACAAGGGCATAAAAGGCCTTTTTCTAATTTATACTGCATGTTTGGAAAATGTCTTATGTCTTCAGTGATTCAGGCGCTCACAGGGCGTGGATGGCACTTTCACCATCGGCGCTAGCCGACACTCTCCCACCGTTTCAGTGTTTTCTGTCAGTCTACATCCTGCATTGCGAGGTAAGGTAACCCATCATCTCAACCCATATTGCCACCAGGGGATATAAAAAAAAAATAAAAGGAAATTAAGTTGGAAGACAGCTGGCTGGATCTCTAAATATATAATGAGATCATTCATGCCAGCCATGCTAAGCCAATGCCTAAATCAGCTGCATTTTTAGTGGCCAAATTCTGGTATGATTTACACTTATGTAGATCCAGATAAACTCCCTGGAAGTGAAAGGAGTTCCCGTGGAGTTGCATCACAGTAAGGCAGAAAGAGAACATGCCCCTTTGTTTAAATTCCTCATCGTTTCAAGGGTACAACTGCGTTGGGAAGACCCTTTTTCAGGCTTGTGAACTCAATGGAAAAAGGAATCCAGAAAGACAAAGGCTTCTTAGGACTCTTACACAGCCACCAAAACCACAAATCGGGTACTTCTAGATTATAACTCTTAGAGTAGCGCTCCTGGGAGAAGAAATCAAACTCCAACAGAGCAAAAGGGAAAACCAGAATCATCTAGTTTCCATCCTGCATAATAGGCTTTCTTTGTATTTATTCCCACTTGGAAAGAAGTTGTGCTTTTGACTTTAAAACACGTAAAATACATTGTAAACTCATTTGTGTGAGAGCCAGCACTTCCCCAGATTCTGCATAGCAACAAGCATGATGAACTGAGAGCTACCCACTGAAGTGACGCTTTGCATCATAAAATTCATAAAGTATCACTTTTTCTCTATATAGAAAACAGTACCAGCTTTCACTGCTTGTTTCATCATATTTTTAGTGAGACAGAAGACTAAATAACAGAATGCCAAGCCTGGTATGTTTTTAAGGATAGAAGGATGGGGGGAATGGAGGTCATTGCTACTGGAAGAAAACAACCTGTTTCACAGTGGCAAGATACAAGAGGGAGAACTGGAAACCAACGGCTTCATCTCCGGCTCCCGTGCCACACACAGTGATGCTGCCTACGAATTCTCAGTGACTGGAAGTCCCCGCTGATGTCAGGTTATGAGGAGAGAGGTGTCACCATTTTTCCAGAGGCATAAAATGAGCAAGCTAAATCCAGACTAACAAAGAGGTTCACTACAGCAGGAGAAGGAAAGCAGCTGCAGGGTTTCGGAAGGGTCCTCTGCCCTGGTGAATGCAAGCTGCGAGAGCACAGTGGACAGAATATTCTCTGTCTCCGTGGCCTGGTTAGCCCTAAAGAGGTCCCAAAGTCCCTGACTGTTACGCAGAGCTGACAGATCTCAGCTTTCCTGCACAAACCAGCCAGGCTGCTGTAGCCTCTTCTATGGCTGGCTATGCTAGGCAGAACAGGGTATGTAATCCATGGGCCAGGAAAAATTTTGCTGTGTCTTCCCCTGCCCCACTTGTCTTGGTTTCCCAGGACTGAAGGAGCTTATCGTGAACAGAACCAAATACAATCCTGAGACATGGGACACAATCGCAAGAATTTGGTATTCGCAGCTTGGTTTCATCTCCAATTCTCTTTCTGCTCCCAAAATACAGACATAAGCAGCTCTGGAGTGGTCACGTCTGCTCAGCTTAGCTCTCTGCCCCTCCACAGCATAGCGGTCCCATCCCTGGTGCCACAGAGGGGGAACAGTCCCAGGCTCACGCTATCTCCAGACACAAGCCCAGGTACCACCTGGAAGAGTGCTAGGTGGCTCAGTCAAACACATGCCACGGGCTGGGCTACCAGATACTGTGGGCAGTTGCAGGAGAGCACCCCAACCCCTAGTGCAGCCGTGATCATTTTACTGGTACACACATGGCCCTTCAGAGGGCCGAGACGGCAGGAGGGACTGCAGGAGGACTCAGCGGTAACTGCACTGACTTGGGCTCACCCTCTGCTAGCTGCGGTGGGCAGCTCCTCCTCCGCCTTAGCACCGCCGCGCAGACCAGACTGCCCCAACAGAAGGCCGGCATAACCGCACTCTGAGAAGGCTTGGCTACCATGATGATTGCCTTTTCCTAAAACAGTCCTGGTCACAATATTTAAGATGATGTACATGAAAGACAGAAAACAAAATGTTCCTATTCCAGAGAGTGAAGCAAGGGAGTAACCTTCCAGAGGAGAGAGGGCAAATTTCCTAAAGGCACCCTCCAAAACACCCTGTCTGCAAAACAACGATGCAGTCACAACACAAACCCCTACCCAGTCCCCACAGGAGAACGGCCAAGTGACCCTGTCGAGTCTGCTTCTGGAGACAGAAGCAGCTTAGATTTGAAGCAGTGTACAGACTTTGGATAGACTGCTAAATGGATAGTTTTGAAAATAAATAGTTTAAATAAATAGTTTAAATTCAACTCAGAAAAACACACACAGCATATATTTCTTGAGCCCTCTTACCAGTTTTCTTGTTTTATTCATTCAGGGCTCGGCAGGGATGCTAACCAATTCCCTTAGTATTGGCAGCAGTCTCGGGAGTTCAGCATCACTAGCAAACACCAAGGCTTCCAGGGTATCTGTGATATTTGAAACAGAGCTTCGGCTATGGACATTTATTTATAGAGCACTTTCACTCCAAACTCCCCAAACCCCACCACAACCCCTGTTCTGGTACTAACAGGAATCCCTTCACTGGTCCCTGGATTATTAAAACCTCTGGCAAGACAGCAGCAGTTCTTAATACAGCAGCTCTGTACTACAGTATGAGACAAGCAAAGAATAATAATGTATCTAACTAAATTACATGCAAATGTCAGTTAGGCAAAATATAGTTACCCAAATGGAATTTGGACAGAGCCCTCGTGTTAACACCCCAGCTCTTGGCCAAAGTGCCAAAGCACTTCTGAAGGTTAAGACTGGCCAAGAACTTGGTTTTACAGCTCATCCAAAAGCCCATAATGTTTGCATTAAATACTGGATTATATAATAATTGCCATTTTAGCGATGTGTTGCGGCTCTGCATATTATGAGATTTTCTTTTTATTGGTAATGGTGCCTGCCTTAAAATGGTCTGTCTTTCACTGCTGTTGTTTTTTCCAGTTCTGGGTGGTTTTAGTCCATTTAAAGTCTTGCAGGCACTCTTTATTTTCTCTTTATTATCTCTCTCTGATAAGAAGCAATTCTCCAAGAGTTGGAGTCTGACAATAAAATCAAGACAGACAGACAGATCAGGCAATTTTTCAAAGAGCTCAGATTTAAGGAAATGCAGATTTTGTGCTCTGGTCTGCAAAATTTCACTGCAATTCAAGGACAGTCTGTGTGACCTGCTCATAGCAGATTTTGGCAAGTTACTCCTTTTTCTTTTTTTTTTTTTGTTAGGCAAGTACAGGTGAGAAAAATGTGAGCAGCAAAATTTATTATATTCTATGGAGCAACAAGGGAGAGTAACTGTAAAGCTTCAATACAAGACTGACACCGTCTGGCTACTACAGAGTTTGCAGGCTTTACAACATTTGTGTGAAATGCTGCTTTTACACCCAGTATTTCGACCTCCAGTTCCAAGGCGGGGATCCCCAGTGAACAGCCAGCACCACCCGTGTGCACTCTGTGGAAGCTGGAAGAGCTGAGAGCTCCTCAGCAGCCGGCACGGCACCCTCCTTCCATCGCTGCGCTCAGGGCAGGTGCCGTTATTTCATTACCACGGCTCTGTGACGTTCCCAACTAACAGCTGTCACCTAACGTAAGCAGTTTCTAGTAAATGCTGATTTGGATTTTTTTTATATCAGCGGGGTGAACCTCTAGCTTTTGTATTATCTTCTCAGGAACATGTAAGCAAATAAGGTGAGAGGCAAGAATGTTCTTCGAGAAACCGTTAACATTTCTCCAAGTAAATCTGCCAAGGCTTAAGCTAATGCACTTGAACAATGTACTGAAGTCCATGAAATTGCTTGCATTCTTAAACTGAAATGACTGGATAAGCACCTCCAAACAACAGTTTGAAACAGAAATTTAACCAAATGTGGCCTATTACTCAAAGCATGTACTGAGCTTGGATTCACAACCCATGACCTTCATTCCCTCAATCAGGAAAGAAAAATAAGACAACCACCAAAATTACACTGCAGCTGAATACTGGATGATAGGAAATAATTTCTCACTTCTCTGTTTTTTCCCAGATGCTTGCAGCTTACTTATTTGCATTTATTTGGAGCAGGATTGCTTGTTCTTTGCACTTTCCCAGGAAGAAGTAAAGCTGACTGCCTTCTCAAACTCAGTGAGTCAGGATGAGTCAGACCACAAGGACAGGAGAGGGCCCCGGCACAAAACTCTCTGCAGAGGGGCTGAGGAAGAAGAGAGTTTCAAGCCGCATACTCCCTTTGTGGAGCTTTTGCAGAGATGCCGCAACTGTACCACTTACCCCCGCTCAGATGAGCAAAGAAACTGAATTTAGTCCTTGCTGACTGATAAGGTGAATATTTGCATTTTGGGGGAAGGAGTGGAATTCTGTAATAAACAATAAAGAATATGACCCAAAGAAATCATCATTACAATTATACAGAGACACTTGAAAGCTATTACAAGCAGATGGAGAAATAGGATTTTCAAAAGTACGAGGTTTCCTTAATAAGAACTCCATCTGGGATTTAAAGTTTGCAGCTTTTTCTAGTTTCCACAGAAAACTATTTGCATATCTTAGCATAATTCAGATTATTACCGTGTGTCTGCAAAATTTACTAAGAGATTGTTCAAATTCTACTCAGAAAGGGAATTTTCATTCTTCACACTGCGTATTGAATTCAAATTTGTGTGCTTCATCTTAAAGAGATTCATTTTTTCTTTCCTTGCAATCCTGAAAACAGAATACAAGACTAAAGTAAGAAAGAATTACGAAATCCGAAATATACTTCCCTTCCTAATAAATGGACTTGTGGGAGCCTAACTGTTTCCCAAATACATCTTGGAAAACGGCCATCACCAGAACTACAAACTAGAGCTATGTGAGTATCTGTTTGTATGGTTTGGTTGCCAGAAAATGATCAAATAATGAAATAAAATACCACTTTGACCTAAAATGAACTTTCTTTTCTCATTCCCTTGGAAAAACACATAAATCAGTGCAAATCATTTGAGGACCAAAAAGAAATGAAATGTCTCAGGTTTAGACTTGATGGCTTTTTTAGTATATTTAACCTACTACAAACATTTACATGTTAGCATGCAATCTTTTTGCTGAAAATAAGGTAAGCAGCTTTAATCAGGTTACCAGACTAAATACAAATGCTTCTCCCAGTGTTTGTTGTTCTGTGTCCTGTCCTTAAGGAACTTAGTGCTTCTGACCATGCCCCATTATTAACATTGCAGCAGCTCTGCGAGATGGAGTCAAATGCTGCCGCGGGGAGATGTTACTCTCTGCACCTTGCTGGAGAGCACTGGACTGGACTGGGCTGGGCTGGACTCTGTGCTAGGGAAGCACCTCTTTGCTGCATGGTAGTTCCTTATTGCATTTATGTGCAGTTTTCTAACTTGTATCATAATGGGCTAGTGACAATTTATTAAAAATTCACACAAGCATTTCCATGAGTTCACACTCTGTTCTTATCACAGATGGACCCAAATTGCAAAATCTGGATCCTGAATTAAATGTTCTTTTGCTTTGGTATGTCAGATGTAAGGTCTTGCCTTCACTAAGGAAAAAAAAAAGAAGAAAAAAAAAGGTGTGTTCTTATTTTCAATTAGTTCACGAAAGGTAAAATCTTAGCAAAGGCAAAGAAACTCATAGTTTTCATTTGGCTTCTCTATGGTCTTCAGCTCAATGTCTAATTTATTTGAAGCCTATAAACTGCCCTGTCTTTAGTGGAGCATTATTGTGCATTAACTGCTCTGAGTTACTGGTATCTTTTTAATTTAGTGAGGAAAATACCCAAGTACCTGAGCAAGGCCTAGTTCTGACCTCAAAAAAGCCAGAAATACTAAAGCACTGGATGTTAAGACACTTACCATTTGGTTGTGCTGCCAGCACACTGCACATTCTCAGAGGCAGGATCCCAGGATAACAGGTATCACGCAGACCTCCTGTACCGGGGGGAATACGAAGGAATTCTGCAGAAGACACTGGTACTTTGCTGCTTTGCATGCAGTGATAGGAGAGCAACTCATTTTGCCTATGCTGGTTTGTGACCAGGGCCAATAGTAGCAGCATTTTTTTCACGCTTATTTTTGGCTGGTCTGTGTGTTATGACATAAGGGAGGGAAAATGAAGACCAGTCAAAATGTAGCGTAAATGAGATGATAATGATGAAAACACTCTAATTTCAACGTGCACTTAACAGATTTTCTGTGTTCAGCAATGCTTGGAATCAGATGAACATGTTTTGCAGTACTGCCAGATCCCATAGCATCGCCCAGGACCAGTACTGAGAAGGGCTGCTCCCTCCGAAGATTCCTACAATTATGTCCTTCCACAGAAGGTTTAACGTTCAGTAGTCTGTTAGGTTTAAATGTGTTTTAAAACAGAGCTGGAAATACAAAAGATTATTATGACACAGTTATGCAGAAAGGGAACAGCACAGAAGACTTCACAGAGAGGAGTCTGGGAGAACTCAGACCAAACAAAAATACGAAGTCTTTTTTTCTGTGTTACATCCAGCGTCTTAACAGATACCTCAACGGGACTGCTACAGCTCGCTGCTCTGTTTCTGTTTATCTTCAGTCGTATTAAAAGATCCTCCCGATGCATTCTGAACCATGCAGAGGGTTAAATACATATGCTGTGAACAGTTAAAATTCAGTGGATCACAAATATTGCAACCAAGGCCAAAATCTCTGGATTGCAGTGTCAGCTTTACGGCAGTACTTTGTAGCACAAAAGGTATCTATTTCCATTTCATAAGCATTTTTTATTTGTTGTGCTTTTTGTCTATCTTTTGAAGCCCAGAAAACGTTTCAGCACAGCATGCTGTATCACTAGACAACGTTTCCTTTAGAATTTTCTTTGGATATTCCCTGGAAGGCTGTCATCATGAAATTTGTACTGTTCCATGATGTATGCTTTTTCCCTGTGCCAAATAGATACATACTAATATACTACAACATATGTTCTCAGTATCATGTCTAAACCAAACACAAACACACAATCTATTAAATGCCTACAAAGTTTACCATATTAGATCATTTACATTATGTTTAAGTGACTCCTTTCCTCCAAATTCATTTAAAGCCTAAAGAGCCAGCATAAGTCCAGAAGCAATCAGAAGGAAGCCAAGACCCACAGGAGATCGACAGGAAATTTTAAGTTTAGAGTCTTTGAAACCAAACTGCTGACAAAGATCGCAGGGTCAAAAAAAAAGTAAACCAGTTAATGGCTTTTCTAAGTAAACAAACATCCAAGATATTTTTTATCACGCAATGAAGCTTTTTTATATATGTAATCTTCACTCTTTTCCAACTCCTATCTGTCGGTAGAAATGTAATCTTTTATATACCAACAAATGAAAGTTCTCAAAAGAAAAAAACCACAAAGGAATGCAGTATAGCTATGACTTTTTAAAAACAGTTGACTAAATACTGACCATTTGACACCGAGTACTGTGAGGATAGACTTCATGTCAGAACAGCTTCTTTTCCTTGTTTTTATTTTTAAGCAGTGACTAGCTATAGAAGCAGTACCACATTCATGCTACCATAATTAATGTGGTGACAGCTTTTCCATTATAAATTTCTGTTTTCAAGGATTTATAACTCATCTGTGGAAGACTGTTCCAGGCAAAAAACTTTTTGAAGTGCAAAGATCAAAGATCACATTAAGCTTCATGTTTAAAAGAAAACTGTACCTTTTTTTCTTCAGCACAGCAAGCCAAAAGTTCAAAACAGCATTGAAAGGATAAATGGATCTGGCCTGCTTTATTTTGGCTTCACACTGGAAGAAGTGATAGACTATTTTTAATAGTAGACATTAGTATCAGAAGAACATTAAACCGCTTTGGAGGCAGCATGGAGGCTGCCATTCACTATCACAATTTAAATTATTCCAGTTCCTTGCAAGATAAGATTCTCTCCTAAGAGTTGCAGAAATAACACTTTTCATTTAAGTTTTGGGTAAACATTGATTTCAGAAGAGCTATGATTTTGCCCCCAGCAGCTTGTACACAGCAAAAATTTGGTTTCATCAAGGGAATGTTTGGGTAACAGGGATGAAGTGAAGGTTTATTTAAATGTTGGTAAGAATGAAAAATACTAAATCAAGAAGAAGACACAAAAATATTAAAATGGCCTAAAGTATATTACCTAAATCTTGTTAAACAAAACCAAAACAACCCTGGTGAAGCATTCCTATGTGTCTGTATTTCCATTAAGGTTTGTATTTTTGCAAGGCTGGAGCTGAAATACAAGGATATCTATAAAAACAGAAACAGATACGGATGAAATCCAGAGAGACGAACTATCAAAAAGGAATCTACATGATTTGGCATCAAAGCAGCACTGTGTCTGTGCTATTTAATCACCAATATTTTTGTAAGTTTTTTTCTTCTTTTGTTTTTAAATATGTGCAATAGTTTTGATGTTACAGGATATATATAAAATAATAGGTTATAAATCATTAAACCTGACGATATTGTTTCACTTAGCATTTATGTTTCACTTGTGTGATGGAATTTTTTGCAGTCTGTCTCTAATTATAGGACGGATTTTTTGGTGTAGTTTATTTGACTTCATTCACCACTTCTCAACATATGCCATACTTAGGATGTGATATAACTAATAATGTGTGTGAAGCCACACTACTGCTTCCATTTTAGGGCCAACTAAGGAATGCACACCCTTTAAGTGAGTGTTTAAATCTCCTTCAGTTAAATATCACTCTCAACACGCAGCCGCAAGCCATCCTGAGCAAGGACCTGGTGGAGAGTTTTCATCAATGGCTTTGTGGAATGAGACTCAACACATTTTTGTCCTTTTAATTTTAAGTCAGAAAACGTGGCACTATGCAAGTTAACTTCAGATGGCTTTAATCTGCTGAGCAAAAAATGCCAGTACTGTGCAAGGTGAGACAGAGTTCACACTCAGCCCTCTGCGCGCTGGATAAAGGGTGCCTGGGATGCACAGGCACCCATGCTGAGCCCTCCGACCCAGCACTGCACCAGGCTGGATCCGTGCCACAGGGGCAGCTGCTGCCCAGAAGTGGCTTCGGGTGACAGGGAGCGATAATTACTAAGCCATGAACTTAAGCTGTCTCTGCAGGGTGTCTGCTCTAGCACCTCTAGGTCAGGTTGCCCCGCGCATTGCAGAGATGCTCTAGCAGTTGCATATAAAGTCGGTTCAGTTCACACCAGGTTTATCTGTCCTGATCCGGGGCTCACCCTGCAAGAGTTAGCCTGGTCCGTGTGAGAGAGCAGAAACTGCCAGGCAGGTTGGCACTGCATTGCCTTGCTTCTGTGGGGCTGTGTCTGGTTACGCCGTATTCACACCAGTCCAGTCCGCTGCACGCAACACGCAAGGTATGTATCTCCTCCCCCATCGAGGTGGAAGACCAAGCCCCAAGAAGACCTGTGTGGATGTAAAAAGTGCTGCTGCTTGTAGGATATAACTTGAGCAGGTTTCAGGAGACAGCCCTAGGGAGGGAGTTCCTCCGAGGCATTTCTGCTGGGCAGCTTCTTGGCTTTGCAGAAGCAGCTCGGGGATCTCCCATGTTAATCTTTAGCTTCCATGAGTCCCAACTATTTCTGTATGTCTCTTGCTCTAGATTGTCTCCCTCTAGCTCTTACCAGTTACATATTTGGCTATTGGTAGTATTCACTTCTGACAAATGATCTCTTGCAAATTTAAAGGGGAAAAAAAAAAGATTTTAGTGTTTAGATAAACCTATGTTAGTTCCAGCAGTTTCTTAGGAAAAAAATCCTTATTTTATTTTGGTTGTTTCCTTATTTCTGTCTAGCTGATTTATTTCTGAAATATATGAAAATTCCGCATCCCAGCTGCATTTTATAAATATACAAAATAGATCTACCCTCCAGCTGCACACAATCCAAACCCTAGCACATCACTTCCCTACCAAAGACACATGCATTTGGGAGAATCAGCAGCAGTGCCCAGAACAAATCTAAACCATTCACTTGAATGATAACAGCAATGAGTACTGTATACACAGAGTTTGTAACTTCTGTTGTTCTATAGAAGAGGCTAGATTATTTAGTCCATTCTGTCACACATTACAGGTCATTACACTTTATTTACATACCCTTCTTAAAAGTTTAAATATCTAAATTTAGGGCTCAAAGGGCCTGAGTTGAGCTAAACCGCTTATCACCTGAAGTTTTCCACTCTTTCCTTCGCCCAAAGGTCGCTGCTCCTGCAGCCAGGCAAAGGGATAACTGTTGCAGCCTGCACCCCGTTGCTCCACCTTTAAACGAGGAGGGAGGTGGGAATGCACAGCTGGATGCGAAACCACCTCCCAACATAGAAGCTAGATCCAGGCCTGAGCTCATCTCTTAAGTACTTAGACCAAAATATTCTGAACCTCAATCAGTGATTCTGTTTGCAATAGGAGAAATTAAAGTCTCACCAGCGTCCAAGGCCCTTTATGTGACATAATACTGAAATTATTTCTATTGCTAACCTTAGTATTATTCTCTGCATTTCCTGTGTATACAACAGTGACTTCAAATACAAGTTCAAATATAAATAGCATCTCCTTCTATCCCAGGAGTCAGGGTATTCTCACAGAACACCACTGAAGTCAACAGAAGAACCAAGAATAGTTTTTGGCCTTTCCATTGCCTTTGTCTCCTAAAATACACGTATCTTTTTTAGTGTGGGGCATGTGAGCCATCTTCAGGAGAAAGTGGTCATAAAAAGGCACTGATTAGCTGTGGGAAGTCCTCCCCTGGTATGCACCTTCCCACGACTGCATTAGTCCTGTCTTTGCTGCCTGTCTTCCTTCAGCTGCCTGGCCTTTGACAGGTGAAGTCTAGGGAGTTACGATCTGAAGCATGTCAAATGGGAGGTAACGTGCCAGGGTAGATCTCTGTTTTTTCTTATTCCCATGGAAACTTTTCTTTTACAGGTTCCCATTAAAAAAAAATCCTGCTGTAACTTAGACTGGTATCAGTTATCCTGAAATCTGAGACCTGTCAACGCCCTCCAGCACAACTGAGTAGTTGTGCAATGCCGTGAGGTGCCCAAGTTAGCTAACTAACTCAGCTGCACTGCTACAGCACACATGCTAACGAGGGTAATCACCATCTAATACTGAGTTTCCATGCATGAATCAGGGACCCAGATACATGCAGGTTTGCTCCTGGCTAGGTGTTAACGCCATCTTCTCTTTGCTTTCTGTTAGGCAGGTTCTTGAAGAAAGCGATGTATGAAACGTCACCAGGAAGACTGTCACTTCTGTGAGAAGGCTGGGTGCTGTAACCTGTTGATGTGGGAGCGACAGGCTTGTGAAGCTTTATGTTATGTTTGCTTTATTTCATGAAATGTGTTTACATTTATGCAAATGAAGATTTGTTCCCACTGATTAATGCTGTCTTATTTTTGTTGAGTCACCTCACAATGCAACCACTAATTTCTACTGGCTTGGTAGAAAGATAAAAGATGAAGCAAAGTTCCCATGAAAGTCATCTAGATTAATTCTGTGACCAAGGGCTAGCTATATGCAGAGATTACACCAATTTAACTAAAACTTTTTGAACTGATTTACTTAAAATCCATTAAATTCCCATATACTGCTTGAAGAAATGTATTTGATTGGAGGTCTATTAATTTTAGACACTCATACAGATTGATAAGTTTTTTACAAAATGGAGTGAGTCCCAGATTATATAGATCAATTTACAAGTTGATTGAAAAACTCTATTTTCACACTGGGACCGAGATTGACAAATGTTGTCTTTTCCTCTTATAGCTCTATTGACTGAAATTATTACAGTCATGTATCCCTGATTAATGTAGAGAAAACAGTTTCTATGTTCACAGTGCCAAAGAGCAGAAGTATGGTGAGGTCTTTACTAAAAGATTTCTTATACATTACTGCACACCTTCCTCACAAATCCAGAAACTGTTTCTCTTATCAAGTGAGAAGATTATTTTTGCATTATGCCAGGGATTAACTCAAACACTTCAAAAGCAAAAACTGGGAAAGGAGGGAAATGTCTGGAAAAGTAAATCTGGTTGACTCTTGCAGAGTTTCTGGAGTGTCAACTATTATTACAGTTATACTTTGTAATGTATGTCTCATAGGCGCCACTGTGCTACACTCTAAATGGAAGATGTGGTCCCAGAACCAGCAAGTTTCTGTCTGGTTTTAGGTGTTGGAGTAGAGGGAACACACAAGAAGGGGCCAAAGTAGAGACGCTAAAAATCTAGAGTAACGTCACACAGATATACACTAACCTCATTTTGATTATAACAAAAAAATCAAAGATTAGGTTTGGATTTTTCCTAACTAAAAATGTAAATTGCTGCAGTTTTTAACTCATCTGTGAGACCAGATGAATTAATAAGATCAAATAAATCTCTTGCTCTCATGTACCCTGTTTCAGAAGGGCTGAACATTGCAAGGGCTTGCAATATAAAATACAACTACTTGGTTTGCTCCAGATGCTGTAGTACACATTAACACAAACTTAATCAATATTATAACGCTAAGGAAGAAAAAGCTAAAGAAATGCAAACCTTGAAGGCCCATCCTTTACAATTACTGATCTGCTTGTGTTCTTCCCTTTACACTAGCGCAGCATGGCCTCCTATGGCAGTGGCTTATCTGACGACAGGAGATATTGCAGGTTGTGTTGAATTGCTTATTACTGTCAGCTAGGAAAAAAATGGGAGGTACGAGATTCATCGTATGACTATCACGGTGGGTTTGTTTAAGCCAAAAGATAATACTCAACTAGGACATCCATGGGACATGGCACGTTCAAGTCTCTGCTTGATATTTAAATCCACATCATCCAGGAGATTTTTCCCTAAGCATAAAGCCATGGGACTCTCTTAATCAGTTCTGTGGTATAATGTATTTAAAAACTCCTCCAAGACCAGAAGAAATTTCTTACCTACAGAGATGAGTGTCTCACCCGTCAGGCCATAGGATTAATCCCCTGATTTTTACTAACCTATACGTATTTAACAGATCCTGCAGCACTTTTCATACATAAAATGAGATGAAGACTGAGACAAACAAATCCGTTCATCCAGCACTGAATTGTTGCAGCCGCTTTGATGAAATCTGGTAACTGTTTAGTACCAAGGGAACAGAAGCTCATTTTAAAATGGGAGAAGGAAAGGGATGTCATGGGACTGCGAAAGGGAAAAGGAAGATGTGTCATGAGTCTCTTAAAGCATCTTCCACTGAGACGCCCATCTGCCCGCTCTCTCTTGATTTTGTTATGCTGGACATACAAGCTTCAGGCTTCAGCCACTTCCTCTAGCTCTGTACAGACTTGAAAGCCCTCTCCCCTCATGTTCTCCCTCAAGAGATGAGCACCGCCAGGCAGCATGAAAGCCGTGAGTGATTGTTCTCTCATGCTCCCTGGCATCCTGACGCACCTTTTCAGGAGCTTCCCAGGCTGAAAATGCTCCGAGAAACATTAATCTCATCAAGAACCACAGGTCAGCAGAAGCACAAGCGTCTCCTGGGTGACCTCAGGCAGTTCATGCACTCTTCTGTACTTTCCTTCTCTCTTTTTTTTTATACTCTTTTATCTGCCTTTCCTAAGGTTTCTGTCTTACTATAAGATGTAGACACAAGGAAACACTCATACAGAAATATAAAGCCCTCTTAGCTTTAAAACACTCTGCTTTCACCTGCCCTTGAAAAGAACTCTGCCCAAAGCTAAGACTCGCCCTCAGTACCAAAGGTCTGCGTATTTGTTTATACCTATGTACAGCACCTAGCACAGTGCATCCACAGTCTTGGCTCAGGATCCTTCAAAGGTGCCATAACACCACTATTAGATGCTGTATAACAATTTTCTCTACTGCCTTTCAAAACATGTATTAACAAAGACCTGTACAAAGTTACACTCCTAGAAAAGAAGAATGACGGGCATGCTCTCAGCCAGTGAGGCTCTGTCATGGAGATCCACACCTGAAGAGCACAGCATTAGCAAGAGCAGTGTTAAAACAAACACAAGAAGTTACATCTCCACCCAGTGCAGAGTTAAGCTGCAGGTTTTTTTCTCTGTCTCAAGTTAGAGGAGATGTTAAATGCTGTCATAGGATCAAAAATCATTTAGAGAAATTTATGGAAGAAAAATCCATAAAAGGCTGTTAAAGATAAAGACGCTATGTCCACCTCAGGGAGTCCCTGGCTGGCTGGCTGGAAGAATATTCTGAAATTTATCACTGGATCATTATCCTGTTCCTATGCCTTTCCTTAGACATTTTTATGACAATGTACTGGGATGAAGGGACGCTGCTGAGCTGAGATGAAGGCATTCAAGTGCCCTTACAGAAGGATCAGCGTGACTAGAGATCAGCCGAATGGTCCATGGGATCTTCCAGCAGTCCATGGCAAACAGGGCTAGTACAATCTTTGGATCATCAGCGGAATAGTGATTCAGGCATCTGAGCTATGCTGTGGAGGAGAGAAGATGAGGAGGGGCTCCGCGGTTCTCTTCCCTGAGATAATGCTGACCATGACCTCACTGGAAGGTAACTGGGCACAGAGGGGCACTGTACCAAAGGGGGCTCCTGGGGCAGGAGACAGGGCAGAAGGCACCAGGCAATGGCTGTGACTTCTGCTTTTTCCCTCCACTGCCACCTCAGCTCTCCAGGTGGTTTCCCATGCTGTTTATTCTCCTATTAACGTGCTGTCCTCACAAACAGAAACACAGAGGCATGGGAATGCGCATGTCTGCATGTGCGCACACAGGCACACGCTCGCAAGTGTTTAGGGACATCACATCTGTACACCATCAGGAGTCAGCGCACAGCTTTGATACCTCTTCAGAAACCCACAGAGCCTGTTGCACCAAGGTGGTGGACAAGCTGGGACCCCATTAGAACGTGATATGTGGGTATTTGTCATTCTCCCATGATAGCTGCATGCTTGTAGTCTGTCTGCATTTATTTTTTTATTTTGTTGGCATTGCTCATGGAGGTCTTAAATCATCCTAAATGAAACATTTGAATAAAAATGCCTGAGAACTGTCAGCGTGCAATCCCACTCCGCATTCTTTTCTAAGCTTTGCATCCAGCCTTCACAGTACAGATGCTTGCAGTCTGGTGTGTTATAACTTGCTTTTATTTTCAAATAGTGCATTTGTCAACATTTCAGAGCCATCCAACCTCCATCAGGACACAATGACAGCTGATCACAGGTTTTAAATAGCTGCCTGATATTTGGAAATACAGCTTTCTAAGGGTCCATGATTAACTCCATGATTCATTCAAAGTTGAAAGAAGGAAGACAGTTACTCTGCTCTGATGCACTGTGCTTATGAAGATGATCTATTTTTAAAAATCTCTGACTAGCCAAATCGTAAAGCAAGGGAGAACAGCTAACGTGCTAATGAGCGACCACTGTGTAACTTTATAGGAAGGTCAGGTATCAACATACGGTCAGTGAGTCATGGAGATGTCCGTCATCACTGTTCACCATAAGCTGAGGCTGAATTGTCTATAAAACCTTCAAAAAGCATTGGCAACAAAACAAAACAAAGCCCAGCAAATCTCTCTTTCTTGTCCATTCTTTGGCACTTCACCACGAGGTAAGCGGAGCTGTGCAGATCTGCAGCAGCAAGACCCGAGGCCAGCAGAGCACCCAGGATATGCTGGCAGAGTACCAGGGCACTCCGTGCAGAGCCGCCACGTTGCTGATCCTGGCAGCCAGCACAGCACAAGTACCGTAGCGATGGTTGTGCAGCCCTGAACCCAAGCTAGAAGCAATGTTAGTTTGGGCTCAGAGCAGTGTTCATAGCAATATACTGTTTCTGTGACCAAGCCACCATCTGTGTCCAGTGCGGCATTACGCTTTGTAGACACAGTTTTCACTCAGAGCTAGCTTAGGCCTCTCTTAAGCAGATACCATTGCAAAATTTAGTCTTGCCTCAGTGGTGGCAGGCTAAAGCCCAAGGATCAGAAATGAAATGCTGACTTTTTTAATGTCTAACTTACTGCTTCAGCTACTCACTGCTCGCTGCCAGACCTCCTTTACAACTACTCGCTTTAGTTCCCAGTATTTTTTCTGCACTTAGACACATTTTTTTATAGAGAGGGAAAAAACCAGTAGATACTAACACTCAGTTTCCTAGTGAGCTTTGAAAACTGAGGTAACATTCCTGAAGTAAATTTAGTGCTTCTTTGTATTAAATTATTGTCAAATTGTGAAGTGTAATTACTTTTGATAATTGACTGTTTAAGAAATAAAGTACAAAATAACAGTCTTAGGATGCTACCTGAGACAATGAATACCAATCAAGTCTGTTCTATAACTCAGCAATTCAGGATGATTGATCTGACATATTTTAAAAGAGGTATTGTAACTAGTTTCAAGTGTGATGGCAAGGGAAAATGTTTTTATAACTTTCCTAAACCAACAACCCCAGTTACCTTTCATGTAAATGCTGGCCAATGACAAGTCCTAATGTTTCATAACACTTCAGCTTTGCATTTGTTATTTAGCAGGGTTTTGAATAATTGGCAGGATGACCCATTATCATGTTGCTGGATCAGGCTTCAGTGCCCACCAAAAGGGAGGCTTCAGTGCCCACCAGCCACGAGGAAACTGCTTTACATTTTGTTTAACCAATCACTGGCAGTTTGGAGATAGGAGCTTTCCAGTCACCATACACATCCCCTCCCTTAATCCCTGATTTCAAAATCCTGCCCTCATTTGGTACTGCATCTCTCACCCAGCTCAAACACCTTTCTAAAGTCCTCTGAAAGTGTCTAGAATGCCAAGAAAAACTTGTCATGCTGCTATGATCATAGATAATAAATGACAGCTGACCATAACTCAAAACACTGCCAAAATTATTCATTAAAGTCTCCCATTCTAGCAAGCAATATTTCCCTGTATAAAGAGAAATGCCAGCACACCCTGCACTTGTCCCTGAACTAAGGGGAGACCATTTATTTAAAATATTTGACATGATGTTTTATGGATGGATTATTTGCCTACCAGAGAAGGACCCTAACCATTTGACTGACTGACTGATTGACTGATTTGCTTGCTTTTGTGCCTCAAACATTCTGTTCTCTGCTAGCCTGGAGCTGTAAAGATTGACCTGGATTTCTGCAGTTTTGAAATCTGACTTAAAAGATCTAAAAATTAACATTTAAAACTAAAGAATATCTCTCCTGTCCCAGTGAAGAAAAGAAACAAACCTGAAGAAGAACAAATGGGAAACTCCATCAGTACATAGTACAACCCCCATTCCCTCCAGTTTCTTAACAGAGACCATGGAATAGAAGATGACTAGCGTGGTTTGGTATGAAAACAATTCATCTTAAACGTCACCTGCCTTAATTGCTGAAATCTCTTCAAATCTTTTCAAGATGAGCATCTATTTTGAAGGACTTTTATGTATGTTAAAATGTGGACAGGTCCGAGGCAAATCCTCCTATCTGGAAATGAAAACTTCTTTGAGTTCACGCAGCCGTACAGTATCCAGCTTTACAGGCTGAAAATCACTCAGGTGATGCTTGCCCACCCCCGCTGCCCTGCGGCAGTGCCGGTCACCTGCACGTCCATGTCCTTGGCACAGGAACGAAGCTTCTTGCATGCTTTGGAAATCAGAGCGGACGTGTCTGGGCAGCGGGGTGCAGAGGCAAACAGAAGCTGTGACAACAGCCTTGCTGGTGAGGTCCTGAATGTCAAGAGCTGGGGTAGCAGCCTTATGGCCAGACCCTTCCCTTTCTGAACGACCCATCACTGAGGGGGGAGAGCAGAAGCACTACCATTCTATGACCCAGCCTGGGAGACATGCAGCTCTCAATTAAAATTATATATACACTGAGTAAAAGAAAGATTAGGTGTCTGCAAAGACCACTATTCTCATTTTTCACTTAAAGGAACACGGAAAGATGACACCAATTCCCCGTTACGCTGTTCCTCACGTTGGCAAAGCCCACTCTTTCTGCAAACCGCCTGCACGACACAGCTCCTTTTTGGCTCTCATTTCCTCTTTGTCCTGTGCCACCACCACCACCAGCAGCAATAACTCTGTCTTCCAGCACTCCCAGCACCTGCTTTCACGCCAAGCAATTTGCTAACCTATTGCCCTCATCCCATTCATATGCCTTAAAACTACCCCCTGCCCCCTACCACTTTCCCTGTGAGAAGGGAATACTGGCAATATTTTAGCAGCAATATCTCCAGCACCGACCGAGGGAAACAACTTTCCAGTCACGGTAACTATTGATTAACGTTGCTCCATTCTACACTTTGCCATGACTACTTCATACAACATAAAACTCTGGCCATGTTGTGTTAAATTCAGCTCATTAAAGGTCATTGGATCAAGCACACAAACTGACATGGAAGCAGGAAGCAGAACCAAAGTTTTCTCCGTGCCAAGGATGTACCTATAAATAATAGCCCACAGAATCAGACTCTTTTTTGCTTTCTGTGCTCCCATCAGTCTCACACGTTGCCTGTAGAGTAGATGACCATCACCACAGGCTTGTCTGTGGACTGCCAAAGAGTGCAGTCTCCTGGGAAGAACAACCTGAATCTCACCAGGATGAGAAGAATATTAAACCAGATTGCTCCCTTTTTGATTAACAGCTCTAAACTTGATACAAAATAAAGTGCAGTACTACCACTGTCTTCTTTAGCCGTGGTTTGGAAAACAACTGCTTTGCTCTGCACTGAACTCAGTACCCACAGTGTGTGCTAGATGAGCCTAATTTGCTCCCAAATTGGCTTAGATTTAAGACAGATGCCAGAAAACTCCACTAGCAGCTATGACAGCAGTGCCTTCAGGCACAAGCCACAGAGCCTTGACCACCTCTGCAAGTGCAAGGTCACCTGGAGGCACCCAGGCACGGTCTGAACAACCTGGCTCAGGTTCTGCCGTCCATGTAGTTTGTCTGGAGCAGCTGACGTTGCTTCGCATTAGCCAGGACTGACGCCTGCACCAGCAGAGCTATACAGCTACATAGCTATACCCATCTGTATGACTGCCTATGTTGTTATACAGATGCATTCCCTCCTGGACATTTCCTTTCCCTGCAGCAGGGACGGCTAAGGAGCGCAGCCCATAGGTCTGAGCCAGAGCAGTTTGTGTGCTGGAACAAATTCAGGAACAAGTTCAGATGTTCAAGTTCAGTGCAGCAGTCTTTGTAAGGCAACGCTTTGAACTCCCTCCCGGTTCTCTCTGCTGAAGGAGGACAGAGGCATTCTCTCCTTAGTAGGGATGTTATGAAAGAAAACATTAGATATTGTGAAGCTTGCAGATATTTGGATAATGAGGCCATGAAGCTACCTTAGATGCATTGTTAGAAACCATATAACACACTTGTGATTTGTTAGGAAATACTGCTTGTTGATTGCTATGTCTATATAGGTACACAGTTACATAGGGGTTAAACTCCCTGCATTTTGCAATAGGCTAAATCTTTCCTTTCTACTTTCTGTCCCAAGGTGAAATATTTTTGAAGACACTTCAGTAAATTGCTCCATCCATTCCTAAGTTCTGTCAAGGTGAAAAAAAAAATTTTTGCCTCCATGTCCTGGTTTCGGCTGGGACAGAGTTAATTGTCTTCCTAGTAGCTGGTACAGTGCTGTGTTTTCAGTGTGGTATGA
>JAVKLA010000005.1:20807025-20831720 GCA_034782735.1 Sagittarius serpentarius | reverse complement strand
CGCCCCCCCCGCCCCCGGGGGGGGGGGGGGGAGCGAGTGAGCGGCTGCATGGTGCTGTGTTGCTGGCTGGGGTTAAACCACAACAGTCCATTTTACAAAATCAGATGCGTATTTTTTCTGTGACAATAAATCAGGAACATTTCAGAGGAAGAGACAGACTGCCTCCTACAAAACACACAAAGCAAAATAGAAATACATACCCCATACTTCATAGCTAGAAACTCACTTTTTAAGTTAAAGGTTTAATTCCCTATAACCAATGACATCAGTTGCTACAGACTAAATGGTCTAAATAAAAATGGTAAAATCAGACTACAAGGCTTTCTCAAATAAGACTAAAAACTAGTGTGAAATACTCTTTTCAGCTGTATGTCTGGTTGGATTAGCTGATAACGAGCTCTGCTGAAGTGTGGCTGCTCCCAGGTGATGGATCTGCTCCACCAACACTGGGTGACTGCTTTTGTATACAAATGGGGCCCATCCCCAGAAACCAGCCACTGTACCAAAACCATAATTAGTTACCCAACACTATCCAGAAAACCTCAAGACAATAAAAGGATGAGTGACAAAAGCAGAAGACTCTTCTCCTGTCAAAGACTTTGAGTGATCAATGATCAAATGACGCAGAAGAAGCAAAAGTTATGGCTTAATTGACACCATGAAGCATATTCCATGTGCAGTTCCACACAGCATCCAAAACAGACACTATGATATTCAGTGGTGATACCGAGGTGAGAAGTAGCACCACATTTACTGACAAATTAACTTGCTTAGATCATATTTAGCTCAAGCTGGAAATCGCCATAGCCATCACAAAGTAATGAGGTGAACTCCAGCAGCCGTGTTCATGTGCACGTTTGGGAAACACAAGGTCCTGAGATGCTTTTCTCCTACGTACTTTCTGATGGAAACCAGGTCTACGTCTGTGTGCTAGAGACCTGTGTCTGGGCAGTTCTGTGGCATATTAAAGTTTTACAGCACAGCATTTAAAAATCTTTTAGTGGGAGCTGATCATCTGACAGTAATATGAAAAAGGATATTGGCACTGCTTGGGGAGTGTTGGTCTGTGCTACATGCCATTCACACAGTATCAAAAGATAGTGTCTGCCAAGGAAATCTGTCTTAATTAAGGTCAGAAGCAATAAATAAGTAATAACACAACCAGCAGTCCAGGAAAACTAAAAGCTCTTCCGCATCAAAGGTTACCAAAATCAAGATGGCACTGTTCTGGAGGAAGCATTATTTAATTGTTTGAGAGCTGGTTAAAAGACAGGAAGCAGAAAATAGGGCTTAAGTGTCACTTACAGGATGAAGAAAATACTGGAGTGTCCCCAGGTATGGATGCTGGAACTAGTTTTATTTAATATCTTCATCAACGATGTGGAGAAGCAACTGTGCAGTGAAATCCCTACGTTTCCAGACCATACTAAGCTTTACATGTAGTCACGTGCCACGCCAATGGAGAGGAGACACAGAAAGGCTTCACGGATCTGAGCAAAAGCATAAAGCTCCCCTAAAAAAAATATTCACCTTCAGAATATGCTGCATCTGCACTAGTGTGCCTTACTGACATGGCTCTGTAGGAGAGGACTTCTCATGCAGGCAAGGCTTTACTCCTTCATGGAAGAGGCCATTATCCATGAGATCGTAACAGCAGATGGTCTCGTTCCCATGGGGGAATCTCAAACTTCATTTCGTTAACACTCACAAATTGCCATATTTCAGAACAAACTTGAGGCTCAAGGAGACCTTGCAGCATGGCTGGATGAAACGTGGCACTACATAAATAAAACAGGTTCCAGAAAGGACCACAGTAACATCCCCAGCTTCCAGCTTGGATTCAGTAACTGATGACAGCTTATTATGTGTGAGAATACTGAGCGTTGTTCCGTTCATCATGATTCGTAAAGCAATATTTTTTGCTTTCCAAATCTGAAGAGTCGTGAGGCTTTTTTGTCCCCGAGCCATTCAAGGAAGAAAAAAATCTAACTCCTTCATATTTTCAAAGAATAGTAATCAGATCTGCTGTCTTTATTCTTAGTTTAAGCCTGTTACTCCTGTCCAAAGCCTTCATCATTACTAAATCAGTGTGATACCGATCATCTAATTACTAGTACAAGCATATTGATGGACATCTGCAAAACTGAAGTTTTGAGGTTTGTTGATTGGAATTGATGTCACTGAATTTTAGGAGTGGGATTTAGCACTGGGTTAAGACAACTAGGTTTTGGTGTCAAAAGTGTTTAAAGTATTCAAGGAATACTTGTATGTGTCTTGTGCTACTTTAGAGTACTTAGGTACTCTAAGCCACCTGAGGCATCCCCACAGGGCTAGCATACGACACTGAATTTGCAAAAGACTTGAAATTTTTTGCAACAGCAGGTGGGATGTCTCACAAGCATTTAAAATTACACAGGGCCTACGCTGAAATGACACAGGACCTACATTTAGATAACTGAATCCAGATGCACATGACTCTAATCTAGGATGAAATAAACTTGAACTTTGACATCTTAGATTTAAATAACTAACTCTTTGAGCAACTTCTGTAAGGTGAACTTTGTTCCTACCATATTTGTTCATGTAATGAATACATGTTTCCTCCACATTTCTTATCACTTTGCTTGCATTACACATATGGCTTTAACTACCAGTGATCTCCTGTTCCCAAACAGCCAGGCAGAGTACGAGATCACAGCCATTAGATGTACAGGCATTAAATATACACACCCTGTATGTGCCTTTCAACATGAATAGGAGGGGTGCGTCCAAGGCCCAGATAGCTTTAGTCAGACCAGCCGCTACCCTTTAAAAAATTCACAGCAATGTTATCTTGGCTCCAGGCTGGGTACACGCTTACCCCAGCTGCTGTTCAGCAGTACAGCCTTCCTCCTACTCAGTGACCGCTCTGCGAGTGTGCAAGAGCAGGCTGACCGGTGGCAGCTGGCATTGTACTTACCGAGCAGAAGGGAGACTGCTGCTAGGATTTAAAATACATGTTTTACAGCATGCTAGTGCAAGGCAGGAGCCAATTTTCTGAGATTTGGCTGATATGTCTATTCTTGACACTTTAGGGAACGAAAAAATAAACAGCGCCAAATATGCAAATACAAATCATTCTATTCCATACACACATTTTACTAGTACGATACTGTGCCTGACATTTACATCCTCAACTAACCCTAAATCTACTTCATTTCTCAGTCCCCAGCCCAGCCCTTTGTGATTATCAGTTATAAAAATCGGGCTTTGCAATGTACCTAGAAAATGACTGATTTGGGCTTTGTTTATACATGTCTGCACAACTCATTGCAGGTAATTTGGAGAGACACAGTAAGCAAGAGAGCCCTTGTCTTTCCACAGTGATATGATTTGGCTACATAATTGCTCATAAATCGACATTTATGTCTAAAGAATAAAAACTGTATTGAATTTGATCTTTCTGGAACTCTTGCACCCTAAAATGTATATACAGGAGTATTTATATGCACTGATTTTTTTTTATACTTTTTACTTTCAACCTGCTAAAAAACCTGCTGTAAACAAATTCTTGGGCTGCTACTTTTTTCGCTACTATGTGACCTCAGTAATACTGTTAAGTGAAGCCTTTCATACCCTTGTCTAAACTAAAGGGAACGTTTACTGGAGCATACTTATAAGAAATTTTTGAATTAAAAGCATCTTTTCCAGAGAGTCTGAAATCCACTTCGCACAGAGATGCTCTAGCAGCTTGGTACTTAACCATCGGATGGGAGAGGGATGTTGTGTGACATCCAAGGTCACGAAGCACCTTACAGGCAGCATTCAAAAGCGTGTATGATCAAATCCAAACTAATTGTGAGAACAGGAGAGCAGCAGGCACTCTACATTACTCTCCATTTACTGGTAAACCCTGGCTATGAAAGAGTTCATTGTATCCCTGTGTGTGTGTACGTGTGTGTGCAGATGCAAACGCTGCCGGCTGGCCCTTCATGGCAGAACAAAGTCAAATAGCAAGTGAAAATGAGGACACTAAAAACAAGCTGCTCTGCAGTCACTTTGGTTCTTATATTCTTTAGGATATTTTTTAAAATTTTATTTTAAATCAATGAAATTGGTTAGGCCAAACAAGCAAGAAACCAACCAAAGCAATTATTGACAGTCCAACACAAACCTGTAACCAAGCAGCAGAGAAAACACCCCAATAAAAACTCACAAAGATAAATAAGTGAAGAAAAGGGAAATGGTGTATGTTGCTTAGTGTGGATACGAGCAGGAGGGGTCTGGTGTGCATAGCACAGGCTATAAATCACTTAATCACCTGTTCAAAGCCAAGGGCTGAAACTTTTTTGCCATACCCTGGTTACTCAGAAGCTGTCTTCTAGTGGGGCTGGTGGAAGCTTAAAGCCACTACCACATCCGATGATGCCTCTGAGGCACTGTCAGAAAAGAGAAAATTACAATATCTGGGACTCCCTGGAAGTGCAAGGAGTAGCAGATTTCCATCTGGATTCAGAAGGCCAGGATGTGGTCCACATGACGGTGGAGTTTTCACTCTCCTCTTACCGGGGTGATTCACCTCAATCACCATGAGTGTTTAAAATGTCAAGTCACCTCACAGAGACCCTGGGTGACCACAGAAAGCCACAAAAGCCTCGCTTCCTGCCTCCTGACACTTCCTTATAAACTGGAGCTCAGGGGATTCCCTCTCCTATTGCTTTTCAAAGAGCAGTTTCTAGGCTGTCCTCACTTTCCCCTTCCTGGACTTGCTGCCTTCTATAATGACTGCACTTTTGACCTGCAATTGCTTGCCTTTTTTTTTTTTTTTTAAAGAAAAGGGCTTTCCAGCTGATTTTCTTATATCATCTGGTTTCTGAGAAGCTACTAAATAATCTCACAGATTTCTCCAGTGCCTTTGGTTCTCTGAATATATATCTCAGAGTAGACATGCACAAACCAGAGAGAATTAGTACCCCTCCTTGTGGATCCCTTTCACCAGCTGCAAGGCTCCTACATACCAGCTCAGCCAGCTCCCAGCTGGGAATCTCCAGCCCGGTGCCACTGTCCACTGTATGCTCCCATAGTTATGCCAGACCCTTTGAAAGCTTTTGAGAGGTCAGACACCTCATCCATCACAGGGACCAAACTCATCCAGAGCTCAGAAGAGGCCTTCAGGTTGATTTTTATAAGCAAACAAATCTCCAGTACGCTCTGAGAGCATGGAGGGTGCTCTAGGAGCCTAGCTCTTGGTTTTGCTGTTCAACTGAGACTTTGAGCGGTGACTGCCACATGCTCAGGCAGTTGTATATACTAAAGGCACTCTAGTGCAGTACATGTGATGTTTCACACAGCTGGAAGCATCATATTCCAAGCTAATCAGCATGCTTCTCCATCTCACAAATGCTTGAAAAACGTAAGACAAAGATTACAACTTTTAGAGCAGGATGGAAGCTTTGTCCAAATTAACTGAAGTCAGTGAAACCTTCCTAATTGACTCCACTGACCTTCAAAGTGGACTACGCCCAAAAGTTTTCAAAGCATCTTAGACCTTTGGGTAGCTTTAAGGGAATGACATACTGCGAAGTGCAGTAAAGCAAGCCAGGAGGAATTGGGAAGGTGAGAAGGCTTCTGACATTTCTGGACCAGGTGCCAGAGATTTGGCACAGTACTCAGCTGTAATAGAGAGTGCCTCAGGAGGAAAAGATGGTATTATTCAGAACCGTAGAATGGCTTGGGTTGGAAGCGACCTTCAAGATCATCTAGTCCAACCCCCCTGCCGTGGGCCACCCACTAGATCAGGCTGCCCAGGGCCTCATCCAGCTTGGCCTTGAACACCTCCAGGGATGGGGCACCCACAGCCTCTCTGGGCAACCTGTGCCAGTGCCTCACCACCCTCACAGTAAAGAATTTCCTCCTAGCATCTAACCTAAATCTCCCCTCTTTTAGTTTAAAACCATTCCCCCTCATCCTATCACTATCTGCCCATGTAAAAAGTCACTCCCCCTCCTGTTTATAGGCTCCCTTTAAGTACTGGAAGGCCGCAATGAGGTCTCCCCGGAGCCTTCTCTTCTCCAAACTGATCAAACCCAGTTGCCTCAACCTTTCTCCATAGGAGAGGTGCTCCAGTCCCCTGATCATCTTCGTGGCCCTCCTCTGGACCCGCTCCAGCAGCTCCACAACCGTCTTGTGCTGGGGACCCCAGGCCTGCACACAGTATTCCAGATGGAGCCTCACAAGGGCCCTGAAAAGAAATGGAAAAGGTATTAGTATTGTTACTACCACATCTCTGAGCTCAAAGGCCTTCTCTTTGCCCCAAGGGAAGCAAAGGTATTACATCAACGTGGGTTTACTCTTGCAAGCTGTCACATGTCTCTGTAATAAACTTACGGGACATGGAAACAGTGGACATGAACCAGGTGTCTCAACTCTATTAGGATGCTTATTGTCCAGGCTTACTTTATCCACTGACTCTTCCTGAATAAATACCATAACTGTATGAAGGATTGCTATATCCCAAATATATCTAGATCATGCACGCACATTTTAAGCTTTCTCTTTTCCATAAAAACCTAAATAGTAATTTCTTTATCATTTAAAGAAGTATCACTCAATGGGTTTCTTGTGTGGCCAAGCGTGCAAATGCTTCTGTCTTGGTGTTACAGAAATGGGTGTCAGGGACATGTATGGATCAAACTTTTCCTGACCAGGTTTCATTTTCTTACCAGGTTTCCCTGTGAATCCAGCAGTCTCACACCAAACACATCACTCGAGCACTTGTAAATCTCTAGAATAAAATATCGGGGGGG
Source organism: Sagittarius serpentarius (assembly GCA_034782735.1). NCBI lineage: Eukaryota > Metazoa > Chordata > Aves > Accipitriformes > Sagittariidae > Sagittarius > Sagittarius serpentarius. Next base: position 20,824,935 of record JAVKLA010000005.1, on the reverse strand, counting down.
GGGGCAGGGGGGGGTTTCGGGGCCATCCTTCCCTCCCACGGCGCAGTCAGATGTTAGCAGAAGGGCAGCAGCCTCCCTCCCCATCCTGCCTCTCACCCGCAGAGCCGCTGCCAGAAACGCCGTCCCTCGCCCTCCAACTTCCAACTGGGTGAAAGGGAAAGCTCCAGGCACAACCTCCCTCCTGCCTGTGCGGGACTTTATCACACAGGCCAGACCTGGCAACGAAACATTAAACAAATACCTATTAGCAACAGAAAGCCCATGCTCAAAAGCCCCTCAATACACCCCCACCCCGGCACCGAGCCGCTGTCCCCTCCAGCGGCTGCCTGACACCCTGGAAACCGCACCAGCATTTTAAAATGACCAAAGGTCGGGTCGTAGCTATATGTAACAGAGCAACATCAACAGATACACACTCACATATATGTTGTATAGAAACAGGTAAAGACAGGCACACGCAAGAAATTTTCAGTTATGAATGTAGGTGTTTTAGGCCTGAAGGATGTGCTTTTTAGGATCAGTCACACAGTGTTGAATACATTTATACACATGCATATACTTGCACGAACGTATACATTTCTCAGTGCCGTTCACTCTGTGTTGGTTTTTAAATCAGCACCCTACTAGATAGCTTTTCCTTTTTATTTAGGCACTTGCTGTTCGTAGACAGACACGAGCCAGAAAAAGTTCGGAAGAGATAAACGTCACGTTCCCGGACATTTCACTTTGCGAAGGGAAGAGGAAAAGCACCCCAATAACAGGATGTAGGTTTCTCCAAAGGAAAACACCAGGGGAACTCCCAGTGCCTCTCAGGAAACCCCGGTAGTTTTCTACTCCAAAAGCTAAAAATGACCCAATGAGCCAACAGCGCCTTTAGTAAGGGAAAGGGTGCCTTGACATGGCCCACGCTGCGTATTTTAAGCATGTGTTTGTGCATGATGTGAAAGCCATGCCAGGGAAACTCATCAGCCTGGATTTCTGTGACCCCCCTGGACGCCACAGGTCCCAGATACACAGCTGCCGAAATCCTCCAGGATGACACATCACAACAAGCTTTCCGGCCACGGCCCTCAGTAAATGCTTTTCAGGTAAAAAACACATAAAGTTAAAGAAATTAGGTGAGGACACATAGATACTTGTTTTCCCTCTAGTTGGGAAAAGACAAGAAACAGAAAGATATTTAACTGGGAAACCAAAGAAAAAAAATAAGATTTGTGCCTATGCAGTGACTTTGTCAAAATAAGCAGTTTAGAAGGTGGACAGCACCCATCAATTAGAAAAATGCACCACTGCTTTCCGTTTCTGTTTGCTTACGCGCAAACAGGTTTCGTGCCTTGCTGTCCTGGGAGGCTGCTGCATTTCACATTATTTACGAGTTATATACTTTTAATAGCACCTAATGAGATACCTTCTGCAGAATACTCCTCCGTCTCCAACACGTGATCCATTGCTCACATCTGTAGTATTACATACGAAAAATAACTCACAGCTACTACCCACATTCTGAGTATATCACACAAAAGCAGCACAACAGAGAAGGCAGACAGAAATAGAAATCGTGGGTAATGTCTCAGGATATTAGGTAGAAATGTTTCTATCTAGTAATGGAAAAGTGTGTTTCAAAAGAGTACTATTAAGGGTGATTTGAAAAGTCAAAATGCACCAGCAAAAAGGATTACTGTAATTCAGACTTCTGTAAATTCATTGGCATTGTCTTTCCTTACACGATCTCATCCTATTTTTAGCAAGATTCATATCTTCTTTAGTACTTGCAGGTTGAATGGGATACAGACAGGTAGGAAAAAATGTTTTTCCAAAATAGTTGTAAGCTTTCAAAGAAAAAAATCTCTTCTTGAACTGAAATGAACCCTCACACTTTTAATAAGGCTAATGTGGTTTTTTTAAATACAAACCCTAACCTCTTAAATTCGTAGAAGAGAGGGGAGATGTTCACCAGCTCTGAAAGGAACAGGACTTTTTGCCAGTTTGCACCACAAAAAGTGGTGTGGATGAATGGTGAAGGTCAGGAGTGTGGTCATGTGGTGAAGAGTGTTTTTAGTGGTCACCACTTCCCACCCATTTTTGCTAGGGCTCCCTCTCCCTCTGGGCTGGCCTCAGTCTTGTCTTTTCCACACCCCTGCCTTTTTTTCCCCGGGAGCCAGGCCCGCCCCCCTGCCCTGGACCGCTCACGCAGCCTGGCTCCCCTCTTACCCACCTCCCACCACTTCTCCCTACCCACAGGTCTTGATCCCGGGAGCTCAGATTTCTAATTTCTCCTTCAAACGCCTCAGCCAGTCGCAATGGCCTTGCCCTGGGCACCTCGGTCCCTCCTCCTCCTGTCCTTGCCTAGCCCATCTCAAAGCTTCACCTATCACCACGTCCTTGTTGGCTCTGCAGTCTCTGTTCTTCCTCTGTCCAGCCTTATTTTGCACTTTCCTGGTCCTTGTCCACAGTTTCTTTCCTTCCTTCACAATCCACCAGCCTCTATACCATCAGTTACTTCCTTTCTTACTTTACAGTCCCAGTTTCCTTATCAAACAAGTCCCAGGCAATGCTGTCAATGAATCCAGTCATTAAAGGAAACTTTATCCAAGTTTTTAAAGTCGCAAAGAAAGTCATGGGAAGAACATAAAAGAAAAAGCTCCAAGAGATCCAGTAGAGATCTTGGTTAGCCCCTTTAATTTTTTTAGGAGAGAGCTTTATATGTCTCGGAGGAGCCTGCCAGAGAAACCCCTAGGAACAAGAGTCACTTCTCTCTGCCGTCCTGGAGTAGAGTTGTGGAAGAATGAGTCATTTTGCAGATCAAAAGGTCTGGAAATTGTTCTTGTTTACAAGAGACGTGGATTCAAGATCTAAGCTGAAAACACACTGATTACACAGGAGATCAAAGTAAGAACATCAAATACATCTGACCCAGATGTAACATGGCCACAAGGGCCTTTATGGTTTTGTCATGTTATGCCAAGCCATATTTCCATTTAAAAACAAACAGCACCTTATCTGAATAGGATGGGACATCACAGACAAATGCAAGCTTCACTGTTTTGCTTTGTCAAAATAATATACGTAGTTTTCAGGTTTTCATTTCTTTATCCAGGTGCTTGAATGCATAACATCTGTTGCTTTCATCCCTAATTCCCAAATGATCCCCTGCCAAGCCATTAAGGATGGAAGTTTTACAGATGCCATGTGCTCCTAGTTCAAGCATATGTCATTTCACTATTGTTCCTGAGCTGCTTTGTCCCCCCAGGGAAACCTGAACAGAACTGTGAAGAGACACCAAAGAAACACGCTCTGCATAGCCGCACCGGCTACCAACACTGTTGAGTCACCTTCATGTTACAGGAGGACTGAAGGGAAACCGGCTCTGGGGAATCAAATCACAAATTCATTCCACCATCCAGGACAACAAACTCCCGCATCTTTACTTCAGGTCACGGCTACAGTAACAATGCAAGCTGGGTAACTGTTTTTTGAGCCGGTATTAAAATCAGGTTTTGTAACATTAATGCTTATTACACTATGCATGCCACAGAGTAAGTGTTGACAACACAAATATCAATCACAGGACGTCGTAACTGCATCTGAAGGGGAGACCAAGAAGTGCAAATGTATAATACACTTAATGTTATCTGAATCGCTAACAGTGCTTTTTTAATGATCAATTAGCAGCTATTGTACAGCAAACAATAATATATGTAATATATATAGCATACAGACTCCTCAGAGGTAATTTCTCCAGTGTCTGAAGGCCTCACCCCATAAACTGATGCAACTTTGCTGAAGTTTTGCCAACTGAGGATCTGGCCAATTACAATGACAGGTTTTTTCTGGTTTGTGGGTTTTTTTTGTTTTGTTTTTTTTGTTTTTTTTACTTTTTTTCATTCCATTAAGTTAACTAAAATAACAAAAGATAAAGGGTCTAAGTAATGAGGTCTTGATATTTGGAGACACAGTGGCTTCAAATATTAGTGCAAAAATTAGTTCCAGTTTTAGGAGCACACTAGTAAAGACACCTATTTTATGTAAGGCAGAGGCTGTATATGACGTGAAACAACGGAACCTGGCATTTCTGAAAACAAATGTCAGGATTGGCTTGATAAAAGCAGCAGTGATAATGAGAGCTATGTATTCAGTGTCTGAAAATGTTCTTTATAGTGTTTTAAAGGATGCAAGGAGAGCAAAGTTTCAAAACACCTCAGTATCGGTCAGCAACAGAGGAGACCACACAGAACAAATGCATCATCTGCTGGCCAGAGGTACAAATTACTCAGTAAGTATACAGATGAAGTCAACATGAACTGACAGGGCACTCACAGGGTAAAACACCATTTAACATCAGTATTAAATTTGTACCTAAGCAGGAGACCACAAGAAATGGAAGTTTTTGTAATGGTAGCTTTTAGTACCTCCTCAGCTGGAATGAGAATAAAACGTATTTTGTGCTCTTCAGTGAGAACTTGCGATGGTTTTCATCACTGGATTCCAAACTAGACACAACCCAATTAATATAAAGCCTGGAAAGAATCCTGAAACTTAAAATTTCTACAGCACAGATAATCTGAGGCCAGGTTTCTAGTAGGTGAGGCTTATCATCTAGCAGGCTGAAGCTGCACAAAAGACAGTGAATACAAATGCTTGGATTTAAAGTGAAAAAGAAGGGGATACGCCATTTCCCTGCTAAACAAGTGCGGCTGTGTTTGCCATGATTCATCTTCAGGACTTGCTGCATTCACTGCTCTGCGCTTTACACATTGCGGTGCTCTCTTTGTTAGGGAGGAAGTGGAAACAGGTGGCTTCAGTTACTTTTGTGGGTTACGTTTGATGAATTGGTATATTCTGCAAGAATCTAAGGGTCTTCTGGATGGTTTTTTTTCTGTTTCTTTTTTTTTTAAATGAACACTCAGCAAGTACTGGGTGACATCAACACAGGCAGTGTTTCCCCAGTATAGTTTAATTACTCTGAAGTCAAAGAGAACTAAGAACCTGTTTTTCTCCTGTATTTCACCAAGTTCTTGTCTCACTGAGCCAGCACTTCATACCATGGTTTTGCCTAGTTGTAGGTCCAGGAAAGGAGCATATCCTAAGAAGAAAGTAATTTCCTCTTCTGATTGGTTATAAGCAATGAGTCTCTAGCATTTCACAGGTTGCTTTTATTACTTAAATGATTCCTAACGCTACCCTATAAAACAGCTGGTTATTTCTGGCTGAAGATGCTCTTGCAGGCAGTGTGTAGGGGCCATTTATGGGGTTTGACTGACACATTTAAAGTCAGGGGCCTCATGAGGAAAGGTTCAGCTTGTCATGAGTTAAGGAGCGGGCAGCCTTTTCACAGTGAGGACCATATAGGAAATAGTGATTTAATTCCCTGTTTCTATCACCTTCAGCCCAACGAGAGGCCAAAGTGACTCCTCCAGCAGTTTGTAGCAGCACATAGGTTACTTCAAACTTAGCAGGCTAAGACCTACTCCTAGGAGCTCTGTTTCTAATCAGGGAACTAATTTCTCCTGCTGCTACACTGTATTAAATGAATTTTGGTGGCTTCTATGCCAAGGGAATCCCTGGCTGCCCTGATGGGTAAATCAACACCCACTTAGCCTGGAGCAAAGTGTAACCCAGACCACAGGAACTGCCTAGAGCTTCTGAATCTGAAGGTTTTGTTTTTGAATGAGGTTCTCAAACATCCATATGAAGATTTCTCAAACTCTGCTGCTGCCCACAGACAAAGCTGACTTGGGGTCCCCACACTCCTGCTCTGAGGGGAGCCCACCATCAACGTGCAGGAGGGTCAGTGCCGGACACGAGTGCTCATCCAGAGCCAACACGTAGACACCGAGGAGTCCCTGAGCACATTATGCCCAGCATCTCTTGGCTCTTTTAAACAGCTCTGGCAGTAAGGTTAACTCCACATGGACAGCTTATTGCACAGTGCACCCTAGATATTGCAGAGTAAACTATCTATGACATCAACACTTGAAAATTTTTGGAGAGACTTCATAGAGAAGCAGAGAATTCCTAAGTAGCCCTAAAAGCTACCACTGCTGGACACCACAAATTTCATACACACAAAGCTGGACACACAGAAAATTCATGATTTCTTTTGGAAGACTTGGAAGATACTAAGCAGGTGTTAATCACAAATACCAAACAATTTAATTGCAACATACAGGTCTGGTCCTGATTGGTACCTATGGCATGTGATAACTTACCATAAACTGCCCCCCATAATTACATTTTTTGTCATTTTTGGAGAAACTATAAAATTGGTACAGAAAGCAGACTTTCACAGACAATTATTACCAATGATAATTGAATGGGAAATTATTTCATTAATAATAACGGAAAATCAGGTTGAGAAATATAATTCACTGAATTGGTAGACATACTCAATCAGCGTAACAACAGAATCTTACACTGAAAATATACTCCTTACATGAGAAGCCTCACCCGAGAGAAACAGCACGCTATTTATTAGTAACATAGCATAGCACTAAACCTATTATACAACGGATGGGATTTGGGATTAATTATCATTGCTCTGTCCCATAACACTTCTGCAGGCATAAATTCTTACCAATGTGATAAAATAGAGTTTATAAAATACATCTGTCTGTTGACTGAGGAGTGTTCAGTCTGCCAGAACTATTTCCAATAAAAAAGGACAAATTTTTCTGTTCTTTTCCATGGTGAAACTGCAATGCAGATCTGCCTTGAAAAATACATGCTGATTCTGAAGTCTTACTGCTTTTGCATCCAAGCCTCATTCGTACCCTTAGTCTGCGATAACCTGCAAAGTGGTGCAGTACTGCACAGCCAGACTTGATTTCCATCTCTGCATATCCATTACAATGACATCTCTGCTAATTCATGCCAAATTAAGCCTCCCTGCAAGACAAAAGACTATAAATTTCTAAAACGGGAGGGACTGATTTTGTTTGCTGAGTGCTACTTACTGTTTTCTCAGCTTCATCGGGGATATAATAGTCTGACTTTGCATTAAGCCACTGGCACATCCAAAACAAGAAATCATCATCAATATAGCAGTATTTTATTCCCTGATGGGTAATAGCCTTTGTGTTCAAAAATATTATCTATATGTTATTTGGACAACAGTTTCATAAATATTTTTATTTGCAATTTTACTCAGCAGACTACCAGGCTTTGGTTAAGCTGGATAAACACGCTGCCAGCCCTGCTCAGTACTGCTTAAGCCTTGTACAGAAAGTCTACAGTCATAATAAACGACTTGTAATATCTCTGTGAAGCACCTAATGTGGACTGGCACTGTACCACGAGACCTTCATCCACCTCAGCCCGGCACTTCAGGAGGAGAGTGTTTTTCAGAGGCATTCGGCACTGCAGGCCCAGAGGTGCAGTTACCAGTATCATCCAGATTCCTGCCGCCACTCACACTTGGTCCTTATTTGCAAGAGCTTCCCATGTGAGGGTTTGGTTTACGGAGGTACTTTGCTTTTTCTGACATGTGGGCAAGCAAAACCATTTGCCACTCAGTAGCTGGTAGTTACTCCTTTGTTTAACCCCTATTCTTGCATTTCTTTGGAGTTTGAGATTTTTCTTTGTGAGAAGACCAGACTAAATAGTTTTCTCTGTTACTCTAGTCTCTTATACTCTAAATCAAGTATTCAGATAAAATCTATTTCTCTTCTTTCTTTCTTTCTTGAGATTTTGTTTCTTTCTGAAAGCTCATTTGCTCCAATAGAGAGGAGTACCCAATGACTAGGGTATTCTCCTTACAACAGACCTCTTTATAACACTGGCAGAAATGTTTGGTTTTTCTCATTAATTTTCAGTGCTCTAAGGTCCCAAGTCATGGTCCAGCTAAAAGCTGTGGGCAAATCTCACACTGACCACAGCAATGGCCGCACCTTACTTGCAGTGATACCCCAAAATGACAGGGTTGGCTGCACAATGTGGGCAAGCTACGTGCTGACTAGTCCCATCCCTTCTGCGTTGTTGAATCCGTGGGGATCATCTGGGATCTTACTGGTGAGGAAAAGCAGCCGATATGTCTCTTTAGATGCCAACAGAAGTGAGGTAAGCCAAGACTGAGAGCGGAAAAATGTAAGCAGTGAGCAAAGGCCTTTGGACAGCTGTGGTCTGAGGAAGGAGAGAGGCTGCAGATAAAAGCATGGAGGGGGTGGGGAAGGAGGGGTGGAGAAAGCCAAGGAGTTAGCCAGAAAAAATGATCCTCAGCATTGCTTAACCAGTATCACCAGTCATCTCCAAAAGTCGTTTGGTGTTGGAAAGTATTCTTCGACTCCTCTCCCACCTGCTTGTGTGCACAACTCTACTAATTAGCTAAATGTTTGTACATAACTTTGAAGCCAGAGAAGGCCATCCAAGTAAAATAACTTAAGCTGCATTTGCAGCTGGAAAAGAATAAAAATTCTTTTTGTCTGGTTTCAGTGATTTCCACTACAGTAGACATTCTGAAAATCAGTTTAAACGGGAATCACTGTATCTAAGAGCTTTTATCCTGGAAAATATGTTGTGACTCTTGCTAGCAGAAACAAGTATTCTACAAAATCATTCATCATTTGTCACCAGGAGATACATCACTCACTATGAAAGAATGAGGGGTTAAAAAAGTTTCATGAAGTTTAGTATTTCTTGACACGTCCTCGAAAGAAAAGTTGGTTTTGCTAAGAAGAAAGAACATTTTGTCCTGCTGTCAATGCCACCCCCTAACAAGCTTTGTGTTTATTAGAACTGGTACTTTTTAGGGAAAAAAGGAAAAATTCACAACTTTCCATTTGGAAAAGAGAAGGATTGGGGACAGTATGTATTTGCCATGTTCCATTTTGTCATTTTCTCTGTACATCTATTTTATTATTGCTGTGGGAATGCAGCAAAGTGCTGATTCCCTGAACAAGAGCCCTGAACAAGAGGCTGTGTAAATTCCAGTTATGACCATACAACCAAACCTTGTATAATCAAAAGCAACTTTTTCTCCATGCCTGTATTTCGCTTGAGTTCTTGCCAAAAATGCAGCTGCCTGTCCTTCCATAATCTACGTTAATTCTCAGTTTTGTTTGAACTGGTATGACATATGTTCCACAGTCCAAAGTCTGTAGTTATTTCATCATTTTGGACACTTCTCCTTGGGGTATTTGAGTGCTTCTCCCACTTCTGTGGTAGCACGAATTACATGGAAGCACTAGAAAGCACAAAATCATTTTGACCCGTGTTCACTAGAGGTGTTCAGTTTGCACCAGATGCCACTGTGTTCTTCCAAAGCCCAGGTTGCCACGGGCCTGTCAGGTTCTCCAGAGCAAGTCAGGAATCCATGAAGATGCTCTGAACGAGAGTGACTATGGGTGGTCACTAAACCCACTAAGTTTCCTCGTTAAGGTCAAAGCTTTCCATTCCTGAGTCTGGCCTCCAAATTCAATGGGAGGCACTGGAGCCTCTGTATTTCACTCTGTATTAGGAGAGATGCCTTCCTGCCTCACACCGGGGTAACACTCCCCAAGCCAGCCTATCAAGTACAGGCCTGCCCAAAGACTAAAGCTCAATGAAGTAAATGATCCAAAAATCACACATGTAATTTACAGCAAGGATAGACCTGGAACTCAGAGGTCTCATCCCTGCCTGCACTCCACCTGACTGTCCTTCCCCATGGATTTGTTTATGGACATGCTATCTGAACCTCCTGTGCTTTCAAAAAGGTACCTCAAAGGTGTCCCTGGGAAAAACTCAGAGCAATCTTTGTTGTTATCTTGCAGGGTGCAACTGACTGACGCCTCGGTGTGCTACCATTACACACATCTTAATTCATCAGTCGACTGTCCTTGCTGACAGGTGTAAATCAAAAAGCTTTGGAGACGTGTTCCACAGCTCTTCCAGTGGAAGACCCAAAGCAAAATGTCAGTGTGCCATTGAAATGACTTCTGTGGCAAGGGCCTGCTCGTTCCATTTCACTGCCATGGTCTTCACTTTGTATTCAGGATTATTCTAGTTTTCAGAAGATTCTATGTTTTGCTCTACATCCATCACAACTATTTTTTCCTATAGTCCCATTGGTTTAAAAAAAATAATCGTTGAGGTGAAGCTCACCTACAGTTTGGATGCTTTGTCAAAAATCTTATGTTTACTGCTTATCTATAGAGAACAACAGCATTAGAAGAAGCAGTATTTGCAATGACAAAGCCCAGCAGTGACTGTTTCCCACAACTGCTTATTTTTATGAATGCCCATCATCTCCTCCTTCAACCTGCTACTAGGAACTGTAAGGTTTTTAAGGCTTTCCTGGGACCTTAAATACAACTGCCAAGCTTAGTTTGCAGAATTACAATTTTTTTTTTTCTCTTTCTTTATATTTGTAAACACAAGGACTCAGAATAAAAAGTATAGCACATCCATTCTTTCACTGGCAAACTCCGAAGGTCATGATCCTGTGATAAAATCCCTCTCTATCCCAGAGAATAGTGAAACTTTGTCACAGCACGAGTTATTTCCTGGAACCATTTTTAAGTTCAGAAATAAACAAATTTCCCAAGGAAGTTTATTCAACTGCTATTCAAAGAACACTAACTCATATAGTTGCTTCTTTCCAGTACTGTGCTTCTAACTCATGTAAACACTATGTTCTTACTTCATATTGTGGGAAGCCCAAATATTATTACAATAAAGAATGCAAGCCAATAGGGAGCATGTACTACCACTGGTGATGACTTCTCTGGTAAATATCACTCTATTTTCAGAGTAATAGCAGATAACTCTTCAGAAGTACTACATATCCTTGTTTATAAAATACTATGAAAACTGGCAGGTTTTTAAATTGCTGTTAACAGACACATAAGTTCACAGGATTTCGAACACATGCTTTGATATAGCTAAATTCAACAACCATGGATGTTTCCCATGGAAGTGTGAGATGTAGAACAGGGGTCAGCATCTTTTCAAGTGCAGTGTGCCAGACTACTTTTTTTTCCCAAGCAAGAAGCTAACTGCACTGGAAGGAGCTCAGCGGGAGCGAGGAAATACGGCCTCTGAAAGGGATGATGCAGCCGATCGTTTCTCCTCTTTGTGAGATAGGGACGTGTGAGCCCTGAACTCAGAAAGTGTCGCGAGAGCCACCAAATGTCTTGTCAGGACTCAGTAGCCCCTGCTCCTTATACCTGAGTGACATCCAGCATCTACCTCTCCCCCACCTTCGGCACTTATGCCGTATGTTGTTGACTCCTGCCATAGATCAAAACATTTCAGCCACCCTGCCGATACCTCTCTCCTCAATAGTGCAATGCAATGCTTCAACCCTCCAGGCCAGTGCTAAATCCTCTTACACGTGTATCGAATTTTAATTATCAGTCACACTAAAGACAGCAAGATTATTCATAACCTTAAAATGAAGTGTGCATGTTATTGTTTGAAGAGCATCAAGCACACACCCATGCTGAACTACTTGATTCGGCAAATTGGTTAAACCTCTGCTTGAATTCCCCTAACTTTATGGGAAGAGGACTATGTGTATGTTTGGCTTTCAGTACTTAAGTTTACACGCTTTCCTGAATAAGGATGTACATGTGTATACTTGCATGGATCTACTTTCTTCTGAAGAGTGCCCAAACCAGGTGAAATAAAAACCACATGTACAGATACAAAATACAAAGATTTTACATTTGAAGCAATGTGTATTCTTCATGCCAAACTGAAACGACATTTCTAATTCTTATATTTGGCATTTCTATCATACTGTTTGAATGGTCTTCATGGTAGTTACAAAGAAGAGTTAAAAAAAAAGAGTAATATTGCCCATTTAAAGTGATGCTGGTTGGAAAAATAAAAGAGCTCTAAGGAGCAGAAGACCGACCTCACCTTTCTTCAGGAAACAAGAATGCTAACAGTCTGATCTATACATATTCCAGTACAAAATTCCCTCCTTGCTAATCTCTTACTTTTTCTAACTATCAAACCATAAAAAATTAAATAAAAGGGGAAGTACACTAGACTGTGACCTTCACAAAACCACACATTTTTACTGCCCCAGTAAATTTCCACAAGGTTTTGGGAAGAAAGAGGTAGAATTTAATTGGCTGTAGTGTCAAGTCCGGGGTCTTGTACAAAACACTACTATACTACGCCAAATGAGTCATCAGCCCTCATTAAAACTCCTCTGGTTCAGGTGGTGCCAGGTTGCAAATCGATCATAAAAGTGGTTCCATTAGTCTCAGTGCTCTGACAATCCTGGGAGCTCCAGATGTGCCAGCAAGAATCCTGAAGAGGTTCCAGGTGTTTTTGGCTACCTCATTGCTCTGCTTCCAATCTGCAAAAAATATACAGCTGCAGGCAATAGGAACAACTGGTGATACAGCTGACTGGCAGAGGGAAAAACTGAAAACCAGTGAGGGAGCAACAGTTGTGCTTTAAATAAGCTGTATTTGTACAGATGAGTAATGACAAACATATATGGGTTTTAGGGAAAGATTATGAGCCTTCAAAAATAAAGGTCCTACCTATAATGAGTTTTACATCATCCTGTCAAGTATAGTGAACTGTGCATTTGTGCCTTGTACTTTGACTATCACACAAGAAAAATGTAAGCTATGTAAGGGAAACTATTTTTCCTCTTGAAGTATTATTTTTCAAAGAAAAGACAAAACTCTCTTCCTCTGTTATTTGCTGAATAGGTTAGAAACCCAAAACCTAATTTTGTAGTTTTGCTTGTAGTTAACTTTCTGTTTAAAACTGTAATCCACAAGCCTACAACCTTTCAGGCTTTATACATGTAATTCATTCTACTAAAGGCAGTGGAACTGTTGATTTGAATGAAAATGTAGTGTAAATGTAAGAATTCACAGAAAATGGAATCTATCCAAGCTGGAGGAATGGACTGACAGGAGCCTTATAAAACTCAGCAAGGACAAACCCAAATTCCTGCACTTGGGAAGGAAGAGCCGCTTGCAGTGATCCAGGCTGGGGACTGACAGCTGGAGAAGAGCTCTGTGGAAAAAGCCCTGGGGGTCCTGGTGGGCAGCAAGATGAGCCTGAGCCAGCAGCGCCCTGGCAGCAGAGAGGGCCACCAGCCTCCTGGGCTGCATTAACAGCAGCAGAGCCAGATGATGAAGGATTCACAGCAGTGCATGGCAGGAGGGCAAGAGACAACAGGTGTAAGCTGGAACAAGACCGGTTCAGCCTGAATATATATAAAAAAATTTGATAGTGAGGACAGTTGCCAAGAGGCTGTGTGGTCTCCATCCTTAGAGGTTTTCAAGAGTGGGTAAGGCAGCTACTCAAACCTCAGGGCAGACTCTGCTTCAGCAGATGGTTGGATGAGAGACACCCTGAAGTTCCTTCCAGCCTGAATTTTCCTGTGTCTAAGATCATGTTGTTTTATATGACTGAGATCTCAGTTGTTTGTGCTTTTGGAAAGAATGCAGCGTAGAAGGTTTATTCAAAGAAGTGTATGACCTATTCATCAGTTTTACTTAAGTGCAGTCAGGCCCATACAATTAAAGAGATCACATTTTGGCCCCTCCCCTCAGTACTGTGTGTTTCAGAGAGCGGCTTCCTGAAGAAGCCAATATAACTTCTTGGAAGCTTAAGAGTACCCTCTGCTGGCTCAACACAAAAGTTGTGAAAATCTGCAGCACAATCTACTGAAACAACACTGCAGAAATACACTCCTTTCCCAGCCTAGCACAGCTGTGCATCTCTGCATGGGGCAAACAGCTGTGCAGTAACATTTATCATCTACAAAGGGAATGCCTGAAGCAACATCACACCATGCCTGCCACAGAGCTCTCTTTCCTAAACAACAGGAATTCCAGAGCTGTCATCCCATTAGGATGCCTGTCTTGTCAAATAGCCTGTCAAACGCCATCTGTGTGAAGAGCTTTAACATAAAATAAAACTTATTCTGGGGACACTCTGTTTGGTTTGAACATGAACAGTGTGCAATGAATTGATAAAAGAATTATGTCCTAAAAGACGGAACAGCTTGTGTCTTAATGACTCATCTTTCTCCCTTGCGAGCTCATGGGACGAGTTTATCCACCTTCTACAGCTCACACTGCAAACAAATTTCTTGTTACAAAGTTGACATCAGGTAGGAAGAATTTATTTTAATCACTGCATATATTATAATATATAATTAAAAAAAGATACAAAGTTATGAAGTACTTCAAAGGTGCTTATTTATCTACACTATGGCACATATGTCTATATATACCTACCTATGAAAGTATTCTTTATGAGCATTTAGATGTATAGATGAGTAAATGTAAAAATGCAGCTGAGACAATTCTTCATTTCACAGAATCACAGAATGGTTTGGGTTGGAAGGGACCTTAAAGACCATCTAGTTCCAACCCCCTGCCCTGGGCAGCAACACCTTCCACTAGACCAGGTTGCACAAAGCCCCATCCAGCCTGGCCTGGAACAATTCCAGGGAAGGGGCATCGACAACCCCTCTGGGCAACCTGTTCCAGTGTCTTGCCACCATCACAGTGAAGAACTTCTTCCTAATAGCTCACCTAAATCTACACTCTTTCAATTTAAAACTGTTACCCCTCATCCTACCCCTCCCTGTTAAAGAGTCCCTCCTCATCTTTCCTGTAGGCCCCTTTAGGTACTGGAAGGCTGCTATAAGGTCTCCCGCAAGCCTTCTCTTCTCCAGGCTGAACAACCTCAACTCTCTCAGCCTGTCCTCATAGGGGAGGTGCTCCAGCCCCCTGACCAACTTCGTGGCCCTCCTCTGGACCTGCTCGAGCAGGTCCCTGTCCTTCTTCTGCTGGGGGCCCCAGAGCTGGAGGCAGCACTGCAGGTGGGGCCTCATCAGAGCGGAACAGAGGGGCAGAATCTCCTCCCTGAACCTGCTGGCCACGCTTCCTTTTCATGCAGCCCAGGATACAGTTGCCCTGTCTGGGCTGCAAGCACACATTGCTGACTGATCCTCAGTTTTTCATCCACTAATACCCCCAAATCCTTCTCCACAGGGCTGCTCTCAATCCACTCGTCACCCAGCCTGTATTTTCGCTTGGGACATAAACTTCCTAACCTGATTACTTAGGAGAAGCTGCTGCTTCAGCGCAGGCTCTTGGACAAAATTATTAAAGAGCTCCAAGAGATTGCCATTGATGGTGGATACCATGCCACCCCTTTCTGGTGGCTGCTTCATATACCTGATGACTTCTCACATTCCCTCTTCTCCATTCCCAGTGATGTGCGACCTTTCTATTTGCCAACACTGAGCAGCCACAACTAACCTTGCTGTTACTTGACAAATAAATGGAACAATATCTTCCTTAAAGTATGCTACAAAGTCACTGAGGGGATGCACTCATACAGCAAAAATTCTGAATTTCCCCAACAGCAAGTTAAAGTTGATCTTAGCACTGAAACTACATGTTTCATTGCTGCCAAGCATTACGGTTAGCCGTTTCCTTTACATAACTGCATTTCATATGAAAATGTCAGCTGGTGTTAGGCTTTTCTAAAGCCTACTTTGCTTTTCAGTGCTTGAAAATGTGACATTGCCTACTCTAGGAACCAAAAAATCTGAAAGCAAACTAAAAAACTGCCTATTATTTATGTTAAATGTCAAAGGTGAGTCTCAGTTCCCTGAATCTGTTCCTCTTCCACCTTTTGCAAGGCAAAGATCTTACATAGGACCGTCTTCCACATCTGTGCATTACCTCAAACAAATGAGGCCATGATCACAGCTGCATGCAGGAGAGTTCTTAGTTATTTTGCTAGTCTTTAGAAAGAATTGCCATCGAATGAGCACCTGATAATATGTCTGAATAGATAAAATAACAGGGAATGATGGAAAAGACATTACCTCACCAATTTTGTAATTAGATACCGCATTTCCAAATGGCACACAGAATAATTCCACACTGGCAAGGGAAGAATAAGATGACCCACAAGGTCTCTGCTGTTACAATACTGAATAATTTATTCACACATCCCTTTTTTGGGCAGCCTTTTTTATCTAGAAAAAAAGAAAACAAAACCAAACCACTATGCAGGCCACGTTGTTTTGATTTTAAAATGTGTTCCTCCTTCTTCTTTGTTAAAAAAAAAGGCAAACTTTTTTTTTAAAAAAACTAAGAAATATTAAAGAAAAGCAATGTTGTTTTTTTTTTTTTAATTAGAAATAACTTCGTACAGGTACACAGAACGGGCCAGACTAACAGGATCCTGACTAGATTCCTAGAAGACACTGAAAAAATTAATGTGAAGCAGAACTGATTTAATTTAGAGGTGCCTTTTTTCTTCCCCTCAAGGAAGATAAATATGCTTAGTCCAGGTATGTACAGAGGACAGAAAGTACTGATTTTATGAGCTTATTATATACATAATCTACCAAAATGATAGATTATATTACATGGACATTACAGGTTTGCAAAACATGAAACACCATCATCCAATTATCCATAATAATTTCTCAAATATGCTTAGAAATACTGACACTGCAGCCCCAAGATGTATTTAAAGATTATCCCAGCGTTAACAAGCTTAACTTGAGCATTCATCTTACAGTTAGTATGAAATCCAACTTTCTTTTTTTTTTCCCCCTTCTTGGACCTACTGTGCCCTGTGAATACAAAAGAATTCAGCAAGAGAAGAATGTTTCTCCCAGCTGCACAACTTCCCAGCTACTACTCAAGCAGTTTCTGCACTAGTGGATGCAGTGGTACATGTGGATCCTATATATCAAATGCTATGATGCTAACGGGGGAATGGGTGAGGATTAGGGCATGACTGTTTAACAAAAGCAAACCAAAAAGATGACTCTCAGCCTCAAAGAGCCTATGGTCTCCCTACTGACAAAGGCTAAATTAAAAGGGTCCAATTCAACAAAAAAGATCATTAAGTAGAGAGACAATATTTTTACCTCAGCAGCAGACCAACTACAGTGTAACCAAATGCCATTTTGCCATCAAAGCAATAGCAGGATCATAACCCTTGACATCAGGAGAATAGATCTTGGCCTGTTCAGGGATCTGCTTGGAAGGGAAGCTAAGGCAGACAGTCCTAGACAGAAGAAGGGTCCAGGAAAGCTGGCTGATTTTCAGTGATCGCCTTCTCTAATCTGATGTGTGGGAAATCAAGTAAAGGTGGCAGGAAGCCGGCACAAATGAACAAGGAGCTCCTGACTAAACTCAAGACGTTAAAAACACACAAGGTGGAAACAGGGGCAATTGACCCCAGAGGAATACAGAGACACTGTCTTTGCATGAAGGGATGGGGTCAAGAAAGCCAAAGCCCACCTGGAGTAGAACCAACAAGGGATTTGAAACATCTAGGGCTGCTACAGGCATGTCTGCAGCAAATGAAAGACAACAGAAAACATGAGCCCACCGCTGTGGGCAGGGGACCAGGTGACAAAGGACACAGAAAAGCCCAAGGTACTCAATGCCTTCTTTGCTTTGGTCTTTACTGGCAAGATTTGCCTTCAGCCTTCCCAGGCCTGTGGGAATGTCTGGAACAAGGAAGACCCACCTGGAAGAGAATTAGATTAGGAAACTTTTAAACAAGCTGGACAGACAGTAAGCCCATGGGGCCTGATGGGATGCACCTATGAGTGCTGTGGAGGCTAGAAATCTCAGAAATTCATTTGGCTTACATTCTTGGCAGTGGCAAAGCTCAATTTTGGTCAAGTGGCAGAATGTGTTCTGGCTGCAGCAAGTGTAAGTGTGGAAGAGTTAACTGGGTCTCAGGCACATTTAGGAGACAGGTCACTAACTTCCTTACAGTCCAACTTTAATGGACAACCAGAGTTGGTGTAATCAGAACCTGCAGCTCATGGTCATAATACCATCCTAGCTGTAACGGGTTTACCTGGCAAGGTTTTGGTAGCAGGGGCGCCACAGGGGCAGCTTCTTTAAAAGTTGCTAGAAGCTTCCCCTGTGTCCGATATAGCCAATGCCAGCCGGCTTTAAG
>JAVKLA010000005.1:20768353-20778893 GCA_034782735.1 Sagittarius serpentarius | reverse complement strand
CCCAACTCTTTCAGTCTGTCTTCACAGGAGAGGTGTTCCAGCCCTCTGATCATCTTTGTAGCCCTCCTTTGGACCCGGTCCAGCAGGTCCATGTCTTCCCTGTGCTGAGGACTCCAGAGCTGGACACAGTACTCCAGGTGGTTCCTTCTTGATTCTTTGTGTTCTACCAATGTAAAGCCAGGTTTCTTCCCCTTGGTTTTCAGGTTGCCCGTTATTAGTGCCGTTTGATGTTGGGTGATGTGAATGTAGTTAGCCAACTATTTCTCAAAGGGTAAGGCAGAAAACCAAATGCCTGGAACAATGTGATATACAAAAACTATACTGCATATTTGCCAAATTTGTGTGTACTACTGTAAAGAATAGTTACTTCACTTGTCAGCAGTGAAAGCATCCTTAACTCTCCATTTCACCTTGAAGACCTCCCCCTTCTTGTGGTATTTCTATTCAGCCCTGCCTCGTGCTTTGGGATGCAGCATTATATTTGTACCTTTAGGTGTAGCAGAAAAGAGAACTCGGATATTACTTTTGCCAGCACTGGGCTTTATTTTCTTGTATTCATTTCTCCCACACAAAGAGCTGCGTTTTATCATATATACTTTCCCTGTCTTCAACATTGTGGCTGCTAAAATGTGCTCACGAATGTAAGTTCAAAGTTCTGTTGTTTGGTTTTTTTTCTCTGAAAATGCAAAAGAAAAGCAAAACTGTTACTACTGTTTTTATGCACTTCTTTTTATCTTGGAATCTGGATCATCTTGAGATCCTCCTGTGCTTTAGAAAGGAGGTCTGTATCATTGTACCCATTCAACTAAGGAGGGAAATGGAGACAAAAGTTGAATGATTTAGCAGGACCATTTGACAGTCTGGGTCAGAGTTGAGAACAGAGCCCTTATTTTACTGTTAGGCTGTTACAATTCAGTTTATCCCCCAGAGAAAAAGACACGTTCCAGTGTAGTACTGTGTTAACACAACTTACCTTAGGAGGTAGTTTAATAGATAGGTGGGGCTCATGAAACATGGAGTTTGTATTAAATAGTTAAGCTTGGGTATATTGAGTAAACAAATTGAAGTTAGACTCCGAACTTCTTTGAAAGAGAATACATTTATAGCTAAAGGTTTTAAACACAGAAATACTTAGCTTTATTGATGAGCTTTTATTAGCTTTATTAATGAGAATATTCTAATTTAAATGCCACTAGAAGCTAGTGTTTTAGAAATGGATAATGAATGCATTCCATACACGATTGTAATGAAGTTTGCATTAATCTTTATTATCTAGCAGTGGAGCTTTCATAAAAATTCTGTCACAATAGTCAATGACCAGTGTGAAAGAAAAATAAGAGTTTTATTCTTACTGATTTTTCCCCCCCTCAACAGTCTGAATAACTACCGGAAATCCTGGCTGTACAAACTTGGATCTTTCTTTGTTATAATGCATCTTCTAGTTAATGCTGCTTATTCGGGAACATCTTTGTATGTTTCACATTTCAATTATCCTGGGGGAGTGGCAATTCAGAAGTTGCATGAGTTGGTACCTTCAACAGCAGGTATGTAAAGCTGGCTTTATGTATGAACATACATCTAACTTCAATTGCATTTTTTCTGCTAGTGTATCTTTACGTATATTGGATATTACTTCTTCATGCTATTTACATGCATCTTTTCTGTTACTGTTTTGTTAATTTATTAATCATAGCGTTCTCAGAAGAATTTTGAAGTTGTACTTTTTTTTCTTTGTTTATGTAGATGTCTCTGTTCATATTGATGTGGCTGCAGCACAAACAGGAGTTTCTCGGTTTCTAGAAATCAATTCAGATTGGAGGTATGTTATGAATGAGGTATTTTGATCTGAAGACAGGAGCCTGCTTTTTCCTTTTTTGTATATGCACAGGGGGAAGCATCACAGATACAGTTTCTGGTACAGCATATTTATTAAGCCAGGCCAAGAACAATGTGAATATTCAGAGAATTCTGATGTGTGCAGTGCTGCCACTTCAGAAATAGACCACTGCAACGTTTTTTAATTGTTTTGGTTGGTTCTGGTTTGCCTAAATAGCAGAGAATCTTTTAAGGACATCAGAAACAGTGCAAAAAATCGTTAGCTTACTAGAACGCCAGTATCTTTAATGCAGCTACATTTGATATCTCGCTAGATTTTGTAAAACATAGCTGTAGATGAACACTTTTCTGCTCTCAGCAGAACAGTGTATATAATTGTGGGGGTATTTTCTCATTTTGTTTGTTTTTGAATGATGGGTGGCGATGTGAGGCTTATCTGTGTATTAATATTCAAAGTCTATTTTCATGTGGAACATACTTCACGTAGATGGGTTGAAGCTGCTGTTGTGGACTATCGGTCACATTGGTTGGCCCTGAGAGAAAGCAGTTGAGTGCTTTGTTACGTTGACCAGCAGCGATGTACAAACAGTTTTAAGAATCAGAATATTGAAACGAAGAGATGGGGACATGTGGGGTGGCATTGTTTGCTTTTCAGGATGCAGACCAAAAAAAAAGGCACCTTTCTGATTCTTAGGCCTGCCTCTTCAGCTGAAGTGTAGGTTTCTAATTTAAAATGTCATCTTAATGAAAGTGATTCAGCAGAAAGTGATGCAAAGCCTTGCTTCATACTTGCACAAAATAAAAGCAATACAAGCAGGTTTTGGTTTAGGAAGTACTCTGAGCGTGGAGTTCTTTCTCCCCAGTTACAGTCTTCAGGATCAGATAAACAAACATAATGTAATTATTGGTATGTTTAGCTATAAAAGTATTTTGGAAGTAAAGAGGAAGAAGGGAAAATTATGCTTCTGGGGGAATTACAAAAATCATCGAGCTTGCTATGCCTTATTTTATTTCTGTGCTGTCTCATAATACTGTGGTGGTATGGACAGTTCAAAGCTGAATTGCCTTCACAGTTACCGATCCAATGTTTATGTCAAATTGGTTTTTGCATGTTCAATCTAAAGGAAGTCTTAAGCCATCAACAGTCAGGAGGAGACGTTAAAGTATTAGAGTACAAGTGATAGAACATGTATGACAGCTAAAATGTTCCAGTCTTTGTTTTTTGAATGTACTTAAGTACACACACTATGCTCAATGCAACTCTACTCTCTAAATACAATGCTTAATTTCCATGAGCTTTTTGAGGTGGTGGGGTTTGGATTGTTTTGAGCTTGCAAGGCTGTAGTGTAGTGGGATTGGAAGGTGAACAAATAATATGCCTGTGACTGATGGTTGTTTCATAGTGCTGCAGCTACAGAGCAGTTTCTCACTTTTATCTTTGGTCATCATAAAAAAGCCTCAAGGGAGAGCTGATATACATCATATAAAGTTTCACATTAAAAAAAATCAAGCAAAATCCACAACTGAGCATCATACACAGGACTACCACTTTGTCTAACAGCACAGTAGTGCAAAGTTTAGTGGCACCAGCTGCCCATTTTCTCTTTATCCAAGGAAGTGACAGCCTTTCAGATGGGTGAAAACTCATTTACCGTCTTCACAGACTGTGTACATCATGTGAAAACAGATTTACGGATGGAGTGGCTACGAAGGCTGATGATTCATCCTTCTAACTAACAATACGTCTTTCTAACTAACTACAATCCATAAATTGTCTTAAAGTTAACAGCTTTCAGTGTTGTGCTCAGATTAGATCTATTTGCCTCAAGAAAAATGCAAGTGATCCATTATTTTTCTTCAAAGGGTTATTGAAAGAAGCTTGATGCAGATTCTTACACAGGACAGGTGTTAAAATCTTGTCTTCAATTAGTGCCGTCTCTTTGAACCTGGAATAAATACGCTGTGTAAGCTCAAAGTATTCAAAAATAATAAAATTCAGAAATGCTTACAGCAAGATGAAAGGCCCTTTATTTGCTGATGAAGAAAATGCAAAACTAGTAGTTGGTAAAGTTGTTACAAAGTATGCCATTCCTTCTGCCAGTTTGGACGCAAATACCATCCTAAGTGGTATTGTGATCTTTCGGGAAATAGCAGATGAAATTAGCCCGCATTTTTTTTTTTTTTTTAAAGAAGAAGAAAGCACTTGTTCAGTGTGCAGAGTCCAATTCTGCATTATGTGGTGTATTTGATGCCTCTGGGGTCTTTTCTGGGTTGCCAAAATTTTAGTTAACAATCCACACAAATTCTCTAGTTTGCTGTAGAGCATGTGCTTTAAATATCTTAAATGTTAATGACTGCTATGTCAGGGAGTGTTGTGAAAATATAAATTGAGATTGTTTCCAGTTTTTCACAGAGAATTCAGGCAGATGAGAGGCCAGGCCTGCAAAGACACATATGGTGAAGCCTGGATTTATTCCTAGGTGCATTTAAAGAGTACGTAGAGTTGGGATTGCACCACTTCCCTACCAGTGTCCATGCCTGTAAGAAAAGCCACAGCCTTGAGTAAGTTGCTTGTGAAATGCACGGGAGGAATCGGGTGCCTAAGAATAGGAGCTCCAAAAGCTGGTAGAAGACAGTTCACAGAAAAGGGCAACAGAAAGGGTGAAGAAGTGGGCACTGCTCCTCTCTTGGCTTAAAGAGCGTGGATGCTTTTTTATAGTTAAATGCCTAAGGCTGTCTTGTCATAAACTAAAGGTCAGTAACCTCCATCTTAACCTTGTGTCTTCTGGGCTGTTAGCCAGCATTAGTGTAGAATGTTTTTCTGGGATATGGAGCAAAAACTTGAATCCAGGTCTCCTACTTTTGGAAGCACACTTTAACAGTGGTCTACCGAGTGTTTTGGGGTGGACTTAACCTTATTCTTCCCCTTTGAAGTTGTTGGATTGAGGACTCAACCAGGCTGCCATGTCCAATATGAGCATCCTAACCCTTGGGCTATAAATTCCACCTGACTCTCTTCAGTGCATGAAAAATAACAACTGCAAAGTAGAACCGTGTCTTCATTAGACAGTGAGAGAGATCTCTCAATTTCTAGAAAATTACAGAGGTTTATACAGCTCTGTGAGATAAAAAACTTCAGTTTTGGGCTTGGATCAGAGAGTGGCTGAACCTAGATCTTTCACATCCCTGCCAAATGCTTAAGTCACTTGTTTTCTCATCCTGTAAATTCCCTCTACGGTTAGATTAAATGTAACTCCTTTTAAAAAATAACTGGAAGTCTACATGTTAAATAGTTTTAGAACTCACTAGTTACTTTATATATTATTTTTTTAATATATAATTTATATGTTTCTAGGTACCTAAACAGGTTTATAAAACCTGACCCAAATTGACCTGCACAAACATGGAGTGTAGATCAGGGAACTGAACCCAGAAATAACAAGTGCCAAGTTAATACTATAATTGCCAGGCTATTCTTTCTTTCCTGCAGTGTTCAAGGAATTCTCCTCCCTGCTATTCTCTCAGGCTTCTACTTTAATGTATGACTACCAGAAGAGAAACGTTTCTGCTTAAGTGCCTTGTAACTTTTTTTCACTTACAAAAACCCCACAAAACCAAAAAAACCCCATAGTTATCCAAACCGCAAATCTTGTAGAGTAAAACTTAAAAATTAGTCCAGTTTTCTACAGTCTTAGGCTTTGATGTCCTTTCTCCACAGAACTCAAATAGAGGACTAGTGAGAAATTTTCTAGGAGTCCTGATTTCTATCACAGTAGCAGCAAAGACTTGCATGGAATGACTGGCTCCCTAAACCCTTCAATTTCCTTCTCCAGTACTAGTTAATTTAATCAAGAGAGAGAACTGAGAATGTTTCAGTTCCTTTTGTGTTTCATCTTGGATGTCACATGCCCTTGCGATAATGGAGATGTTTAGTATGTAAAGAGGGGAATGTAAATAAGCCTTCTTTATTCTTTACAGGTATGACAAAAGAGAAGATGTTAAACCGGGAGACCAGTTGATGTTTTCTTACACACACATACTGATGGAAACAAACCCTCTTCAGATATCCCATTACAAGACAACCCACAGACCACTGGCAAATATACCTGGCATCAGTAAAATTGGGTTGAACCTTACTGCACTACCTCCTTTTACTTTAAATTTGAAACCAAAATTAGTACTGTTGGAAAAACTTCCCCTATCATCTTGACTGTGAATTTTACGCAAGTCTTTTGATGTAATTTTGCTGATGACTGAATAATCTAAAAGACAGCAGCGAATTGTCATTCCAGCACTGCAATTCGACTTCCGTGGAAAGGCATGGAAAAATCTTTGTACCAGTTGGTATTTAGCTCCGTCCTGTTTCTTACATAAAAATTACAATGCGTTCCTAGTCAGTTTATACTTGAATACTGAGTTGTATTGTTAAATATGGTTGAGAGAGGCTACCTACAAGTTCAGTGTTACTAAGTAAAACCTGTCTACTTGGCTTGGATAGCTGTTTCATCATGTAGCGCAGGTATGTCCTAATTGTCCTATATAACATACATAATAGAACAGGTTTGTGCTATGGCAATAATTTGATATGTAATCTATGTGTGCAAAGATGTATTACTTGATGTACCTGCAGGATTGTAACCCCTTCAGTTGTCAGATTGCCTGTGTGAAACTTAATGATGTTATCATCATAGGAAAGCCATATTCATTGCAGCTTCATCACAATACCTAATTGTGCCCTGTAGGCTACCAAACTAATTAAAGTGAAAGATTCACTTAAAAAGCAGTTGGAGCTTTTGACAAGCACTGTCTCATAACAGATTTGAGTGTTAAAGGATGGTTATCTTTATTCCAGCAGTTCATGAATAAGCAGTAACATGGATTTCACACGGAAAAGAATTTTGAAAATAATGTTTCCCTCTTCTGCTGTAATGGTATTATCTTAATTTGCAGTGCAAAAATTTACCTATGAAAATATTTACTTGAATACACTTTAAGAAGATAGGTGCTGTTTTCCTTTTTTTATTAAGTAGTCCCTTTGGAAAGGAATAATCTAATATGCTATGTGTTGCATTCTATAAACTAGAATAAGATAGCATGCTCTGTAGTCCTCTTTATTAGATGTTTTTGTTAAGGATGTCTGCTTAGATTGCTGAATGGAGCAAGTTAAGGGGTAAACTAAGGAAAAAAACGTTAGAATTTTGGTTAGGGCTAGTTGTAATATGACAGGAGCTCCATTAGTGGAAAAAATCAGCATTGCTGAAACAATCATGGGCAGAAAACTATTCCTTGCTGACTGAAAACGAGTAAAAAATTCTTATTGAATAAAGTGTTTTGGGGTTTTTTTGGTTACTCAATGTGTGCTTCATTCAGGAACTGCCTTTACCCATGTATGTTTCAGTTTTTAGGACCATGTTTTCTTTTTATTCTGTAGATTATGTAGCAGAGAACTGATCTGGTGGGGTGGAGCCTGCTCCCCCCTCCCCGTGGGCGGCT
Organism: Sagittarius serpentarius; assembly: GCA_034782735.1. NCBI lineage: Eukaryota > Metazoa > Chordata > Aves > Accipitriformes > Sagittariidae > Sagittarius > Sagittarius serpentarius. The sequence continues at coordinate 20,771,564 of JAVKLA010000005.1, read as the reverse complement.
GTTGCTTCCTCAGGCTGAGCGGGTCTGGCACAGGCAGCCTGCAGAACTTGTTGCTCCAGTCGCTGGTTGCTCTTGAAACTGAAATCATGCAAGTATGATCTATTTGACTTGTCTTTGGAAGAATCTCAAGCTTCCTCCAGAGCCTATTTGAACATCAAACAGTTCACATGAGACGGAAGTACATGTGCAAATAGCTGAGCATTTGGAACAATACAAAGGAAAACTTTGGAGTGAGGATGCAGGCCCTTGTGTTAAGCCTAATCATTGCCTTCATGTAACTCACCCACACCGTAATCCACAACTCAAGAACCTGAACTAAAATTTATCCTGCCCAACCACAGACATATGTCTGCACTGCTGAAGTTAGGTGTATAGTTACTCCAGCTTTCCAAATCCCTGGTTGTCAGCATCCCTGTGTAGAAGCTTGCTTCCATTAACTACAGAGAAAACCTAGGACTACTATGCTTGTAGCAGAGGCATCTCAAGCTAATGGCTGGAATGGCACAGAGTATGTGGACATGAGGCGTCTGAAGAGCTTCATCTTCCTGAACGTCAGACACGTGGTTGACCGGCACCTTCCACAGACTTTGGTTCTGGTGCCGGGGTGCTGCTACCTGTTGGACTGACTGGCACCAGTGATGGTGTTCAGCGGTGTGAGCAGTGTGTACTACTGCTCACAGCCTCATTGCTGATGAAAACGGAAGCTAGCTATCAGCTCACACTGGCCTGTTTAGTGTATTATTTGCTTGGGGTTAGAGAAAGGTAAAATACATACAAGGAGACAGGGAAGAGATCCCGGACTGCAGCTTTGAACAGTGTCTGAAGTTTATTTAGGTCCTGTTGCATCTCGCTCTGCAGATGCGGTTCTTGAAAAGTGCCAAGTTTTAAGCTCCGCAGCTTGTTTGGGGTTGTAGACAGGGGGGCTAGATCATGACCCGTGCAGCACCAAAGCACCAGTGGCTGCATGACTTCTGTAACGGCACAGGTAATCACCCCCAGCGTGGGCCGTGAACATTATGGTAGCCCACACTTGGAATAAGAAGGGGCAGCTGACAAACCGGGGTGAAGATTACTCAGTTTTTCCCCAAAGATTGCTTTCAATAAACAAACAGTCCTTGGAATAGAAACTAAAGCCATCTCCTTTCTCTTAAATGAGTCTGCATTGTCTTTCTTTAGCTCCACAAGAAACAGAGCTTATTTTCTCCCTTAATATAGATTAACATTGTTACTTGCATGGAAGAAAAAAAGTGTGGGTTTAAGTTACTTTAGATATAAGAGGGCATTAAGGAAGTCTCTCACCCCTTCTACAAACTTGAAGTGGGGTATTACAAATCAAATTCTTCTGCATTTGGCGGGGGGGGGGGGCGCGGTACTTAGGGGGAAGCCTGAAGTTACTGCATGAAGGGTGCAGGTAAGAGAGACACTCTAAGAACTTACGTGGTGGAAGGTTGAAGGGATGTTAAAGTAATAAATTTCTCATGACTATTCAAGTTCTTAAAAGAAAAACTGCTTTTGTCTTGACTGATTACAAACCCTATCTTAGAGTGTAGCTTTTCTTAATAAAAAGACAAATAGGGTGAGTGTATTCAAATAACTTGAGGGTTGAATTAACCTGAATAAAGCAAAAGACAGATAGTAGAGTCCATCTATAAATTGTTACATCTATGACATTTAAACAGAAGGGAGTTGGAAATAAAATGCATTTAACATGTATAATGCTGCTGTAGAATGAGATTTATTTTAGGATGTCTTGTTAAACTCCCCAAAGGTCAAACATTGCGTAGCATCAGGCGTTACCTTTTGAAGTTTGACTTAATTTCTTACAAGCAACATTTGTTCCTGTAAAGAGCAAGGCTAACAAACAATTTGGACACAAACATGTCACCATGTGATTTCACCCAGAGATGCTGAATAACCACTGTCTTAATAGCATGAGATTTAGGACACCCTGTATTGTAAAACTAAACCAAGTAATTGCATGAAAAAAGTTGTGGAACTTGGTGATAGAGAACATTCTTGGATGCTGAAAGTAAAAGCTGCTTCAAAATAGGGCTAAACAGATCACTCTCCCATAAAGATCTAATAGAACCAAAGATGAAGGAACAACTTCCAGTTCACGAAGTCTCCAAGTAATAAAGCTTCATAGCTGGGGAAAAAGATCAGACTGCATTTACCTTATACCCACCCTAAATACTTGCTAAGGGTCTTCTCTCTCAAGAGGGAATTTGGGGTGAGGGCACCTGGAGGACGGTTGTATTGGATGCAACATAAAGTATATTTATCTGTTAACACTGAGAAAAGCCAGAATGTGTCTCGGGTTCTTCCATTTGCCATCCATTTCACTTCAGCCTTCACAACACAACCGCAACGCAAGGTAACTCCTAACCCATTCGGACACACTGGTCACACCCGTCTCTCACTCCCTGGCCTTTTCACACGTGCCCTTGGCGAGCCTGGGTGCGCATTCAGGAGAACAAGACTGAGATTGCGCTGCCTCTCCTACTGCAGTTACAACTGTTCTAGGACCATTCCTGTCTTCCTGACTACTACTAGTCCTTTCCGTAATGCTAAGGACCTTGAAAGGCGATGCAAGATTTAAGCACGTTTGCTGCATCTCAATTCCAGTGCAAGAGTGTGTGTTCCCCTTGCATCCGAGAGCCCTTTGTCATACGTAACAGGTATTATAGAAAGTCTAGTGTTGCTTTCCTTGCTTTATTACCTGTGCTCATTCTTAAATACTCCCTTTCCACCACCCACCCGCCCTCCCTAACACCCCGCCCCCGCCCGCTGAGGGCTTTCCTTGTAACTTAGTACTCAAAGAGTCTTTCATGTACAAATGACTTCACTTTCTATTTGCAAGAAAAGAACAAAACCACAAGCTGAGTTTTATCACCGATGCAAGCAAGGCTGTTTAGCCACAGCCTCCTCAGTTAGCTGGTTACATAATTAGTCTCAGCTATGTCTTAAATGAAAGGCATCGCTATCTGCTTAACATACGACACGGAAGATTAAAAGGGTGTTTGCAATAATTCCTGGAGTTAAGTAACGAACTCTGTGAAGGTTTTCTTCATTTTTTACGTAAATGTAATGGGTTTACGTGGCAAGGTTTTGGTAGCGGGGGGGAACACAGGGGTGGCTTCTTTAAAAGTTGCTAGAAGCTTCCCCTGTGTTTGATACAGCCAATGCCAGCCAGCTTTAAGAACGGACCCCG
>JAVKLA010000005.1:20740482-20768253 GCA_034782735.1 Sagittarius serpentarius | reverse complement strand
TGTTTTTAAGATTTGGGTTTTATTTCTCATTACCTATTCTGGCTTGACTGGTAATAAATTACGTTCATTTTTCCCCAATCGAGTCTGTTTTGCCCATGACGGTAATTGGTTAAGTGATCTCTCCCTGTCCTTATCTCGACCCACAAGTCTTTCATTATATTCTCCCTCTCCTATTCAATCAAGGAGGGGGAGTGACAGAGCGGCTTCGGTGGGTACCTGGCGTCCAGCCAGGGTCAACCCATCACAGTAAATATGTATGATTCCTAAACGTAATTGATCCATTTTGTATGCAACTACTTATTTTAGATCAGCTCTTTAGATGAACATGAGGAACTACAACTACTTTTGATTGTTCATTTCAGATCTTTGTTTACGATAGCAAAGACAGCCAGTGTTTCCTCTGAAATTCTACATCTGTCACAGGCAGTCTTTCACCAATTCTACTTCATTTCAGGTGCAGCTGCCCTTGGTTCTGTACCAAGGCTTGATTTGTGTCGTCATGTCAAGTGTATGGAGTCCATCTTTTCCTTTAAAACTGCCAATTTAAATCAGCAAATTGGAAGGAGGAGTGGGTTCATATGGAAAGAAAAGAAAAAAAAAAAAAAGGAAAAAAAGAGGCAGGGACTGCCTAGGCATCGATCTAGCCCTTGGAACCCAAGCTGATACCTGCGTTGGGGACATCCCGGTGGTTACGATTTCCGGCTGGCATACTCATTTCATGAAATGAAGCACTTTTGGGTCAGTTTTGCAAGGAAACCAAGGTGAAGAATCATTCTTTCTTGTCACTAAGAATAAAGCAAAGGATTAATATTATTTGTGGAAAACTAAAATGCTTAGTTTAGAAAAATCTAAATAATCTGTAATAAGGAAATGTTATTTGCTAATTATATGTTTCTTTTTCCTGTGTTTGGAGATACCTAAGCGGAAGTTTGTTATGGTCAGCTCTGTATAGGGGCAGAAAAAAAATATGCTGCTTTAAGGGACAGATCTCTCAACAACTGTAAACATCTACTTTGAGCTTGTCATCTATATCTACATATAATCAATCATGTCCTTTTGCTGGAATTTAAGCTGCTCTAGATTGAGATTTTGGTTCTTTGTAAATTCAGAAGCTACTCTCGGGGAGCAAGGAGAAGCTATGAGTATTCCTAGTAAATGCTCACTGGCCAAATTCTGCAGTCAAACAGGTTTCCTTCACTTCTACTTGGTGGGTAGGGAAGGAGGCCAAATGGAAAGGGGCAATGTCGGGGGAGCATTATCACAAGTTTCTGGAGCACAATATAGATAGATCTCAATAGATACTTCCCATTACATACCCTTCACAAGACTTGAGTTCTTTGAAAAGGCTGTTGCAGATCTCTACTTCTCCCCCTTCCTACCTTAAGTACTACAAAGTATTCCTTGCTGCAGTGTAGAATTGTTACACCCACCTAATCTTAGAGGAAGCAAAAGCTGTAGGATTCTTGCGATGACACAAAGTATCGTCGTTAGTACCCATCTACACTTTACTTTTTATGCTACGAGGAAAAAAAAACCCTCTGCTTACTAAGTTTATTTCTGAAGCTGCTAACGTACTGAAATTAACTGTTTAAATAAAGTCAGTATCACTGTTGCAGGTTCACCGTATCACTGTGCGTTAGGGAACTGTCGGCTGCTGCATGGACTGGTGCAGCACACAGCTTGAAGAAAACTCCCACCGTTAACAGCTTGTGCTTTCTTACAGTCAGAGAGGGTCATGTAAAAATGGGGGAGTTGCCTCTACATGACAAATAGGAGAAGGGGTCTAAAAACCAGAAGTTTTAGCAATCGCTAAGAATTTATATTAAAAATAATAAAGTAACCCCAGCACAGAACCCAGCCGCTCCGTAACTTACCTCCGTACTTCAATGAAAGCTTTCAGCCCTTCTTTCCAAGTCATTCTTTTCTCAAAGGCGACAGTGCCTGCTCGGAAGATGGAGATGCTCCCATAACTCCTATACAAGGACCAAAGCTTACAACCGAAAAATAGCAACTTTGTGCTTTCAGTCTCTCCTGTTTTTAAGTCTTTAAGAACTACGTGTTTCGATTTGAAAGGCCTTTTGGGCCTGCGTATTATCTTTAAAAAAAATCTAACATAAGCCTATTATTAATTCTCAACCAAGCTGACACTGAAAAAACGCGGTCTTAAGGACTAAGCCCTTCAAAAAAAACCAAGGAAATTGCAGGTACAAATACAGTAGACTAACTTTAACTGGTAAAATTTTACTTTTAAAAATAAGTCACTAGTTCTCATGCCCTCAGGAAAAATTTTGACAAAAAGCATGACTATACAATTAAGTATCCACATGAATAAGATACAAATTGAGGGCTACAAAATGCCATCACTTCAACTTTCCACATGAGAGTTACACAGGAGCTACAGCAAAGACCGCCTTCAGAGGAGCCAAGGTGCTTGATCCCAGAGAACTGGGGTTTTCAGGCAAGCTTGTTCACTGCCAGCACTCCGGCTGGTACGGTGTGGCTCTGCAATGCTTTAAGCCAAAGGCCATATTTACATTCAAGCCCCAAGTGAAAATTATATCACTTGTTTAAAAAAAAAAATAAAAATAAATAATTTCTTCATTCATCTTCTACCTTCCTCTGTACTGGTTTGGAGCTATTAAACATCTCCTTTACAAAGGTCAAGGTTATATTCACAGTTAAAACGTAGTGAAAAAAATTGAGGTAATAATTAACCAGTAACCATTTAAACATGTTTCCCAATAAGCTGCTTCAAACTCACCTAGCTCCAACTATACGTAAACTAGAACAAATTGTTTTATTACTGCAGAAAAAACACGTGCTGTTCTCATTTAACCCTAGAAGAACAAAGAAATGCTGACTGTTGATAGAATTAAAAGTTACCTTTTAAAATACGGGAGACAAAATGCAGTATTAGTTTTTCCCAAGTACACTATATAATAATTTAAATAGTACATGTGTAAACTCAACTGACGGAATAACAATTGAAATACCTGAAACCATAAAACGTTTAGAGAAACGTCACATGGAAACCAAAGCCACCTGGGAAAGAATTCAACAAGTTTTCCTGAGGTTGAATAGCCTGAGTGAAATGAAAAGAACCAGAATCCAGGCTTAAGTCCAAAGAGCTAAATGGAAAACCAATCTTTTCACATCGCATGTTCTGTGGTATATTTATGATCACAACTGTATCAATTAATTTTTATTCAATGGTTGTCTTAAATCCATCTGAAAATAAAAGGCAGTGTTGACTACCACTAGAAAATTGCAAATAAAATGTTTAATTTCAGAAACTGAGTTCACCATTTATAAATACACTAAAACATAGTAAATGCAAAATTAGATTAGGCATAGGTACAGTATTTTAACAAAGCTACAACTTTTCTAAAAGGTCATAGGCAAATGATGACTTGTTTCCCAAAAAGTATTCAATGAAAACTGAAATGAGAAGATCAGTCTTTCTAGAGTTAAACCATGGAGAACATTCCTTTCAAATTAAAATGCTGGCTATTTTTTTCCATCTTATTTGAAGTTTTGAGGGCTCTATATCCCATTTGCCTGATGGACACCAACAGTTAAGAATCAACCCTACTACATAAAATTCTAAGCAGTGCACCATATCCATAAGGCTATTACTGAAAATCAGAAGATCAGTTATTTCTGTACTAGGAGCTTTAAGACAGGCTGTTCTACACAACTGAAATTACGTTAGGAGTAAGGGCTCAATTTTTACAATAGGGAACCTCATAGTTTCGATGCACTAAAGATTAGAAAAGGCTTTAGAATGACTTTAGAGTCTTCATGGTAAGTTTCTTGCCTTTTTCGTACACGGCATTAAATAACAAGCATTAATTCACAAACTTTGATAAGACTTCCAAGAGCTTTTATAAATACCCAGAATATTTCTGTAGTTCAGTTAAAATGTAAAACCTGAACAGGAGAACCCAGAATGGGAAGTTTTTTTACCGATTGCTGTATAACTGACATTCCATATCATCTCAAATTTAAGATTTATTTTCAGATACTATGTCAATAGTCTCCTGTAAACATACCTTCCTCAGTAACTCTTCTTAATCCTTTAAGTACTTTAGGGCTTGCAGTTAAAACATACATTACAAAAAGACGGCTTGAACCCCATCTTTCATGTACAGCTTTCTTTTGACAACTACAAAAGCTGTTTTGTTGCAATTAAAGCAATGTTCAACTAAAATACAGTACCTGGTTTATGGTTTTTACATAATAATTGAATAAAAAACTACAGAATAGAACTGTTTACATCTTTTTTTTTGCCATTCTATTAAAACAAATGACTGAGCTTTTTTTAAAGTTCATTTACAATTATGGATTAAAACCTACATAATTTTGTATAATTTGACAAGACAGGCTATCTCTAGTGTGAACTTTTAAAAAACATATATACAATATCTGGCCTGAAGTACTATGAATAAGGCACATGTAGACATATTGAAAGCTGAAAAAAATGAAACTAAAATTTGGAATTATAGTCACTGATTAGATGTCATACATGGCCCCCATTGGAGCAATTTAAAAATCCAAGTTACAGATAGTTATCCAGTGAGCAACAATAGATTTAGTCTAGCAGTTTGTTCATTAGTTTCAATACTGGAAGTATATTAAAGGAAGATTCACTTTCAAAAAGATAAGCTTTTCAAAGTGTTCAATCATTAACCTTGACTGACTGAAGTTGTTGCTTTCATTGGATGTGTTGAACAATCTCTCTGAAGGAACAATGCTTGGGGGACAACCCAAGAACCTGACAGCCAACTTTGACAGAACTGGCCAAGATGACTTCTTAAAGTTCCAGTAAGTGAGAGGATCACAGTTATGCTCAAGCACTTCTTCCTCCAAGTAAGAAAGCACCATTTCCTCTGGCAACTTTGCTCTCTCTTTCAGATCTTTTGTTTTCTTCATGTCACCCATGAGTGACCAAAGATTATCTTCCCCATATGAATTTGTAGATGGTGAACCTATATCACATCCATTGGAAACAGGTTTATCATCATCTGAGGTAGAACTCATTATTTCCAGCTCCCTGATTAAGTCTTGTTTATATTGTTCAGCCTCCTCTTCTGTAAATAAGGATGTTTTATACCGAGGATCCAGAAGCGTAGCAAAAATGTACCTTGGATCATGAAGTGTGGAGGACAATCTACTCACCATAGCTTCTTTTAAAGATTTCAGCATAGTATCTATGCCCATTGTTTCCTCAAATAGCATTTCTATTTTCCTGTTAAGTATATGAATCATTGGAATCACTTGGCTTAGAGTAGACATGTGTGTACTCATCTCCCTACTCGCAGCTTCAAATGGTTTGAGAGCATGACACACCGACTGCATGACTTCCCACTGGTCACAACTTATTAGCTCCCGAAAGCTGCACTCTATTGACATTTCATCAATTGCTCTTTTCTGTTCGATAAGACGTTCAAGCATATGAAATGATGTATTCCACTTTGATGGAACATCTTGTATTAGCTGATGCTGAGGCAACTCATACTCTTTCTGCAACTCAGCTAACTTCTCTTTTGCTTTTGCTGACCGATGGACGCGTTCACAGATCTTTCTTGCAATACTGAGCAAATTCTGAACCATTCTCTGGCTTTTAATAGCCTCATTTACAATGACATTAACAGTGTGACTAAAACATTGTACACTTGAATGATCACCTTCATTTAAAGTTTTCTCTATACTCTGATTATCAGTAACAGTAATCCCAATCTGAAGGCCAATGGAAGTAATCCATGTTTCCCACCAGTACTCTAACTGCTTTTGAATACTGATTCCGTTGTAGTCGCAATCAATCTGCGATACATTTAATAGTGCTGAACAATGGTAATCCTCACACTGTGGTCGAAATGAAGACTCAAATGTTACCCAGTGAGCTGTCAAGGTTAGATATTCTCGTGTTTGGTTGCTCATCCATATTCCGGATGTAAAATGGATCACTCCACTTTCAGCTTCTTTAAGATGTGAAATAATTATTTGTTTTACATTATCATACATATCTGGAATTGCTGTCCTAGAAAAGTAAGATGGAGAAGGTAAAGAATACTGAGGTTGCAAATATTCAAGCAGCCTGTTAAAGCCAACGTTGTCTACAAAAGAATATGGCTGAAGGTCAAGTGCAATCATTTCGGCTACAAGACTTGTGATTTTTTTGGCAACTGGGTGAGAGTCACAAAACTTGTCATTGGTTTCATCAAAATTCGAAGATCCTAGTAATTCTGTGCTCAGTGGCATGTGATTATCCGTCGATGAGGATAATACCGTCTCTGAGACATCAGTTTTCAATACATTGTTATGAAACCGCTGCAAATGTCTTAGAAGGCAACTTGTGCCTAGATTTGTTGGCTTTTTCCCCCTACTTATTGTACGTCCACAGTGCATACATACTACTTTTGTCGAGTCTGCAGAACAAATTGAAAAGTGATTCCACAGTTTTGAGGTCTTCTTGCTATTAACAGGAAATATAATTTGATTATCATGTGTAACCATTGTAGGCAAGTCAGTCAACTTTGAGGACGAACATTCTGCAGAAGCCAAAGTGGCGTAAGGAGAATTTGCCAAACTCATATCAAGAAAGCTCTTTTGGTTTCCAATTACGTCGGGATGGCGTCTATATAGATGTCTCATCAAGCAGCTTGTGCCCACATCTCCTTTCTTACCACGACTTATCATACAACTGCAGTATCTACATACTGCTTTTAGACTGTCTGCAGGTGACAGTGAAAAGTGGTGCCAAACTTCTGATTTAAGCCTTTTTGTAATCCTTTTATTTTGCTGAAATACAGCAGTAGGTTCAAATATTAGTGGACCTAATCCCTCACACTGTTTCTCGGGAGATGAAACAAAGGAGACTTCACCTATATCATCAGAAGATGACAGCATTGAGTCTTCCACTAGAGCATCTCCAGAAGAGAGATTAGTATGGATCTCCTCAGAGATCCTGTCTGGAGAAGAAGAAACAGAAGCTGATTCTTTCATTAGTTTTCCAGGAGAGGATGACATAGAATTCAGATCACTATCTGAGGGTAGTAAAGAAGGCAACAGAGTTGGAGGTGCAGTGTAGAGAGGTGGTATGCTGGTACCACCCCCGTTCTCTTGCAGGACAATTGAACGATGGGCTCTCCACATGTGTCTTATTAAACAACTCGTTCCCAGGTCTTTTCCATTTTTTCCTCTACTGAATTCATTCATGCAGTGGATGCAAACAGCTTTAGAATTATCTAGAGGTGACAAATAAAAGTGTTTCCAGACAGCAGATCTCCTTCTGGAACCTGATGTGCTCTTTGGAATTACAACAGTTTTTTCTGCTACATTCTCCACAGCGTCATCATACTGGTTGTTGGGTAGCTGTGGAGATGACCCAACCATGACTTCTTCTTTGCTGCACTTTTCGGAAACTGAGAGATCTGATATTTCTTCAGACGAAACAATAGAAACAGATTCCTCAATTATCCGATCTGGAGACGGTATTTTAGAAGCCATTTTCTTGACCAGTTTTATGGGGGATAACATAGAACTCAGATCTCCGACATCTGCAGGCTGAGGTGGCAATAACAATGTAGGTGAAGAAAAGGAAGATATACCTGGCATACTTCCGTTTTCTTGAATTAGTACAGTGGGATGGGCTCTCCTCACATGCCTCATGAGACAACTTGTACTCAGGTCCTTTTCATTTTTACCCCTGCTAAATTCTTTCATACAGTACATACATATTGCTTTAGTACTATCTCTAGGAGATATAAAAAAATGGTTCCAAGCAGGCGACTTTTTTCTGGAGCTTATGTTTCTGCTAGAAAGGAGGCTTTGTGTCACAGCTTCCATTGCTACATCATACAGCGTACTACTATACTGAGAAAAAAGAGATCCATAATCATCTTCATTTTCTGTAGATAAATATTTGCCAGGGTTATTGGTAATAAAGTTCTTTTCTTTATCTTCCTGTTCATCACTGCTGTCCGCATGTTTGAAATCATCTTGTTCTGTCTTTATATCCATTCTTTCTAGAGTGCAGTTAATGCTGTCTTCCTCTTGCTCTACTTTTAAGTTATTGATTTTACCCAATACAAAATTACCATCCATTCTGGGGGAACCTGCTTTACTCTTGTCCATGGATGACAAATTCTTCTTGCCAAGTCTTCATTTATTAATAAATATAGATAATTTAAAAGATTATTTAAAATTTGATTAAAATGATTTATCTTGTATACTGAATGCACAAACACAAATGTGCGTATGTGTTAAAATAATCTCTGGTTTATGAATTCTGTATCTGTGTTGTGCATAAGCAAATATGATTAGTCATAAAAATGCTTTTAAAAATTATAGACTTAATGAATGGAATCTCATTTTCTCCCCAGGATCAGGACATTTCAGGTCATAGATGAATGTTCTCAGAGACAGCTACTGTTAAATGCTTCATGTTGTAGACATAATCCTAAAAAATGAATGTTCTATTTTCTCGTTGACAGAAGCCATTCTGTTCATCTTGACTGGGCAACTGCGATTCTCTTGCACCATCTAGAAATGAAAAAATCAGAAGACAAAGTTGACTAAGACACTTTAAATAACTACAGTAAAGATGAACTGAAAACATGCACTAAATGTTCTGCCATGGTTTGGGTTTTTTTGCTCCTTTGAGATAAAAACAATTCAGTGTACTATTAAAAAAAAAAACAACCAAAAACCCAGCATTTACTCACTACATTTATTGTAGGCAAATACATGTCTACACACGCAGCTCTGGTGCAGCTTTGACAAAATCACTTTTGTATTTCCTTGGACATACCTATGTGTCATCCTACATCCTAATTCAACCACTACATAATCACACATACACACATATATATATACAAACATCGCTATGTATGTCTAAATATACAGATATATACGAAGACAAACAGGCATTTAATCATGTTAGCACAGAAATATGTACTTAAAACCAAATGTTAAGTTATACTCCTGTACATGTGAGCCCATCGTTACTGATAGTGTTTAAAAACACAACATTTTACAAGAAACCTCTGCAAGAGTGTCCAGTGTTGTCATACTAATCTCTCTGCCTCTGACCATAGTCTCACGTGGTTATATTCATGCTGTAACACTCCCAGACAACACCATACTATAGAAACAAGCTACTTTTAAGAGTTTCACGATTAAAAACTGAAATGCTTAATTTAGGATAACTGGGCTATGCAAATGTCATATATACACTGAGGTCTCCCAAAAGCATAACATCACTCCGAAGCAAAGATATACGCAGTTGCATACGCTGGTGCCTAGTGCAGCACTGCCAGCTCAAGTTCCTCACATACCCAAGGGTTGTACTAGAAAGCCCATTTACACCGAGATAGCTCATTTCCCTCATGGGTAAAGATTTCCCCCACCAACAGTTCCCGTACAAAGAGCAGGTTTTTGAAGTAAAGCTGCACATAAATCACAGGGCAACGACAGGCTCAAAAACCAGAACCCCGCACTGGCCCCACACAAACCTGAAGAAGCTGTCTGCATTTGTCAGCCACTTTTTTTTTTTTCTGTATTAAAAGTACAGTTCTATGAGAATTCTAAATTTTGCCAAAGCCTTTCTCATTTATTCTCTCATGTCGATGCTGTAGTTATTGGTACTTTCCTTCAAGGTAACAAAGATTTTTTGACCACACCTGTGATGCTACGCTATGCACTCCCATTTGTGCAAACTGGATTTTATGGGACTCTTTCTCCTCAGCTGAAGAAAACACACGAATGTGAATCGGTTATTTTAAAAACTTCTCACACAATATTCATGTGTACTCAAACACAAGAAGGATTTCAGCAGACAAAAGGTGAAATTAGCCATAAGACATATAAAAATCCAAGTCTAGGTTATACTTACACAGCCATTTCCCCCCTGTACAAAGACCAACGCCGTATGAGCTTTGTAACCTATTTTAATTAATATTTCTCTGAGGTCTGTTTACAAGAAAGACCAGAAAGACTTATTTTCTGTGGATTCCAGATTTCTGGAAAGCCTATCGTGGTGAAAACTTACTTTCTTTTCCAGTGCAGGGGAAGGGGCAGGGAAAAGGAGGGGCAATCAGCTTATTGCAGCTATTTTAAGAAAAGGGAGATGGAGCAGTCGGAACTTGCAAAGAGGAAGGCAGTAACTCTGGTTTTCTTTCTGTGAAAGTTTTAGTAATTATGCTCTGCCTTTCTCTCTCCTTCTCAGAAAGGGGGCGGGGGGGAAGAAAAAAGATGTTTTTGGACACCAAAAGATATGAGGGTTGAGCATAAAGAATGTCAGTTCTAATGAAGGAGAGACTTGAGGAAAAAGAAAAACCTTAAATTTCTAGATTTCACAGTACTTTCACAGGTTTGTGAAATCACATCCGAGAACAACTCTGGCAGCAGAGACTTATACATCACTCAGTATAAAACTGAATGAAATACAAGCTAGTGATTACACACACACTGATAATATGGAATTGTGCATCTGGGACAAGAGAGAGCATAAGATAGTCAAAATTTTTAATAGAAATTAATCTAAGAGGATTTTTTTTATCTGTATTTTGATCTAATCTGTGAATTTGAAGCTTGTACTGCAAACAGGAAAAGCAAGAATATACAATAAGCTGTTGTGACTTAGGATCACAGACTAGAAAGGCTCACAAGCAAGTGACTCCATGCAGAGCTTACAGAACATAAATTATGCATGTAAGTGCCAAGTTACAGTAAGCACATTACAGATTCCTAGCTAGACTTGCACAAAATACACGCATGCATCCACTGGCATTGGGTTCTGATGAAGCTGTGCACACCTCTAGCCTGCAATTCCTGTAATTTCTTAAGTATGCCAAAAGAATTCTAGGCTTTGAACAGAAAAATCCATGGAGATGCTTCACCTGTCCCTGTCCTGATAAGCAGTTACTGCGTAACACCGCTAAGGGTAAGGTAGTTGTGATGGGAGGATTTGGAAACCTGATAAATGAGACCAGTTGCAAACTTCGTAACCAAACTTAACTAGGCTGACATTCATTAACAATACACATTACCAATGGTTAAGTTCTTAATCATTATCAGCCATTCTCACTACATATTCCAACAGTTACGCCCCAATCATCTTATCCTAAATTAGCTTTGAGTACACAATACCACGGAGCTGATGCCACGTAGTTAAACACTGATGGCTATGGTCCTTGATGGTCCTCGCTGCTGAAGCTGAGGTGAAAAGGTGAGAGCGCTATCTGGACTCTGAAGCAGGAACAGCGGTGGGAGACTTCTTTCTTCCCTGTTTCTCCTTGCTGTCACTGGGGGTTTTTAATGCTCATAACCTCCTCCACCAAAACAGGGTGTGGGGAGCAATCTCATCTCCTCCTGACATTATTTACCTTCTTTTCTTTAGGACCAGAAACTGTTCTTGTTCCACCACAAATCTTTCCTGCTTATTCTGTATCCTTTGATTTTGCTTGGAGATTTTACTACTTGAATTGTTGATTCACGTGTTTTTCTGTCCCCTATTTGTGCAATTAAACATGTCTCCCTTTGCAGCTACATATTTTTTCTATACTTACACTTAGCTGTGATACAAAATGCTTTCATGCTGTTAGCAGTGTTACCAAGCGCTTACATACTGTGGCCGGTTACACTATTTTAGTGTACTTACGGATGAGTTTAAGACAGGAAAACATTACTTACATCTTGTCCACTTTATGGCTGCTACAGGTCTCTGGCTACGTGGTACATATTTTTCTGGGCATTGCTGATGCCTTCTAGGAATGCAGAATAGCCGAGATTCTTAGAGGAGACTCGTTAGGGCTGCTGCTTCCTGGGAAATCCCCAAAGTTGGATGTCCCTTAGAAGATTTTGCATGTATTTTTTTTCCATTTTCTTTCAAACATCTAAGGATGATCTCTATTGCTTTGAGTGTTACTAAATCATACTGTAAAATTAAGTCTAGCTCCCTCCCTTCAAACACCCTGGAGGGTTCAACCCAAATTTTCTTTAGAATATAGTCCCCCAAATGCTCAGGGTTAGAAAGACAGATACATTTTTTTATCTCCCCCTACCATGCCAACTCTATGTAACAGTCAATCTCTTTTTAAAACAAACAAAACACTCCATCCTATTTTAAAATTTTATAGTAACCTAGAACAAAATATGAATTTGGTTATGACCACCTGTACATAGCTTAGTTACCCTTGGACACAAGCTACCCCAAGTTAAGGACTACTGCTAAACAAACAGGATATTCAAGCAGAAGGAAAAGGTTTTCAAAGGTACAAAAGGCTACAGGCAGTCAGCTCAAAATTAAAATGATTTATGCCTTTGAAATCTCCTCAATTAGATACAGACAAGCAGCGAAACAAAGAGAATTGAGTCACCTTGCAACAAAAATCTTCAAAGAAAATAAATGGAACTAGAGAACAATTATCTACCCAAATGTACTACTCTAGACTATTAGCTCCTGAGCAGCTGTAGGCAGTCAGTGGTTTGCTGTGGCAAGAAGCCTGCAGAAACATTTTATGGGATTTTCCATTCAAAATGGGATTACTGAAAGTGTATGGTGGTTGACAAGAAACGTCAGGAGAATGTCACCGATCCAAAGAGTGCCACAGCAGACTGACACGACCAGAAGAAATCACTGCTGAAGGAAGGGGGTAAAGAAAGAGAAACACTGGCACCTTGGGATTGCAGAGACATACATTAACAGACAGAGAAGTATGAAAAGTATGCAAGAACACTGAACCATGAGCTGATTATTTGTTTGTAAGGCAGATAGTGGCCTGCAAGCTTTAAACAATTTCAGATTTTAGGTTGAGCAGTCAGACAATAATCGTGGACTTGATTATATTACAGAATCCTAGTGCAAATAATAGTGTAGAGAAAGTAACTTAAACCAAAAAACTTTATTATTCAAGTGCATATAGTGTAAATACAGACACACACATGCAGAATGCAAGAGTAGTTGTTTCAAGAAAGATGCAAAATGTGAAGACAAAGTGAAAGCAAAACTATTTACTAGTTTGAAAAAAAAAATCAAAAGTAGTGACAGTTTCTGAGCATAGGAGGTAAATAAAAGCACATTAAAAAACAATTTGCACAGACAGATGTCAGTTTTAGAATAAACAGTGCTAATCATCTTTATTTCTGGAAATGTACAGGCATCATTAAGAACATCAAGTAAAAAAAAAAAAAAATCCCTAAAAGCAAGTAATACAAGTAGCAAGGAGGAGGCATTTTAAGAAATTGTTATTAGCTTCCACTTCAGTGGTAGGTACTATGCTAATTAGGGAATATTTGCTAAAACAACCCAAACAAACAAACAACCAACAACAAAAATCCACAAAAAAACTACAAAAACTCAAAAAAAACTGAAAACAAAACACACATCCAAAAACCTGTAATAAATAAGCAGAATATTTTTATAAATGTATAGCTTAGTTGAACCTTACCACTTTTCAAAATTACAAATCCCTTGAAGAAGGAAAACTAGGAAAAGTAACATTTCTTCTGTAGAAATTTCCTATGAGAAAATATCAGCACTAGCTCACCCATAGAGAACTGCAGAAGTTTGCAAGATACTGAGTGATTAAAATGTTGTATTAGAAGAGACTGCAAAATTAGCATGTTAGTCACACTCTGAAACGAGGTGGGTCCTACGCTCAAATCTCACTGAAGCTCACAGGAATCCGCACAGATGTACAAGCATGAACTAGTGGATGCAACAGTATAATTGGGATCAAAGTACAGAAAGTTAGGCTTAATAAAAGAAACAAGTTGGTTTGGACCTCATGGGAGGTATGATTTGCAGAGGACTGTTGGGAGAGAAGAAAAGAAGAAGGTAAAGCCACCTTTACTATCCCATTACTTTTCCAGTCACCTGAAAGGCAGATGTTAACATTAACCGGTAACTGCTGTGGTTTTACAAAGGTATTCTCTCCAACTTGCAAAATAACCTCTCATGTCCACGACCCCAAACGCTCCATCTGGACATGAAAGAGTAAAGTGTGGCAACAGCACCACTGATACTGTACACTGCTCCTTGTTGACAGGAATAGTCTTCACCCGAACCGAATACTGGAACAGAATGTAACAATGATGACAAGTAACATTAGACATTTTTATCAATCTTATATGATAGAGTTGACATTTATAGGAATCTGTGTACTTAACATCAAATACGTAACAAAAAAAAATAAATCTGAGAAGCATATGTTAATGGAAGGGGAAACATCATAACCAAAATCATATCTAAGTCAGTAAAACAAACAAACAAACAAAAGGGCATACACAGAAAAAGGAAAAAAAAAAAAAAGACACACTATTACTTTTATAAGTGCTCTCTTTTACTAGAGAGAAAACCCCTGGTGTTAGAAACTGGAAGTATTTGTATTCAAAATTTCAACTATTTACTGTGCTTTTTTCCCTACTTATATCTTAAAAAAAGCGATACATGGAAGTAACAAAAATACAACATTGTTGAACATTGGGTAAGAAATAACATCTAGGTTTAGCTCTTGTTCTGTCACAAGCTACTGGTCTTGCAGAAGTCTAAATTTCTCCCTCCATGATTCCCTCCCAATTAGGAGGGCTGTAATATTTTATCTTTCTTCTCTTGTTTTTGTTCCATCCATTCTGCCATAAGTTTTACGGGGTCATCTTACTACACGGCTTATCCATCAAGGTCTCACTCTCACTAAGGCTCCCTAAGTACTCCTGAAACACTTGCAGAACGAAAAAAATGGTTTTTACAATTATTTTTAAAATTCCATTTTGGAGTGAGACAAACATTTAGAAAAATCCTAGTTTACACATAGGGAACATTCATGAACAGTTTTGTGTGTTTGTGTAAACAAGAAAAGACTGATTCAGCTCTAAGACTAAGGCTGGTGGTGGGAAGGAAGAAAAAAAAAGGGGGGGGGGGGGGCGCGGATTATTTCACGGATGTGTGCCCAGCCAAGCAGGATGCCAGGCGCAGGAGCTGTAACAGGCTGGGAGGCAGGAGCCAGGCAGCTCCTGGGGATACTGCGGCGGCTGGGCTTCAGCTGCTGGAAGAAACGGGGCAGCACCCTGGCAGGGCAGCTGATGGCCTCAACGCCCTCATCCCTGAAGAGAAGAGAAGCCGGGAAAAACTACAAAGAGAAAATAACGTGTCCAGAGTAAGGCCTAAGGAAGGAAACGAAAACGTTCTTTGGAAAGCGATGGGACAGAGGTACCCGCTGAGAGGCTTGGGAGGCAAGGCAGGAAGAACGAGAGCCCTCCAAGACAGGCATGTGAGCTCCCCAGTGCGCTCATGCTACTTGTCAGGACACGACACAGAGACCTCCGATTTATCCAAGTATAAAGATCATTCATGCCTCTTCACGTTGCTGAAAAACTCAGTGCTGGGTGCAAGCTGGGGCCTAAATCAGTCATTCCAGACAGAGAGAAACCAAGGTGTGAGTATTATAGCCCTAACTATCATCATTATTCTGGGTACTCAAACCTAATTACAAATGCAGGAATTTAGCTACAGTAGAGACTGAAAAGTCAAAAAGACTACAGCTAAATGTAAATATTCCCCCCTTTCTTGCTCCCGTCCTCCAAAAACATCAAATAATTTTACTGTGAACATGGACTATTTTTATTAAGCAGCACAACAGTGCCAAGTTATATTTGGTTTAGCGGTCTCTGGACTCTTCTGTCTTCTATTTTCCCCACCACCACTAAATTAACAATAATGCAGGAAGATAACAATCAACAGCACAGCTCAGAAGCGACAGTTTTAGTCTTAGACTATTGCTAAAGGGACAGAGTATCGAGCGAAATCTAACCAGCACACAGAAAACACCTAACGTTGCACAAATGCAAACTCCCCAAGCTCAAACTTAGCCTCTTACTCTTTTAAAAGTCAGTTTATTTTGTACATCTGTATTCTCTTCTTGCCACTGTACATGTCAAAAAGTCTATGGGACTCGGTTTACTGATCATTTTCAGATATTCCCTGAAAACTCAGGAACAGTTCAAGAACTAAAAGCCTCAGCTTTGTACTTGTATCTCCATCTCAAACTCTAAATCATCTGCATCACGGTGTATGGAAGAAAGTGAGCACACCAGCTCCTCCTGCACAAAACTACGCTGGCTGTTACACTGATGTATAAAAGGAGTAAAAATAATTCATGACAATGACAAAACTGAAAAGAAATGGTATGATTTCCAGATTAGCATAATTTAAAAAAACCCTTTGAAATAGACAGAAAGCAGAAACGAAGCACGATTTCCTTTTAAATATCAGTATTTTCTTTAGAAACAGGATCTGGTTCTTAATGCAGTTCTTACACCATATATCCTCAACCATAAAACTTCTTAAAAAGACTCAGATAATGCTTTTTAAATATGATACATTTCATATTCATTGTTTTTGAAGTCTGATATAAGTAAGGATGTTTGTGTTCGCATGCTTGTTATTCACATCTGGCTGACACTTGCTTAGCTCTGGCATCCCTGTTCAGTGCCCAACCAGACTTGCTAAATATGCTCAGTACCCAAACGTTTCATCAGACCTCAATGATACAAGGTGAGTGCTCAGCATGTTTAAGAATAAAGCAAGTGTCTGGTACAGGGGAGAGAGTCAAAACTCAAGCTTATTTCTGGAGAAATCAGTCTTCATAACTTCTGTGAGAACTTATTAAGCATGTATCTATTTGAAGCATCATCCTCCACCACCTAGGTTTAAGCAGCACTGTTAGACGCTACAAAGCCCACAGCACAGAAATCCCCATTTCACATGATTTCAAACAGCATTTACCTTAAAAGAAAAATAAAAACGCAAAGCTAAAACTATTTTAAAAAAAAAAAAAATCACTTCAGCCAAAACAATGTCACTCCCAAGTTTTATATAAAAAAATAAATACATACCACCATACATAATACTATCCATCACCACAAACAGTAACACTACTCACACCTACAACCACCTGGTAAGCCTTTAATTGTTCCTATTTTTTTTTCTTAGCGCACTAAAAATACCATCAGATCTCAAATGGGGCTATCTTCCTTCAGACGTCATTTGCTAAATTCCCATAGCAGCACCCGATAAGAAAGAAGGAAAAGAAAAGCAAAGCAGGTTGTACACATGCTAATCATTTCCGTCCCACCTTTTACTAAGGGATCGCTCATAAAAAGCGGATCTGTCACGGTAAGTAAATTACGTCAATATTTGTCTAGGATGCAAACTGCCTCTTAAGTGTTGAAACGTTCCTTCTCATTCTCTTTTCCCCAAGTGAACAATTCCTCTGCCTAACCCATTACGCTCTTCTCTTCCTACCCCTGTGCAGTCCACAGGTGACGAAATAAATGTGATAGGATTAGGACAGGAGATTCCTCTCCTGACAGGTCTACTTTCCTAGCTTGCAATATACTCGAAAACACACTTTTGTTTGGTTGGGTTTTTTTAAATGTCTACCTTTAAACTTGGTAAGAGTGAAACCTTAAGCACTTTAAGGATCATTTCAAACAGTTAAAAATGAGACACCTGTAAAGGAGAAAGCTGAGGGTTACTAAAGCTGAATAGGCAGGATGATGAATGAAAAAGCAGTTAGGAGTATACAGCAAGTCTTCTTGGAACTCTTGCTGAAAACATCCATGTAAGCATAAAGTGAAGAAAAACCTCACAAAATGTTAGCAGGGTCCTTTATAGAATGTAATATTATATTAACCTGTAATTATAGTAACTATAATTTTCCTACAATAAAAAAATGAACTATATCTGTTGAACTGCTAAGACTATCATACGTTAGTATCTATTTTGACACTAACCAGATGAAGTCTGAACAGGTCTGTTTTAAAAACCCTTCATAGCTACCCATTAATCCAATCCTGTTTTCATATTGATGCCAGTTAGTTACATGTCCTCTGATAGTTTCACTTGTGCTATGGACAGGTTTTCCATGATTTACATATATCGTATTCATATATATGTAATATGACACAGTACTATGCTTCCATTATATGTTTGTATCCTGGAATGCTTGTGCACATAAAGGCAGGTTAGAAAGAAAATGCAGTTCGTAGTCCGTGAAAAGACAAAAAATATTCTCAAGAGGATAAACAGTAGTTCGAATACTTTGTAGGGATTTTTTACAGCTAAGCTTAATCATTCTTTTGTCACAAAACTTTATTTCAAGTCAGAAAATGCCCTCAATTGCAAATGATTCTCCAAAGAAATCTGTTTCTTCTCTGTACCAGGTATCTTCTTTCTTCCTTATGCAATAATATGAGGAAATACAGCTAGATTTTACTTGAAGCAAGGAAAGACCATCTCTTTACTAAATATACTAAATATAACAGAAAATAATATTCACAATACCATCCAAGATAATTTTTATAGACTTCAGAAATACTCAGTTTCATCTTGTCAACGAGCACAAGAGCTGCAATAAAAACAACCAGGTAACTTTAAAGCCAAGCTGCCATACCACATGCAGGCATAATCAACCATGCCCATGATAGGGGTGAACTTCTTAAGCCCCTTTCAAGTATTTTTTGTCATTCGGTATTTTCTAAGTAAATTGTACGTTCATCAGTAGCATCTGACATTTTCACCTGATATCCCAGTTTAAAAAACAATGACCTCCACTCTGTCCCTCTCAAAGCGAACACGCCTATTCATAAAACAGGGGAGAGGGAGAGAGAAATCAGTGTACAGATCTCCCTATTCACTTGTCAACCAGCCTGTCCCTAAGCCTCTGTGACAAGGGTTTTTTTCCCCTGTTAACCTCTTTTATGGACATACTCTCTTTGCCTTCTTCAAGGCAAGGTGAGACTTTGCAGCAAAGACCCGGCCGACACTGACAACCAAGCCAGGAAAGCTGACATTGTTTCCACTAGCACCACATTGAGCGTTAGCAGGAAATCCAAAGGGACACTCCTGTCCTTGGCGAACAAATAGCTCAGTCTTCTTCTCCCAAAAGAAATCGTTTATAGGAGAACCATCCTACTGCCATAGACACAGATTTTAATTTGAGCAAATAAGGTTTTGCTTGAGGAGCTAACAAAAAATACAACCAGAATTTTAATTAAGAATAAAGGTTTTTGTAGTACCTATTCTAACCAGTGCAGTTCATGAGCTTTCATTCATGTAATACAAACTGTAATTCAAATAAGTTTCAGAGAAAAAAGTTACACAGGTGTTTTATTCAGAGCAGGATCCACATTTTTAGTACAAAAGCAGGTAAAGGATAGCCCTTGCTGTTCCCATTTGCTTGATTTCTATTATTATACAGAAGCCATAATAATTATTTTAATAAACTTAGTATTTTTGTGAGTTATAGAAAAGAGAAATAAATAAAAACATTTAGAGAAAGGAGAAGGATCAGGAACCTCCCTGTTCTTTATAAGCATCACTATATTTCCTGTCATAAATGGATTATGGTCTCCCCGCAGCGCAGTAAGCCACAGACGACAAATCACTAGGAAAGGAAAAGAAGACCAGAACCTGGATTCCTCCTGTTTCCCAGTGTCAACAGCAAAGATGCTGCCGACAGCATGGTCTGCACACTGTTTGGTTCCCTGAAAGCTGACCCACTCTTCCTACTATTTCAGCAGCTACTAATGCAAGTCACAACAAGTGAAAACCTCTCATGTAATTAAGTATCACCCTGTTGTCTTTTGGTTCTTTTTTTCCCCCTGTTTGTAGATATGCTCCCACAGTTATTAGCACATCGTGTTCCCACCTTTAATGCAGAAGAAAGAAGGTGAACCACAGAGTAAAAATAGAAAATATGATATGATTGCCATTATCTATGCCATATTTTAGCAAGGATTTGCAGTCCCAAATCTTAATAAGGAAAGCTCTCAAAAGGTGGGAGCCAGTAGTTGGGTGGGAGTTATAAACAGGCAGCATTTTCCACACTCCTCTTTCCTCTCCCACCTCCCCATGGCATGTCTAACAGTACTAGATCCCTTTAATCAGGAAGTAATTTTCTTTAACAATCTAAACTGCACATAAAGGCTGCTGCACAGCATATGCACTGGAAGACTTCAATTCTTACAGTGGATGCTAAAGGATATATACCTATAACATTTCTGACCTACCAAAACTTACAATTTTAACAGAGAACATAACATCTGGACAGCAGAATATTCCCATCTTTGCTCTCAGGAGATTCCAGCTCTATGTAAGCACCCATTCTACCAAAAGAGTGCCTTTTTAATCACAAATGAAAAAAGCATCATGGACAGAAGGCACATTGGCAAAATGCTAGCTCTCTGGGCTGCACTACTCAACTCCAGGAGCTACTATGCAATAACTTGATCAGAATATGCTGCGTGGTGCAATCTGTACTGGTGAATACATCACGTTTCATATTGATATGCTGAAACACAGAGGAAAAACAAAGTCAGTCTTCAGCTACCATGACATGGAGGAAAAGTATCCCAGCTGGAAGTAGTATGAGATCACTTAAAAGATTATGTATTTGATATATACCTCACATTTCTTATTTCCCAAACCAAACATGTAAAAATCACTGCGTTCTATAAAACTTTACGCTGACAAAAATTATCTAAGCTCTATTCCAGAGTGATTACAACCTGAATTTCAATGAAGCACATGAATATGACAAAAAACAGGTGATAAAATGTATACACTGTCCTGTTGGAGCTCATACTGGCATTTAATTTCTTTAGGACTAACCACTTACAGATTTTATTATCTATCAGAACAACTAAATTTGCAGTCAACAGTTGTTTTATCTGGGATTATAATTCAAGAAATAGTTCTTGAAGATACTAAGACTAGATACTCATTTTCAGTAGACAGGTAGTACTGAAGTGGGTATTTTCATTGAAGGCTTTTAACCTTGAGAGTCATATATAAAGGCACTTTAGGTAGGACTATAAGATGCTACAATGCTTGACATCATGTAATAAGACGGTGCAAACCATACAGTGACCCTTAGATAAGTATATTAGAATTCAGCATTTCTTTACAGTCGTCTAGAACTGACTCAAAAGGCTGCTGCAAGCAACAACTGCTTCTTCCTGCTCTTTGGCTATGCTACAGACTGGGAAATCACTAGCAGTTCTTTTTTGCTTAGACTCTGATAAAGAATGATGCACAAGCAGATTTAGCATGCAACAAAATCCCCCATACCTTCTGTATATATCACCTAGAAAAACTTTCCTTCAAGAAATGAATCTGAATCATGTTTTTATTTTTCTTTTCCTATGGAGGCCAGAGTCTTACAAGTAAAGGCTGAGAGAGCTGGGGTTGTTCAGCCTGCAAAAGAGAAAGCTCCGGGGAGACCTTCTAGCAGCCTTCCAGTACTTACACGGTTCTTCTAAGAAAGATGGGGACAGACTTTTTAGCAGGGCCTGTAGCAACAGGACAAGGCGTAATGGTTTTAAACTAAAAAGAGAGTAGATTTAGACTATATGTAAGGAAGAAATTTTTTACGATGAGGGTGGCGAGGCACTGGCACAGGTTGCCCAGAGAGGTGGTAGAAGCCCCATCCCTGGGAACGTTCAAGGCCAGGTTGGACTGAGCTCTGAGCAACCTGATCTAGTTGAAGGCATCCCTGCTCATTGCAGGGGGGTTGGACTAGATGACCTTTAAAGGTCCCTTCCAACCCAAACTATTCTATGACCCCACCAAGGCTTCCGAGCTCAACATTTTACCTACCTATCTTAAACATTTTGTCCATCTGTTGCTAACATGCATGTTAACCCATAATACAGGCAGCTTAAAAGCTGAACTATTTTATTTGGGGCAGAGGGAGAAGAAAAAAATAAACAGAAAGCTCTGAACACCGTATAACATTTATTGTTAATCTACATATAAATGCTGATCTGCATATGAACAATTTTTTTCTATTGCATCTTAGTCAGGAATCTCAGGCTTCCAAAAAATCTGTACTCAACAGCCCAAACTAAATAAAGAAAAAAAAAAAAGTTTCAGACAAAAACCCTAGAAGAAAATATTAAAATTTACTTTATCAATGAGGACAGGAAAATCTGAATAAGACAAGTGTAATTTGAGTATAGGATGAACGTAGCAGGTAAGTTACTTCCCCCTTTTTAAGAGGCAGGCTGCAGGGTAAGGATGTGTATATGCCAGCTGTTACCACAGAGTAAGAGGTGCCCCACAAATCATAAACTAGTTATTATTACTGTAATGCTGTAAAGATATCCAGGCTTCCAAACTTAACTTTAAAGTCTCAGGCACTCACCAAACCTCCTGCTAAATTATTAAGCTCCATACGAGTCAATGCACAGGCACAGAATTATTACCTTTATCCATTGGCTTACTCTAAGTTAATAACAACGATACAAGACCCCAAACAAACAAGCTGCCCGTTAGTTTCTTGAGAAAAACAAGAAAAACAAAACCAACTTACACATCTGTTCCACTGCATGCAGGCAGCTTCATTTGAGGTTAAATACTTGCTACTCAAACTTAATGATGATGATTGTATCTAAGGAAAAGAAGAAAGTAATTCCTTTTAATAAATTTTTTTAGTCATGTTAACTGTCATAGTGCCAAGTCATGGGATGCTTCAAGTTTCTCTTTAGGTAACAGCTCCAGGAGTTGCACTTACATGACTAGCTCTCGTCTTGTTTCAAAATCCCTAGCCCTCATAATCGTCAAGAAAAATCACATTTTCAACTCTAGAGCTCCAAAGCAAAAAAATCAAAGTATACCCCCCTCCCCACCCCACCCCCAAAATGAGTACTAAAAAGATTTAAAAGTCAAATTTTTGTACTTGTCTTGGCACTGCTCCGATTTTTTTATGCTTAGGGATGACTACATCTCATTATGAATGAAACCAAGTCTATACTACATGCAAGATTTCAAAGGAGCTTGCCGACACCTTTCAATGCACTACAGGATTCATCTGGCAGTTTGTTATACCTTCTCAGTGCTTACACTGATGTGTGTTAATCAACATGCAATAGCACAGGATCAACACAAGATTATCATCCGCCATGTATGAGAAAGGTATGATTTGAAGTAGAGTGTATTAAGTCAGATATTTTGACTTAGCAACAAAACAGACCAAAACAGTCTATCACAGGACATATTTTTGGAGTTTTGCAACTTCAGTCCCACTGACCATTATACAGACATGAGTGTCATTGTGCAGAGGCCCCAGCTGTTTCACTGCCCCAGTACACTAGAAAAAAAACAACCAACCAAGAAATCTTTCTGCCATCCTAGAAAATCCGGAAAGTAAACTTTGACTCCAAATCCTAATGCAGAAACCACTGGACTTTGCAGTGCCTAGTGGTCGGGATGGTGCTCTGTCCTCTTTTCTAAACTTCATATGGCTCAAGCATCAACAGGGGTTAAATCAGCAAAGCATTGTCCCCACTAGTCAGTGCTTACCGCTCTTACTCAGACTGTAAGACAGTGATTGATATGTATATACATATACACACACATTTTTTTTCCCCCTTGAGAAAGAGAACACCTCTCAGAGGGCAGAAAGTCCCAACTGCTGGCTTACTGTGCGCTATGGAATGAATTATATTACTTCTTTTACTGACATTTTCACTTAAAAATACTTCCCTACTCCCTTTTAAGCAAGTGAAAACATCTCCAGAGCTGTGCGGCTGGCTAATTTGACTGTTAAGATGAGACACTTCAGCTGTCCTTACTACAGCGAACACTTAAATAATGTATACAAAGAGGAAGGTGTCAGCCAAGGAGACAGAGACCCACCCGACGACGGGGCAGGATGCTCAGCAGGAGCAGTCAGGGAACTCTCCCAAGATGTGGATTCAGCTCCTCAGGCAAAGCAGGAAAGCGAACCTGGCTCTCCCACATTCCTTGCAAGTGCCACAGCCATCCGACTACAGGCAAGATAGAGCACAAATGATGCATCTTTATCCTTCCCGATGTCTTTAAAAAACACCACCGAAATCCCACAACCCTTCCATTCCCATTTACCCACTCTTTCATTTGTTAAAGATTACTATAAAATAGTTCCAAGCTGGCCCAAACATTTCATTCAATTCAAATTAATGTTTGGGTTTTCTTGATTGTTTATTTTAGTGACAAGAATAACAAAGAAAAAGCCATTTTAGCTGGATCTGAGCTTGTTTTCTTTAGAGGCAAACACTGATTCAGAAAACAGCATACAGATTTACAGCAACAGGTAAGCAGCATAATTATTGAAATGCTAATTAAATGAACCTATTTGGGGCAAAATTGGTACAAATTCTTTAATCACTGTCGTATGAGACAAATACGTTATTAATTTTAAATACCTTTTTCCATACATCTTTTAAAGAATCGCAAAAGACTACTGCTAAAATACATCACAGCTGTTAAACCAACCCTATTTTCAGCCATAATTTTCAAGTTACTGACTACTGAAAACCAGAACTGGCTTTTGTATTAAAGGTACAGAAAAACTGAGCACTCAGTGCAAAAATTGCTCTAACACACCAAGGGAAAAATATATCTGTATGACACTAGTGAATGTAAACTAGCAGACATGACTCAAAAAAAAAAAAAAATCTACCAAGCTTTCAGACAGCTGTAACAGTGAACTAGTAACCCTCTAAACCTTCAAAGAGGGATCGTCCAATCCTACATGTCACTACAAAGCGACGGGGGAAGGCAAAGTGTTTAGAGATGGAAGGGAGGCAAGTGTGCAACAATAGCTGAACAGAGCACACAGGCTGCAAGCTTAAATAAAGATTATGGTAATATCATAATATTTCTTATGTCAACATCCACTGAAAACCAGTCTTACACAGGTTATAGGAAAGACTGATGCTTCACTTTCCAGTATGCTGTTAAATATAAATATTCACAATTTGTTCTGAATTACAATACCTGAATGAAAAGAAGGACCTTAAAAAATCAAGCTATTTCCCTGTTGTTGCTTTAACAGACAATCATAGTATGCTCTGTCTCATCACACAAAAAAAAAAAAAAAAAGGAAAAACAAAAAAATACTACCATGGTTAAACTACGTACCATGCTACATAATTTAGGATAGAAGTTCCTCCACTTCGGGGGGGGGGAGGGGGGGAAATGATAAAAGCTTTAGTTGTTCTTCATGTTGTATGTGCTTTAAACTCTAGACTTCACTTGAAAGCTACGTTTAGGCCACAGAAACTACTCAATTTTTTCACTAATTGATTGAAATCAAACAATCCCATAGTTGTGAATTGACAGGTATTGATGATTCCAGTAGCAAATGCAAAACAAGCAGCCAAAATTGTACAGAAAACAATGCATGTTTGCCACATGCAAGAAAATACCTTTTTGTGAAGCCTTTTTCAAAAGCGTACACTAGAACAGATAACATTATGTAAATTACATTAATTTGTGTCAATACTAGGAAAATACCTTGACTGTCCCTACTTAAGAAAAAAAAAAAAAAAGTCAGTCATGACGGTAAGTTGAACACTATGGTCTACATTGTGCAAAATCCCCAACTAAACTATCCATAGTCATTTTTTTCTAGCTAAACCTAAGCTAATATACAAGTATAATCACACCTATTTGCATAAAGCAGATTATTTTGAATTGAACATTACAGTGGCAACCTCATAGCACAATATGCTCATTTTGAGGATGAGAACTCCTATGAATTAAAGGCAAGCCTCAAAAGACAGGATTTACAACAGTACAGAGTCCTCACTGTGAATGGTGGTAAAATGCAGCAAGGTGTTGGGAGATACGGCCCAAAACATCTGCATTCCGTAATTCAAACTTTCCTGGAGCCACAAAAAAGTCTCTAAGAAATTACTGTATTCAGGATTCTGGAAAGTTAGAAGAAAAAAAATTCCAAGAAAAAGGGGAGGGGGGAGGGGGGGAAGATACAACAGGCTCAAAGGCCACATAAACCAGCAACTATTCCCTATGACCTAAGAGTTTGTCAGGACTTCCTTCAGCAAGACCTAGTTCTTAAGAACCTTTGACAGGAGGATATTCTACTTTATGTGGATATACAATTTTTAATAAACACGTGAAATTCATTTGCCCTCCCGTACTTCCAAAGAACCTGTTATAAGCCTTAGTGATGTATTATATGTACTGAAGTAGACCCCCTCTGCACTAACCACCCGTGACCCCGTGACAGTAGCTGTTCTGTAAACACAATTCTTGCTCAGGACATTTGCAGTCTAGGTTTAAAATGAGCCAGAAGAGGTGGAAACACCACACAGAGAGGCTGTAGCAGACAAGGTAACAGAAAGACAGTAAGCATTACTATTCTAAGCTCATCACCTGTCTAGCCTTCCGCTATTATACACTTTGCCTTTCACGTGATCATTGAGAATGTTGTACCTGTCACAATTTTGCTTTATACAGAGTACAAGAGTTACACTTATTCTAAAGTAGAAGTGTTTAGAAAACTTTTCTCTGAGATGCTTAATTTAGATATTTCATTTTACTTTCATTTTACTTATTCTCAATCTGTTCTTACATTTGTCTGCTCTGGAGAACTTTGATGGAATAAATTCCTCAACATCTGTTAAAACTTGGAAGATACTAGCAACTCTGTAAGTACCAAAGTAGATAAATATCCAAATGTATAAAAACTTCCAGCACCTTGCCTGTCGGGTCTTATACCCAGCAGACAGCATTCAAATTTCTAAGTGTCCACAAAAGAACTTCTGCTGCTTTTAATACACAATGAAGAGATGTAGGATTTTTTTCTCCACAAAACCAGTCTCCATAGTAAATAATAACGAGAATGCCCCTGCCCAGTATTTGTACAGATATAGGCTTTCTAGTAGCAACGTGGTATCTCGGGGATAGTTGATAAAGCCTTCCAGACTTCCCTACCCCCAGTATGTACTCCACGAACATCCTCCCTAGGGTGCGCGACTGCGCTTTAAGTGAAATGTTCCATTACTGAAGATAACCTTTAGAAGAACTCCGCTCACTCTCTTGAAAAGCAAAACACATGCACATACATAGCAGGCCATACAGATAACACATAAGGAAAGCCTGAGGAGTATGTTTATGATACAGGGGCTTGAAAGACTTTCTCTGCTTGGCATTACAGGCACAGCATGACAGCTCATGCTAAATTATTGAAGTCTCTCAAAGATACCCCCCCAGAAACAAGACACAACTGCTTCTAACACATAAGCACCAGGGAGAAAGGACTGGGGAAAGAGGACTTTTTTCTATGCTGCAAAGCCAAACACCACTAAACTTAGCAACGATAACTTAGAATCACCATTAATGCAAAAGAGGCCTTCTACCTTTCACTGCATTACTACATGTTTTTACACTTTTAGTAGACTGCACGTGCAGCAGGCAGCTTTAAGTGTATCAGACACCCTCTGAAATCCAGTAAGCATCGTAACACAGCCAGTCTCTCCCCGCAGTGGCTGTCTCGGTGCAGATCCAGAAGTTACAGAAGACCTTTCTAAGCAAAATTACCGCGTCCCAAGTAGACGAGAATGAGAGCAGCAGTACGTGGAAGTTAAATTCTGCAGTTTTTCCATACGCACCACGCTTGAGCGACTCTGCCCAAGAGGGACGGGGCTGGGAACTTCACCCCGCACAGGAAGAGATGCCGTGTTTACGCCGCGGCCGAAGCCGCCGGCGGACGCCTGTCCCCCTCCTGTCCCGCGTTCTCGGGGGAAACACTTTTCAGGGTTTCCTGAGCTTTTCGGCCCCGGCGCCCGACGAGCGAGCCACTGCCCGCGGAGCCCGCCGGCCCCTGCGGAGCCCCAGCCCGCACCGTGCGCCCTGCGCCGAGCAGCGGCCGCCCGCTGCGGGGGGCGGCGGGCTCCCGGCTTTGTGCTCGCACGCACGGC
>JAVKLA010000005.1:20728640-20739380 GCA_034782735.1 Sagittarius serpentarius | reverse complement strand
GGCAGGCCTCAAGGGACGGCCGGGGCCTCCGCCCGGCCGGCAGCGCCCGCCCCGGGAGGCGGCGGGCGGGCGCCCCAAGGCCCCCGCGGGGCCTCCGCGCTAGGAGCGGCCGTTCCCGGCTTCGCAGCAGGGGCTGGGAGCCGGCGCCTGGCCTGCGGCCTGCTCGCAGCGGCCTACCGGCAGGGCCCGCACTGCGGGAAGGGCCGGCAGCCTGCCCTGGCCGACACCCCGAGGAGAGAGGCCTTCGTGGGCATCGCTCCGCTGGAGCGTGGGCAGGCCGCTGTGCTGAGCACAGCCCTCGCCTTTTCGGGAATGTAATCTTCCTTATGCATATTTGCATTTAAAAAAACCCACCTGGATGTGTGTTTGTGGTCTAATGCACACTCGATTTGGTTCTGGGCTCTCTTTTGCTGTACCTGCAGCCACCGTCTGCCTCGGGAGGGGCACTTCACATGGCACTTCAGTCTGGTCTGGGCAGCCATCGCGGGGAAGGCTGTTTGGGGATGAAGGGTGGTATGTGTTGTGTCCGTTCAGCAAAGCGGTGGCCCGCTATATGCTTGAGATCTTGGGATCTGTTTGGATAAAACTCCTCCAGTTTTTGGTGTTCAGTTGTGGGTCAGTGGTTGTCCTCTCTGATTGAGAAAGATCAGTCAAGGTTGTCAAGTGGACTGAGTCATCCAGGCTTTTTGGGTGGGGTGGGGCTAAAGCAGGGTGGTTTGTTGTTTGTGTTTTGTTTTGGTTTTTTTTTTAATGAGTGCCATTTCTACAGTGAGCTGGGTAGAGATATGAGCTGGTGAGACTTTGACATTTGGCTTTGTCAAATTCCCACTGGCGGTCAGAGATTTCTACTTCTTTGACTTCAGTGTCACTGGTCATAATAACTTCGTCTTACCTTTGGGAGCGGAAGCAAGAGAAAAACATTAACAGCACTGGTTTGGAAGCAATGCTAAGTTTTAGATTAAGGCAATGTTTAGAGAAATAGTGCTTAAGCAAGTACTTGGTTTTTGAACTGAGTTTTCATCAGTTAATTGGTTGGGGTTTTTTTCCTTGATTGAACAGATACAGTGAAAATGTTTTGGTGGATATATGGCAGTCTCTGAAGAAATCAGTTGATTGCTTTTTGATTTGAAATAATGGAGCTCTTGAACTTTCTTCTATAGTATTTGTATGTTTGTACTTCTGTAGTACTGGTGTGATCTTCTAAATGGACAGTGCCAGTCAACATAAAGTAAATGATCTGTTATGGTTAATGCTTCCTTTGGAAATCTCATGTCAAGTTTGGGGGTTTTTTTGTGGTTTTTTTTTTTTTTCCATTCGTACACTACTCAAAATCCCAACAAAATAGCTATTATACTGTGTGCTGGCAGTCCTTCTTTGTTCCATATTGTAACTTTTAAACTTGCAGAGTGTTTTTACTGATATAGTTGAACTGCTACTATAGACGACTGAGGTCAAGTAACTGAGGCCAAAGTGATTTGAGGTGAAGTTACGTGGGCTTGCCCGCTTCCCACTGTTACAAAGTGCATTTATATGAATACAGCTACTTAAAAATGAAGTTTTGGTCTTGGCCAGATCTGCCAACTAGACTGAGTAATAGAGGTGTGAGAGCTTAGTTAGGAAGCCTCTATCAGCAGTCTTTTGGCTTATTATGGTGATTATTTAACATGCAATAATAATAATAAATAGAAATATATCATTGCATCTCCCGGAGAACTATAAAATTGTAACAGTTATGTTGAATTTCACTTGGAATTACATAGTTACACTTACAAGGGGAAGCCTGATAATATTAGAATATGTGGCTCTATTAACTGCTTTTTTTTAAAAGAGCTATAACTTTGAAGAGTTTCTCAATTTGTAGTTGAAAATTCTGCAGTAAATTAAAAAAGACTGGAAATTCACTTTGTGCTTTCCCACTGTATGTTGCTCTTTCTGTATGCACCTCTCTGTACCTCTTCTTTTTTTTCAGACATCCTCTTCTGAAAATTTTCTTAAGGGTTAGTGAAAGTTGAGATCAGTGAAAGTCGATTGTTTCTTTAAATTATCTTTTAAGTGGCTTGAGAACCAATCAGTGATTCAGTATCACAGATTAAGTGAAATAGCTGGAACTTCTTTCTGTTTTACGAAAATGCACCAGAAACTTAAAGTAGGTCTTAAAAATCTGAGCAAAGCTGGGGCCAGAAAGTCTTCTCACAAACGAGCAAGTAATATGATGAATAAAACAAAGAGATGATGGTGATCTGGTGACAGGCAAAGGAAAGAGTAAGTAACTGCAATTCCTGGTGAAGGCTCCAGACTGCCAGCTTGTGGTGAATGTAGCAACATTGGTATAGTGATAATCTAAAGATACAGATCGTCCATAAAGCGTGCAGTCTGAGGTTTAAGTATGTGAAAGAACGTAGTAATTTAGCAAGATGGATATTGAGAAAGTCTGTGCAAGGCATCTTGATAGGAAGAAACCAAAACTTTTCTTATTTAACTTCAGAAGAGGGTTTTTTTTTTTTTCTTCATTTTCCCCCATTTATGCCCTTATAAACTTGTTACCTGTTTCAGATACCATGAATAAACATCTTTGTGCATTTAACTGAACCTGGAGTGAATTAAAAGTGACCTGATATTAAATGAATATAAAAAAGTAATTTCTCACTCCAGTCCCTGGAGCAAACTGGAAGTACCTGGCTCCCTGTTATGTTTTGCAGAATACTGGAAAGCTAAGAGAGCGTGCTCCCAAATAAACTCTGAGTTCTCTGGAGAATAGGTGTTACAGGTTCAGGGAAGAAGGAAATGGCACGGCAGTAACTGTAAGTATCCAGTGTTCTGTAGTTCTCAATACTGGGGTGCACATTGAACTTGGAAGGCTCCCAGACAGGCTATAACAAGAGCCTAAAACCAGTTGGAAACTAGATTAAATCCTTGTATCCCTTCCTACTGTGACAGAACTTAAAATATGCCTTAAATATACCTATTTCTCTGTCAATATTACGTTATGTGTTATTAGACAATTGTAGATGTTCAGCTGCTGCAGACAGAGCTTTGTGTTCTCTGGTCCCAGAGTCTCTCCAGTCACTGAGCTGTCCATCTTAATCTGTTTTTTTTGCTTGCTTTCATCCATTTCTTTATTGGTAGTAAAGGTAAAATTGATACTACAATGTTAAGTTGATGTAGTTCTGTTTTTCTGAATTTTTATACCTTTGGAAACATTAAATGTTATAATGGCATGTTGATAATACCAGTGTGGGGAGTATTAACCACTTTGCTGCTGTTACCTTGTTTTAGCAGAATTGGGCAGTTAATGTATTTATCTCCTGCCCTGTTAAGCTTATTTTCCTTACTGAATCACTCAAACCTTTGGCTTCACCTCTAGCAACTTCTGCATCAGTAGTGTGTTTTCCGTATGAAATCATGAAGACAAAAACGATATCAAGGAATAATAATTCTTAAGTCAAGCACAAAGAATTGCTGCCTTTTGTATGCACTGAGGTAATACAGTTAATAAAATGATCTTTTTTCCTCCTTGTATAGACATCAGCCTCTTCCAGGACCTCATCTAGACAGTGTCAACTTAATGATCAAAACCTTAAAACAGAGGTCAGAAGTACTAAATTTGGATGTCCAGTTTAGTATCACAAGGGTATGATTTCTAAGAACACTTAACATAGGAGAGTACTTGTATATTTAGCATACAAACCCCATTAACTTCAGTGGGCATTTGGCTCTGCTCATCAGATCTGAGGTGTCAAGTTGGGTGCTCAGAAAATAAAGAATGAGCGATTACACAGTAGTTGTGAGGACCTTTAAGCAGCATTCACTGCCAAAACCGTGATGCCTGTGTGCTTTTATATTAATTACCTCATTTGTTATAAACACAGCTGTTTAATCTCTTTATCATCCTAGATTTATAGCACATCAGAGGTGTACATCAGTGATTTTTGACTTGGAGTTGAGCGTATAATAGCATGTTCACAGGATTTATTCACACTTACCCTTTATGTGGAGTGAGGATGGTGCTGGAATACATCTTTCAGGAGTGCTCAATTTGAAGTTCCTATTCTAGCATTTTTTTGAGCCTATTGAGAGTCTGTCTGCATTATGAAGCCATATTATATATCGGAACTGATTTATATATGCATGAGTTTGGAAGATCTCTTCATTAGCCAGCATCACACCCTGGCCAAGGTGGTAGACACATCTGAGACAAAGCAAAGAAAACTTGCATAGGGCTTGTTACTATTTGTTAAATGATACATGCAAGTCGGGTTTCTCTGAACAGAGGAAGCTATGAGCCATGTCTGATTCTTTTGTTTGTTTGGGGTTTTTTGAGGATGTCATGTATTAAGTCTTGCTTCTGGCTTATTTTTTCACTTTATTTTTCCTCCCCAGATTTTGATGTCACCTTGCTTTGTAGTCCTTCCCCATGTAAATGAGGAGACAAGGTTTTAATTCTGAATGAGCCCGTCTATTCTGGGATTTTTTTTGCAGTAAATGACTAGGGATTCTAACAGCAAAGCTTCCTCTATCACATACTGTCTTAATCATCTGCAGGCCAGGTTTGTCCTCTAGAATGAATGAGGAAAAGGTAGTGAAGTAATTAAGACTGGATTTGTATCTCATTGCTCATTGAATTTTAACTTAATTATACTAAGGCTGAAGTATTAACTCATTGAAAACATTGGAGATCATTTCTTGGAGATACATGTTTGTGAGTGACCTAACTAGGAAAACAACTTCACTCAGAGTTTATACTGAAGCACGTATTACACTTCCAAGTTTTGATACTGACAGCAAGGAATTGAGAATAGAGACGTCACTCCAAGGGATTTAATAAATAAAGTAACTTTATATATTATTAAACTTTATGAAGGCAGTGAGTAACTTTGCTTGCATGAAGGCTGTAGAGGAAAGGATCAGGGAGCAGGACAGGGTTATTGGAGAAAGTAATAACGTGTTTGCAGTAATATTGTTGATGTGGGTTATGCTGGCTTAAGCAGTTACCCGAGTTTGTGCTAAATGAAGTATCTTCCGAAATCCAAACCTGATGAGGAGAACAACCACAGGGGGAAATTATAAATAAAAGTACTGAAATTTATTTGATTTGAGAAATACATTGTGTATCAGATGTTTGTGTGGAGAACACTTGGTTTTCCCTTTGCTGTGGCTGCCTTTGACAAAAACTTTCACTTCAAATAGGTGTGCTTTTTTTTGTTGTTGTTGCATTAACTTTCTATAAATTCTGCCTTTATCTGCTACTGAGGTTTCCTCAGCGTGTCTTGCAAAAAAAGAAGTCAAAATCCAACATAAATTGTTTAGCCATGGTGTTTTGTAATTCTTTGCTATGCAAGTATGATATTTTTAAACTTTTGACGTAGCAATTACTGTTTTGCTTTTTGATTTCTATCCATTACCACTGACATCTTGTCTTTGCCCATAACTTAGCTCAGTTATGCTATGTAAATTGACAGACACTCCAATTCTAAACATGCAGCTTCTCTTGTCAGCTAAGCTAATGATGGCTAATAACTAGGGGTGCTGAAGGGGTACTCGAAACCTCCGGATTTACTTTCCTGCTGCCTCCTTTGTGCTGGCAGGCATTTTCACCTGGTCATGCAGAGAGGCAGTTCTGGGAGCTAAAAAGAAAATCGGTGACTTGTTCATAAAGGGTTATTTTGATGGCAGTTACCATTTGGCAGGAATACCTTCCCATAAAGACCTTTGCAGGTGGAGTTACTATGCAGAACACAATAAAGGTGCCAAACTGTAAACACTAGGAATTGAATAATTAATGCCAAAGAAGCAATGATGGGAGAGAAGGGGAATACTATTCCCTTGCTTATGGCTCTGTCTGCTGTTTTGTAAACAGCAATATCATTATACATAAGAGTGTAAATAACTCTGCTCCAAATGTTTGTGCTCAATAACAGTCTCCGGTAGATAGTAGTTCTGCTATTTAGAACACCTACAGGTGAGTAGTTGGGCAAGCTTTGTGCTTTTGCTGCAGCATTTTGTAATTTGGGGATGTTTTTTGTTTTGTTGAAGTGTAGTTTACGTATGCGTTCATGTATATCCTAATACCGAAGATGATTTTTTTTTTTTTCTTTGCAGTGTCCGTACGAGTAAGCTCAAGCCTCACCTTCCATCATGCAACGGTTATGAGCACATATGGTAGAGAGCATCTTATAACTGCAAAATCCTAAAGGTACATGATGTTAAAGGATTCAAGCTAGATAGTGGAAGGGTAAGTAAGGCAAGAAGTAGGTTTCCTTGTCAATTGTGTATCTCAGTGAAGTGCTTAATGTATCTTTCTGTCTGCAAGCGACAGTCTACATACCTCTTCTTGCAGTAGGTGACTCCAAGCAGTAGTTCCCACAAATGCTTAAGTGGAAATGGGGTAAGGGCCTTTGTATAGCAGCTGTACAGCTTAAAGACCACTCTGTCAAATGATCTTTAAGTATTATCTATAGATAGCATTCCATAGGACTGCCTAGCAGATGCAACTCACAGAAGTGTTTCTTAGCAAGCACACTGATGTAGCTTGAGTTCTGGTGGAGCTCTGATGATAAAAGGGCTCTGGCTTTGTCAGTACCATAAAAGGCAACCACACAGCCTCTAGGCTGTTTTAAAACTCGTGTTTGGGTGAAGACTGTTCATTTGGATCAGCATGAACTGTTCTGGAGATCTAAAGGATCTTCTTACCAATTTTATAAATAGAGAACCACTTTGATTCTGAGGATGAGAAAGATGACACATGCAGGAAGTAAGAGTTAGTGAGA
This sequence comes from Sagittarius serpentarius, assembly GCA_034782735.1. NCBI lineage: Eukaryota > Metazoa > Chordata > Aves > Accipitriformes > Sagittariidae > Sagittarius > Sagittarius serpentarius. The sequence continues at coordinate 20,732,613 of JAVKLA010000005.1, read as the reverse complement.
CCATAAGAAGCAAAAATCTTTGATTCCTTAGCTGTTAGTGAACATGGATGAACACCAATATTATTTCATCTTTACTCACGCTTTTGTCATAATACAGCTAAAACTTCAGGATCAGAGGAATGAAAAGGAAAATGCAGACAATTCTTCCTAACCTAAGAACAAGGAATGTATTCAGTAAACGTGTAGGGGTAAAAAGGGCCAACACTTCCACATTTGAAGCCAAAAGGTTGATCCCTGTTCTGGAACTGTCATCTTTGGACCATATATTCCACTCGGTTACATACGAAAAAGAAGTCAGCCTTTCTGCTGAAGTATCAATGGTAACTAGGAGATGGATCAGTGATATGTGGATTTGTCTTCAAATGTAGTAGTTTGCAAAGATCAGCCAGAAGAGGTGGAGGGACACTGCACCACCTCACTGACTGAAGATAAATAGTTTTGATTTTGTTTGTCAGCACACTGCTGTAACATGTCTTTTGATAGGGTTGCAGCATCTTTTCCGCAGTGCTTGCTGTTCTGGCTTCTGTGAGGCTTGGGAACAACCTTTCTTTTGAGAATAACCAGCCTCACAGAGTCATGCCTGCAGTCTTTACCAGTGCTATATACCATGGCTGATGAGGTGAGATTAAAAAGTATCCCCTTGCAGAATGAGAGGACCGTGGTAATGTATTTTACGAGACAGTATTCTGGAGGGGAATATTAATCATGCATAGTTGAGTCTGAAGGTGTAAACCATATAGTGGGGAAGCCAAACTTAAACTTTATAGCGATAGCTTGGCTTGAGATGTCATACAGAGTCATTACATGACTTAGCAAGCTTAGGCAGATTTGTCATCGTCATAGGAAGAAGACCCACAGGCACATGTTATGGCAGTCCAGAACCTATCTTGGAAAGATTCTTGCAGGTTCTAAAGAACGCGTGGAGTGGACTCTGCCTCTTGCTTGTCCCTTCACCAGCTAGCTGTTCAGACCAGGAGAGGGATACAGAGTTCCATCCAGGGAAGATCAGCACCACTGCCAATATTTAAGTGCTGCAGCAAGTCTGAGTTGATCTTTATTAATGTGTAGAACAAAGGTGATGCTATGTGGGTGATACACATTAGCAAAGTAGAAATGTGTCTCATGAAGTTTGGTTCTACAGGGAAAGAGAGGAGGATACCAAAGCAGATAAATAGCATTTGTGTTTGTTTACGTGATCCTTACTGCCTGAAGTATTTCTCTTGAGAATGTGATAAGTAGCGCAGGTGAAAGCTGGTAGACAGAAGGTACTCCTTCTGTGGAAGTCTTCCATGCAGGGTGAGTCAGCAGTGGCAACTTGCATAAAAACTTGATGCTGCCAAGTAAGGGCATGAAGATTCTGATGGACTGGGACTGAAGCCCCATCCACATTTTGAGCTAGTGCCAAAAAAGGTGGTGAGGGTCCTGTTGCTGTCAAACTGTAGTTCAGAGGGCCAGTTATTTTTCGCTTGAAATTGTACAGTATCTCAGTAGAATTGTTTCCTCCCTGTCCAAAAATAGAATACTGTTTTCAGGCACCAAGTCTCAATTGTGAGATGGAAAAGGCAAAGGAAACAGATCTTTGAGATTATAGAAGCATATGCTGAGGTCTGGTCAGATACCCCAGACAATACTACATACTGTTGGATTTTGAACTAATATGGGCTAACATTCTAATATTTAACATGGAGGGGCTGAGGATCCTGATCTGGTAGCCTGTCATAAGGTCAATGTGAAATGATTTGAAAGTGTAAGGCTCCTAATACTGAACTATGTGTTGAGCCTGCCCTGATCTTTGTGCGTTGCTCTGAAGTACCGTATCGAGGAATGACATGCATTCTGTGCCAGAGTCTGGACAGTCCATAGCGAAAACTCCTCGTACCTTCCTACTGAGAATAATTGAGAGGATGTAGAACACAGATGAACCCTGCCTGCATGTTAGCAGTTTGAGGTGGAGACACCATCTTCAGTATGGGAACCAGGAAATGAAGCTCAGCAGTTCTTCGAAATTCTGTAGAGAATCTGAGGAGCAAGGAGGCCTTTCTGCATTAGGCTAACATGCATCAGAAGCTTTTCATTTCAAATCTGTTAGCAGATCAGGTTCTGGCATCATAGCACGCTGTCGTGATTGATTCAGGCTGTGCTACAAGTCCTTGGTCAATAGGTTGTGGGAATCAATGATGCTGTTGCTGTCTTTTTAATGAAACCGTTTGGGAACTGCCACTTCCTGGGTTTATCAGCGTGAAGTTTATGACCTTATGCCATATGGATGGAGTGTTATTACCAAATGTGCCCTGTGTACAGGGCAGGCAGAGCTGGAAGACTAATCTTGAGAAAGTCATGTAAGTAGAGCTTACCAGAGAGAATAAAGCATGAGTTTAAACTGCAAAAAGATGGTTAAATGATGTAAATACCGGTAAGGATCACCGCATTACTGAAGGGATGTCCAGCCATGGAATGCTGTAGTCCACCTGGCAGAAAAAAGAAACTGGAAAAGTGCCAGACTTACTCGTGCATCAGACACGCGAGAGTATGGACACCATCAAGCTCTCTGTGGAAAACTTGTCTCCAGTTAAAAAGTGTATGTACAGCTGCAGGGCAGATGCACACGTGGATTATCACTTAAAAGATAAAACAACATGTTTTCTATCATAAATGAGATTATTATTAGCTTCTTGACAACATTTATCATTTCTAGTCATTTTTATACTTTGCGCACTAACATATGATTTAGTATGCTGCTCCCTCTTTAATATCTTTCTGTCACAAGCTGAATTCCAGTGCAACAACATTAACTTAAATCAGTATGTTGTAAGACTTATGAGACTGATGCTAGGATCACTTAAGCGATATAACCAGAGAGTAATTCCTCACAGGAAAGTACACAAATGACCAGATGGCCTGTACAATTCATAGGTGGTTTTTTTTTTATGTTAGAAGTTACTGGGCCCTTCTGATCCTAACTGTCTATTTCTATGTTAAGTGCAGTGCACAAATGTTAGCTGCTTCAATAGCTTCTGTTAAGAGATCAGTGTGCTGGATGGTCCCTGATGGGGGGGTGGGGGGTGGGAAAGGAGTTGGAAAGTACTTTGCCTATTCTACAGGATTTCCTTGGTGGTTACTTAAGCTCGCTGGACCTTAATTCACTTTCTACAAGTAATAACAGGTGTATCTATTTCTGATTTCCTAGTCATAAATTTATTCTAGGAGCAGCTAATGTTTGAGGCAAGCAAACACAGTAGTAGTAGAGAAAATGTAAAAATGAGTTGGTAAGTCATTTTGAAGAAAGCAACCGTCCACCGAGTAAAGCTACAGATGGGCAAAGAGAATGATACCTACTCTTGACTGTTTGCTTTTTACTACACTCGGGACTTGTTCTGTGTGATCGGCAAAGGCAAGTGTTTGTCTTGGGCTGGGCTAGCTAAAAGTTGTTTTTTAAGCATGTGGGTGCAGCTGCCTCACAGGAATGTATTGCAGTGAAATCCTCCAGATCTCGAATATGGCTGTAATGGCTGTCTAAAAATAATACATAACAAAGGGTGTCCTTCGCAGGGAGAGCCAGAAATAACTTGCTTTTGCTTTGTCAAAATGTAAGGCTATTATCAGTTAATTTACAAGCAGCAGCCTGACCCGGAGACCGCGTAAGAGCTAACTTTCAAGCAAATTTTCTACGTACGAATGTGGAGCTTGGACGTCCCCCAAAGAAATAATAAATACCACCCGCCTGTAGTTTCGAGCCTTGGTTTTGTAACCAGCCGCCGCCGCCCGCCTGCCCGCCCCCCTTCCCCGGCCTCCTCCCCCTTTCGTCCGCCCTGCGCTGGGGCGTTTAAACGCTCTCGCCGGGGGCCCGGGCTGCCCTGAGCGGGAAGGCGGTGGCCGGAGCCGCGCGTTCCCGCCCTGGCCCCCGAGGGGCGGCCCGGCCCGGCCGCGCCCCGCCCCGCCCCGCCCCTCCGGAGCGCCCCGTGCCGGCTGGTGC
>JAVKLA010000005.1:20715204-20727952 GCA_034782735.1 Sagittarius serpentarius | reverse complement strand
CGAGCGCGGCGGTCTGGGGGAGGGCGCCGCTCGAGCTGTTTTGTCAGCCGCCATATTTGTGGGCCGAGTATTTTCGCGGAGGGGAGGGAGGTGACTGTTGGGAAGGGTTGGAGATGATGGGCCTGGGCAGGAACCATCCTCCCGGGGGCCGGGAGGGGGGGAATGCCGGGGCCGGGCAGGAACCATCGGCGCGGAGGGGTGTGTGCACGCTGGAGGCTCCCTGGGCGTGGGCAGGAAGTGTTCGCGCAGAACCGGCGAGGGCGGGCCCCTGGGCGTGGGCAGGCCCCCCGCGCGGGGCGGTGGTGCCGGCGAGGGGGCGGTGGGAGCGGCGGCGGGAGCCGGGATGGCGGCGGCGGCCTTCCGCCGGCTCGGGGGTGGAGAGCGGCTCTGGCGGCCCCGCGTCTTCAGCCGTCCCCGGGCCGGTTTGCTGGGCTGCGTGAACCCCGGTTGTTTGCGCTCCCCTGCGGGGATTGCTTCTGCTCCACAGCTGAAGTTGTGGGTGGCGTCCACCTCGTATGCGTGTGAGCACTGTTTGCTTACCTCCCCCCCCCCCCCATTGTCTAGGAGTGAAGAGCATTCCTGTGTCTTTCTCTTTTTAATGGTCTGCATGAAAGTGTCCATTGAGAATGGCATTCCCTTTTCCATTGAGCAGGGGATCCAGGGACCAAAGGCAGTTTATTTGAAGAGGAGGAAGGTAACTAGGACAGAGGCTGTAAAAGGAACTTGTAATCAAGAAGTGTATGTTATCGTACTTTTCCTGTTGGTTTTAGCTGGCCTACACCTTGATAAAAGGTATTTTTTGCCCCATACCGTGCATTCCACACAAACAGCTGTCTTCATGTACTTCTGTTGTTCTGAGGGAAAGTGTCCGCTGGTGACTTTCTTCCCAAGCAGCTGATACAATTCTAAGAGAGGAAAGCTGTGGATAACTTCCCTGTTTTATCTTCTGCAGTTTTTGAGTTCTTGTAAGAGGCAGAAAAGCGCTAACAGAAGTACATTTAAGTAATTTAATTTTGCTGTTAACATGGTATCTTCATTAATATTGAATGGAAACTGTCTTAGTTTACTGTTTTTCAAACTTAGATCCATCGTCTTCGTTCCTGTCAATCAACAGGGTACTACGCAGGGGAATCAAGCAGGGAGGGAAGAAAGATACCTGATAATTAATGAGGAAAAGCAAACCAATTGCCAGTCACGAATTTGCTGTGCAGAAATCTGGTCTTCATCCGGAATATTTATAGGACACTTGTGAACAGAATTTTGGAGAAACAAAACAAAACACTGCTTTGGCTTCTGGGGCATTTAAGTTACTCACACTAAGTTTCTATGAAATTTGGCCGGAGTACTGCCAGTTCCAATTCCGTGTTTATTGCATTGTATTTCTAGGGTATCCATTCTGCGTTTAACTGTGACTGTAAGTTGCTTCCTAACGTAGCTTTATTTACAGTTAACTATTACAGGGAAGATGCTTAGGTGTTATCTTAGTCATTTTTTATCATTCTGGTTCATACACTTTATTTGACTTTTACAACAGTAGTCCTAAACGTTAAAGCAAGAACACTTCTGCTTTTGGTTATTTTCTTTCTGTTCTTATTGCCTGCTTGCAGCCATGCTTAAGAATCTCAGGAACAGAGGGGGATGGAGAGCTTGGAAACCTAACATTAATGTGTTTTTCTGTGGTACAGGGTTAAGTTAGATAGTGAAGTGTGGGCAAGTTGTACATTTTTTTGACTTCTGAAGGCTACCTCTCGTCCCTCCTGCAGTGTTTTGTTCAAAACAGTCATTGTCCTCATGAACCACTATGAACAAATACACAACCAGCTAAGATGCAAGAAGGGGCATTTAAAAAAAAACCCCAGACTTTTACATCTAGACAGAATTAAAGTGCAATTATATGAGGTAAACATAATGTAAGTGATCTGTTTTTCTTGATTGGTGACTAAATTAAAGACATATTAAAAAAAAAGTAAAATGAAACCATTCTTGTCTGTAGTAGGTTGTTATACATAACACATCAGTGTGTTTTAGCTAAAGAATCTCTCATTATTTGTTCACAATAATAAACAGAAATCAGGGCCATTGTGTTATCTTTGGCCTCTGAATTATAAAATCTAATGTGAAACTGGGAACTAACTTTTAATTCCGTTACATTATCAGTATGCCTTTGTTTCTAGTTATTGGATCTTCTGTAGCAGTATTAGTGGTTTAAACTTTTTCTGCAGTTAAGAAATCAGTATGGTTTAATCCTGTGTTGTTTTACAGAATTAAATTATTAAATATTTCTTCCGAAATTGTTTGAGGAGGTGGAACCTTTTTTATTCATCTGTTGTTAGAGCAGATTAGAGATCTGTCATGATTAAAACACTGACTCTTGTCTGTGATTGTGCTTGTGCTATAAAAACAGGTAATAGGAGTTAAGGATTATTTGTGTAAAAGTCAGATAGATGAGCAACACAATTCTCACATGGATAATAAAACCAGCTTAGATTGGGAAAACAAGGTCAGTTTGTGAGAGCGGAGAGATCAGACCTTCTCAAGAACTAGTTTTAAAGCTAGCTGTTTAAATTATTTAGCCTTCCTGTAAAAGGAGTTCCTTCAGTACTTTGAAGGTGTATCTTTAGAGATTGGCATCATAGGCTAAGCAAAAGACAGGCTACATGGAGGAGTTTATGTAATAGTTCCAGTCCTTGCTATTTTCTTCCTGAAATACATATACTAGTCTTTAACAAGAATTGTGTTTCGATCTCTATATTTCTCTGCTATTTTGGCAATACATGCTAACACTAGTTGCATTATTTTAGCTAAGACACAACACTGACCTGAAGTGCGGAATTGAAACAGTGAGGCACTAATAATACTTTAAGCCAGTGATTAAAGAAGTTTTTTCTGTAGCTGAGGTTGAATTTTGCTGTTTATTAATGATTTATTAGGAAGAAGGAAGGATGGAGATAGAACTTTTAAACTTGACCTTATCAGTTGGTTTTATAATATTTTCAGCCCTCGTAAGCAAAAAAAAAAACCAACGTTAAAATGTCAAACAGCATACATATGGGAAGTTTTAATCAGAAATTTTGTGATCAAAATGCATGCTTTTCATGATGGGGGGAAAAGCTATCTTTTTGTCTGGTATGTGGAATGATGTTTTTTCAATAAGTGATAAACTTGAAAATTACATTAAAGATCTTGGGATTGGATTTAAAGACAGGGAGATAGTTATCTACCCCAGTTGCTCTGAAACAACTCCCAAATAATCTGTTGAGGGAGAAAGGTGTGTGTACCTGCACATTTACATGCGGAGAGCATGTTTTCACTCTTAGGTCAAATCTGCTTTACAGGTGGAGTATTTCCTAGTCACAGTCCATACTGTGCCATATATGGGCACTGCAAGTTCAATTGTGTTCTTGTCATTTTGTAAAGAATAATAGGCTTACTAAGAATTGAGAAAAGTAAAAGGCTGTCAGACTGCATACTTGCCAAATTTGGAAGTATGCATGTTTTTCTAGCTTTAAGTATAACTGTAGTAATTGAGTTGTTAACATGACTGCATCAAATTGCACTGGAAAAAATTGTGGGGAAAACTTGTTTTTCTTTCATGATTATGTTAATTCTTTTGGGGGAAGATCTGGAAAAAATAATCTCTAGCTGTTGAAAAAAATGTCAAACTGCAGACACCCTTAAGGTATTAGGAAATACTGTATTACAGGTTTTCTTACAGTGTAACAAGTGTAATTTTTTTCCAGTGGCACTTCTGAAATGTTTTTTTCTCAAGCAGAGGTCTTACAGGTAGCTCTTCTGTAGGATTTTTGTATCAAGGATTTTGTATAGCTGTGTTTACTTGGAGAAGCTGTTATTTGGGAGATTTGTTTCTCATTAGGTTAAGTTTGTACAAAATGGTGTGAGCAGTCCTGTCAAGTAAGGGTGACAGGCTTTATTTTTTTTTTAATTGAGTAGATAGATTGGGGGCTATAGAACTGAAGGGTATTTTTCTTGCTATAATAAAACTAACATTTTAATATGAATGTTTGGCGTTCATAATATTAACGGTTGTTCTAATTTTAGGTAAACATTACCAAATGAGGAGAAAAGGAAGATGTCATCGAGTATCGGCAGCAAGGCATTCTTCTTCCCCATGCAGTATTAAGCACTCCCCCACACGAGAAACCTTGACATACGCTCAAGCTCAAAGAATGGTTGAAATAGAAATCGAAGGTCGCCTGCATAGGATCAGTATCTTTGATCCTTTAGAGATTATATTAGAAGATGATCTTACAGCCCAGGAAATGAGTGAATGCAACAGCAATAAAGAAAACAGTGAAAGACCACCAGTTTGTCTAAGAAGCAAACGGCATAAAAATAACAAAGTGAAAAAGAAAAATGAAGCTCTTCCAAGCTCACATGGCATACCTGCTACAACAACTCCTCTTCCAGAACCAAAAGTACGGATTGTTGAATACAGTCCCCCTTCAGCTCCTCGGAGACCTCCAGTTTATTACAAATTCATTGAGAAGTCAGCAGAAGAACTTGATAATGAAGTGGAGTATGACATGGATGAAGAAGATTATGCGTGGTTAGAAATAATAAATGAGAAGCGGAAGAGTGATGGAGTGTCAGTTGTTTCACAAAATATGTTTGAATTCCTTATGGATAGGTTTGAAAAAGAATCTTATTGTGAGAACCAAAAACAGGGTGATCATCAGTCTTTAATTGATGAAGATGCGGTGTGTTGTATATGCATGGATGGTGAATGTCAGAACAGCAATGTAATCCTGTTTTGTGATATGTGTAATTTAGCAGTACATCAGGAATGCTATGGGGTGCCATATATACCTGAGGGCCAGTGGCTCTGCAGACACTGTCTGCAGTCCCGTTCTCGGCCCGTAGACTGCGTGCTGTGCCCAAACAAGGGAGGTGCCTTCAAAAAGACTGACGATGATCGTTGGGGACACGTTGTGTGTGCTTTGTGGATTCCAGAAGTTGGATTTGCCAATACAGTTTTTATTGAGCCAATTGATGGTGTCAGGAACATTCCCCCAGCCAGATGGAAGTTAACATGCTACCTCTGTAAACAGAAAGGTGTTGGTGCCTGCATCCAGTGCCACAAAGCAAACTGCTATACTGCATTCCATGTGACGTGTGCTCAAAAGGCTGGTCTATATATGAAAATGGAACCTGTGAAAGAACTAACTGGCAGCGGGACAACATTCTCTGTAAAAAAGACTGCCTATTGTGATGTACATACTCCACCAGGTTGCACACGGAGACCTCTAAATATTTATGGAGAAGCTGAAATCAAAAACGGTGTTTGTAGAAAGGAGGGATCAGTCAGAACTGCTAGGTCTACATCAAAAGTCAGAAAAAAGACAAAAAAAGCCAAGAAAACAGTGGTTGAACCCTGTACAGTTATGCCAACAGTATCTGCTCCTTATATCCCTCCCCAGAGGTAAGCAAACCATTCAAGTGAGAGAAACCTTTACTTAATTACCTGTTTAATTTTAAACCAATGCTTTTAGATGCTGACTTAAAGTTTTTGTGCATTTCTTACATGCTTTCCTTAAAGGCCATACTCCGACGATTAATGTAAATTATGTACATTGTACTTTTGTGAAGTTGCATTAAAAATGCAGTAACTTCCCCAGGGAAATAGTAAGTGGTCAAGTGGTCTGTCTTGTCCTCAGAAACCTTTTTTTTTTTTTTTTTTTTGACCAGATCATGTTGTGTGTTCTGTTGTTGTCATTTGCTGTACTTTTGAGAATTAACCACTGAATTTAGAATAGCGTGTGTAGTTGACCTTCATATTAAAAAAAAAAACAAACCAGCCAAGCTCAAGATTAACTGTATTTGTAATATGGGAATCTGAAGTTCTTTTCCTAATTTTAAGAGCCCCAAAATGAAAATTACATTTGCATATATAAGTTTTGAATCTTGTTCATCTCACCTAAATTTAGTATAAACCTGTACTGTAAGATCTATGTAAGTAGTACAGAAAAACCCTCCAGGAATTATTTTCCTTGTGGGGCAGAGTAACTTTTCAGAAGGTTTTTCCTAAATTTGCATTTTTCCTTTTGCAAATGCAATAGTGTTTATCAAGGCTTAGATGAATTTGGTACTTTTCAGGCTTTTTTTAGAAAAGTTAGCAAGTAAGTGATGGTGAGTTAGTTGGTTAATGTATTCTTAGTCATGGAACCTGAAATGAATGTGCCCTTTCATTCAGTGATGCTATCAAATATGTGTCCTGTAACTTTAGTAATACTAAATGTTTGTTTGAACAAAAATTAATTAATGCATGTGACAAAGAGTTTTAATTTTGTCTTTGCTTGTGAATTTACACTTTGTAAGAAGTTCTGCTTGTGCCGATTTTTACATTAGTCTGTCTTTTGTAGTTCTTGCAGGAGCTTTTGTTACGTGAGTGCAAATACAAAGCATGAATAACAGAACTGAAATTGCGCTTTACGTTTAATGCGTCGTGGTTTTGTATTTTAACAGTGGTGATTGGGGGCTGGCAGATGCTCTAAATCTGGTGAGGCTAGTGAAGTGACGCATCAGAAAGCAGGGATGTTTCAAGTGATGTTTTCATAACAACAGAATTGCAGCAAAATGAAGATTTTTAATACCTTTATTTCAGGAGTTTAAAAAGTCAGGATGAACTTCAGTTAGCTTAGCTATATTGTAATTTAAAAGAACAGTAGCATCTCTTCAGAGTTCTTTCAGCTAATCTGAGTTATGCATTTCAACAGTGGAAATAATTTGTTTCTGGGATTTGAGCAATGACAAAGCTCTGTGGTAGAAAGATACAGTTTTGGCTTTGCTGAACATTTGAAACATGACATACTGGGCTGAGAAATGCAAAATCGGACTATTGGGACTAAAACCAAGTTTGTCTTTATGGAGTATTTGTTTTGTTTCTAGCATTTACAACACCAATATGTTCGTTTAACCCTTGAATTAAATTCTTACTGAGTTAAGAACAGTAGTTTAGAAAGTTTCTCAAAACAGGCACCACTTCCATATGCAGGTTCATTGACTGTACTGTGATAGGACTCTGAACGCTCAGACAGTGAGGGCTCTTAAAATACAAATAAACCATGCTTTTTTGAAAACCGACTCCCAAGTCTCAGGCAGTGGACTTGGTTTGAGGTTGCAGTCCTTTCCTGTAATAGGTTTTGTTAATGCAAGTGGCTACTTACTGACCGACTTTGCCAAACATTCTTTAGCTCTTTCGTATTGTTTACTAACATCAGATTGATAGCACTGTTCTCTGTTATGATTTGCTTGGTAAAATGGTATTTTTGTTCAGTGATGCACTGCAGAAAAGCTTAAGTTGACAGTAAGCAACTAACACTGTTATTTAAACAGGTACTGTTGTCTGTGGGAGGGAGGAATTCGTATAAAAGAACTTGGCTTTGTCTTAATTAGGGCAATCCTGATTTGGTGGTGTTTTGGGTTTTTTTACGACAAAGAAAGAACATGAACTAAGTGAGAGTTGAGGATTAGAATGTATGTTCTCAGTTTTTCCTCTGGCAATTCTTTCCATTGGTAACTTTCATAAAAGGCAGACTCTAAAAGGATATTATCATCAGATTTTGGGGTGTTTAAGTGTCATTAGATGCCAGGAACAGAAATATAAAGACATTTTTTTCTTTTCTCTTATTTTTTTTTTTTTAATAACAACTGCAAAGAGATTCAGCTTTCTTTTGTTTATGCTCGGTTTCATGTTACTGGACACGAGTATAGTTCCTATATTCTGTGTCAGAAGTATAAAAAATGGGCACAGTTTAAAACTATTTTAAAGTTGAGCTTTATTATAAATCGCTTGTCTTCAGCTGAAGGAGACTCTTGCTTAAGTACTGTTTGTAGTGTGAATGTGCTTAGTTCTAGAAAACTGATAGCTGAATTAAAAGCAAAACAGAAATGGGCATATTGAAAGGAAAAGTGATTATGCTGTAGACCCAAATCTCAGTTGTCTAATTTTCTTTGGCTATTCTTTTTTTCCTTTAGAAGTACTCTTTTGTGTGTGTGAGAGTCAAATACATACCCATAAATTAATAATGAATGGTGTGGGTCATTTTGCAGCAGTCTTCATTTAAATGATCCCTTTTCTCTAATCTTTTTTTTAATGTGCTTTTTTTCCCTTGGAGCTGAAACATGATTTGCCTTTCCAGAGATCTCGAGGAAGAGCAATTAAGCTATTTAAATTATCAGAGAAGAAACATATATGCTCAGTGTTTAAACACTAGTGCTTTTTTCCTAAAGAATTTGAAATGAACATGTTTTCAGCATCTCTGGAAATTGGGGCACACATGGAGATGTTGGGTTTACTTTTCTCAGTCATTAACAGCTAGACTATGTATCTCCTTGGCATATATCTGGTTCTTTAGAGTTGGTAGCTGGAAAAGTATAGAAATATGAAGATTATAGTGAGGAGGAAAATACTTGGTGGATGTAGCCCCTGAGCACAGCTGCTGAAGCTTGAGGAAAACCCCCTTGCCATTAATGTTTAGTTTAAGGTGGAAGGATTGTATGCTGTTTCCTTACCTGGATAGTGAGTGTGTATGAAAGACTGGGCATTTTAATAACACCATTTGTAACAATTCTGTTTTCAGAATTATTAATGTTCAGGATATGTTAAAAAGACTGGTGTAGAACAACTACTTAGTAATTTCTACACGACTTTCTGTACCTCATGAATTTCTCTATCAGCTTATCTGTAGGTCAGGTTTCTATACTACTGCCTTGAACAATTTTGAGCTGTATAGTTCTCAGTTACCAGAATTTCTTACACTGATGTCATACTCTCTAGCTTTTTGCTGTTAAATTACATAGATAGTGTCATTCTTTAGATAATATGTAATCTAACTATATAGCCTCTCAGACTATCATCAGTGAACTACTCATTTAAAAGTGTAGGATCAGAAGTTTTTAACCATTGATGATAGGAGATGAATGCTTGCTTCCCCTGTCTCATCTCTTTTTTTATTTTTTTTTTTTTTTTTTTTTTTTTTTTTTTTAATGCTGGGCACCTATCTGTCCATCCTGTTGCCTAGGTATTTTAGAAAGTCTTTACCTAGGCATCCACTTCCAAAGGTGCAGTAAGTCATGTTAGAGCCTTAAGGTGACTTCCGTTTTCAGTGTTGTCAGTGCTGACTTCTTAGTAACTTGCTTAGCACTTAGAATAATGTATTGGACCACCAGGGAACCTCTTATGTATATATGATTTGCATCAGGCCTTCTGGCTACAGAAGTGAGTCACCTGTTTACTAGGAAATGCCACTGAATTTTTCTTGAAATACAAAACTGTTGAAGATTGTTGCTTACGTTGTACTGCCGGCGTTTGTCAGCTCTTTTTTTTTTTTTAAAGTCACATGTTTCTGGGAAGTGTCAGAGCAGCTATTTTAATGGGGGGGCAAGTGGGAAAGGGCACTCCCTCAAACTGTACCTCTGTATGGGAGGGACAGACAGTACCCACACCTGTTGGCAAATGGTTATTGGAAAAGTGGCCTTCCGCTGCCACCAGCTAGTTTGTCCAAAGAGAGAAGCAACTTTGTTCTTGCAGTGTTCGTACTCCACTGATTATGTGTGATAGTTGAATTTTGCTTAGGAGATAAATGATTTATTTTTCCCTCCTAATAAAATACTGAAAGTATTTTCTTTAGATTGCAGGTCCAGAATTTCCAAGTTAGGAAATCCTAAGTATTAGGGCTGAGTTGACAATCTAAATCTAGCTTCTTATCTGTTAGTTATCTTGTACTGGCTCTTGTGCTCCATTTCCTGTGGATTTTTTTTTCCCTGTTGCTGCTCATCCTTGTCCTTGATAACAGCCGCCTTATCCAGTGAAGGATGGATACACAAAGGAAACGAGTTGCAGTGTTAGCTGTGAAAACTATCTGGTTTCTCTTATTTTTGAATGCTTGATTCTTTAGTACAAATTACATCATTTTGTTGTAGTCTCTTGATCTTGTGTGTCAAAAGAGGCATTTAAAAATGTGTTTACTTGATGAAAAGCAAAGCCAGTGTCAATATTCATGCTCTTTAAAAATGTTGTGAAACTAGGATATTGTGGCTATATACTTGGGGGGAAATTGAATGTGATATAAAATATCTAATTTTCAGTATTTTCAAAACATACACTGAGATATGGTGTAAGGTGCTTTATTAAAATACCATTAATGCAAGTATTGCTCTATTAAGTGGAAGCACATATTTTAAAGTGTATAAACATTTGCTTTCATCTTTAGTTTTGGTTTCTACATGGTATATTTGTAGTGTCTGAAATTAAGAAAGCATTTGAAATGTAATACTTGTACAGAGAGCAAAAAAAGCCCCACTTTCGTAATAAATAGGAACAAGGTGTTACACTTGTTTTCCATGTTGTATGCATTAGTTGTGTTGCATCGTCCACTGATGTTTCTTTTAAGATTGATTGACTTTGAAACCTTTCTGATACATGTGGGAAACTACTGCTGATGTCATCCTGACCTCTTTGCTTAAATAAAAAAACAATTTTGCTTAAATCAAGAAAAGAGTTACAGTGGTGTTCACTAGGTTTGCCTCGGTGATATTTAAAAATAATTAAATAAGGTAACTTTAAAGCTTTATTTTCAAGCTAGTTCTTCTTGATTCTGTTTGGCTTATTAAATAAGAATAATCAATGTGTTTGAGAGAGTGTGACTTATTTTGTAAGTTGTAAAAGTGGATCTTGATTTTGAGTAAAAATAATGGGGAAGATACTTGTATATCTGGTGTTAAAAGCCACGTGTTGATTGATATCTGGGGAGTGATTTTCCTCCCCTAAAAATCCAGAGGGTGGAAGTACTGTCTCTTACTTAAATATGCCCTTTTTACAAAATGGATATAGGAATATGCTGTACATACAATTTGCTTCTTTTTTTTCTTTTGTCTTCTGTTTATTTTGCATATATAGGGTAAAGAAGCTTAAACCAGAAATTAGTGTTAAGATATTTCTGTAAGATGCATCATTAGTATTTTCTGTGTCCTGTAAGGGTTTCGGTCCACAGTGACTATACATGTGATAATGCAGTTACGAAAATAAAAATTGATGTGTTTTTATTTTTCAGTACTTCCGAGTTTCACTAGTGGTTAACTTTCAATAGGGTTTTTTGGTGGCAATTAGAGGCTGTTGCACCCTGTAAGTGCCATACAAAAACATGATTTTCAGAATGTGTTGTCTGAAGAACTGTCTCCTGGCAGTTTTTTATTCAGTGGTCAAGTTGGAGTGCACAAAAATGTGTAGGTAAATACTGAGATTTCTTTTATTATAGATAAAAAGGCAATTTTTGATTAATACTTTATCTTCTGCTGATGTGAATTTAGCCTTTTGATACTAGATTTCAAAATCATGTGTGGTATGGTTATGACTACTACAAAAAAGAAGCACAGAAAAATATTTTGAGTAATTTTAAGGAAAAGCCGTGACTCAGTATTATGTATGGGAAGTGGCAGGAGTAAATCTATGCACGTGATTTTTCTGAGAAGACTAAGGAGGTTTTCCATTGTGACAGGGTGGGGTTTATTTTGATTGTTTTGGTTTTTTCCTTATCCAAAGGTTTGGAAGATCACAAACAATTGTTAGAATAGGAACAAAGTAACTTGTTATAACTAATGGAGAATTGACTGAAATAACATAGCATTTTCTTAACTCTGAAGGTCAATGTTCTTTGCTGTCCAAGAAAAATTCTACGAGCTGTTTGCTCAAGTAGCAAAATAGGTGCCTGGTTTCACAGTCATGTGAAGCAAGAAAAAGTGCTTCCTACATGGTCAGTCCAAATACTATTTAAATACTGGTAAATGTAGAATAAAGAATAGCAACCTGGAGAGACTTTCAGGCTTCAGAAAATGTATCAGTAGTTAAAGTGTTAGGTTAACGGTTGGACTTGATGATCTTCAAGGTCTTTCCAGCCTGAATGATTCTCTGTTTCTATGTTGGACTCTCAGCCTAGCAGAGAGAGGCAAATTCAATAGATAGAATTCTAAAACATACAGACGAAAAGGAGGAATTGTGAAGGTGATTAAACACTCTGTTAGACTAGTGAGGGAAGTGATTCGGGAACAGGACATTCCTATTTCATCAAATCTTCAATACAAAATCTGGAAAGTAGTTATAATTAGGAAAGTGTATATTTGTCACATGGGGATTCTGCAGACTTGTTGCACAGAAGTTTAAATGAAATCATTGTCAGTCTTTTCAGGATCTGATGTGTAACCTATTGGGTACATAGCTGACTTTGAGTTACAGAGAAGCATTATCCTTACCCTTTTTCAAAAGTAAAGACAGACATGCAAATGGACTTCAATTTCTACATAGTTATTTATCTACCTTTGTTGTTTTTAAAGCTGATCAAAAGGGGGTTTTGGTGGTTTTGTGGTTCGGTGTTTTTTTTTTTTTAGTTAAGAAATCGTATAGTAACTAGAAATCTTTATTGAGGGAGAGGATAACAAGTACAGACACAGTGACAAAACTGTCTGTCTCCACTTGTCCTGGTTTAACCCCAGCCAGAAACTCAGCACCACGCAGCCACTCACTCACTCCCCCCACCACCCAGTGGGATGGGGGAGAGAATCAGGAAAAAAAAAGTAAAGTTCGTGGGTTGAGATAAGAGCAGCGCTCCTCCCCCGGCCAACTCACCCCAGTTTATATACTGGGCATGAAGTCCCATGGTATGGAATACCCCTTTGACCAGTTTGGGTCAGCTGTCCTGGCTGTGTCCCCTCCCACCTTCCCTGTGCCCCTCCA
>JAVKLA010000005.1:20672423-20715104 GCA_034782735.1 Sagittarius serpentarius | reverse complement strand
CTGTCCTGGCTGTGTCCCCTCCCACCTTCCCTGTGCCCCTCCAGCCTTCTTGCTGGCTGGGCAGGAGAGGCTGAAAACCCCTTGACTGAGTCTAAACACGGCTTAGCAACAACTGAAAGCATCAGGATGTTATCAACATTCTTCTCATACTAACCCAAAACATAGTGCTGTACCAGCTACTAGGAAGACAATTAACTCTATCCCAGCCAAAACCAGGACGCACTGGTTTAAAAAAAAAAAAAAAGTATATTGAAAGGTGAGTTTTACAAACACTGTTTGATAAGCAGCTGCTGCCAGAGGGTCTCCGTGGGAAGCGTAGGGTTTCATCTGTCCAAGCAGACTTTCTCATCCTAAAGCTGAAGTTTATGGATACAGAGCTAAGAGGACTAGTTGGCAAGGCCCCATAATTAATTCCAGTTCCCAAAATAGACACTTCCATAGCTTTTTATTCTGTTTTTCTGCTAATTCTCTTCCAGTTAGTGTCATTGGAATTACTATAATTGTTTGTAGGTAGTTTTTGTGTATTTCCTGCTTTTTACTAGTCTTGGTATGTTCTGTGGAACTTTGCTGAACAAGGCTTGAAAATTCAAATGTTCTTGAAAGTTTACTTTGTTACAATTTGTTCAATTTAGGTTTTTTATGTGTTGTTCTGACAGGTTTTAGTAACATACTGTAATCTTTGTGTTGGAAAATAGGGGTATTTTATTTGCCCAGTAAAGTGGAACATCATTTGATTGTTTATGGGTATTACTGTAGGTCAGGAGAAACTGGTATTTTAGTGATACTAAATAAAGTTTTACGGAGTGTAATTTAGTTTTGCTAGTCTTTTGCATGTACCTTTAATACAGCTATGTTGGATAAAGGAAGATGCAAAATAACAAATCTATGAAACTGATGGCTCTGGATAAGTATAGTAATTAAAATTCCAGGTTTAGTTCACGTTTAAAAATTGATCGGTTTTAGTGGGTATTTGTTATTACTTAATCTTACAGATTTTCATATTAAGTTCTTGTACCTGAGTTACTATAGTAATACTGGCAAAATCACATACTTGCTTAGGGAAATTTTATCTCCAGTTTATATTTTGAAAGCTTGAGAACAGAGAGATGCTATAGAAGTCTTCATATATTTGTAATACTAAAATGGTATCTGTGGGGTGAAAAAGCATGTATGGTCTGTGGAGCGGTTAGTGGTGATTAATAGAAAAGTGGCTGATTATCCCTCATTGGCTTTCTTACGTTAAACTGCCGCATAGTTAGTCACCAAAAATAGTGTTTTCACTTTTTCTTGTAACCGGTTGCCATAGTTGCCACAGTGACATGTAACTGAAACTGGGAGAGGAAGGCAGTCATAAGTAGGAAGAACAAAGCTGTGAGATTGCTAATATGACAAGAGCACATGTTCTACATTGGCAAAAATTATTTTATGCATTTATCTAAAAGGTGAGGAAATGCAGGACTGAGTAACACTCAGCTTTCTCTGAATGCTTTGTTCAGAGTATCACCCTTTGCAGGATAGATTGTCCATCATATGTCTCCGTGTGAAGACAGGGTTAGTGTAGAGCAGCTGATTACAGTTTCTCACCAAAGCTGTTGTATATTAACTTTAATTTTAAATTAAATTATTTGAATCTGTGTTACCCTTTCCAAACAAACCAATTTCTTCTCCTCATCCTTGTGTTGCTTTTGTAAATGCGGCATAGTTTTAATTTACACTTCAGCCTGAACTAAGTTTGAGGCTGGGAACTCCAGGTGCTATTTGAAAAGTTCAGTTGAAAAGGGACCTTTCCCTTTTAAAGACAAGCAGGGAATTGTACAATACCTCTGTATCATGTTTGTAGTGCTTGTCACAGTGTTTTACAGTCAGATACAAGTGGGGCTGGGGAAGGGAAGTGGTACTGGCTTTCTCAGTTGCCTGTGGCACAAATAAAACAGTTCTGAAAAATGTTTTGACATCTGTGTAGTCTTGGAATGTAGCCCAAAAAAAAGGAAAAAAAAAAAAAAAGGAGTATGACTGGTGGTGCCAAAACATCAAAAGGCTGCAGTGGTCATCAGCTTGAAACCTAATGTTTTTTTTAATGGGACTAGTTATACAACAGCGGCTCGTGAATTTTTGTGGGAACACAGCTACCTTTTTAAGAATTTTCAAATTCTTCTTTCAATGTATTTTATTTTAAATAACTGGTAAGTTGAGGGAAAAACAACATACTGTGACCCACACTGATCTGTTCTTAAGGCCTCAGAACAGTGGTTCAGGCTGCGGCAAGTTACAGTGTAAGAACTGTTCTCTCTGGGTTTTGCTTAATTGTGTGAATTGTTTAAATGTTTTGAGAGAAAAGCATTTAGTACTTAACATAGTCCATTTCAGGATGTTCCTTGGGAATTTTGTCTTAACAAACTCTGTTGCATGCGAAACCTGGACAGCAAGAACATTTCTCGTCTTCCTGCTTGCTTTCTGTAGTCACTGTAGTTGTGGTTTTTTGTTCCCCTGACATGTCTGAAGTCTGTTGTGACAGGGGAGACCGTAACTCTGGTAGTATCTTCCAGATATATGTTCCTACATTCTCTTTTTTGTGAGCTGTCTTCAACAGTAGTCTTGCACTTAATTGGTAATCTTAACAGAGATATAAAAAATTATTAAGTAATGAGGTTGCTCATTGCAATGAGATTGGTCTGTTTTTTTCTGAAGAGAAAGCACAGGGTCAATTCATACACTTGTGTTTAATGTGCATTCTAAATATCTGGTATTTTTCTTTCTCCCAGTACTTACTATGCTTGACTTGCCATTAGAAACACTACAGAAAGCTGTTCTTTCCTGATGTTCTTATACTTGGAAAAAGTTCTCGGGTGGTCAGATACCTTAGCAAAAAAATGCCTTTGCTGAGGTGTATTGTGTAGTTCTGGGAGGTGACCCAAGTTCTGGGGGATTTGTCAGTGTAAGTGTAGCAGTTAATCCTGTCTTGTGCAAGTCAGATCCTGGATTGCAAAACTATAGTCTTCAAACAGCTCTCCCTTATCTGCCTCAAATGTGTAACTTTTTTTTATTCTTCAACAATTTTTTTAAAATTACATCTCTCTTGAAAAAAAGGAAGTGGAATGTGCAGCAAACTCCTTTAAGACCTCAAAGAATTTCAAAATTCCAGTTTGAAAATGTAGTTTCAAGATTTACAAATTTAGTTCAAGCTCAGGTAGCAGAAAGGAACTTGATCAAGACTGGTGCATGCCTATGTGCTTTATTTCATGCTTGTGTTCAGCTTTGCTGCGGCTGAATGTGTCTTTGTGAGTGAGAACCTCTTTTGCAATATGGTAGTGCTGTCAAGGATGGGAGCTTCAAAATCAATATCCAGTCTGTGCTACTTCTAGGGTTATACAGCAGTGGATGAATCATTTCTTATTTCTCACAAATGGTCTGTTAAAATTTAAAGCTTTTTGGACTGAAAAAGTCTACCTAGGAATATCTGAATGAGCAAAAAGTTGATCAAAGAATTGTGCTATAGTTAGTGGGTTCTTAGGACATAACAGCAGGTGTAACATCCTCGTTATGTGAATAATACGATAGTGTAGAGGCTCTGTAGATACCTGCCATGTGAAGATCTTCTGACCTCTATCTTCAGAAATTAAGGGGTGATTGGTGGTATATTGCCACTACAGGAGTCTGTTGTCTAAATGAAATATGAACAGCCAGTATTTGTTTGGTTTTATTTGGAGGGAAGGCAGAGAGGAGTAGACTCCTGCCCCTTGTTAGGTAGTTTCTGCACTCCAAATTACCTTCTGTTTATTTGTATTTTGAAAGTTGGAGAATATCTTCTGTGAACATCTTTCCTAAGCTTATTCTAGCACTTTACTATTATAATTACCTATTAATAGAATGGTTCATTATGTGAATGGGCAACTGTACTTAAAGCTGTAATTAAAGATGTTTGCTTAGTCTTGCCACATCTGATGGGCATGAAGCCAAGGTACTTTTCTTCATGTTAAGTTACAATTCTCTGATCTTTCCAAACAGGTATATATTTGGCTGTGCTTTTGTTTTTTTACTCAGTTAAGTAGGTTTTGCTGTTTCCAAGAGAGAGATGTGAAAGTAATTATTTGGTTTTGATTGCATTCTGTATTTAATTGTGACTTTTGCGTTTGAAGTTTAATATGGTCACATCAAGGTCTGTTCTGCATTGAGTTAGTCTTTGTGGAGCCTGCCTCTGCCCTTCAGTGAAAGACTTACAAGACAGTCCTAAGGCCATCTGCAGACTTTCTAAGTTTTAAGTTACGCTTAAATTTTTCAAGAATGCCAGACTGGTTTAGTTGTTGAAAAGCAGTGTCACTGAAGAGCTGAAGGACACAATGGCACCATATTTTGAAGAAAACCTGTGTTTGCTCTGCCTTTACCCTGTGATGACTGAAAGCTCTGTAACTACAGTTAGCGTAGCACTGAGTGGACCCATTGCACCTTAACTTCTACACAGGCCAGAAAAACCAACCAGGGATAAATGACCTTTGGTGTACTCAGGGTTTACTCACTTGTATGTCTGTCTGAAAAATATCATTCACATTTCCCAGCTATTCTTAAAAATAATTTTACGCAAGGTTTACTTACAGCTTTGCATTTTGTTTAGGTATTTGACTGCTTTTCTTCTACCACTTCCTGAGAAACTGCTTTATTCCTAATATTAAAAGGGAAAAAGCCGAAAAATACTAATATGTGTATACGTTCGTGATTTTTATTTAAATGCCTTGTGGTAGCGCTCTACAAATCAGACACTTCTGGAATTTTATTTTGCCTATCTTGGTATTAAATTTTACTGGAGAATCTATGATAAACCTACTGCTATCCATTGTAGAGTTTTGCTATAGGTAGTAATATACTGAGTGAAGAATTAACAGATTTCTGTTCATTGATATTATCCTTTCTGTAACTTTGTTTCACACTCAGGGAAATTCTTTTTCTCTCTCTCTCCATCTCACCCCTGCCCCCAAATGAATGAACAGTCCCCCTAACAATACAGGTGATCGGTGCCTTGGGGCATCTTGTGTTGGTTTTGCAAGGGCTGCCACCAGTGACAAACCCCTGCAATATCCTACAAAGACAGAACCTTTTCATTCTACAACCATTAATTTGTGGGGGGGATTTTTTTGCCATGATTTCAAGATACTGTAGGCACAGAGGGCTGAAGATCTGTTTCAGATAAACTTATTTTGAATATAAGTTTTGAGAGGTTAGTGTTGTGTGTGAGACTTGGACATTTTAATGTGTCGTTATTAAATAATAGGAGTCAAGATTGTTGCATGTGATGTTCATATAGCACTTTCCTAGGGTATTTGTAAACAGTATATGTCAACAGTATTTGCATATGTTAAAAAACAATTAGGGAGAAAATGCTATTTATTTAATCAAGATATTTTGCTTAACTGTTTGTGTCATCCTCTCTTGCATCTTTTCTGTGTGAATGTTTTCATCGTATGTGTGGGGTAAAATCATAAGTGTTCTTCTAGTTTACATTTTTTGTTCACTTTATTTACCAAAAATTTAATATTAGTAGATGAGTAATACAAGCTTTTTGTTGCATGTTTTTATGTAAAACGTTTGAAGATATATTGTCTTTAAAATAAACTACTAATTCTGTGTGAAGTTGGCAACAAATCATCTGAAAACTTTTGTAGGGATTTAGAGCTTTATTTCTGATTTTATTTTCAATAGGAAGATTATTCTGAAATGCACATAAAGCTTTCTTCTCAGCCCTAATTTGGGATTGCTCTTGAGATAATGATCATGAAAAAATTGGTACCCTTTAGCTTTGTAAAGTACCTTAATGTATTTGATAAAAACTACAGTGTCAAGCAAATGCATTTGATTGTAACCTGCTGCTTAGAAATAATTGTACTGAAAGGGATGTCATTGAAAGAAATTAGTAATACGGTGATCACTGCTGTTATGTTATGCATTCATATATATCTGATGTTTAATTTCCATAGACATACGTTTTATGCTTTGCTGTGAAAGATACAATATCAGTTTTTCCATATTTTAGATTAAATAAGATTATGAATCAGGTGGCCATTCAGCGGAAGAAGCAGTTTGTTGAACGAGTGCACAGTTACTGGTTGCTTAAAAGACTGTCTAGGAATGGTGTTCCTCTGTTGAGAAGGCTGCAGTCCAGTTTACAGTCACAAAGAAACACACAACAGGTATGTGACACACTTTTTACTTACAAGAAGAAATCAGAAAATCTGTCTCACATAGTAAAAAATTAACCAGGAAACAGCATGGAATAAAAACTTTCTCTTATTCAGGACTGAGTAAATTCTTTACCTTATTCTTAGGTAATATGACCTATTTTGGAAATCGAGCATTAACTAATCTTTTTTAATTTGTAAGGGGGGGAATTGTGTGGGTTTTTCTTTTGTTTTGCTGAAATGTTTCACAAAAATACTGTCACCAAAACTACTCTAATACCATTGTTCATTGAGTAGTATTGTGGGATTTTGAAACTCATTCCTTAATGTGCTATGGGTTAGTAAGATAAAAAAAAAATTATTTTAAATTCATGAAAAGATGCAAAGCAAAGGTCATCTTTGACACTTAGAACTGAAAAAAATGAGGATTTTTATAGAGTAAAGGGTGTACATGCTAATTTACAGTTTTCAAATTCAGATCCTTATTGCCCACCTTGTTTGGTAATCACAGAACAAAGAGCAAGTTGTTGAAGAAGTTCAACGGACCTGTTTCAACTTTTAGTTTCACTTTTGACATAGTTAAGTGGGATTGTAGACAAGCATAAATTTATGCTGATAATTTGTTCAAGTAAAAGTCGTCCTAGCTAAAATACGTCTAGGCTGGTTAAAGTTGTACACATTTACCAGTCAGAATTGCGAAAAACAATTGCTCCAGATGTGTATCAGATTCAAAAAGCGGTACTCTTCTGCTTTCTATTTCTGTAATATGAACAGCTCTTCAGTGACAGAGATTTTGGCAGGTCTTTTGTTTTGGTTTCAAGTCACTGGATGCCTTCGAAAATAATTAAAAATTCCTTTCTGAATTCTGTATATGGATCCGTGTGTGTAGACCTTGAAATGCTGTGAAGCATCATGATGTGGAAATTCTCAGTGTATCCCAGTTACCTTTTTTAATCGAACTGAAAATGTAATTGGCTATGTTCTTTCCATTCTCCAGGTGTTTGACTTCCAGTGGAATTGTTCCTGTAAAACAGCCTCTAGAACTTAAGAATGCATTTTATAATCATTTACTTGTATTAAATTGAGATTTTTTTTTTCCTTTAAAACTTACTATTTTTGTTTGAATTGCATTGCTATTTGCTGATTAAGTCATTAATTGATGTAGTCATAAAAATACCATGATCAACACTGCTTTCTGATTATTTGATCTGTCATTTTTGTATGTGTGTTTCTTTTCTTAGCTTTTTGTCAAAAAATTAATTCCCAGAACGATTGAGGTGGGAAGGGACCTCTGGAGGTCATCTGGTCCAACCCCGCTGCTCAAGCAGGGCGGGCCACTTGGAGCAGGTTGCCCAGCACCATGTCCAGATGGCTTTTGAGTATCTCCCAAGGGTGGATACTCCACAGCCTCCCTGGGCAACCTGTGCCACTGCTTGGTCACCCTCACAGTGAAGGGGAAAAAAAAAAAAGTTTGCTGATGTTCAGAAGGACCCTCCTGTGTTTCGCTTTGTGCCCATTGCCTCTGGTCCTGTCAGTGGGCACCACTGAAAAGAGCCTGGTTCTGCCTTCTTTGCACCCTGCCTTCAAGTACTGATATATATTGATGAGATTTCCACCACCACCACCACCCCACCCCTGCCCCAGCCTTTTGTTCTCCAGGCTGAACAGTCAGAGCTTTCTCAGCCTTTCCGCATAGCTGCGATGCTTAAATTCCTTTTAGGTGGATTCCTTTTAGGTGTTACTAACTTTGAATATAAATTGGCCACTTGTTAATCTTTCTTTCATTGCTTCTATATTACTCCATTTTAATACTATTTTTTGGGTGGTAACTTCTTTAAAATATTTTGTATACTGCTTTTAACCTTTGATTAATCTTTTCATTCTATATGAGAAGTTTCTGTACTGAGTGGTGGTGCCTGGCAGTTACCTAATAATAGCTGAAATTAATTTATTTAGATAGTAGACTTTTAAATGAGTTTGAGTCCTTAAAAATATAAAATCAAGCACAAAAGTCTGGAGCTCACGTGGTAGTATAGACCTAGATTATAGTTAGTGTCTGAAAAAATTACGCTTGCTAGTTGGGAGGCACTTTTCCTATTGAGATGGCGTGATGAGACTGCAACATTTCTAAGTATTTAAATAGTAACTACCAAAATAAAACAATTCTTATAACTGATGTTTGATTATAATAAAGTAAGCCTTAGATAGGAGCTGTTGAAAATTTCTTTGCCTGGTTGCACTCCTGTACAAACACTATTTCTTTCCTCGCCTCTTTCCTCTCCTCGAAAATAATGAAAGTATTTTCTAAATTAATTGCAGACTATTTATGTTGGTTTATTAAAAATTGGGGCACATCTGTGACTTTATTCTTAAAAACTTATAATTGAAATTAACTTTGCTTGAAACTTGCTCTTTCTTTTCAAAAGACAGAGCTGAGTGTTAAATGATTCTGTTGATGAAAAATGTGTAGGTAGTGATTTTCAGTGAGTAGCAAGTGTCCTGTGTGCTGACATTGTGTCTTCTCCATAGCATCTTTCTTACGTATTTTTAATACCTATAAAAGTAGAAATAAGTGCAACGCATTTGATGCATTAGTCATTTGTGTTACTCCAAGTACAAGCCAAACCATAATGAGACTTTAATAAACAGCTGTGGCATAACTGTTGTGAGAATGCCTCAAAATTTTTGAGATATAGGTGATTATTTTATTCATTTCAGTCTAGATGGGAAAATTCTTTTTACCTTATTTTATGTGAGAGATCAGAACGTCAAGAAACCTAAATAGGTTTTTAGTCAAAGGAACATAAACACTGTTGTAATACAGATTCAGAGGAGAATTTTTTTATTATTATTATTATTATTATTATTATTATTATTATTATTAAAAAATAAAAAAGAAATGTTAAGAGGAGGAACCAGCCCCCTGACAATAGTTTCAAGATGCCTAGTGGAAGATGGTTTTGATCCCTCTCTAATGTTTGTTTACTAGAACAAATTTGGCAGGGAGGGATTGTTCATGATTTAGAATTACTTCCTAATGAATGTGTTTCAGAGCTCAGTTATGATATGCTTTTAAGGCTGATGTTGTATCAACTAACAGTTCTAAAACAGGGAAGAGCATCTTGGCTTATATACTGCCTTACCATCTGCAGGAACAAGGAACCCTCTGAAAGAATGGTTTATACTGTCACTTCTCCCTCCACCTAGAAATTCAGAAAAGGTATTGGAAATACTCTAACAAATTTACATCCCCATTATTTTAGGTTTTTTTCTGTTCTTAAAGAATGCTTGAGTAAAAATAAGGCATGAAATTTAAGTGTAGCAGCTTGTTGCTGCTGTAGTGAGGTTGGTTTAAAACCGCTTTTCAGAGAAACAAAGTAGAAGGTGCTGGTAACTAAGGTCATATGTGCACTGAAGATTTCAGTAACAACACAGGTTGCAACCACTAAATGATTTTGACTGATTGGCATACAAATGCCAGCAGAGGGTCTCAAGAAAACTAATTGTATTGATCAAGATCCAGTTTCATCACTGTAATTCTATTTTTGTTTGGCTCATGTTAAGTTATAGTCCCTGCAGGGAGTGAGGCTGTCCTCATGTGTTCACGTCCAGCATGAAGAGCAACCTGTTGGTACACTGACAGTATTACTGCTGGTATGCAGAGACTGGTAACATACTGATGGTGGGAGTTGCAGCGGAAGACCAGTTCTCAGCTGAGGCATGTTCTGTGTGTAGACTTAGAAGTGTTTCCCTTTTCCCTCAGTATTAATAAATGTGTCAGTTTTAGCTTTTCTAGATGATATTTGGTGTTCAACAAGAACTAAGTCCATCAGAAAATACTACGAGTTTCTTTCTAAATTTTTCTTGTGTTGTCAGCCAGAAGAAACTTTCTGGCTTTGTTATAGAAAGAAAGATTTGGAAGAAGATCTCTTTACCAGGAAACTAATAGAAACTTTCCTTGTCAGAAAGCTTTTGAAAACTAAAAATTTTGAAAGGAACCGTTTATCTAAGTTTTTACTAGTTAGATACTGGAAAGCAGTACATTGTGCTCTTTTCAGCGTGCCTGGATCTTTTAATCTAATTAAGGTATATGTTGTATGTCAGGTAATAAATAGGTTAGGGTAAAGGGGTTTTATCTTAGCTATTACAACTGTGTCTGCCAACATTACTTTGCATAGAAGTGTAAAAAAATCGGAGGCTTGCTGTTAATCCCCAAGCTGTTCAAGAAGGAAGTGTATGTGTGCACAAAAAAAAGCAAACAAGGTAGTCTTGATACTTTGGGTCAGATCTGCAGATTTACACCTACCTGCCTATTCTATGAAATGAAATTAGTCAAACAACTGATTCAACTAAAAGAATAACCCTTTATTTTTTTTTTAAAGTGCAACTGCACTTTCAGATTTAGACAAATACTTAAGTCTCTAACGAACTACTCCAAGACCTGGTGTAACAAATAACATTTCTTTTCTTGCTGCATTTAAGTTTCATGACCCACCCTAAAACTAGTATGGTTTTGTTAGCTTTCAGCAGGATCAGTTCCCCAGTTTCATGAACTATGCAATTACATAGGGCAAAAGAGCAGACTGAATGGTTGCAAGCAAAGCGGGGACAAGCCTTCCACTTCTAGCAATAGCCACAACTTAATTTTGGTCCTGAAAAACAGAAAAACTATGAAAAAATTGTATAGCTGTGTTAGTTAACAGTTAGATTGCTTTTCCACACATGGGATCTGTACTTAGAGATGAAAAGGTGAAGGAGAACAGCAATTAGTGGCACTGTAGACTTTCTAATTCAGTGAGTCTCTGGGAATTTTAAGAAATTGAAAATGTGCGTATTAATATTTGTTCTGTTAAAACTTTCTTTGAATTATTTTGACCCTCAACAGTTAAATTATGATGTGTCTAAGTCAAGTCTTGACTTCTTAAAAGAAATGATAACTGTCAGTAGTAATAGTCATTAGGAAAGGGAACTAGAAGTTTCTAGCTACAATTTTTGGTCTTTTTTTTGTGTTGGGTTTTTTTTTTTTTAAAGAGGAACAAACTGTTGTTTCCAGATTGTTATATTGTAATACAGAGATAGCTGATAGTTATTTCAACTTCAGTGAAGCCAGAGATTTGAGTAAAACTAATTTCATAGCCTCCACGGGTACTTGCCTTTACTTTTACAAAGTTTATAAAGCGATAAAAAATGATGCAGATCATAGAATCATAGCACTTGCAAATCTATTAGATATTTTTTTTAACTGCCAGTTTTTGCAATTCTGTTTTTAGAATCTTCTGTCTGAAATATTGCACAAGCTTCCTTTAGACAACCTATGATATTTGTAAATTATCCTTCTGTTAAGGAGGTTTTTGCTTTGAGTATAGCAATCTGTAATGTTAGTTACTGTTCATCTGCTTAGCCAGTTTTCTTTTATTCCTCTGTCTTCTATTTTTTGTAACTTAGGGAATTTATTGTTTTAGTTTAAAAAAAAAAAAACACCACCACACAACAATTACTTACCAAGTGTATGTTGCATTATGCTAGCTACAGGCAAGCATACAAAGCTTTGGATCTCTTTCTGAGATTCTTTTCTAAAATACTCATTTTAAAGGTAATAGTTTTCCAAAGCAGATGTTTCTTTTGTGTACTTGGTACTAACATCAGGACTTTTTTTGTGACTTGTTTCTGGCAAATTACCAATACCATTTGAATACCATAGGTAGTATTCCAGTATCCTTTTTCTTATGAAAAACGGTAAAACCAAGCAAGAATGGCTCTGTTTTATGTATGTACAAATCAAACTAAATACTGCAAGTGTTTAAACACTGCTTCCTAAAAATATGTGAATTAAATTCTTTCATCCATTCACTGAAAGGTTGTATTACTGCAGTACCATTTGAAGTTACTATATTATTTATTAAACTGCTTTTCATTTCCTGTCCTCAGAAGTCAATGATTTTGTTGTTACAAGTCTGTCCTAATTCTGCTGGGTGCGGGGGAGGTGGACTGTGTTGAGCACAATAATTTGTTTCTACCAGACTTGAGCTTCTGAAGAAGCTGATGATGTTCACCTTGTTTGGATTTTGATGTGAAAATACTGAATCTTATTTTGCAGCTTCTTACACTGCTGGGTTGCTGTTTGCTGTATTGCTTTTTCTGATGTAAATAGTTTTCACCATAGGATTGCTTTCCAGTTTATAGATTTTGTTTTCAGCTAGATGGTTGAGAAACTGTAGAAGATACCCTGACCAGAGGCTTTCTTTTGTTGCGATATGAAGCTTATGATGAAGTGCCATTGCTATAGGACAGTAGTTTCTCCTTTCCTGTGAATACTTTCTGTAATTGCATAAAACTAGCTTATAAGAAGAGGTTAGCATTTTTCATTTCATAAAAACCTTTTGATTCTTTTCTTAGAGAGAAGATGATGAAGAAATGCAGGCCTTAAAAGAAAAATTGAAGTACTGGCAAAGGCTGCGCCATGATCTTGAAAGAGCGCGTTTGTTGATTGAACTTATACGTAAGCGTGAAAAATTAAAAAGAGAACAGGTAAATAGAGTCCCTTTTAATTTGGTGAAGCTTTTCTGAAGGAAAGATAGTATAAGTGTTCTCACACACAGTTTTTACAATAGAAAGACTGCAGTGTTTGTCTTTTAATCCTCATGTAGGATCAAGAAACATATGTACATGTGCGCAGTCACACAAACTGTTTAAAATATAGTAAAATTATCATAAAATCGTAGAACAGTTGGGGTTGGAAGGGACCTTTAAAGGTCATCTAGTCCAACCCCCCTGCAATGAGATGGGGCATCTTCAACTAGATAAGGTTGCTCAGAGCCCCGTCCAACCTGACCGTGAATGTTTCCAGGGGTGGGGCATCTACAGCCTCTCTGGGTGGCCTGTTCCAGTGTCTCACCACCCTCACAGTAAAAAAATTTCTTCCTTACATCTAGTCTAAATCTACCCTCTTTTAGTTTAAAACCATTACCCCTTGTCCTGTTGCAACAGGCCCTGCTAAAAAATCTGTCTCCATCTTTCTTATAGGCCCCTTTAAGTACTGAAAGGCTGCTGTAAGGTCTCCCTGGCACCTTCTCTTCTGCAGGCTGAACAACCCCAACTCAGCCTTTCTTCAGAGGAGAGGTATTCCAGCCCTCCGATCATCTTTGTGGCCCTCCCCTGGACTCACTTCAACAGGTTCATGTCTTTTCTGTGCTGAGGGCTCCAGAGCTGGAGGCAGCACTGCAGGTGGGGTGTCAACAGAGTGGAGTAGAGTGGCAGAATCACCTTCCCTCAACCTGATGGCCACACTTTTTTTTGATACAGCCCAGGATATGGTTGGTCACCTGGGCTGTGAGTGCGCATTGCCAGCTCATGTCCAGCTTTTCATCCACCAGTACTCCCAAGTCCTTCTCCACAGGGCTGCTCTCAATCCCTTCATCCCCCAGCCTGTATTGATACCACGGGTTGACCTGACCTGGGTGCAGGACCTTGCACTTGGCCTTACTGAACATCAAGAGGTTCACATGGGCCCACTTCTCGAGTTTGTCCAGGTCCTTCTGGATGGCACTCTGTCCCTCAGGCGTCTCAACTTTACCACTCAGCTTGGTGTTGTCTGCAAATTCAATGAGGATGCACTCAATCCCATTGTCTGTGTCATTGATGAAGATATTAAACAGTACTTGTCCCAGTATGGACCCCTGAGGGACACCACTTTCACCTGTCTCCATCTGAACATTGAACCGTTGACCACAACCCTCTGGATGCAACCATCCAACCAATTCCTTATCCGCCAAACAGTCCACCCACCAAATCTGTATCTCTCAAATTTAGAGAGAAGGATGTGGGGGGTACCATGTCAAAGGCCTTACAGAAGTCCAGATAGATGACATCCATAGCTTTTCCCTTGTCCACTGATGCAGTTGCTCCATCATAGAAGACCACTAGGTTGATCAGGCAAGACTTACCCTTAGTGAAGCCATGCTGGCTGTCTTGAATAACCTTCCTGTCTTCTATGTTCCTTAATGTAGCTTCTAGAAGGATCTGTTCCATGATCTTCCCAGGTACAGAGGTGAGGCTAACAGGTCGGTAGTTCCCAGGGTCTTCCTTTCTACCCTTTTTAAAAATGGGTGCAATGTTTCCTTTTTTTCCAGTCTCTGAGGACTTCACCTGACTGCCATGACTTTTCAAGTATCATGGAGAGTGGATTGGCCACTACATCAGCCAATTCCCTTAGGACTCTAGGATGCAGCTTGTCAGGTCCCATAGACTTTCGTATGTTCAGGTTCCACAAGTGGTCTTGAACCTGACCTTCTCCTACAGTGGGAGGGACTTTGCTCCTCCAGTCCCTACCTTAAGGTCCATCCACTCGAGAGGTGTGGGAAGAGAGGTTGCCAGTGAAGACTGAGGCAAAAAATTTGTTGAGCACCTCGGCCTTCTCATCCATTGTTATCAGTTTGCTAGTCGGGTTCATCAGGGGGGTACACTTTCTCTGACCTTCCGTTTCTGGCTGATGTACCTGTAGAAGCTGTTATTATTCCTTGCATCCCTTGCCAAGTTCAGCTCCATCCGAGCCTTGGCCTTCCTGACCCCATCCCTACACAACCGGGCAATGTCTCTCTGCTCTTCCCAGGATACCTGTCCCTGCTTCCACTGCCTATGCATTTTTTTCTTGCCCTTTAGTTTGGCCACCAGGTCTCGACTCGTCCATGCCAGTCTCTTGCCTTCCTTTCCTGATTCCTTGCACCTGGGGATCAAGAGTTCTTGTGCTCTATGAAAAGCATCCTCAAAGATCTGCCAGCTCTGTTGTGCTCCCTTGTCCCTGAGGGCAGTTTCCCAGGGGCTTCTATTGACTAACTCCTTGAACACCTGGAATTTTGCTTTCCTAAAATTCAGGGTCCTGACTTTACTCTTTGCCTGACCCGTATCCGTCAGGACTGTGAATTCCACCAGTGCCTGATCCCTGCAGCCCAGGCTGCTTCCAGCTCTGATGTCTTCAGTTAGCTCACTTGTATTGGTGACCAACAGGTCAGTACTGGTATTGGCATCCCCTCTGGTAGGGCTGTCTATTACCTGGCTTAAGAGGTTATCCTCAATGCATTCCAGGGAGTCTCCGTGCTCACCGTGCTGCTTTTCCAGCAGATGCCAGGGTGGCTGAAGTCCCCCGGCAGGACGAGAGCCTGCCCGCGCGATGCCTCCTGTAGCTGGAGCAAGGAGCCTTCATCAATAGGCTCCCCTTGATCGGGCGGCCTGTAGTAATCCTCAACAACAAGGTTCCCTTTGTTGCCTCGGTCTCTAGTTCTTATCCATAAGCTTTCAAGCTGCTCGTGGCTATTCTTCAGAGACAACTCTTCACAGTCTATCCATTTCTTGCTGCAGAGAGCAACCCCTCTGTCCCTCCTTCCTTGCCTGTCCCTTCCGAACAGCCTGTAGCCATCAATAGCCACAATCCAGTCATGGGATTTGCCCCACCAAGTTTCAGTAATGGCAACTAGGTTCATAGCTTACTAGCAGCACGGTGGCCTCCAACTCCTGTTTGTTGGCTGTGCTGCGTGCATTGGTGTGGAGAAACTAATAAGCCATTCTGTTAGACTTGGAAAGACAATTGGTTTCTGAAGAACTGTAGAAAAATCGATCCTTCAGGTTTTCCCAGTACATGTGCCTATACTGAATAGCACTTTCATGTCACCCAAAAAAAAAAGCTGCATGTAAGTCCTACGACATTCTAGAGTTAACATTGCTGGGAGAAGAGATTTGAGGAAGAGAGAATGCAGAAAGATAACATTTTGTATGAAAACTGTGAAAGCAAAATGTATGCCCTTATGAGTCTTTAATTGTGCTTATTTATAAAAACACCATTCCGTTTTTACTTTTTGCAAGCTGTGAATATTCATTGCAAGCTTATACAGTTTGTAATTCTTGAGTGCTTTCTGGAATTCCATGCATCATTCCTGTACATTCACGTATCACTTGCTACACACGTATTATGTATTATTATATATACACATGTATTTTTTGTGTGTGTGTAATTTGTTTATATTATACGTATACACACACCATTAACGTGTCATTTAGAATTTATTTTTGCCATAGAAAGACTCTTTCAGTGTTGAGAACTCTTTAAATGGCCTGAAAATAAAACTATAGGAGAGTTGTAATATTGTCAAAAATAATGAAAATTCTGATGGATAATCAAGTATTTGAAGGTGTAGTTGATTTTGGTTTTTAAACTATTTTCTTGGAATTTACATAGAACATTGTCTTTAAAATTGCTCTTTGTTTTGGTCTTACGTAGCCTGTAAATGTTCATCAAATTGTCTGTTTACACTTTGGACATGGCACTGCTACTGAAATTTACTTTTAAACATGTTACCTTTAAATTTTTGTTCTTATTTTTGCATTGTTGGCAAAATATGAAGCTGTTCTTATGTAATATCTTTTTAAAAAAAAAGAAATACATTAAAAAAAAGGAACAATATTCATTCATAGATACAATACAAATTTGAGTTCTGAGAAGCTGGAGTTGAAGTTGAGTCTACAATGAAGGGATGAGAATGATTTATCTTATAAAGTCATCAGCTGAAAACGTATGTCAGACAAATGCCAACTGATGATATTGAAAGCACTGAACTCATTTACTTAAATATATTTATATTGTGTTTCATATCTAAAGCACTTTACTACTTTGCTGCAAAACAACTTTAAAACAGTATCTTAATGAAAAATGCTCAGTTGAATAATTACACTTCTTTAGGTCAAGATTGAGCAGGTTGCTATGGAACTTCAGCTTACTCCATTCACTGTACTTCTGCGATCGGTTCTGGATCAGCTGCAGGAAAAGGATTCTGCTCGAATATTTGCTCAGCCAGTGAACCTTAAAGAGGTATGTTTTAAGCTGTATTTCCTTATGTTTAGATATAACTTGGTGGCACTTAAGTGCAAGAAACAAATCGTTGCATGCAGAATTGGGAGCAGTGTTACCTTTTAATCTCTGTTCCAGTAAATTATGAGTTATGACTTAGTGCTATGAAAGTCTATTTATGCTCATACACCAAAATAATTTCTAGGCAATACTTGCATGAAATAACATGGGTACATACTGATCTTTTGCAATAAGATTATTTGATAAAGCAAGCTTGAAGGGTGTCTTAAAAATGGAAATGTGGATACTGTGTTCCTACTTGCAGGTGAAATTCCTTTTCATTCACTGGGAAACTAGGTAGAGTATATGTGTGCATATGTACATACACAACACATTTATACATGTGCATAAATAACATGACGTATACAGGTCTATAAAAATGGTGTATATATGTGCATATACTACATATACATGTAAATATACATGTGTACATATGTAGAAGTACATACATTTATAAGTATGCGTATGCATAAATTATTATTATACGTACATAATTAGTATTATACGTACATAAAAGCACAGAATTCTAAAAACTTGTAGTTTTACCATCTGTTAGTAGAGCTCCAACTTGTTACCTAAGATGCCAGAGCTTGTAATACGTACAGTTCTGTTGGAGTGCAAACGTTTGCAGTATCAAGATGTGCAATTGTAAGCTATGTTTTGAATTTCTTGATTTGAGGTGTCACAAAATATGTTAAAAAATGTGGATCAGTTAATACCTAATGTTACTTTGTCTGTTACATAATTTTACCCATTCATGTTTTAAATATTTATTCAAAGGTTCCGGACTATCTGGATCATATTAAACATCCTATGGATTTCTCTACCATGCGAAAACGGTTAGATGCTCAAGGCTATAAAAACCTCAGTGAGTTTGAAGAAGACTTCAATCTTATCATAGATAACTGTATGAAATACAATGCAAAAGATACAATATTCTATAGAGCTGCAGTGCGGTTAAGAGATCAAGGAGGTGTAGTTCTCAGGCAAGCTAGGCGAGATGCTGAAGGAATCGGTTATAATAATGAGACTGGAATGCACTTACCTGAACGGCCTAAACTTGAGTCACCCCAGCCTTTCTCCTGGGAAGATGGTAAGATGGTTTTGGATTATTTCTAAAATTCGTGTTTTTCATTACGCACAGTGTGTATGTTCCATACAGATGTTTAAGATTGTTGCTGTTCAGTTTGCAGACTAGACTTCCTGCCTCTATTAAAAACATTGCTTGCAATGTTCAATTGTTTGTATTCTACTAGATCTGTGGTTAGAAAACAGTGTTATCCGGATTCTGATTTGGTCAATGCCAGAGCCTAATTTAACAAGATACATGAAAACGGTTTTTAAATTGAGCGCTTTCTTTCACAGGATTATATATGCTTTTAAGTCATGGAAAATGACTACAAGTGCACATAAACTTAAGCACATTCTTAAATAACCTACTGAATTAAAAAATCAAGCATGTTTGTAATACTGGGAATTAAAATTACTTCTTTTGACACACACATAAGTTTTCTCAGGTTTTGGCAGTAAAGGAGAATAATTAACACGTTTCTTTTATAACCATAATCTTGCCATTCTCTTTGATAAGAAGGAAATCATCTATTAGGGTGGGAAGGATTAATTGTGTCTTCCTTCTGACCTTTTAATTCTTTGCTCTACTACTTAGTTTTCTTGAGCAAAATGGTTATCAAGAAGAGTAGTAATTATATAGTAGGAATTCATTTCAACATTTCTTCACTGGTAATGGTGAAGCTACTAAGACTGTAATCTAAGTAGCTTTTTGATGACTTCATTTTGGCAAGTGAATTTTATTTTTTTTTTCCTCCTGTGGGTATTATTATTCTGGAAAATATCCTGGGAAATGCACATTTTCAATTACACGTATTTTGACTTCAGTGGATAGGTTACTGAATCCTGCAAACAGAGCGCATATGTCCTTGGAAGAACAGCTGAGAGAGTTGCTAGAAAAACTTGATCTCACCTGTGCAATGAAATCCAGTGGGTCAAGGAGCAAAAGAGCAAAGCTGTTAAAGAAAGAAATCAGCATTATTCGCAACAAACTAAGTCAGCAACACAACCAAGCTCCTCAAATAGAATCAGGTATTGGAAGTTTTGAAGAAGAAAGTGCAGCATTAGAACAAGACGGAGAGGAAGAAGGTAAGATTTTTAAACCATTTTTAAATCAGTACTGTTCTGAACCTCTTCAGTCAGGTGCTTTAATCATGTGAATTAGAGTGTAATAAATGAATATTGTATTTAATTTTAAAACGGACAAATAGCCACTTAATCACAACAGATTTTAAGAATAGGAGAATGATCTTTTTTTAAACAAGACCTCCCCCCATTATTTTCCACGGTAGCAAGGCTAGTTTATGTGTTAAGAAACAAAAGTACAAACAATCACATACAAAAAGGAATCGGAAACGCTTGAGTGGAAAACATCTTTGTACTTTAGAAAATCCACTTAAATGCCAAAATATGTACTAGGGATAATGTGAACCTAGGTCATTGGTGCTGAAAACTCTGGCCGTTGTACTGCCTTTTGTAGCTTTTTTTGTTCTCTACTCCAGACTCTGGCGAAGGTGGAGGGTAGGTTTGGGTTGGGGTTTTATTTATTTCTTTATTTATTTTTAAAAATAAAGCTACCTATTGATAGAACTTAACAAACTTAATGTTGTAGAATCAAGTCAGCTGTATCTAACCAGCCCTTCCCCTTGCACTTCTCTTCCTCCTCAAAACATTAGTCCTAGAACTGCATCTACTCTTGGCTAATTCTCATTGATTTCAATGAGAACAGTATACTAGAAAGACCTAACTTTATATTTCAGTTTAATATTGTAGTTGCATTTTTAGCTTTTAAATCAGTTACTGAGGACTTTATTGCTCATTTTTAAATGATGCAAAGAAAATCTAGTCTCTCAAAAAAAATTCTATGGAGTTTGTTTCACAATCAGCTCTTCTCTAAAAAGCTAACCTATTTTTCTTAGGAGAGTTACAGATGTGTTTCATTTTGAGTAAGTGCATTGAATGGGAGGAGGAAAGAGCTCAAGGGAAAGTGAAAGCATAGTAATAAATAAAACAGTCTGTGTCTGGTGCAGCTTGATGCTATCAAAATTTTTGAAAGATGAAGTCAAAACAATGACTTTCCTTAACTGCCATTCAAAGAGCAAGTTGGTGTTTAATTCTTAGTGCGTCTAAGAGAATGCTTTTCAAACATGTAACTTTTTCAAGATTTGAACGACAATAGTAGCAAAAGTGTGTGAATCAGCATGTCTCTCTTGTTCTGAGGCTGCTAAGTATTCTTCAAGCATTTACTATTTATTTATTTATTTTAATCTTTGAGTGATGATGCTACTGAATTTAGTTTTTTAGGAATGCAGTTTCTGGCAGATAATGAATACGCTAAGTTTTTTTACTTGTATCTTAACATTTTTATGACACAGCCTTTCACTGCAGCTGTTGTGCAAAAAATAGTCAAAAAGTGAGCAGTGGTTGTTTTCTTACATTACAGTACATTCTTTTAAAAAAGTGTAATGAAGAGCATGATCCAGAGTTGATTGGCATTGTTGTTACGATTCTGATTTAGTGAAGGGTAATAGTCATTAGTTCAAATTTCAGTTCTGAAATGGAAGGTACTTAGAGGAGTAAAGAAAACAAATTGCCAAAAAGAAGGATGAGGGAAGTAGTAGAATCCTGTGCCCAGGATCTCTACAGTAGCTGACTTTAGAAGAGCTGTGGATTACTCCCTTGCAATTCTGTTTTCAGCTTCTGATTATGTGAAAAATATGGTACCAGAATAACCCCATGAAATTAGGTTTTAGCGTCTAAATAGTTCTCAGGTGTTTTTCTCTGCTTAAATCTTTTTGTGAATATTTTCTAATTAATTGTAAGAAAATCAGGGTTTGTTCACAAAGAACAGTCACTTGGACATTCTCAACTACAGGCTTTTTAATTAGTGGTACTTTAAATGTGCTTATCTGACTGTAAATTTCATTCTAAATGTCTTCCTGAAATATTATTTGCCATTTCTAATATTTGTATGCCTTTAAAGGGTGCGGGCATACTCACACTTTATTTTA
Source organism: Sagittarius serpentarius (assembly GCA_034782735.1). Lineage (NCBI taxonomy): Eukaryota > Metazoa > Chordata > Aves > Accipitriformes > Sagittariidae > Sagittarius > Sagittarius serpentarius. The sequence goes on along the minus strand of JAVKLA010000005.1, from coordinate 20,693,961 downwards.
ACAATATTTTTTTAATATGAACTATGCCATTGTTTGATTAAACCTCAAACAATGGGGATTTTTCTGCACTTAGAAGTCATTGATTTCCAAGTTAGCATTGCTGAGCCAAAACCAAAACAATGTAGAGATAATATTTAATCCGTTACAGATACAGGGCTTAAACCCTTGGTTTTATACACCTTTTTTTCAGGTGGAATAGAAAAATAAACTAAATTTTAAAACTTGATGTGACAGCATAAATACTACACTGGTCTCATACAGTTACTCTAGAATAAGCATCTTCTTTCTTCTTATTAATTTTTATTTTAAAAGATTCTTTTGGAAGCTAGAAAGAAGGTTTTAGCATCTCTTTGAGTTGATAATTATGGGTTAGGAAGTCCTCCTACTTGTATTTGGGAATGCTGCAACAGTAGAATGTTTATTTTCTTTCCTGTCACTTGGGATGAAAGACTGAAACTAGTTTTATACGCTCACAATTGAATCTCCATTGTCTTTTCCCAGCGTGGAATTACTGGAATTGACTGGGACGTGATCATGTTAAAAAAAAAAAAAAAAGGTAGAGGGTGGTTTTTCTGATTTCTCCTATCAAGTCTGCATTGTCAAGTGTGTATTTGCCAGCCAGTGGTTAATCAAGCTGCAAGACTTTGAGGGTGGGATTTTTCCCCCTCCCCTTTTTTTCTTTTTGGTAGATAAAACTTCTGGCCACAACTGTCAAATAGCTTTGCAAATCTTGCCTTTCGATAAATTTTATAACACGTTTTAGCTCACTCTAGTAGATCAGATTTTTTCTAAATGCTTATCTGATAAAATTTGTCTTAGGTGTGTAAGGTGAATATTGGCAAGGTGGAATAGATAAAAAAGTCTATTTTCAAAAATTTTACTTGAATGGCAGTGTAATTGCATTTAACAGATAATCATCCACCACCCCAACTTTCTATTTAAAAAAAATAGATTTCTTAGTTATTAGTTAATGAAACTAACATAACTGCATGAGAAGTAAAAAGTATTTATCCAGGTGTACATTGTTAACACCAACTATAAACACCTACTTTTCTATCCCTGTTTACATTCCCAGTATAAAAGTAGGAACTACTAACTAGGACAGATTGTTGCTAGACAAGGTTTGTTTTTAAAATGTTATGCTGTGTTTCCAAACAACAATTTATTTGGTGGGCTGCACATTTATAGTGAGTTTTATAATAGACTTTATAACTACAGGTTTTCAAAAATCACACTCTATTTATAATTTTTTCAGGAGATAAATCTCCCCCTAAACTTGAACCATCAGATGCATTACCTCTTCCTTCAAACTTGGAGACTAATTCAGAACCACCAACCCTCAAACCAGTAGAACTCAATCCAGAGCAGAGTAAGCTTTACAAAAGAGTAAAATTTGATAATGAATTATATAGCACTTCCATTCAGAAAGAAATAAATGGACACACTCCAGAACACTTACTTGACAGTAATCTCAATGAGTCGACTGTTTCTGCTGTAGCTGAGTCATCAACTGATGTAAACAGACGCACATCCATTCTCTTCTGCAAATCGAAAAGTATAAGCCCCCAAAAGTCTGCAAAGAACACTGAAACCCAGCCAACTTCTCCACAGCTAGGGACCAAAACCTTTTTGTCTGTAGTCCTTCCAAGGTTGGAGACACTTCTGCACCCAAGGAAAAGATCAAGGAGTGCATGTGGAGATTCTGAGGTTGATGATGAGTCCCCTGTAAAGCGCTTGGATACAGGTAAATGTTACAAAACTTATTTGAATGGATGCATCTCAAAAGTTAACATACCTGTTAATTTTTTTACGTATGTGTAATTGTTAATCTTCAGATTTTAGCACTTGGAACAGTTTTTCCTCATAGTTGAGTAGGTAAAGTTCAGAAAATTACCGATTCATTTTTGTGTTGGCCCTGTACAATTAGACTTAGCAAACCAAGTTTTACTTTTTCAAAATTTTCACTTTAGCAGTGGAATTTTCAAGTTTACATGTATGGGTGGGTGATTTTTTTTTTTTTTTAAAGCTCTTTTCTATTTCCTTTTGTTGCAACCAATAGGAAAGGTGAATTGGTTGCTTTTTGGGAAATCCCCTGTTAAATTACATGGAAACTTCATATATAGTGCCAAAACCAGAACTCTTATAAGGAAGAGCATGGAGAATACATGTTCCGTGTATGACCTCATTTTGCTGTGGTGTTACTCCAAGCATATTTTCATGTTACGAAACCAATGACTGTGTATGAAGTGCTTTGTATACCCATGTATTTTGTGGAAGTGTTAAAATCCCAAAGTATAATGACATTTCCTGTGTTTCTTTTCTTTAGTCTGTGCACTTTAAATAAATAAAGTTGAAGAATCTAAGAGTAAGAGTGCGCTCTTAATGAGACTTCTCTAAAGAACAGTAAAAAAAAAAGTTATCTTGATACATTGGTGCAGTACAGCTGAAGATATTAATTACACCTTTGCTTAGCAAGCCATAGTTCTATTTATTAGAAAAGTTTGAATAAAACCCTTTTTGAGGAAGAGCAGCACCATAAGGAAATTACTGAAGTGTATTTCCTTAACGTTATCCATGGCTGTTGCTATGACTTTAATATTAGCTTTGAAATACTGTATTTCATTGTCATGTTGATAACCCTTACGCAGGTATGAAAACAGCATGTGGGTTGTTGTGTCTTTGAATGAAAGATACAGGAATTTAATTTGAACATTTATTGTGACGATGTGATCCAAAAGCTTTTTGTGGGTTTTTTTGTGGTTTGGCAGGGGGAGGAGGGTTGGTTTGTTATTTTGTTTTGGGGTGTGGTGGGGTTTGGTTTTGTTTTTTTTTTTTTGATTGGTTGGGGGCTTTTGGGGGGCGGTTGTTTGTTTTTGAAATCATCAATTGAGGAGGAAAATTACTCCAATGCTGGAATCGTAGCATGAGAAAGTGATAAGATTTGGCATGGGGGTATGTCTTTTTGTTTATATTTTTGTTTCTTTGTTGTTTCACCTCTTTGGAAAGCCCCAGTTTCCATTCCTTTTCATAACAGCTTGGAAAGAGCATATAGATTTGATCTGGTACTGTAGTTCTGAAGTAGGAGTCATGTGAAGGTAATGTGATGATAGAAATGAGTTAATCTTCATTAATGATACAAAAAGCTTTGGTTTCCAAATACTACAATTTACCAGTCTTTTAATCTAGATAATTTCATTATGTACCTTTATACAGATTGCATTTTATCACATGCACAGTGAATCATTCTGTGCTAGATCACACCAGGAATTAGAACTAATTCCTCGGAATTTTTATCTTAAACATTGTAAATCGTTTCTTTGGGGAAAAAATGTTTTTACTACATAGGAAAACTGACTTAATTCTTGACAAAAAAAAAGCAAAACACCAGATTTCTGAATATATTTAAAATCTGTCATTTTGTTCCTTTTCTTTGTGGAGTTAGGTGTATGTGGGGCAAATATGCTTTTGATTATCTTCAAACAAAAAAAAACCCAGTGCAGACAATTATGGATAGTTTCATCTAATTTTAGTACTCTTCCCATTTCAGAATTTCTAGGGCTTCTTTTCCAATGTAATATGTAGGCTAGTAACAGGAATAAAATCCAAAAGGTCAAAAGATTTTTTTTTTTTTTTGCCTAATTTTTTAATAAACTTCTGTAGCCTCTCCCTGAAGCTAATGAAGATTTGCACAAAATTAAATTTATGTAGAACTAATGCTTACGGGGCATTTATATTTAAACTTTTTATTTGTTTGCTCAAGAAGAGACTGTGTATGTGAATTGAAATATTTTACCCAAATTAAATTCACCTGAAGGTGTTCCAGTTATTCTTTAATAGTACGTGAGTTTTTTAAGCATATGTGGTTCGTACAGATGTGTCAGCATATCAAACCTTATTCCTGTGATTCTTTTTTCATTCGTAACCAAACATTTTGCTTTCATGTTGGAGATTTTTTTCCTCTTGTTATTTTCAAACTTGTGTCTCCATGCTAATTTAAGTAATTTGCAGTTGGCAGCTATCTTGACCTACGATGCAGCAGGAAACCAGCACAAACCTCAGATGCTTTCCAAGGTTTAAAACGAGTTGAATTGTTTTGCTTTTGCATATGCAAGCTGGTGTCGATTCATGCAGATGTCTGTGTTCTAATAAAAACAAATGAGGTGATGTATACAGTAATATATATTTTTTTTTTCTATTTGGTTATTTTCCCCAAAATTTTAATTTCATGCTGCTGGTAAAAAATGTCTTTATTCGAAAGAATTCAGCAGACATGAGCTTTTCCCTCCGAATCCATACTATGATAGAAAAAGGGTGCTCCAGGCTTCTTACATGCATTCTTGTGAGTTAGCAACTTCATAAGCAATCACTGTAGTTGAAAATGAATTATTATTGCACAGTTTTCTTTGACTGGTATGAATGTTAAATATCCTCAGTGCTAATGGATATAGGAAAAAAGTCATTAAAAAGGACTTCGCTTAATATACAAAGCATTGAAAATGTTTAAGTGATTGAGAGCTGCACTGTCAAATCTTTTTTTCCTTACCTATTCATAACCAGCATGGGGTTTTTGTCGTTACTTAAGGATGCCTTGTTGTTTTGTCCCTCACCTTACTCAGTCTCCTCAGTGTTTCCCTTTTCATGTCACTCATGCATTCTTGTGTGAAAAAATTCAAAGGAGGACTCTAAAGCTTACTTAGTTAAGTAAAATCTCAGCCACGTTGTCTGATGTTTCATTATTCTCATAGACTGCCTTTTATTATGCTCTCTTGAATTACATTTGAGGTTGGTGTGCTTGCCAGTTAGTGTCAAAGATAAATACAGGATCCATTGACACACTACTTTGTAAGTATGGTGTCCCATATGTTGTTGGTTTTCATATACAAAATAATTACTGAAATACTAGGTTTTTTCAGAAATAGGGGACTATTGCACAACATGACTTAACCTTCAAAGAGGACTAAAAGCAGTTCACTTTAACAGTCTGATCTCCCTTTATATGTGAATCTTTGTTTAAAAAATACAAAGCAATAGTGTAATGTAACTTTAGATTTTAATTTCATAGTGTTCTACTAGGGCATTATCATTTACATATATAGCACACCTTTCTCTGTAGCCGCTGTGTGGAAACTGAGATCTATGTAGTGGAGAGATTTGTTTAAAAATTTCCTGTATGTACTTGATGTGTCTTGGTTTTGCTTCATATGGTATCTAGCAGTTTCAAAAAGAAGATAGGTTGTTTTTACTTAAGAAATTTTGGTCACGTTAGAGATTGATATATGATTCTCGAAGTTCAGGCATGTCAAATCTTAACTGCAACAAGTTCAGTGACCTTTTCAAAATATCCATTGTATACTTACCTTACTCTTTTGTTACAAAGATAAATACTTCTTGTCAGGAGATTAGTTGGTGCAATTATTACATCTGAGAAGAATAAAGCTCAGTAATGGATAGAAGGTAGGTTTCACCGACCATTTATAAACTTGCCTCTGTCAGTTGTGTATAGGTAAGATAAACTCCTGGAACAAATGACTGTTTTAAGATACCTCTTGAGCATTGTAAAATGCTAGATTAGGTTCAGATTAAATTTTAATGTTCTTGGTTTTATCAGTCACCTTTAAGCTTTCATAAATTCAGGATAGTAATTCACAGTTACTGTGTTAGTACCCTGTATTTTAATTAGAAACCAAGTGTTTAGAATATACTGTCCTAAAGCAATCACTTTAACTTATCATTGAATTAGGATTGCAAATAGTGATTATTATAGTGCAGTATGTTGGTTTTCTATTGTTTCTTGGCTAGATAGCAGTAATAGCATATTTCAGTGAAACATATCATTTACTTAGTATTCTTGCTTCCAGCTACACAGACTTCCTCGAAGCACTGAAACAGATGTAAACAAATATTTGTAACAAGGATCACTGCATTGGAGTATTTAACACAGTAAAAAGCATAGGGTTTGGGGGGCGGGCAGGGGAATTTATCATTACATAATACAAACTTTGCACGCAGTTGTCAGAATACAACAAACGTAATTATACCTTATTAAATCTGTTAGTAAATGGTGGGCTGACTTTTTCTTCCCGATTGCTACAAAATGTTTGACGGCACTTAAGAACTGTTTGCAAGTAACCTGTGTATGAATTCCACTTCCATTTGATATAATTTAATATTGTAGCAATGACCACTTTTACTTAATTTTATTTGATGTGCTAAGGATAGAGATTATATCTGGGCTAAAATGGAACACAAGTTATTTTTTTAACTCTTCAATACTTCACTTCTAGTAGATCTTTGGCTCTCTGGAGCAAGGGCCAATTTGATTAAAAGTCAAGCTTTGTATATGCAGCATTCAATTACCATTCTCTAAATGGAAGAAATGAAAGTAAAGCATAGATGTCTAAGAACATAACTTATGTTCTGTAAGTAAATAACAAACTAAACTAGAAGTTGCTCAGTTGAAAAACAAATTGGAATAATTACTCGTCTGGTTAACAGACGGGAATGATAGTGTATACATATATTCATGAGTAAAATGCAGTGATTTGACTAAATCTACTGACAGATCCGGAGTCCTTATACTTTGAATTAAAACTGTTCTTTTTGTTTTCTTTTTTCTTTAGATGCATAGTGATTGTTTTCTGTAAAATCTGATGTGAAGTTTAGTTATTTAAGCACTAGCGACATCCAAAAACTTCAACTGCTTGCCTTCAGGAACTTTCAAAACATAAAACATTTTAAGGTGTATATGCAAACAAACAAAGTATTGGAGATTGTGAAGGCGTAAAAGGAATTATCTCCTGGCTTGTTAAATTTGCCAGTATGCAGACACAGGGACTACAGGACCTCGACTGCTGAGTGGTCAGGATAAAACCAGGCTGCACAATAGCCCAGAAGTACCAAAGAGGCTGAGAAAGTGAAGTTTGACTGGAACACTACCAAAACTATTGGGGGGGATGCCAGTGCATTTTTGCTTGGTTTTGACAAGTTTGTTTGGTGTTAGTTTTGTGGTTTTGCTTTTTTTTATGGGAAGATAGGCCACTGAGAAACTTTGACCATTTGCTGAGAAAATCAGGCAAATTAAGGATAGAAATTCGAAAAAAACTGCTGCATTTCTTTATCTGTATTTGGCCCTCTCAAGCTTTAGACTGGAATTCTGGCAGCCCTCCTAAAATTTTTGCCAGTTTAATTTCTGGAAAAATTTTTAGAAATACGAGAGAATTTTTGTAATACATGTGGAGTAAAATAAGTGCATAAGGCAGAAAGGGAAGGGAACTATTTTATACCAGTCAGGAATTACAATGACATATAAGAGAATAAATGTTCCTTTTGGTTTTATTTCATCTAAAGAACCATAGTATTAACTTCCTCACCATTAAAAATCCTTTGCTTATGTCTTGATTTATATTAATAGAGGGAATTTTGGGGGTTTTGTCCTTTTTCAAGGCTTGTGAAGTGTGTGCATGCATAAGTTATGCATTAATATTTTAGAAACTTTTCTTGGGTTTTAAACCTGTTAATTTCTTTGAAAGTACTATATTTTGGGTTGTTTTTAAGATACTAATTATTAGCACCCAAATTAAAATTGCTGTGTTTTCTAAGATCAGTATAACTGAATCTTCTGTAATAATAAAAATATATTTCTAGATGCCCTTCTGTTTTACTTTGTACTGTAGGAATTGTGGAGCCTTTTATTGTATTCTGGCATTAAATTTTTTTGAATGCTTAGCTCATTTCTTGGCCCAGGTTTGGCTTTCTAAAAAATAAAATGTCATAGTCCCCTATGTGCTTCATCTGTGGCTTTTAACACTTAATTTTTCTCTGTGGTGCAGATGGTAAACAGAGAACTGTGGGATTTATTGAAGGTATTTAAAAAAAATAGTGAATTTGGAGATCCACACTGTGCTTGCAAATTAAGAACACACTTGCCGTGGTGCTGGGGCTGAGTATAGGTGACCTGCCTCCAAGTTCACAGGCTTAGATATCATGAAGCCCCTTGTATCAGGTAAATAAGGTACCAGAGTTGATCAAATCACCGTTATATTTGACCTGTTTGGAACATCATAAAATCATAGATAGTTTGGGTTGGAAGGGACCTTTAAAGGTCATCTAGTCCAACCCCCACATACTCGCCAACAGGTCTGATTTAAGAGATGGATGATCGTAAAAATGAGTCCAGTGACTCCAACACTAACTTTGGGCACTGAACCTGGCAGTCAAAGCTAGAGGTTACTTCAGGGCTCATTCTCCTGTGAGTGGAGAGAGAGGGAGACAGTTCCCACAGTGTGATTGACTGTACGGGGGGGGGGGGGTGTTTGTTTTTTATTTTCCTTTCCCCCTTCCCCCCCTAGATTAGAATAGATTATGTAGTTACATGCATAGAGGCAGGTCCTCCATAAAGAGTAATTATGGTAGTATATACTCTTTTACTGTATCATCCATGCAGTCCAATATTTTGGGACATTTTAAATTGATAGCTCTCTTCTGTGTTTCCCATTGTAGTACCCAGACATAGTTTCTTTGGTGTGCGTAGAGGAAGTGTACACATTAAGAAGGTATCCCATACAAAGAAACATGTATTACTCAAGAATAGGTAAAATACTTGAAATGAAGTTGGTTTTATATTGTTGGTACCAAAACAGTGTACACTGGTCACGCTGTCACTTGGACTTTGTCAGGCTGTGCTATCCTAACATAGTAATGATCCCCCCACTTTCGTTTTCCTTTCTCTCCTCCTTCTTTTTTCGCTCTTCCTTTACTTCTCCCTTTTCCCCTCCCTCCAAAACTGTAATAATACAGCTGTCACTCAGAAATTACTTTCTAACAACATGTCATTGGAAAAAAATGGAGACGAAAGCAGATGTTGAGGACTAACCTTCGGCTGATACGAATGGCTAATTATTCCCAAGTTGTTATAAAAATATTTTTTTGTTGAAGATAAAGTATTTTAGGTCTGGGGAAAAAAAAAAAACATACTATAGATTCATCTGTTAGATACAAAGGTGCGAATGTGCAAGTCAGCCTTACATTAACTCTGTGTTTGGTGCTGCCTAAAAATAGCCCTTGATTATCTTCACTTGACGATGCTTCAGGCACTGTCAGGTTGACTGCATGAGCAGTGAAACATCCTGTTTTGCTTTGCTGCTCCTTTTGTTGAAGCCAGGAAGACAATCTTAGGATTGCAGCACTGTGAATTTTTGCTAGACTGGAATAAATTTTTAGTGTGATGTTACGGTCTCTTAAAAGGATTCAGATCATGCACTTCCTCAAGTACAGTGCAAGCCATCTTAGAAGGAAGCTGTTCCATGCCTGTAGTAAGCACTGGATCTTTTATATTGAATCACTTGAAGTTTTCGTCTCCCTGTGTGAAATACCTCTCAAGGTACAAAAGACCTGGAAAATTAGGTCCAAAAATGCGGCTGTGTAACTTAATGAAGAAGCTGGCTCATTCAAGGACTTGCAGTTTACTGTGTTGGCCTGTATGTCATCTCAGGAGTGGCAGTCCTCTGGTAAACATTTCTGCCTTCATCTTTCTTTCAGATGGCAACTTCAGTTTCAGTTTCTGTTCACCGTCCTAGAATGAGGCACAACTAAGAACTGATTTTTCTAAATAGCTGTAAAAGGCAAATAAATGGTAAATGATTTGTTTCCTTTTTAGTAGAGTAGGGTTGCTGGACCTGCTTACTTAAGAGAGCTCTGAAGCTCACCTGTCCATCTGTTTCCTTTTCTTTGCGTGCGCAGCAATTGTGTTCTCACAATGACAGGGAAACACTTACTTTAAAAGAAAAAAAAATGTGTTGCTAAAAGCTCTGTATAAAATCGTTTAGACAATAATTTGAGAAAAAGAAGTGAGTTCCATTTAGGAAATGAAATAACCTGCCTTTGTAGGTCCTGCTGGGCTGCTCTGAAAGACTGCTAGGCACTAGGTTTTTGATACAATATATCGATAGATAATTATGCTTTTTCATGATACAAGTTGAGAACAAATATAATCTTTATTGTTTTAAGTTTTTAATAACTCTTTAAGTTTTCTTCTAATTTATAACGGGATTTGATAGGTGAGAAAAATAGAAGTCTTCAAATGGAAAATGTGTAAAAGTATTTTTTCTGAAGGAACTTTACCTTTTGTGTTACTGCACAATTGAGAAAAAATGTTTGTAAAAAAGAATCTGATCTTAAATCCTCATAAGTAGTCTTTGCCAAGATAATTAGAAGTAAATGGTCCTAAATACTACTGACTTTCTATAGTCATTGTATTTCTTGTATCCTGAATGACATACCATTGACCTGTGTGTGATTCAGGCAGTTAAATCTTGTACTTTACGATCATCTGTGTGTGTTTTACATGTCATAAATCATATAAACTAGAGATTACTAAAGAATTCAATTTGTAAAGTTAGTTTTAAGTTCTTCGAGTTTTGTGCTTGCACTTTTTAATGGCATTTTCTACTATACTACTACTGTCATCAGTCTTTTCTATACCATTGGAACAGCTGATACTCTCTAGAAGAAGCTGTAAAATGTTTTTTTTGATAAATGTTTCTGCTTGTATGCTCTTTTTTTCCTTTCAGATTTTTCTGGAATGTTTTCAAACTCCTCTACTAGTGTTGCCTCCCACTTGTGTATTTTAAAATGTCTTGAACAATCTTGAGCGATCCTGCTGTAGTGCACAGAGCAACAGACAATCTTTATCTTGTGGAAGCTGTAGTTACTCAATGTTGATTAGTTTTCCTTTCTGTTGTGCAATTCAGATTCAGCTGTTATAGCAGACTCTCATCTGATTAGCCAGAGACACTTCTTATTCCCAGATTTTGAAGAAAATTAGTAGTTACAGGATGAATTCTTAAGCATTCTTTTGAAACATATCAAACTTTGACTATTCAGTGAACCACCAAGCTATATTCATTACATGTTACTTAAACTGACAAAGATGAAATTTTTCTGTTTAGGATCTTGAACGCTGCTGCTGTTTAGTGTGTAGGTGCCACATCATGGGCTTACCCTGAGCTTTCTTTGCTATCTTTGGCCTTGACCAAATTTTAAGCAAGTTTTAAAAGCTTTATTTCCAAGGGGACTCTTCACACCAAACTTTGTATCATCTTTGTGGGTAACCGGCTCCCATTTTGTCTGCATACTGAGGACTGTTTTAAGAACTGTAAACTTTGATGTGCTCAGATATTCATCTGTGTATTCTGAAAAGAAGGGTTGTGTCTAATATTCTTACTGCCCTCCAGAATTTACTGTTGGAAGTAGACATTTATAGGGTTGCACTGAGGTTCACTTTTTTAAAACTTTGTGGATGCCTTCCTATTGCTGCAACATGCCCATTTTCAAGGTTTGCATATTTAGGAATACAAAAACTTCTGGTTATTTATTACCTTAAAGTATTCCTTTATCCTGTCTGTGCATATCTGTATATATAAATCCTCTTTAAATTAGGGTCATCCCCCTTCTTACTCTTACTGGAGGGATTTTTAGATACATTTCAAAACCATGTTCTTGATGCATATCATGCATGTGCAGGTTTTATTCTATGCTTTCAGTGATTTGCATATATTTTCTTTTTCAAGGAAGAGGAACGAATCAAAGTGAAAGTTTTAATCTAGTTTTGCCTCTTGAAACTTTAGCTGAGTATTAGTGTTAGAATACATGGAACACTTGTATCATTCTTACTGTCTCTGGACACTGCTGTAAGGATGGCTTATTTATTTGAAAGCTCTGTTTCCTTTCAGAGAGACTTAATGGCTTTTTCACTGTCTTCCAGGTTCTCATATTAACTAATATCATGCTGGGTATTTATCTCTTTGGATCCTAATTATTTTCTGTTATCCTCAACATGGAATGGAATTCAATTAAATGATCATTTTGGAACGCAGAAAGACAATTACATTTGAAGTAATTATTTTGGATCATGTTGGAGACACCAGCCATCCTTAAAACAAAACAAAAAAATGAACACTGTTGGAGGAAGTCTTTGACATATATGAAACTATGCTCTTCATTCAATATATTGCCCCATTTCCGTAAGTTATAAGTTGTACATGTTGTAGTATATGTGACACAAATTGGTCGCAGATTTTTAGCAGTCCCAGAGTTCTTATTCCCAGAACATGCTCTGTGAGAGCAGATTAATTAACAGTGTTTCACCTCCATCCTTTTCCCTTCCCCAAAAACCAGTCTCATCTTCCCTGGAGAAGTAAAGCGTACAAAAAAAATGTTTTACCTATTTTTGTGCATTTATATAGTTTTAATAAAATACACCTCTTTCTTTAATATATATGTTTTAGTGAAGACTAACGTCAGTGGTGCCGGGTAAGTGCACAAGTCAGGACTTGATTAGTCCTTGCTTGGTAAAATGAACGTAATAGTGTTACATAAGTGCTGGTGCGCTGTGTGCAGTCCTTTTTCGAATGCTCCCACGTTTTTAGTGGTTGAAATTATTTAACAGTTTTCATTATTTCTGAGCTCTTCAGCTGCAGTTTTAATACAGCACTTCATCTTACATGTGGATATGCTGTACAAGTTCTGCTTCTCTATTTTTGTCTCAGCAGAACTGCAAGACGCAATTACAGTCTGAAATGCACAATTCTGTGTTCTGTGGCAGCATTTTGTACATTCATGGAGCATGCTGCTCCTTGGACTATCCTGAGTTTCGTTCCTCTGTCATTTTTTCCGAACTTCTGCTGTCTTCTGGGAGTTACCTTTTCCTGCTTCCATTTGGTATGGGCAACAAGATTCTAACTTGCTTGATGTAGGTACTCAGAATTGCAGTTTAAGAACAAGCTGCTACTGTTGAGAAAAAGTTGAAACTTTCCCTGATAAATACAATTTTCAGCGCAGTGAGAAACCTGTGAAAAAATATCAAGCTGATCATCTTTGGCTTACCTTTTTTTTTTTTTTCTTCTTAGTTTACAGTTACTCGTTAGTGTTTCTTTATTGTTAAAATGGTTATGTGTGTTATATGCCATCATTGACATGGCAGTAAACTTTCTTTGTAAACTGAAGTCTAGAGCTGAAGATTGGAAATGCAAGTAACCATGCATTTAAGATTGATAGCAGACTTTGCTATTTGTGAATTCTTTTTTTTATGAAAAAAGTTGAGTTCTGCCTCTGAGAGTGGACTGCTTTTTTGAAGAAACTTAACGACAGAGGGGAAAATCCACTAATTTTAGTGGATCATAGTTGTTTTAGTTTGATGCTTGGGATTTTTTTTGAGGCGGGTTGTTCTCAATCAACAGTGTTGGTGAGGGGGTATGTGTAAGAAGTTCAGTACGTGACAGTAAAGTTTCTCTCTGTGACTGTAGAGAAAGCTCATTTGATGTAACAAAATCATGACGTTTTGGAAAATGTGAATGGCTCATAGAGCTTTGTTGCAAGCTAACCCAGGCTACTAATCCACAAAGCAGCATGAGTTACTTCTTCCATGGATTTTCTTTATTTGACCTTCTTAGTATCTTTTAAGCCAATAAAATGCAGATTCCTTAAAGCAAATGAGATCTTCTTTAATCTCACCTACTCTAGTAGGTACAGGAGATGGGGTGTTTCTTCATTTGCAGGAGAAGAGTTTTGTAATGATCTAAAAAAACCCAAATTCCCAGTTACAGCATATACATGTAGTGTATCTGTTTATTTCTTGCATATCAGTGATAACCATAAAGCATTTTTATTGCCTGGATTTTTCTGGAAAGTTACAAGGTCACTTGGGAACTGCTGCATCTTTGACTAGACAGGAATGTATTTTGTTTCAAAGAAGCATTGAGGTCTTCCTTTCTTAAAATAATGCCAATTCCTTATAATTTCTGAGAAGTGGACTGTATAAACTTGAGTCTTGTGGATTGCATAAGCTCATGTCATTCAGGGGTTGATATTCAGGAAGATTACTCCTGCTGATAGTCTGCATGTTCTTTATTTTTCATACTTCCACAAGCAAAAGAGAAATGTGTTAGAGAAGCTCTGAATTCTTTTGGACTTTAATATTGCTTATTTGTCAGAAAAGTTGGGGGGTTTTCCACTGTTAGTAACCATTCTACGGATTGAAAACACTTTGCTTGTTGTAATCTTAAACACCTGTGTTAGTGAAATGAGTCACTAAACTGTTACTGTAGGTTATGTTTAAACTAGCATAAGACTGGACTACCACTGCAGAGAGCACATGCTATAGCTGCATGTTTCTGTTGCATCGCTTGTTCAGCAATCAGGCAATCACATGGTTGCTTTGCCCAGTGCATTGCTGAAAACTAGTTCATTACCACGACCACATATTTCTTGGTACTGACATGGTAACGATGAGAAGAAGCCATTGCAAGGGACTGAGAGTGCCAGAATTTCCATTTCAGCAGCAGCACAATCATAAGCTGATTGAAGGAATCAAAATGTGAAGATACTCCCTAATTTTTTTTCATTCTGGATGTACACATACATACAGAACCAGTGTACATAGAAATACGTAGCCAAGTCATATTTGGCATACATATGGTTAAACATTTTATATACACTCTTACAAGAATAAACAGGTATTTCCTTCCACTTTCTCAGTCCATTGGGAACCTGAACTGTGCTCTGGTTCTGGTAGCAATAATTACTTGATCTGTCTTTAAATTTAAATTTTAATCTGTGATCTAACTTGTTTCTGCTGATAGCCGATTTATATTAGCTAGATACTTGAATGATAATTTGAGTCATGTCTCTCTGGCTTGTGGCAGGATGAAAACAAAACAGTTTCTACACCTCATTTGAAAAATAGGTCTGACAGGGTATCTAAGAATAAAAAATAGTTATTTGCAGACACCTAAGAGATCTCCTTTTTATCTTTGCAGAATGTTTTTTCAGCTTTTCATTTCAGATGCTATGTGGAGTCTACTGTGATAGTTTATAGGGGAATTTAAACTTTCTCATGAAGTATACTCTGCTTTGACAGGTCTTTTAGCATAGTCTAGGACTGAAGTCCTTCTTAATCTCCAGCTATTTGTACTGACTTTCTGAGAACGAGAACAAGATTAATCAACAGCATGTAGTTTGGTGCTTGAACACTCAAGACAATGCTACCTTTATAATTTTTCTTGTATAGGAAATCAAAAGGCAAATACAGGAGTTACAAAACAGACACTCTTGAATGTTCTACAATGTCAGCTAAATGACCATGAAAGAGAATGGTTATCTGTAAATCTTCCAGACAATTGAATAAATTCTTCTTTCTCTTAAAAAACTAAATTTGTGTTGATAATCAAAATGGAAGGTCTCCTGGGGGTGGAGGGGGAAATCCCTTAAATGACTGTATGGAAATACCTTGAAATAGTACTGGATCATACAAAGTAACTAGCTAATTTCAAGTTCCTTAGTTGTCAGCTTTCTCTGCAGAGGTCTTAGTAGCAGAGAGACTGAAAGAATTAAGACTGAATAAAGGGAATTCTGCCATAATTGTCTTAATAGTATAATGCTTTATGGAGAGACACGTGAAGTTACATAAGCTTATTTGACTATGTCTGAATGAACAAAGATCATGATGACCTTTAAGACTGATAATAGGATGGCTGGGATGGGTAGCTCTTTCCTGCATTATTAGAAGCATGCTGGTCATATGACTTAAGTAAAAACTTCAGTTTATTGTAAGGAAATAAGTGTGCTCAGAATTGAAGTCATGTTAAAATTTTGTTCTCTTTGCAGTCTACAGCTTGCAGTAGCTGATTGCAGGCTAGTACCATTGTCTTTAGTCAGCTCGTTTCTGTTGATACTCTCGAGTCTGTGTTGGATTATTCCTTTTTTAGACCTAATTTCCACCCTCACCCTACTCTTGGGGAAGTTTTCAGAACGCTATCTTAAACCTCTTCATTTGTCTCTTTAATGAAATATGGAAATGGCTTAATAAGAACTATACTGTTTGTGAACCAGCAAACCCAGAGCAGGATTGGTGGCAGCCCATCAAATCAGTAGCTTGTAATATAAAAGTCTTTTTTACATTTTCGTTACAATTATGAAATTAAAATATAATATCCTTGGACGTATATAAACTTGTGCCAGGGGAAGGGTAGTCAAAAATAGTAATGTGCATATTATTGATTGTTCATCACAGAAAACACACAATAATTTCAGTCTGAATTTACTAAACTAGAAAGACTTTCAGGAAGAACTAGATAGCATCAGAAGGGAAATGCTATCACTCTCTGCTTCTGGTGTTTGAAAAGGATTTTCAGTATTTCTTGACTTACGGTTGTAACATTGTATTCAAATGAGTCTTGTGTTGACTTGGTAAATCTGCTGGGTTTGTAATGCTATTTGGGTTTTTTTTTTCCTTGTTTTTTCTACCCAGCTTCTGCAGCCTGACTGTCTTAATCGTTGGAAACATTACATATAAAGACTGATACGATATTCCATTTTGCATTTCCCATATTATAATCTCTACCTTTTTTTAATGTTACCCAAATTTCCATCCTGTCTTTAAAATCTGGACTACAGGAACCTCCTATTTATATTACTGTGTTTTGAAATGAGATTTTATTAATGTTCATGTTCTTCCTTTTTCGTTACACCGAAATACTTGAAGTACAGAACAATAATGATACAATGTGCGAACACAAAAAGTTGTTAATGAAAATGGTGGGGATTCCAGTTTGATGCAGTTTATGTTTGTGTTATGCTGTAGGTCTGTCAAATGGTTTTGGAGATGGAAGTAAAGAGAGAGCATTAGATGATACTCCAGGAAGAAAAGTTGAACCTCGTCGCCGCTGTGCATCAGAATCTAGTATTTCATCTAGTAACAGTCTTTTGTGTAGCTCAAGGTAAAACTGTAAATCCAAAATATAAATTCGAGACTGTATATACCAGTTTTCTATATTGCTTGTGACCCACATTGGTGGATTGCATAAATTTTAGAAAAAAGAGTACATTTCCATTTTCTTGGTTATGTGTCAAATCTGAGACACTTTTCAGGATAGCTAGTATTCTTTTGTTGAATTCAGGTTATTGCAGATCCGGGCAGTTACACTTTATACTTTACCATGCTGCTTTTGCTCTGCGTAGATACATACACATGCTTGTGCATATAGTATCTTGTTTTAATTACCTTCCTAATCCTGAACATTAAAAATGGGTGTGTTTATTTTGGTGAGGGGAGGAGAAAAGCAATTTCCAAAGCAGAGTCTTGTACACAGGGAAGGTAAATTCAGTAGCTGTGGAACTGTAGATTATCAGTCTGTGATACAAATTACTGGCTAGTTACTGCAGTGGTGATGGTACCTGTATACCAACTATTGACCTCCTCTGTGAAATCTGTTGTTAAAAGATAAGACTGTCAGAATGGTCACCTCTGCCACCACTATTTCTCCATCACCAGTGGTGCACATCTTCCAAAAGCACACTATCGCTGGGTAAAAGGTAGCTGTCTCCAGTCCTGGGCTATGAGGATGGGGAATACAGGAGTACACATTAAATCTGTTAGAGAAAAAAAGAAGGCTTTATTAATGTGTTCAAGATTGGTATTAAACTGTTTAAGGGAATGGTGTTAATGCACTCACATCAAACAAGCTTTCAGAAACAAAGCAAATTTAATATTGCATCTCTTGTAAATGTGGTGTATTGAGAATTTCATGCAGAATAATAATTTGTCCAGATTGTATGATCTCTTAAAGAGAAAACTCAAGTGTGCAGAGAACCAATTTCCCATTTTGTGTATAGACATTCCACGATTGAATTTGTAGTTAAAAATGAAAGAGAAAATAATTGTGTTTCGTATGTAGTGAAACTGTTGGAACAGAGGGAACATGTTTTCATTCGGCCAGTACGCACTGTAACACTGGAGGCAAAACAGCTTCTCTCATTTGTGCGTGTCTAACCAGTACAGCCGTTGACGTGCAGTTGCATGCTGTTTGTCTTTTGCTGATAACCAGGCAATTCTGTGCATGAAAATAATCTGAGGTTTTGGCCTTTATGTCATTGTTCGTGGGTTTTACATAAAATTCGTTAGAGCTTGCTGCTCTGATCTTACTGTGTACTGATGAATTTTAAATTCTTTTTCAAAGTCTTGATTTATAGCGAACAACGTTAATTATCAAGTAATGTTTTTAATATTAATGCTTTTGTAGTTTCAGCTTACCAAAGTGTGGTAAAGGTAAACCTGCACTTATACGAAGACACACACTGGAAGACCGAAGTGAATTGATATCGTGCATTGAAAATGGAAACTATGCCAAAGCAGCAAGAATTGCAGCCGGTAACTATAAATAATTGTATTCTTAATAATATTGTATAACTATAATCTTGTCCATTTATTTGACAGATTCTAGTTTTCTTATTTTCGTTGCTGAAATACATTAAGCATTCTGAAAGCGGTATTGGTAACATTGCAGAAATTACTTGTTTCTGCTTTTGACTCTTTAAAAACTTTGAAGAGAAAAGAATAGTACCTGATTCTGGGTTTTTTTGATTAATAAGTAGTATTTAAAGTGATCAAGTTGCTCTAGTAATACAAGAAAAACTTGGCCTGAAGTACTATGTGTGGTTCTGTCAATATTTTTCTTTGTTGGGCTTTTTTGTTCGGGGTTTCCTCCGCATATACTGTTCTCCATATACACGTTGACAGACAGATAAGACATGATATGCTTTGATTCAGAAAAATTTGAAATTGGAAAGAAGTAGAAATTTCTAGGAATGTAGAGGATAGTAAGTTACCAAATTTTAGGGAAATATCTATGTTCTGTTGATATGTTTTCCACCTGTCTATATTTTAACTGCATTACAAGGTTTAAGTATGTCATCTCTTTTGTAAGTAGAGCTGTGTGTGTGTGATGCAGTGCTCCCATGCTGATGTTAGGCATCAGCCTTGCAGTGTCTAGCAGTCCACTTTAGTTTCTCACCTTCAACTCCTCTCCCCCTCATCCTGGGTGTTCCTTGTCCAGGACACTTTCATGTCTCTAGTGCTTTTATCTGACTCTTTGTTTGCCTTGGTCTGTTCTTCCCTCCCCATACGATCAGATCTGTTTTTCTTTCTTGCAGCTAATCTGTTTTTATCTACTGCTTCATTACTCTCAGGTTAAGTGTCTTTATTATCTGTTTGGTAACCTCTTATACAGGACTTAACCTTTCCCATTTGCTTTTCTTATTCTGCTGTGGGTAGTCTTACATTTTACACTTTCCACTTAGAATTCCTGTACCTTTTTTTTCAGAACTCTCCTTGATCTCTCTCAGTTCTGTCTCTGTTCTCAGATGGATTCTACAGCTGCCTAAAAGGAGGAGCAAATTACATTTAACAACACTTATTTATGTATTACTATATATTCTGTCTAGTTTGAGCTCTTTTGGCTGCCATAAGCACCCTGTTACCTCAGCAGATCTAGAGGAGGAAATAAGTAGGAGTGAAGTGAAAACTCCTGCTTAAGTTCTGTGCATAACTAGAATTTTACCATGATTCGCTTTTATTAGTTAAGCCCTCAAGCCCCAGATTTTACAAAGTAACTTAAATAAAGGGTTGTTCTTTCTTGGCAAAATGTCTCAAACAGTTCTGTTTGAGAGTAAGTATTCTTTAGAAACAAATACAGTGTTTAGTTATGCTGCCTTTAGGTCAAAGGAATATCTTGTTTCTGTTTACAAGATGCTGTCTCAGAACCTGTGGTGTGGTATGTTGGAATACTGCAATTATGATGGGATGCAGTTTTGCGTGTAATCACTGTAATGCATGCACACTGAAATATGTTAGTTAGTCCAAACGCAAACAATGTTACAAGAGTGCTATTGAAATCACAAAGCCAAGCGTGCAAGTTGAGGCATGCTGTTTTCTGTAATACAGAAGATGAACTAAAGTTTCAGAAGTGACTCAGAATTCTGTTTAACTTTTGAAGCTTGGACTTGTAGGCTTAATAGGGTTTTCTTCGTTTTCAAATAGAATTATTTGTAAGTAGTATCTTGTCCTTGGCGTGCAAGAGCACTGGAAGACGAATAGACACATGCTATGAGTGGTCTTCATTAATAGCTGCTGTTAGAGATTTGCTGAGGTTTGTAGATCTTGGATTCCTTTATAGGGTCAAGAAGCTGCTGCGCCAAAGTGGCAATGTGTTCTTCTGCCTGTCCCTCCTGAACCTTGCCCTAGCCTTTTGCCTGGCTGTTCCTTGTTCCCTGGTCCAAGATACTTACCTAGCTCTCCTGTTGCCAGACTTCCTCATGCTTTTTGTCCCAGTTTTCAATTCTATGTCCCCATCTTTGTCCAGCCACTTGATCCACCCTCTTGTCAGATTATTTTTTTTTCTCAGTAAATCTTAGTGATGGTATTTTTTCCAGGGGTGTCTAGATGCTGTCTTTCCCTTCAGTCACATCAGACTGGTGAGCAAGAATGGGCAGGGGGCAGGTTGTAAGGGAATATTTTGTTGCATTTGACTCAAATAGCTTTCCCCTCTGCGTGGTCTTAAGACCTTTCAACAGGTAACATTGACAGCAGAGAGAAGACTTTGTCCAGCCAGGAGTTGCACAGTAAAAGTAAAGTCTTTATTTATCATTTATCATTTGTGCTAAGGAATGATCTATCTATGCTGCAAATACCATAGCCACTTCCTGGGTGGCAGTAGTTCTGGAGCTTAAATATGCTTAGTGTTAGTGGATTTGTCTGCATATTCAGGTGTTAAAATCAAAGGTTCCTCTCTGTAATTTAAAAAAAAAAAAAAAAAAAAAAGAAAACAACACTGTGCACTAATCTGGTTATCTTTCGGTAAAATAGACTTTCCTGTTTGTGGCTGAAGTTTC
Source organism: Sagittarius serpentarius (assembly GCA_034782735.1). NCBI lineage: Eukaryota > Metazoa > Chordata > Aves > Accipitriformes > Sagittariidae > Sagittarius > Sagittarius serpentarius. The sequence continues at coordinate 20,673,240 of JAVKLA010000005.1, read as the reverse complement.
TGGTTTAAAATAAAATTGACCTATGAAGAGCTTGCATTCCTTGCCGAAAGCTATGCAGATACTGGGTTTGAAGTACTTAGCTCTGCTTTTTAAGACAGAAGTGCGTTGAGGCTTGTGACCTTGGCACCTAATGGGTGTTTTGCTCAACTTCCCACAAAAAAAATAAACACATTGACTCTATTATGAGACTGATACTGAAAAAAACCACTGGGTGATTTAAAAATATTGTAAGAAGTCTGTAAGAGGAGGAAAAGTATAATGAGACATCCTTATCTTTACTGTAAACTATGTGGGATCTTGAGTCTGGTTTGTGGTGTTTCAGTACTGTTGGTTTTCAGCTAGTGGGAGTACTGTTATTTACAATCTTCAGCAGTACATTGTCCTGACTGCTAACTTAAATTCATTGTATCTCATAGCTTGAGGAAATAAAGGAAGCTTTATGTTGTAAAAGAAAACTAGTAGCCGTATGTGCTAGTATAGTAACCCCCTATCACCACATGGAATAAATTCTGACTAGGACAAATTCTGAGACTCTTTTCTACTGTGTATACACCTGAGAAGTCTCTGAGGGAGTCTGGCTGCATGCATCCTGTCAGATTGTGACATGATGTTGTGGTTTAACCCCAGCCAGCAACTCAGCACCACGCAGCTGCTCACTCACTTTCCCCCCACCCAGTGGGATGCAGGAGAGAATCAGGGAAAAAAAAGGTAAAACTTGTGGGTTGAAATAAGAACAGAAAGGAAGAAACTAGCAGTGACACTAATAACAACAAGAAAGTGACAATAATAATGAAAGGATTGGAATACACAAAACAAG
>JAVKLA010000005.1:20648346-20669019 GCA_034782735.1 Sagittarius serpentarius | reverse complement strand
CCAGCCTCCTTGCTGGTGGGTTGGAGTGAAGAAGCAGAAAAGGCCTTGGCTCTGTGTAAGCACTGCGCAGCAATAACGAAAACATCCCTGTGTTATCAGTGCTGTTTCCAGCACAAATCCAAAACATAGCCCCATACTAGTTAGTATGAAGAAAATTAACTCTGTCCCAGCCTAAACAAGCACACCTGTCTCAGTACTTTGTTTCTGCAATATATATTATTGTTTAAAGGATCAGCTGAAGAAGCATTTGACAGACATCTTGTTAGTGTTGGAACTAAAGATATTTTCTGCTACAAAATTATTATAAAAATACTCTGATCCTGCAGTTCATTAAAGAAACAAAAAACTTGGTAGAATTGGAATAAATTGAATGATTATATCCAGTTGTGAATGATGTACTGGAAACTTAAAGCTGTTGTGCCCATGTTATTTTAGGAGAAATACAGTTCTACTTACATCAAAGCTTGCAGAGAAAATGTCGATAAAGTGTTCGGCTTCAGGCATTTGGGGTTATAGAAACAGTTCACACACTATGGTTTGATTTATATAATAGACTGGGACAGTCATAACTCTTAATATATGTGTCCTGGGGACATCAGGAAATGTAATCGTACAGAGTCAGGTTAAAACCTGTGGAGGTGAGATTCAGAGCACTTGAGTTTAAATGCCCTCAGTGGATGATTCGAACACTCTTGGGTCAGATGCTGAAAATTTGATGATTTGATTGTCTCTGGAATGGTTTTAGCACTTTGGTGTTAGATTTAATCTGGTTGTGACCAAATGGCTCCTTTTCTGCCCACTTCTTTGTCAGCAGCGGTGTTTCTCTGAATGTGTGATGAGTTGACTGAGTAATTAAACCTCAGTCAAGCGAAGAAAGTTGTTCTGAATTTTGCAAACTCCCCACAGTGTTAGCTTGCTGTTGATTTAGTTCCCATAATCAGTTTACTGTGGATTGAGATTGGTGCCAGTGTGGAGGCTAGAAAAACAGGAATTTGTAGGGTAGGAGGTGGGTAAAAGAGGCATGGAGTAACATAACCCCTCTTTGGTGAAAGCTGAGCACTTGATAATGCTGTGATCTGCCTACTAAGGAGTTTTTTCCATCAGCCTGATTAGTTTAATATTAGCAGCATCTTTCCCCCAACCTTTTGTTTAGAAAGAATTTGGGACTGTAACTGCATGTTTTGCTGAAATTAAACTGGGTATGTCACTAAATTGGATATGCAAGATACTTGAAAGTGACTTCTGATTTCTTTTCTTCGGTTTGGGTTTTTTGCTCGTTTAGAGGGCTCTTTGCTCCAGATTTTGAGTGAGGGGCTGGTATTTTGCAGAAACAAATATTTATACCTTAACATAGCTTGTTTCTTTAAGGTATCTGGAATTCAGAACCAAAATTTGAGGTCAGTTACGGCTTTTAGAAATCCTGGTTCAGCTTTGTCATTCTGAAAACTGCTTGTCAGTGTGCAAAGTTGTCCTAAGTGAAATTCAGATGTGACTTTAAAAAGAACTGATATAGCTTAAAAATGCTCTAGAGAGAGTTTTTTCAGTTAAATCTGCTGCTGTGCCTCCACTATACCTATTCAGCTTGTCTCAAGAAGTTATGTAAGTGTGTGACACAAAGCCAGTTTATATGCTGTTTAGTTTGATTCTTTTCCTATTAACTTTATTTGTAATACCTCCTTAAAATAAATTATGTAGTTTTACAAATTAGGAACTGTCCTTTCTTCTTTTTTATAGATTATTGACCCTAAGATGCCTCGTGTTGCTGGCCATCACAACGGTGTTACTATACCCGTGCCACCTCTGGATGTACTGAAAATTGGAGAACAAATGCAGACCAAATCAGACGAGAAACTATTCTTAGTACTATTTTTTGACAATAAAAGGAGTTGGTATGTTATTGAAATGTATTGTTTGATGCAGTGACTTAAAATTTTAAAAGCCTGTACCTTTAGTCTAAAAGAAAATCGAAACATTATCTTTCCATGGATATCTTCCTTTGGAAGTATCAGCTGTAATCTTAAAATTGCATAATTGAGTCTATTCTTGACCAAGGCATATCATTACTGAAAGATACCTTTTTATGGTCAGTTTGGAAGAAAGTAAGTTACTAAATAGTCTTTTGGTTTGATTTACAAGCTGGTTTCGTTTATTGACCTGATATAATTGCTTCTTTGGCTAAACAGATGTTTTTTAAAGGTAATAGTAAAGGTAAAAGCCTTCACCATTGCTTTCCAAGTGACAGCAGGTTTTTTCCCCCCAGTCTGCTCAAGTGCATTTTCTTTAGATTTTTAACCTCATTTGAAATTCTTAGCCCTTTCTAAATTTTTTTCGCTAAACCTTCCCTTTTTCCATTTCTTTTAGTATCAGCACTATGCCATGTGGAGCCTGAAGGGATAATTCACACAATAAAACATTCTCTTCCCCTTCCATTAGCTGTTTTGTTTTGTTTTGTTGGGTTTTTGGTGTATTTTTGTTTGGTTGGGGGTTTTTTTTGCCAGATAGGGAAGCTTTTCATCTACCTCTCTTCTTAACTTTCATCAAATCGTATATTTCTTTCCTGTGTTCTTCTTAATACCTCTACTCTCCAAGTTTCCACACAGGTCAAGCTAGCTTTAAATCTTTATATATCTTAATTTTACTTTTGAATTTGCTTACATTTTCAGATACCATTTTCCTCTTTAGCTGATTATATGTGATGTCTATAAATGCTGCCATTCTCCTGACTCTGTCCCAGTACACTATCACCTAAATAACTTCTTGCCTGAAATTTAGAACTGATGTTTGCTTTTCTGTCCCTGTAGATCCTTTAGCATAATCATGATTCTTTGGCTTGCTCTCTCTGTTCTTCAGTTCTTTTCTTAATGGGTACTTCTTCATGATCGTCTTTGTTCAGTTGCACAGGATCCCATGAGATCCTGCATTCTTCTGCCTTTGTTCATGGAGAACATCCAAATTTAAACATATTCAGTATTTTCTTTCTCATTTTTCTCTTAAAGCTATCACAAGTGTAATGCATGCTCTCCCTTTCTTAATAATTGCTGTGATTGCTTCTTGATCTTGGGAGTCCTCTGCGGCTTAAACGTTTCTGATTTATCACCATATGTAGGCGGTCCTCCTAAATCTTGCAAATATTATGCAAAGCTGTCTCTAATGGTTACTACGCATAGATGGACAGGAAAGGCTAAATACTTTTCCAGCCCCTTTTCCCTCCTTCCCACCACCCTCACCCCCCAGCTTTTTTTGGTAATGGTTCTTTTATCCCTATTATTTTGGCTGTTTTGGCACTCATGACTCTAACTCACTTTTGTCTCTTACTCCTGAACGTGTCTGATTTTCATTCACTTGCAGGGTATATGTCATCTTCAGTCCATGATACCAGCTTCTGTCACCTGTGGATTACTTTTTCAAATAGTTGTATTTGTTTCTTCTCCTTCGCTGCTTGCATCTGGAGGACTTGGCAAGCTTTCTGTTAAAAGTACCTTCTTAAAACTTCCCTCTGATCCGTGTTAAAACTGATAATGATTAGACGGCTGCTTATCATGCTGATGTTACTATTCTTTAGTGTTCTGTCTGTATCCTTATACTGACTACATTTTTTTTTGTTTCAGTGTGTGTGCTCAGTACAATAGGATTGTAGTTTAGAGTGCTTTCATAAAAAAATAATACTTCAAGAGACAATTTTACTCAGTTAAAAATCTTTGAATAAAATGTTTTATATCAGACTTTACTGTCATTTGGTTTTGTTCCAAGTGGACTCCCAGGCTGAAGTTTTTAAACAGAAGCTTGGCTTCTGCCCTTTGCAGGGTTGGGATTGCAGACTACAGTAACATGCTTTAATAGATATTCATTAGTTTACCTAATTTTTGTTTTCCTGAATACCTGTTAACTTAAGAAAACAGGATTAAGATAAACATTTATGGAAATTAAGTAAATTTACTTCATACTTTTAAATTAAATATTTAGAATGCTTTTCCTTTAACTAGAAGAATGGGGTGTAGAGTTTTTTTCATTATCACTGCTCTGTGCTGAGCAATTAATGATATACATGGAGCTTAAAACGGAAAAGTACTCTTGAATAGAGTTAGTGGCATTTCATACTGCGGGGTAAAAGCATACTAAGCAGAACTTCCCTGACAGTTTAGCTTTCCCCATAAAAACCAAATTGAGATGTCTTAAATGTAAGGCAAAAACTAATCATCTGCAAATTCCTTGTAATAATGGAAATGAAAGAATGAAGAGAAACAATACGGTGTCAAGTGACTCTTGAGCCACATTCATTGTTAGTTGCTGCTGCCTGTTAAGCTAAACTGCGTCAGTATTTCATGCTGATTTTTTTCAGTTGATACTTAATATCAATCATTAAGTATCATTGAATTGGAATGTATTTTTTTGTTTTGTGGAAGAGGCTTTCTTAAAAGTTCACGTTCTTAAAATATTTAAGGCAAGTAAGTACTATCTTAAAAGGAATTTTATCACTTTATTTAAGATAGTAAAGCTCATCTGAGGTACGAGAAACACGATACAGCAGCCCTGGCATTTCTGGACAAACTTCTTGATTTTATTCTGTGTTTAACATACTTATTTTACCCTTTCTGACAGGCAGTGGCTTCCCAAATCCAAAATGGTTCCCCTTGGGATAGATGAGACCATAGACAAGTTAAAAATGATGGAAGGACGTAACTCAAGCATACGAAAAGCAGTAAGAATTGCTTTTGATCGTGCTATGAATCACCTGAGTAGAGTCCATGGAGAACCGGTCAGTGACTTCAGTGATATTGACTAACAGAGATTCTACCAAGGCATGAAAAATACCACACAGACTTGAATTCTACTAATGAACCTCTTTGTCTAAAAGAATGTATTGAAGATACAACCCCTTAATTGTTGATTCAGTGGCTGAGTTCTGCAAACTTGAAATAGTTGAGCAATTCTTCTAAATCACCATTGCCATATTGATTAATGATTTTATTGTGTTGTAGTTTGGAGGATTTTCCACTAAACCTGTTAAAACGTCTTGTTCATAGTGTTCATAATTGTAAATAAATGTATATTCAACACTTAACTTATTCTGATTTTAGAAGTAGCTCTTTAATTCCTTTTATAATTTTGCTGGGGAGGGAGTTGATTTTTGTTTCCATGCTTTTTACTTCTTTTTTTCTTTCTTTCTGAGGTTAAGTTACCTAAGCACCATCTTCCAGCTTAAGGTGTTTAGTGGATCTTAAAGCCTAATATCAAAATGGCATCAAATATATGTTTGCCTAAATCATATACAATATGGTGCTGCTTGTATCATTTCTTCCTTGGTCTGTAGCTTCTGAAAAAGACTTCTGAATGTTTGTGTAAATCATTGCTCTTTGCACAAAGTACCACATATTTAAGATTGATGTAAATTTACAATTACAAATATGTATTTTAAGAAAGGAAGTTGCATTATTTTGGAGGGTACTTTGTGAGAAAGACATCAAGAAAAAAAATTATACTATGTACATCACTTGCAAATCACCAAAAACACTCCATTGTTGCCCAAAATAACTTAAGATGGTTTTTGTTTTAAACAAACCTGGCTTAAAGCCTGCAAGCACATTATTTCTTTCAAAACCATATCCCATTTATCTCCCATCGATTTAATTTTGTTGATATGTGTGCCTCCCTGTGTTTTATTTATTGTAGAAAATGTATTAATTTGCTTTATAATGAAAAATAAAATTGACAAATATATTGATATGCATTTTTATACAGGCACATGAGAAGACAACTTGCTTTGGGAGAAAAATGTATTGGAAATTGTATAAAATAACTTGATGGTTTGTGTGTAATTTGATTTTTTTTGTAACTTGTAATCTTTTGTTTCCAATGAGGGGATTTATGTAACTTTTAATTTAGAACACTTTGGTAGCAATAGAAACTTTGGATACATTTTTGTATGGTACATGTGATGTATATAGAATTAGTACTTTATTTTTATTTTTAAGAAGTAAAGCATTATGTTTGGGCAGGGGGAAGAAGGAGGGTGGGTTTCCAGAACTGCATTTTTATATTAAAAAGAAAAAAAATAAAGTCAAGATATTGATTGTTGTAGCTACTTTATTCCTACCTTCACTGAGATACCGAATTTGTAACAATGAAAATGGCAAGGTATGTTTGCAATGTGATTTATAATGACTCCATTATTTATAAATGCACTGTGTTTGAACTCTTTTGCAGTGATATCTTAAATACTGTACCAAGTTATATAATATGAAACACCAAATAATGCAAATGAATGCACGAAGTATTTATGCCCAGCTTTTTTATAAAGGATTAGCAAATACAGCAAAACCAATACTTTTTAAATCTTTTTTTAAAACTTCATTGAATAGCATACTTCATTGTTAAACCTGCTTGAATCTTTATTTTAAAGGGACAATTACTTTTTAAATAGTTTTTAATGTTTTTATTCTCTATTGTTTGTAATACCCCCTTAGAAGCTTGAAATAAAATTTCTTTCTCAACTGTTAATTTTGTCCTGAATTTAGCCCCTGAGATTTTGCTGTAGTGCCCATTTTCTTACCTCATGGCTGAGCTGTTAACAGAGGTTCTAGTTCAAGAATCTGATTGTTTTCTTGCTGTGGCATGCCTTATCATCCTTACTGGGCCCTCTGCATGGTAGGTATTCTAGCTAGCTAAAATAGCTGAGATCAGTTGCCTGTAATGGACTCTAATAATTACAGAGATGAATTGGATAAATTTCACAGCTGATCAAGCAAATAGTTTTTGCAATCCGTACAGTAAACACAGCTATAGGGGGAGTAGTGATGGCAGGTGTCCGTCAGGGCCATCATTGCGGTGTGCTGCTGTGATGGAAACAACAGCCACATCAGGTAGTAAAATAAAATGAAAATTTGGTTGCTTGCCTTAAATACAACTTCTGTGTAATGACTTCAAGGATCTGCCATATAACCATAGTATCACAGAATGGTTTGGGTTGGAAGGGACCTTAAAGATCACCAACCCCCCTGCCCTGGGCAGGGACACCTTCCACCAGACCAGGTCGCTCAAAGCCCCATCCAGCCTGGCCTGGAACACTGCCAGGGATGCTGCTCTGGGCAACCTGCGCCAGTGCCTCACCGCCCTCACAGTGAAGAATTTCTTCCTTACACCTAATCTAAATCTACCCTCTTTCAGTATAAATCCATTACCCCTTCCTATCATTACATGCTCTTGTAAAACCATGCTCATCTTTGAAGGGAATGGCTTAATTTGTGCAATATTGAGACAGCGGAACTGCTTGTCATCTGTTAGGACCGCCTCTTAAGAGTCTTCAGAAAAATAGCCTGCATCGGATTTTATTTCAGGCTTGTTCTGCCAAATATACTCAAATTTGGTCTGTGTGAAACTGGCTAATGATTCACAGCCTCATTCTGGCAAGCAGAGAAAATGATTTTTTGCATCTGTCAGACTGTGGAAAGCTGCAACTGCAGTTACAGTAGGAGTTGGAAGATGGTAATTTGGTATTTGTATGTTAAGAATTTTTATATCTGTAAAGTCTGAAGTGCAAGTGACAGAAAAAGTATACACATAGTTGCAAAATGATTCATTAGGCGGTTTCCCAAGTTCTTAGCTGCTTCTGATGTTGGCAACGTAGCGGGGGGGGGGAAGCTCTTTTTTTTGAAAACAAAAGCAGAACATTAATTTCATTATTCTGTAACAAATTGTTTAATCATGTCTTCAGTGGAAGCTTTAGTCTGAATTTTGCTCAGACTTCCAGGCTTCATTTTCTCACTTTAATTTTCAGAGACGGCTCCATCATTACTTGGAGAAGGTAAATTTGCTGCCTTGCTCTTTCAGGTGTCTGTATGCACTTAAAAGAATTCTGAGCTGGAAAACTTCACTGAGTGAAAGAAGCCTGTTACACGTCCGAACGAGCCACACTGCATATTTTTTGGATGAAACATGGCTACGGCTGTTGCCATGCTCTCTTATTCCGAAGTTGAGTATCATCCAGTGGCTCTTCACATTGGGTTAAAGTCTAAAATAATTTCTCAGACTTGTGAGTCTTCAGCATGACTTGAGTGTTTTTAAGGAATTTCATACCTATTTAGGAAAGGGAAGTCTGAGCTCCAAAACTGCTTTATTTCCCAATTCTAGGGCCTGACCAGGTACAGTAGTCGGACAAATACGTGCATATCAGAATGTGTTTCACTACCTTTTAGACCAAGTTCTTCTATGACACCATTAATAACTGTAACATAATCATAGAGTGGAAATTAGTATTCTAGTGGAACACCACATTGTATCTTACCGACTTCTGGGGGAGCCTTACAGCAGTAAATACAGGGTGTAGATGTGCATGTTCACTGCTCTGTCCTGACAGGATCATTTCCTGCTAATAAAGTGCAAGAGACCTAGATCAGAAGCTGAAACTAAGTTAAAATTTGTCTTCTCTTGTATTAAAATGTGAGAAATAATGTTATAAACATTTTGGGAAAAAATGTGGGTAGATAATGACTTTTTTTTAAAAAAGTTTGTTACCGAACTGACTTTTTTTGAATGTTTGTTGATTGTGGATTTGTATTTTTTCCACTAGAGGGAGCAATACACACAGACCATCAACATTCACCAACTATTTTCTTTTCAAAATGCTGCTGTTAAAACTTTTTGCTGGTAAATAGTCTTTTCTGCTTCTAGTATTTGTAGTCCATCAGAAGTAGCGTTCTCTGACGTTCTTGCTGCAAGTGGGCCATTTGGGGAACGCTTATTTTTCAATGTAGCACCAGTACAGAGAAAAACAGCTCTGGATTTTCTGACTCTCTTACTTTGTGTCTAATTGCCAGTGACAGGCGAGTTACTTTTTACACTGTGTTATTTAGCTGTTGATTTTCTTTTTGCAGGTGCACTGTTACAGGCGCATTCTGTAGCGTTATAAACAGAAAATGACTGAAAGCTGCTTGCTGCAGGTAACGCAGTGCAAGTCAAACACCCAGCAATTATCAACAAAAATACTGAAGTTTGGAGGTGAAGGTGTGAGATGAGACAATTGCTCTGTCCCGCAGGCTGGCAAAGGGAGGTTGTCTTGAGGATATTCACAAGGAAATTAAATAAACGTAGCTCTGGCGTGTCATCGTGTGGGTAAAGGTCGTTATCTATGTAAGGAAAACATTCCCCCCCCAATTGTCTATAACACAAATACAGAAGTGAAATGTAAATGGAGGAAGCATTTACTGTCCACATTCTCCTTAGCACCTTTTGATTAGCTCGTTTACATTTTTGTATAGCATCATTCAGTTATTATGATTTACCTATTTTATCAGTTCTTCCTTGAAAGATTTATCTCCTCTAAAACTTGTCTTATAAGGTAAGAGAAAGAGTAAATTCAAGCTAATGAAAGTTTGGAAATACTCTTTTGGAATAGCATGAAATTGATAACTAAGCTTTTTTTAAACTTTTGTGGAAATTGGTATTTGATGGAAGGAGAGAGCTGTAAATCCTTTTTTTTTTAATCTACCTTATTATTCAGCTTTCTTTTATTGCCTGTGCACAGAAACTGCTGTCAAATCTCTGCCAGTAAGGGAGGAAAGTGCAAGATCTCAGCAGCTGTACTTCAACTGTAAGGTTGTTCAAGATCATTTTCTCTTTGATGGTTTCTGTAGTGTTAAAAATCGTAATGCTGCAGTGACTGCAGTCACCCTGTTCTGTCTTGTGCTAATACTACATGGATAGAGGGGAAAGAATAAGGAAATTCTTTTAAATTTAAATGTAATTATTCTTTAAAATTTTCAAATGAATCCCAGTGATATCGCGTATCGCAGAAGACGGTCCTCTGGTCAAACTGCTGCTTTGCTGCCTCTGTTGGTTGTTTTCACAGTTCCTCCAAGCTCTGCTTGGTTTTTGTTTGTCTGTTTTGATGTCTTCACTGCAACAGGTCAGCACTGCCAGCAAACCAGGGAAGTTCCAGCTTTCTGGGCTAATCTCTTGGTGTACAAAGAGGTCTGGGGTAATGTGAATGGTTTCCGTGTCCAGTTTTTGATTGCACCTCTTTCTACAGTGAGCCTGAGTATTGATACTACTTTTACCATCTCCACCATTAATCTGCATTTTAGCACGTTTTTGGTCTTGCCTAAGCTGTTTGGAGCTATTCTCGGCTGTGAAGGGTTTCACCTTGTGAACCCTAGGGAGATCTGGGTGTATTCGCTGTTCAACTTCCCTGGCAACAGCCCCAGGTAACACAGATTGGTTTTAGCCTAAGGTGATGGGTTAGGAGAGCTCACACGTCTTCCTCATCTATGTTCAGTTACCGTGTCCTTCACTCTGTGCTTGGCACTACGGGGATGGTAATTCTCACGTTCTTATAGCATAGAACAAAAGAAAAAGCCTATGTAAATACAGGGAAAATACAAGGGGGACAAAGGAAAATCTATGCCTGTTATTTTAATGGGAAAACAGAGTTGCTAATAGATGATGCAAAGATGACGGAGGATTGGAGTTGTTTTGATTGATTTCTTTGCTTCATTCTTCATAAAGAGAGCTATTTTGAGAATATGGCAGTTCTTTTTTTCATACCTCTAGTCCCTGATAAAAAGAAGTTGATAATTTCTTCCTTAGCTAACTGTTCTTTAGGGCTGTAGGAGCTTGATGCTCATGCTCAAGTAGATGGAGAACTACAGGAAGAACATGAGCAATTTCTGTCAGTAAAAGGGTAACTATAGTAAAAATATTAGCACTTTTCATCATGAACTCATGAAGGAGTTTGGGGCTTTCTAAAGAACTGGAGAAGTGCTGAAGTAGTGTCTTCATTTGAAAAGGGGGATTTGGAGAATTGTCCACCAGTCTTGCTAAAGATGAAGCCACTGCAAGGACATGGTGAGAGAAGCAGTGGTGGCTGGATTTTAGGTGGAAAGGTAGTAGCTGGGAGATGGGCAGAGAGAGGGCAACAGTGTTTTCCTACTTTCCTTACTTAGATACAAGTTACGTGGAGGTATAAGCAGTTAAAAGTTATGGAGAACTTAATTTTTAGTTAATTTCAAAATATTTATTACTTGCGTAGGATAGGATAAAAGTCCTAATGGTGGATAAAAGGGGAAGTAAAAGTTGGAATTACTCTTGACCTCACCAATGCTTTTAAAGTTCTTCATCATGTTTTCTTAGGCAAACAAGAACAGTATCACCTAGAACAAACAGGTTTTTGAAAAACTGCAGCAGTTCACAAAGTAATGGTCAATGGTTTGATGTGAAGCTGGGGAAACATTTTCAGTAGTCTGCCTTTTGGGTCTGCATGTTAGTGAATAGTATTTAATACTTTCATGCTAAATAGTACTGCAAAATTTTAATGCTAGTCTAGATATTTTTTTTTAATCTACATCTATGTTTGGAATGAACTTTTATTTTGCTTTAGTGTTTTTTTGGCTCATACTTTGCTTCCTACTTGGTGTGACTTTTCTATCTATGATATGGACATCCCAGAATTAGTTTCTTCACAGACTGACATGTAGGCTTCACTGAACTAGCCATAAAATGTGGTACTTGAATACCAGTAGTTTGGTTTTTTTTCCTGCTCAGCACAGGGGAAGCTTGGAATTAAAGAGATGTTATTTGTCCAAACCAGGACAAGATGATACGTTCGGGCAGCAGTTCCTTTGAAAAGTAAAGGCCTGTATTAAAAGTATCTTTTTTTTTTTTTTTTTTTTAAATTCAGTGGAAATAGTTGTCTCTGTGCAGGGAAAATGACTCTTACAAGATAAACAGAAAGCAAGTAAAACTACAGTCAGGTTGTGCATGAACTTAACAAGCAATCTAAACTTTATGCCTTTTCTATAACTTCTGTATTTATGATGGTGCAACTGAGTAGTCCTTAATTCATATATTTTAGAAGAAAAGTGAAATTGAAGTTACTCCTCTACACTTCTGCCAGATGATGATTATGGGGAGAATGTATACAAGATGCCGGTAAGATGCTGATGAAGCATGGAGATCAATTTTTCAGATCAGCTTCATCAAATAACTTGAACCAAGCTAATCTAATTTGCTGCATAATTGTCATCTTCTTTCTCAGGTGTTTATTTCTTCTGAAAATGTCTGCTACAGCACTTGTCAGCAGGTGTTTCCAGCTGAGAAAAATATGGGGCTTGGTTGCATTGTTCATTACATTAGAAAATAGTCCTAACTTTTAATGAAAACATTACTCTAAAAGGGGATTTCACCTGTGTAGAAAAAAGGGTTTTTGTAGTGTCTGACTGGAAGAAGAAATCATAGAATTGAATCACAGAATGGCTTGGGCTGGAAGGGACCATCAAAGGCCATCTAGTCCAACCCCCTGCGGTGAGCAGGGACACCTTCAACTCGATCAGGTTGCTCAGAGCCCCGTCCAGCCTGGCCTTGGATGTTCCCAGGGATGGGGCTTCTACCACCTCTCTGGGCAGCCTGTGCCAGTGTCTCACCACCCTCATTGTAAAAAGTTTCTTCCTTATATCTAGTCTAAATCTGCCCTCTTTTAGTTTAATGCCATTTCCCCTAGTCCTGTCGCTAGGTGTGTATATGTTTTGTGTTGTATTCTAGCAATTCACAAATTGGTATATTTTTTCTATTTCCATTACTCCCTTTTCGATCAAAGATCTTTAAACCGGCTTAACTTTATTCTGTAAAATCTCTTAAAATTCCTGTGTTTATCTTGAGTGTAATTTATTAGTAGTTATTTGTTTTTAATACTTCAACTGCCGTAAAAATGTTGATGTATATATAAACAAATTACAGTCTTAGCTGGTCTTTAACAGGTAAGGAAATTTTGATAGTCTTTGGTACTAAGTAGGATTGAGCAGCCCTGCGCATGGCTTGATGTACACAATAGGTTTCCTCCAAATTCTTTGCTGGTTGTTTTGGGGAAAAGAGTAGTACTTTCATCCAAGAGAATGCATAAAGTCATCTCTTAAGTGAATCCATCCCAGACTTCTTCATTCTTCTTAAACATTCTCAGATCTTACTCAGCTGGCAAATTAATCTGGGTGAGAATAGGCTTCTCAAAATCTTCAAAGCATGATGTTGTTATTTCATAGCTTTAGTTTGTTGACAGACAGCACTGTTGAGCCTTTACCTCTCTTCATTTTGTATACCACCATACATACTCTTAACAGTTACAAAGGCTTTTTTATGTTGTTCTGCTGACCGTTAGATTTACAAATCATGTCCATGGTTGCTATTCAGTTTACTTCCCTGGCTATGGGAAGTGAGCAGTGTAAAGTAAGGAAGGGTGAATTTGAGGCACCTAATGCTAAGTAGATACAGTGAAAATGCTTCACTTCTGGCCTTCGAGCAAGGTAGATCTGACAGTGAAAGATTTACTGGATATTACATACTGCTGTGCACAAGGTTAGTCCTGTTTCTTGGGGCTGGGGTTGTTTACTCTGAGGGTTTTAGGTACGGTAAGTGGAGGATTGTGTCAAACTGCTAAAAACATGGCAGGTGCTTGTGATGTCACAGAATCACAGAACAACTGAGGTTGGAAGGGACCTCTGGAGGTCATCGTGTCCAACCCCCTGCTCAGGCAGGGCCACCTAGAGCAGGTTGCCGAGGACCGTGTACAGACGGCTTTTGAATATCTCCAAGGGTGGAGACTCCACAACCTCTCTGGACAACCAGTGCCACTGCTTGGCCACCCTCACAGTGAAAAAGTGTTTCCTGATGTTCGGAGGGGACCTCCTGTGTTTCACTTCATGCCCACTACCTCTGGTCCTGTCACTGAGCACCACTGAAAAGAGCTGGGCTCCATCCTCTTTGCGCCCTCCCTTCAGGTATTGATAAGCATTGAGGAGATCCACCCGGAGCCTTCTCTTCTCCAGGCTGAACAGTCCCAGCTCTCTCAGCCTGTCCTCACAGGAGAGATGCTCCAGTCCTTTCATCACCTTAGCGGCCCTTCGTTGCGCTCTCTCCAGTACTTTTATGTCTTCCTTGCCCCAGGGAGCCCAGAGCTGGACCCAGCACTCCAGGTGTGGCCTCACCAGCGCTGAGCGGAGGGGAAGGACCACCTCCCTCGGCCTGCTGGCAACGCTTTGCCTAATGCAGCCCAGGGTACTGTTAGCCTTCTTCCTGAAGGCGGTCCAACTTCTGGGTGTGCAGAGTGCACAAAGGTTTCGTAACACTTTAAATTAGTTTAAATTAGGAGGCACCTTGGGGAGGGCAAGGAGTTGTCAGGAAGCCAATCATGTCTTCTGTTCTGTTCTTGGGACTCATTTAAAAAATAATCAAAGATTATGATCGTGTTCCTAAAGTGCTACTGCTTAAGGTTTTCTCTTTAGCACATTTGTATGTACCATTTTATAATGAAAATAATTAAGACAGATAATATCATTTTATGTTCTAAACCAAAGATCACTTAGAAAGAAAAAAATAAGGGCCAGCTTTATCTACCACAAGTTTTCTTTTACAATAATTCTGACTGTTAATGCTACCATCAAACTATTCTTCCTCAGCTGTTTCTCTTTCACTGAAAATGAGTGTTATAACAGCAAACCAATACACATCAGGAAGCATGAAAACGGAAAAAATCACAAGATGTTACACAGAAGAGAGCAGATGCCCTGGGGTTTGGACAAATCCTGTCAAGGTCCTCTCTGCAGCAGCGTTTCCCCTCTGTGATTCATGCAGTGCATTAATGCATGGCAAAGCAAGCAAGCAAGCAAGCTTTCTACAATGGATTTGACATGTGGCCATTGAAGCAGTAGGGTAGGGGCAACTGGGCATTAAAATTTAACTGGGCAAATCAACAAAAATGTAGCTTAATAATTTTGTGACAGGAACTATGTAACTGAGTTGTTTGCAATAGCAGGTAATTGCCCTTGATGGCCCAGAAGGTCTCTTCAGCGCTGTGTTGCTACTTCCTAATTGTTAAGCCGCCCCAAGACAGGTAAACATGACTTGGTTTTGGCTTTCTAGCTGATTTTCATAGGTCTAATTCTCCTATGAATTATTTCTCCCTTCTCCCCCCAATTCATATGTTAAATAAAGCCAGTATGTCGTCAGAATTAATGGTTCCCAAGATGAGAAAAGCAAACATTCTGTGGTTTTTGCTCTCCTTTTTGTTTATTTACACTCACATTCTGTTTATTATTTACTTCCTAATATCTTGCATTCTTCCAAGCGTGGTTGTGGTGGTGTTTATACAAGGCAGATCATTAAGAGGTGTAAAAGCTCTAGTTTATTAAAGATAATGATATTTTAGGTAAATAAAAATGTATAAGCCAATATTGTATTTTCTTCTGTTTTTCAGAATATCTTCTGGAATGGAGTGAAAAACATTCCTCATCAAAATAAGGAGTAAGAGAGAACTGTTAGCAGTTAGAAATGTTACTGAATTACTTGATTTATCAGAGACTTTTTGATTTATCAGAAACTGTGACTGTCAACCAGAAAATACAAAAAAAAAAGGCAAATAAAACTGAATTTTGACAAATAACAGTAAGTCCTAATTTCTAGGCAAGGGAAAGGAGGCTGCATAGAAAATGAGGGCAGAGTTCTCAGTTTAGAGTCAGAATAAAAAAAAAACCAAGGTCAAAGACAATAGCAGCAGCAGATCGTCGCATGACACCTCCTCCAGAGCCTCGTATGCCAGACACCCTGCTCATGCTGTCTTATTACTGCAATTGCTCAAAGTGTCTATCAAATCTCCCATGCTTCATATAAGCTACTTGCATAAAAATAAACCATTAGCATTTTGACACCTCAGCAATAAAAAGTTTTGGCTTTGAAAACTCTGGTCTTGTTTCATATTTAACATTCAGTGTTTTCATTAATCTTAGTGTGACACTGTCTTCTGTGTCCAAGGTTACTGGAGCTGACAGTGATGTATTCAATCAGTGCTAGGGTTAGGTGTAGTTAATGAACTACACAAGTCTGTTTTATTACCTGTCTTTCTAAAAATTAGTTTTGGGGACAGTCTAAAGTACGTACTAGCTCTTGTATTCAACTGTCTCTTTAATGTTATCCATGTGTGTACAATTACCAGCTAAAGAGCAATCAGCCTTGGAAAGTCAGAAAACAGTTACAAAGCTGAAGATGAGCGTGCTTAGCTCTGTGTTTGCAGCCAGAGAACGTGTGAAATCTTTGCAGTAGGTGTTAGTCCACTCAAGTGCATGTAACCAAATCCCCACTCTCTTTTCTGATCTTCGTGGGAGCTGTTATAAAATGAAGGCAGAGGCGGTATGGCTGTAAGATTAGCTGACCACTTACTGATTGATTAATTTGAATGCAGACAGGAGGGAAAACATTTCTAGCGCAAGACAAAAGCCATACAGTCCTTAGTGCTGCTGCTGACATTGTTAGTTTTGGTCAAAAAGAGAAACCTCCGGCTCGTGGAAAACTATTTAGTTTAAAGGATCGAGGGAAACTTTGCATCTCAAAGGATGATAAGTAAAAAGCTTAGGGGAAAAAAAAAAGCCTAATTGGGATCACATGGCCCCATGCTGGCCACATACAGGACAGTGCAACAACCTATGAATACCGCCGATAGCTGACAGCACAGGTGAAGTCCTCTTTAGATGGTGTACGTAAGTCTGCAACAAAAAACATTAGCTAGGATGGCCCCGTACTCGAGTCAGGTATGCAGAACTAACCAATAGATTATCACGTATGCTCGATGCGTGCATAGTCAGATACGTGTGTATGTTGTATTACGAAGGTACGTATGAGGGTACTTTAATGATCGCTAAAGGGAAATGCACTTCCACTGCTTGTGTTCAGTTTTATGTGGTATTGCTTACCCTGCTGCTTGGGCTTCTGATCTCTCGCTTGCGTTTCGTCTGGTGTTGCACTGTGCCCCACACCCTTCCGGGGGCTTGGCTGCAATTTAGATGCAACAGAAGAACGTAATAGGAAGTGTTGTTATCTCTGGCTAGCAGGTAAGGGAGTGAAACAGAAATTCAGTGAGTTGTCCAAGGCTGCAGAGGAAGCCTGGGAAGAGCTGGGAATTGAACTGAACACACTTCTGCCTCAACGGCCAAATTATGGCTTCTTTTTTAATCAGCTGATAAATTTGGAACTTAATCACTAACTCAGCCACTCAGTGAATTTTGTTAGAAAAAGAAGTGTGGTGGGCTGACCCCGGCCAGCGGCGAAGTACCCGCACAGCTGCTCGGTCACTCCCCGCTCCCTGCGGGATGGGGGAGGGCATAGGAAGAACAAAAGTGAGAAAACTCGTGCGTCGGGATAAAGACAGTTTGGTAAGTGAATATGGAATGTGCCTTTGGCTAGTTCGGGTCAACAGTCTTGGCTGCGTCCCCTCCCAGCCTCTTGCCCAGCCTGCTCACTTGAAGGGGCAGAGTGAAAAACAAAGAAGGCCTTGATGCTGGGCAAGCACTGCTCAGCCATAGCCAAAACAGTGGTGCGTTATCAACGCTCTTTTAGTCACAAATCCAAAACGCAGCACTGTACAGGCTGCTGCGGAGAAAGTTAACTCCATTCCAGCCAGACCCAGTACAAAAAGTTCAAGGTTTTTCAATTTGGTTTTGTCTTGCATCAGCATCAAAGATCTTGTTATGATAAATTTTTAAGGTAGAAGTCCTCTAACCTGTCAGAATAGTCAACAGTGCTATAGTCAGAGCAGTCCCATGGGATATGCGAGACTCAGATCTAAGGCCCCACTTTGAACTTGGCACAGGTACTTACCCATGAACCCTTTGTGTCCCATTTGCATCCTGTGGACACTGAACTTGGGCTCCTGTTACCCCAGCCATCCATCCTGTAAATAGGAAGCCTTCTAAAAAAAGCCTTCTTGAAATGAATATGCTTCAATGCAAAATTAAAATTGTGACAAAAAACAGCTTAATGATTTTATTGAGAAATCTTGACTCTACCTGATCTCTGCTCCTGTGCTGTGGATGTGAAGCACAAGTGTCGTGGTTTAACCCCAGCCGGCAGCTCAGCCCCACGCAGCCGCTCGCTCACTCCCCCCTGGTGGGAAGGGGGAGAGAATCGGAAGAGTAAAACCGAGAAAACTTGTGGATTGAGATAAAGACAGTTTAATAGGTAGAGCAAAAGCAATATGAAACATTTTTTATAAAACAGATACTAATTGATCCTATTCTATTTACTGCTATATTGACTGCAGGAATTATCGGTTCCCAGTATAAAATCTATACAGGTATGCCATGAGAGGATTGAAATAAATAGAAGTTCTAGTGTGCATCCTGGGAATGCATTTGGGGACTACCAAAACAAATAATTAGTGCATGTAGTTAAAGAGTTTAAATTCATCTGTACTGTGTTTAAACTTATGGGGGGGGGGGTATCATTCTCTGCTTCTTCATTTTGAAACTGTATTTCCATTTCTTTATGTGCTGATTGAAATATGAATGTTTTCACTTTCTATGTAAGTTCATTTTATACTGCTAGATCTCTAGGCAAAATGATGACAGGTTGTTAAGTATGGTTCCCAAAATGTATGTGAAAGTAGTAAAAAGAGAAAAAAAAAAATCCCTTGTTTTGGAAAAGTGGAGGCACTGGGTATTAATCAAATGACAGCACTGAATTAGCACAGTGGTCTTTAAGGGATTTAAGTACTTCATTCTGATGGATGAGCTGCTCATTTAGTACAAATATACTACAAAGACGTAGGAGAACTATGGTAGGCATAATTTTTCTTGTGGAAAACTTTTCTCATTAAGACCAGTTTATTGTGAAAACACAGTAAAATTATAAACTGCTTGTATATCTTTCACAAACATAATTAATTTTCAGTAAATGAGTACAACCTTAGTTAAATAGTTCTCCCTCAGAAGTAAGATATAAATACCTTCACAGGCTGAATTTTACCCAAACTTAAGGTTTAGGCTAAAATTCACACATTACTGAAAAATTACAGCCATGGACCAAAATTTTTGACAACGAAAGACTAAACCTAACTTTTTTACTCTGTTAAGGTTGTTTGCTTGTTTGTTTGCTTGTTTTAAAGGATTTGTGGAAATGCAAGCACAGAAAACTTGTTCTCAGCCAGTTTGCTTGATATAAGTGAACTGAATTGTGGATATGCTAAAATGCTGAAGATGCCCTCATATCTTGGAAAGGCTTGGGTGAACGGAGCTGCTGCCGGGCTGCTCCAATGCCCGCCGTTTTCACGCTTCCCCCAGGCCCGAAGATGAAGATTGGTCTGGATGTAAGTTATAGATAACCATGCTCCTCCCCCTCCCTCTGCTCATCCCTTACAATTTCTGACAATCTTTCTCAAGGGTGGAACTGAAAAATAACTGCCTAGAGACAGAGATGAAAAGGACTTGGGCCTGCCTTCCATTTTCTCTGTCTTCCTTCATCTTCCAGATTTCTTATGGGTCTGTTTTTAAGAGGCATTTTCAGGTTTCCTCTTAGTTGATTTTCTTTCTCCTTCTCTGCTTTGAGAGAGGAAATGAAAATGTTAACCCTGAAGGAGGGGAACAAACTGAGCAAATCTTCAGCATGGGACTTTTACCGTTGCACAATGTGAGATTAAGAAGGTGCACAAGAAACAGTTTAGCTAGATCCTGCTCTGTACACCCCAACAGGCCTGCTGAAGCAAGCAGTCTTAATTTTCAAGACTAACACTAAGGCATTTACAACTGCATGGAGATACATATCAAATACGAAATTTTAAAATAGCTATTTGATTGGATTTCTTGTATTAACTTTTTAAAAACAATGCACATTACAGACAAATACAAGTCTGGAAAGATGCTGATTTCCAGACAATATGCTACAACTAGCAGGTCAAACAGAACAAATATACACAAATAATGTAAAGGTAATTAAAACATTTTATTATTCAGTAGATATGCTGCATTCTGCAAAGTAGAACAGATTCATGTTCAATTTGCTTTGGTAAATGAATGCTTTTTAAATTAACACCTCTTTTTGGTTTATGGAACACTTGTATGAAAATATTGTAATATGTAAAATCAGTTCTCTTTCACTCAATTTATTACTATTTCCCATGGTTTAATTCATGCAGTCCAGAAATGAGAGGCAGTTTGCAGTATCCTTCAACTTTAACTGAAGTAACAGAGTGGACATACTGCTAACGATGTCAAAGGATCATATAGATAATAGCAATGTCAACAGGCCTTTGGCAGAGGGAGAGCTGATAATGTTCTAAGACTAAATTATGAAAGTTAACTGTTTAGAAGATCATGGGAAGCCCTAGGGTGTGACAGAATTAAATCCTGACTTGTGCTCCGAGGAAGACATGCTGGCAAAGGATAAATCTCTAGGGCATAAGTATTAAACAACTTTTCCATTTTAAAAAGTTTATCAAAAAAGGTCAGTTTGCAGGACCTCAAGCTTCCATGTAACAGAGAAATTTTAATACTGGTTTTGTAAATGAATATTCTGGGGTCCAAGATAGATCTTTTAGCTAATTCATCGTATTGTGTTTGCATGGCAAGGTTTTGGTAGTGGGGGGCTACAAGGGTGGCTTCTGTGAGAAGCTGCTAGAAGCTTCCCCGGCTCCAAGTTGGACCCGCCGCTGGCCAAGGCCGAGCCCATCAGCAACAGTGGTAGCGCCCCTGGGGTAACGGATTTAAGGGGGAAAAATACTGCGTGGCAGCAGTCCAAAGAGAGGAGTGAGAACATGTGAGAGAAACATCTCCGCAGACCCCCAGGTCAATGAAGAAGGAGGGGGAGGAGGTGCTCCAGGTGCCGGAGCAGAGATTCCCCTGCGGCCCGTGGGGAAGACCCCGGTGAGGC
>JAVKLA010000005.1:20619832-20640034 GCA_034782735.1 Sagittarius serpentarius | reverse complement strand
CTCCTGCCCAGCCAGCAAGAAGGCTGGAGGGGCACAGGGAAGTTGGGAGCAGGGGACACAGCCAGGACAGCTGACCCCAACTGGCCAGAGGGGTATTCCATACCATGGGACGTCATGCCCAGTACATAAACTGGGGGAGTTGGATGCGGGGGTGGTGCTCGGGAACTAACTGGGCATCAGTCAGCGAGCGGTGAGCAATTGCATTGTGCATCACTTGTTTTGTGTATTCCAATCCTTTCATTGTTATTGTCACTTTCTTGTTGTTATTAGTGTCACTGCTAGTTTCTTCCTTTCTGTTCTGTTAAACTGTTCTTATCTCAACCCACGAGCTTTACGGGTGTTTTTCCAATTTTTCTCCCCCATCCCACTGTGGGGGTGGGGGAGAAGTGAGTGAGCAGCTGCGTGGTGCTCAGTTGCTGGATGGGGTTAAAACCACAATAGTAAATAGAGCAGAGACGCAGTTAACTGAGAATAAATTATTATTATATATGATTTTATAGAAAATTACACCGGAACTCTCTTACAGGTAACTAGCTGATATTATATATTTAACCCATCATTTTGAATGACAGCAATACAGTATAAAATATTAAAGGAAAGTTTCCATTTAAGAAAATGAACCTGTAAATGAAATGCAAATCTGGCTGATAGTAATTGATTATTATTGGATTGCTACTATGTGATTAGATTTCAAACTTCTTGTTGTTTGTCGTATGTATCTCTGAAACAAAATGCAAAATGTTTAAAGAAAAATAGTATGTCATTAATAATGTCGCAGTTTTATACCCTCTATACCATGTATCCCCAACATATTGTTAATATTGATCAAGGGGCCCTTTCAACACATGCTCATTGGGTTCTCAAATGAATTTGGCATTTTGAGGTCTCATTGTGAGCTACATAATAACAGTACAAAGAAGGAGCCGCACATACCGCAGGGCCTTGGAAAACATAAAACAATGCTCTTAGCTTTTATCTTTGGATGAAATAGTCTCCTTGATAGCAGATGACAGAGCAAGGAGCAGGGCTCGTCGTTCCCCATAATGAACCTGCATTCTCCAGATGTGCCCTGCTGTTGGGAGCATCTGATTGCCTGAGATTTCCAAGCCCAGCAATCAGACTCCAGGAGGACAGTCTGCTTACAAAGCAAGCAGTTTGAGAAAGTGTGGCCATGGCAAAACAAAGTAAATCATACACACAATGCTGCATCTTATATGTATATTGGCTATATGCCCTCTGATCCAGATAATGGTGCTTAAAATTTTCCCTTAGCACACTCGTCTTTCCTTCAACACTGAATGTTTTCCTTTTTGAAAATCAACTTTCTAAAATATTTTTAACTAGGATGCAGATATATTAAAATATTTTAGGTCAAAATATTGAGTAAATAAAATACTTTATGCCCACTGACCTCTTCAAAGAAACCACACTTATCTGGGTAACTCAGCAGGACAGCAGTTTCCCTCTATTAAAGCTGCTTTCCTAGCTAACGTCTGTTGGGAGAGCAGATTTCTTTACCAAGCCACTCTCTCTCTAAAAGATTTAATTAAATTTTTATGTCTGAATTTATAAACCATTAAATTATATTGAAAATTCTCGTACATAAAACTGTTCCCTGTAATTGTAAAACATTGCAGCTGTAAAATATTTATTATTAGATATTATTAATTTTTTTGTAAACTGCAATTTCTCTGATTGTTTCAGGAGTACTTAACATCCTTGCTTTGCTCTTAAAGATTCATTAAAGAGTCTTTAAAAAATAATCAACTTTTTTTTTGGAGTGTAATAAATGAGATAGATACAAAATTTGTCTTCATCGCTGATCACAGGATGGCAAGCCTTTGAAAATTTTCCTTCTGCAATCGCAGTCCACAAGATGGCAATCTTGGACTGAGAGTGCCTCCGCAAATTATTCCCTTCATAGTCTGGCTGCTGTTCCCAGCTTTGGGAGCAGGTTTGAAGCGGGGTGTGCCCTGCTCATGGCTGGGGCTGCACTGCAGGCAACCCCGAGATGGGTTCAGATGGGCCCAGTATCCTCAAAACTGGCAGCTCAAGTAATGCAAAACCACGCTCCTCTGCTGCAAAACCACGCTCCTTTGCTCTGACCAGTTTCCAGTGGAACTCACTCTAATTCAAGCAGCCAGTTTAGAAATACACTGTTTGAAAGTAGAGAGGCTGTTTAGTAGTGTGCGTACCTCTTAATGGCTTCTGTACATCTAATGCAAACAAAAACCTCAGACAAAACCATATGCTGTACATTAGCAGCTGGATGTAAATGTCACCCTGTCTCTACCACAGCATTAAAACCTCTGACAATCTTTTTAAAAACATACATCCTCTCAACAAGTTATGAAGCTGGAAGTACTGTCGCTTCTTTTTACAAGTCGTCGTTCTCTCTCAGGAAAGCTTAGGAGAGACCCATATGGAGAGAGGTTTCTTGCGGACTTTCATCACGTACAGGTCCACTTGTCCAGCCCTGCTTCTCCAAGGATGTCCGGGAAGAAACAACTGACAAGTCACTGCCCTGGTGACAGACAGCCCTTCCTCTGGTCTTGTGGATATGGCTGAAGAGTAGGCAGAAGCACCACTTCAGATACAGAATAGTCTTCAAAAACAAGAAATTCAGTGATTTTTGTACTGCAGACGCCTGTATCACTCAGACGGCTCTGCACTGGTTGCAGCTCCGCAGGGTAAACAGCAGCATGGTTGCCCACAGCTGATAGGTACCTAACACTTAAAAGAATGACGACACATGGAATAAAGTGTCTAAATCCCACCAAAGCTTCACTTAGGATGAACTTTTGGACTAACCCGAGTCGTAAGAGTCTGTGGTAGAGCTGTGCTGACTTAATGTGAGACCATCAGTATTAGCAAGTCACCACAGCTGTAGCTTCTCAGCTTTGCGAACCAGTGTGGCTCCGTTGAATTCAGCATTATCACCGTGGTGTACACCCTGGAACGAGTTACTCATCTGTCTCATGGGGCCCTCAAAGATTTAAAAGCATTGTGCCAATTTAAAGATTAGGCTATTTAACACCCTGTAGTTGGTGGTAGTGTCCTAGGGGACAGATCAGCCTTCCTGCAAATGATTTCACATAAAACGGGCAGCAGGAGGCCCTGAGAAGGTGTTTGGAGGGGGCCATGCGGAGCATGAGTGTCACAGCCATGTAGTGGCCCTGGAGTTCTGGTTGTTTAGTTGTTTCCTGCAGCTTAAAATACGATTTCAAACCCTCATTTGCTAGCCGTAGCGAATACAAAAAAATCACCTTGTAATTTATGTGCATTCATTCAACGAACAAGCTGTACCTACTCATTACTGTTCAGGGCACCTCAACTTGCCAAGGCTTGAGTCTAGGATATGGAAATGACAAAATCCCAGAATTAAGTATGAAAAGGAAATTATCTGGGAGAAAGCTGACAAAAATAAGATGAACAATTTTCTCTTTTCTTGCATTGGATTTTATTTATCTTTTCTGAGTTACTGAAGGCTTCTGAGGATCAAAATGAGGTGCTACTACCTTGCTTTAAAGTGTAAAGTATACAGAGACCATTGTGACTTCTTTCTCGCCAGGCTTAATTAAAAAAAATAAAGATTGGTGGGGACCAAAATGAAGAAATCCAGCTTGCTCTTCCATGTCCTTCAGAAAAGGGGGCAAAAGCTAAGGTAGCCATAGAGAACTGTATTAGCTGAGGTCTTCCTCTGACCCTGTGCTCATCCTCCGTGCAAAGGGACAAGGGCTCATCTGGGCAGCTGTAGTCTGGGCTTTGTCCAGAAAATCGTGGTGTAGGCAGCCTGGCAGGAGCCGATGCTATCATGTCGCTGTAGGAACTTGCCATCAGCCTGACACCCTCTGATGTAATTGCTTTCCTGCTTTCTTCTGCTTTCAGGTTTTGATCTACATTAGTCTTACTCAGAAGTATGAGACTGTATTTCCTTAAGGTGTACCACTTTCTGATATCGCATTTCTAATTTCTCCAGATATTTTTGTTTTATTTCTCAAAATTCGTTCTATTAGCACCATGTTTTACTCCTACTTTCTAGATCTGAAAGGGAAGTTTTAAACAAAACTGGATCTTCAATACTTTTGCCCACAAATCAAAACTTTGATATTTATCACTGATGTGTATTTATGGCTATTCAGGTAGTTTCCACTTTGTATGATTGTCTTTATTACTATTCCAATTGAAATTAATTTTGGAGATATTAAGGTTTTATGAAACATTATACAAAGCATTTTAATAAAGCTGTCTCACCTCTATTCATCACC
Source organism: Sagittarius serpentarius (assembly GCA_034782735.1). Classification (NCBI taxonomy): domain Eukaryota; kingdom Metazoa; phylum Chordata; class Aves; order Accipitriformes; family Sagittariidae; genus Sagittarius; species Sagittarius serpentarius. The sequence goes on along the minus strand of JAVKLA010000005.1, from coordinate 20,635,766 downwards.
TGCAATATTTTTTTGATTATGCATGTATAAGAAAAATCATATTTTGCACATTTCAGCTAGTATTTCAGGGAGAGGGAAGGAGCTTAACAGAATGCAATATTACTGAATTATAGTGTGTTTCACTGACAGAGTTGATTGTGAAATGAATTCAGAATTGTTTACAATAATTCTCCCTTAGTATCTCATGCTTATTAAAGAAAGATCTGATTCAGAAATGCTAGTAGGAAGGTTAGACCTGATCATCAAAACGGTCTGTAAAACTCATAAAAAAGGTAATCTAAACACTAAGAAAACCTACCCATGTAATTTCTCATTTTATCTCTACTGCCAGCAAAAAAAACAACACGCCTAACAGTGTAGAAAGGTGACAGAAAAATTAAAGGTCTCATCTAAGTCTTGTTACCTAATGGGGAGTTTTTCAATTGCTTTTAGTAAGAGAGAGATCAGGTCTTGAGAATGTAAACAGTCAACAGTTATTTGTGTTAATTGCTTTTACTCTTAAAATGTCCCAGCAGGAGCTCTTTTTTAGTCTAAACTACCTGAAACAACATTAGTGTGTATACATGGACTGAGTTTCTTCTTTTACCATTTCTGATAACCTTGTGTACGCTACTAGTCTGTGTTTCTACATATAAAGCTGTATCGTTTGCAGAATAATTAAGGGGAGAATATTTCTCTGCAGTAAGCACATGCACGATCAATATTATCTTTTTATTTATTGCATACACTAAGAAGCATAAGATAAATCATCCTTAAACTAAAAATGTACTAAAAGAGAAATCAGTTCAGAAGGCATGAACTTCCTAACTGACTGTTTGGATTTGTAGGTTATCACAAAAAACTATTATAGCAAGTATTATAATTAAAAAAAAAAAAGAAAAAACCTTTTTTAAAATTAATTACTGGGTAAAAACCCCATTATATTACGAACTGAGATTTTATAAGAACAGCATGGAAACCGTTTGTTCTTCCAAACCAAACTGTAACACCACTTTGTTTTACTTTGAGGGAAGCAGAGTTGGATGCAGTTGGATGTTCAGACTGCACCGCTGCTCCAAAGCATCTCTTGGCAATTCTTCCCTACAGGGCCTTGGTTCCCACTCTTAAGGGGAGGCGTTTCACTGGGCAAGGAGGAAGGGGGGGAAAAAAAGGAACATTTATTAATCTATTTTCTTTTCTCTCAAAGCTTATTGCCTTTGTCTTCATGAAGTAAAACAAAGAAAAAATAGTGATAAGTGATAATCATTCTTGTAGATTGTGTCCAAAAGCCTCTCTGGTGCGTGGCTCGTTTGTGTTGGCCAGGTGGGTGTTGCACAGTCGCTGCAATGGTGTGCCTGCGCCTGTGCTGTCCTGAGAGCGACCTTTGCTAGGGAGCTGTCAGCCGCCCACGGTGGCAGCCACGGCAGCACACGGACCCTGAAGGGCCGCAGTACTTCTGCTTTCCAAACCTTTCCTGCAATTCATCTCATCCCGCAGAGCTGTGCTACCCCTGCAGAAGGCGTTACCTTACTCGAGGTTGGTATTCTTGCTTCTAATAATCTGCAAACCCTGGACAGTGTAAACGTTGGTATCATCTGATGTGTTCTCTCCGTGGAAATGGTGGAGCAGGTCCCTCTCAGGACCACAGCTGAGTCAGGGCCTGGTGACCAGATCTCCGCAAAGAGGGAAGGCAGAACGCTGGCACTCCTTCACTCCCAAGCAGGGTGGGAGCTGCTCCTGGGCGGAGGGCTCCTGTCACACCGGAGACCCCCCGCGATGGCAGGTGTTAGCTCATGCCCATGCATGACTTTGCCCCAGAGGGGAGGTGCTTCCCTGCCCTGAGCGGTGGCTACGGTTGGTCAGTCACGCAGCCCCTCTCCCCTCATGTACGCCAGAGTTTTATCGACCTCCTGTCACTGGCACTGCTGTTCCTTCAAAACGGGCCTCAGGCTCATTAGTGGGGCAGCGTGTTCAGCCCCTGCCCCAGCTGCGGCTGCTTCTGGAGGAAGTTATGAATTATTGACGTGGTAGGTCTCATGAGCATTTATTCCTTGTTAAAAATAGAGGCCATTGATGCACTTTCCAATTAAAAGGGTTTTTTTCCCCTGTCAGAAATTATTCTTGTCAACTGCCAGTATCATGCTTAGTTAAATAATCTGTGAGGATTTATTACATTATTTACACTGGAATAAATTACATTACTTTCATACAAATTTGGCTAATCAACTGTTGCTATGATATCGCACGGGGTTACAGAGCCTGGAGAACTGCATGCCAGTTGGGAGCTAGGGCCTCTGGCTTTCCAAAATGGAGCCTGTCACTACGATCACCCTGAAAGGACAAGGACTGATTAGTTCTCTCTGAGGCATCAACTCATTACATGATGATACAGTCTAATAGGTAGATGAATACAGTCTGAGCTTTTACCTGGGGCTTTTGGGAACCTTAGTGCTCCCTGCTGCCTCTGAACCCTAACACTTGGCCCATTTTCAAAAGAAGCTTACCCCGATTCGTCCAGAACGCTACTTCAGTTGCTTCATTTGTGAAATGGGACTAACCGCTGCATTGCCAGTCTCAAAAGCCGAAATGCAACGAACAGCGTTCCAGAATATCACAAGTCTGTTTTCAATATTCAGAGGTTTTGTGTTTGTTTGGTTTGGTTTGGTTTGGTTTTTTATTTACTGTGTAGAGTTTTTATGCCACTGAAGTATTAGGGACATATTTTTGTGCTTTTTGCTGTAGCTCTAAAGGCTAGAACCTTCCTTAAAATAAGAAATCAAGACTGGTTATTTTCATATATTCATAAAATTGTACTAGCAAGGTGCTGAAAAGGATCCAGCAATTACAAGGAGAAGATAGGCTGCAAAGCTATCTGAGAAATAGCCTGCAAGAATGAAATTAATTATTATTTATAGATAAATTAGCAAGGTGCCAATCATGATCGTTTTAGTTTTGCTCCCAAAGAATCAAAATTGTACCATTTACATATAATATGGATATACTTTAGTGTTTTCAATATTTCAGGCAGCCTAGAATCAGCTGAAAAAAATTTCTCCTCAGGGGTGCAGAGTCTACTGTGGCAAAAGATATTCAACTGGTTTCAATAACATAATTCTGTTGGCTTCAGCAGAGCCTTTAGATTGATTCTGTCTTGGGATCTGGCCCAAAATGAAGAGGACCCATCCCAAATTAATCTGCTCTTTCAGATACTCTGTTTCTGAGATCTTTGCTTTCCCAAGTGAAGGTCAGGGCTGTAGGAGGTAAAACACTGGCATGATTAATATTCCCTATATCTATCTTTAGCTGAATGCCTAGTGCAGAAAGCCAGCTGATCAGAGGGCATTGTTAAAGAAGGTGATGCATTCGTATAGCTAAAAGCACAAAGACACTAGTGAGCAAACTTCTTGGTCGTAAAGAATAAGGTCCAGGTCTCAGCCTGACATATCAAATTGTTATAGTTGCACCTTACTCAAAGATAGAGGGAAATTGGTGTGAAGTAGATTGTTTCCAGTCACAATGAAATGTTGCCTTGTTTTAACACTAAAAAAAAGGAAAAGCATAGCTATTTGTTAACTAAAATCGTTAGAATTTGTGATTTCTTTGTCTGTAGAAAATCTTTAGAATGGGAAGACTTTCAGCATTGGGAGGTAGTACTGTTAGTAGTAGTTCCACAGGAATTTTAGGAAAATGACCTGCAAGGTTTATGTTCAGTATCTGAATGTATATGGCTTATGGGGTAAAAAAAGAAAAAGGTTGCATGGGACTGGGGATAAGTTTGCATACCATTTCTGTGATTCAATAGCATGGGAAATATTCTGCAGTGGCCTTGGAAATGTCGATACACCACAGTGCAGAGAAAATCTCATTCTGTTTTTTTCTGATGAAGGCTGCCTTTATTTCAGTCTGTGTACACACTGAGTGCTCCACTGCCTCTGAACAACTAATGATGTGTTAAGAGACAACAGTCATCTCTCTTAGATGCTTCAGATGAACTTATTTCTTTCAGTGAAGTTTTTGATGAGAAAAAAACAAAGAATCATCCTCAATTTTTCATTTAATGCAGAAAATGTTAAATATTTTAAGCAGACTATAAAATACTAGAAACAGATACAAAATTTGAAGATGAACTTATTCAATATTAACTTTTCTATTTTATTTTTTCCCCTGTTCCTATTTCACAGGCTAATCACTTTATCATCTTGATCAAAATGTCAGAATTCCTGCAGAATGGAGAGATTCCAGTTCATGTGAGTGGCAGTTATTTGGCATTTAAAAATCTCAGGTAAAGGCAAATTTGACCTAGGAAGTCTGGAGAACAGCTGAATTGTAGCTCACTAGCTGCCAGCTTCTCTTCTTCCTTGTCTGATTGGGGGAAGGTTTAAGTCTGCTACATAGAATGAAGCATTTTTGTAGGAAAGAATATTTACTAAAAAGTAATATTTTCCCAGCTAAAGTCACTGCTGTTAAGGTCAATGCATAAAACACATTAAAAATATTTTGATTTGTTCTTTTCCCGGAATCTCAAAGCAGAAGTCATTAAGTTTTGAGAACAGGAGCAGGGAGAGTCTCTGGTGTAAGACAGTGCTTTTGCACACTGGAGGTCAGAGACAGCAGGCTGTTATGGGTTTCCTAAAGAATAATGACTTGTGTTACCATTCAACTGAGAGAGGGTAGGACCAGGGCTTATGGCACTCCATCACTGACAAACCTCACGCCTCAAATGTCATCAGTGACAGCCCTCACTCCTCCATACCCTCCCGCATTACCAGAATGAAAAGATAAAAGAAGGAACCTTAGCCTGAACCCATTTAAGTCATGAAGAAGGACAGAAGCTTGATCACCTCCCTGAAATCTTTGGGCATAAAGTAGCATGTAATGTAAATTATATAAGGACTCAAGGTACCAATAAACGTCAGTTGTGACTACAGTAAGCAAATGGTCTTTAATTAAATATCTGGAAAACCAAAATGTGTATTAAGAATGTTGCTCTGAGATTCTGTTTCTTCACATTCCAGTTGTTTGAGGGGCGTGTTCCTGCTGCTAGAGAAGTCTTCCTCATTTTGAGTTCCCTTTAAAGCAAAAAAAAAATGAACAAGGATACTGTTAAATAATGCGTCACTGAAATTCAGTAAACGGTTGTTTAGAGGTTGACTCAAGCTGTAAGAAAATCACTGTTTGTTTTTTTTTTAATGGTTGGGCATATATTAATGACTTTGGTCATGTTAGGAGTCATTTTGAAATGTAAAGCACCAAAGCTAATTTAAGGAAATACGTAGTGTTGTAATTGTATATCCTCTTTATGACGCTGTTAACCTGAGATTTCAGCCCCAAAGCTTACCAGACCTATTTATATGTTTACTTACCCCAAGGTACAAGCTGTGAAAATCCTTGAAAAAGCACCATCATTAGCACCCAATTAAAGAGAAAACTTATGCAAATAAAACCAGGAGTTGCTTTTTAATGCTAGGAAAAGGAAAAATATTTAATGACTCTATTTCTGGAAACCTTTTGATGTTCGTGATAATTAGTTCAGTCCAGCTACTAAACTAAGGGCAGTTTAAGTATTATACAGACATTTGAAGGTTGCTATATTCAGAGAAGACCTTTTGCAATCCTCTGGCAGTGAATGGCATCTTATCCAATATTCAGATTTAGTCAAAGAACTTCAGCAGTGGAAATCCTACTCAAGGATTCTATCTGGGTTTTTGGATGCTTTTTGTAAATCTTAGATGAGGAAAACAAACTAATATATTTGAAAAGGCAGCTGCATAGCTGCAGAAAGTTATAGTTCCTACATTCAAGATCACTGTTATCACCAGTGCAGTCCACTGAAGTATCTATAGTACATCATTCTTGAATGTGTTAAATCACAAGGAGTTTATGACTTATTTCAACCACAATACACTTCTGAACCAATCTAGTACTGTGCAAATACCTCTCTGTGCTAAATGACCTCATGTGTCTGATGCTAGTTTCAGAGGGCAAGCAAATACACATTTTTGAATAGTCTAGATTAGCTTTTGATCTTCTCTCAGAGCAGTTCAAAGGGATAAAATGCTCCATTATGTAAGCACCTAAAAGTTTGCTGTGGCAGAGGTGATCTGGTGGAATACAAAGAAACTGTATAGCGAGGATACAGTACTTTCCAGTCCCTGGCTGGTCCTACAATCCAGAGGATGGGCTGGTACAAAGTGGGGCAAATCAGGGGTAGAATTGCTTTGTACTAACTTCTCTGTGTCCCTGTGGCAGCCATTGGTCAAGGCAGCTTGCAGAGGTCTAAAGCCATCCTTGTCCCATCTTCTACAGTGCAGACCAGGGGCAACTTTGATGGTCTGTTGCACACCTAACTCACCTTTCCATCTCATACACCTTCGCACAACATGTAAATATAAATAATGAGACTTTTTTTCTTTTTAATATAAAAAGCTGATTTTTGTTTTCCTCTGGTTGGGTAAGTGGGCATTTCAGTTGCTCTCTCCCTTCTGTATGAATTCCCAACACAGTCAGCAGATCTTTTGCCTCTCCCCTCCCCTCCCCTCCCCTCCCCTCCCCTCCTCTGCTCTCCTCTCCAAATCATCTAAATGTATTTCTATTTCTATTTTTTATTTTTCTTTTTTGTCTTTGACTTAGTATGTTAATTCTTCATAGGAGCACCTGAAGAAAAACATGTACTGAAGTCAGAGTTGTTGAAGAATGCATTGATATGCATGGACCCACTACAGATACCTCTTAATCCCTACAGATGAGATTCCTTTGTGATCTACATAATACAATCCCTAAAACACTGTTAAAAGTGTATAAAGCTATATGGCCTGTATTAAAATATAAAATGGTGTAAATGCCATCACTACTGCAATGCATTTGAATATTACAGTAAAGAAAGCTGCAAGAATTTTAGTTGTACATTTCTCAGAATATGCCATGGCGTATTTTTGATCTAAGAAACAGCACTGAGCTAAAACATCCTACTGACCTTGTAGCAAGCTACACAAATCAAAGGAATGAAAATGTAAAAAATGCAACATTTCAAGTAAGAAGTATATCTCTCTGGTCATGGACAAAATGACAAAAACATCTAAAGATGCTTAAATAAATGTCAAGAACATTTTGCTCAGCTGTGTTTGTACATAACTGTCCTGGTTTCGGCTGGGAACTAACGCGGCTGCTGCTCACAGTCCATGGCCATAGCCGGCGTAAATCACATTATCTGAGAGACCCTACAGAAATTTCTGGCTGGCAACACGCTATAATCACCTGCTGAGGTTGCTCTGTCACAATCTAAAGTTAAGATCTGGGGCAAATCATTTAACCTGTCCGTGTCTTTGTTCTCAAATCTAGACATTAGCAAATAGCACATTCCTCCACCACGGGGCTCCTGTGATGAAAAGATTTGTGCTGGGTGCAGGTGCCCCGGCGCTGGCAGCGGGGGCTGCAGGGCGGCCTCTGTGAGGAGAGGCCGGGGCTGCCCCGTGCCGGACACGGCCGGTTCCAGCCGGCTCCAGCCCACCCACCGCCGGGCGCGGCTGAGCCCCGCGGCCAAGATGGCGGCACCTCTGGGAAAACATAGGTAAGGAAGGGCAAAATGCTGCACAGCTGTGAGGAGTGAGGGAAAAAGTGTGAGAAACAAGTGCAAGCACCAAGGTCGGAGCAGGAGGAGAGGAGGAGGTGCTCCAGGTGCCGGGGCAGAGATTCCCCTGCAGCCCCTGGAGAGACCACGATGGAGCAAGGGAGAAGTCTGAGGAGGAAGGGGCAGCAGAGCGGAGCTGTTACGGACTGGCCATAAGCCCCATTCCTCATCCCCCTGCACCACTCGAGGGCTGGAGGTGGGTAGAGGAGTCGGGAATGAAGGAGTGAAATGAGCCTGGGAAAAGGTGTTTGGGGGCGGGGGGAAGGCGGTGTTTTAATTTGTCTTTGTTTCTCATTTTCCAAATCTATTTTAATTGGCAATAAATCAAATTAGTTTTCTCCAAGGTAAGTCTGTTTTGCCCATGACAGTAATTGGTAAGTGATCTCCCTGTCTTTATCTTGACCCACGAGGTTTTTCACCTTATTTTCTCCCCCTGTCCTGCAAATGAGGGGAAGTGAGAGCGGCTGGGTGGGCATCTGGCAGCCAGCCAAGGTTAACTCACCACAAAAAGCCAGTAGAGGATGGAAAGCACTGCAGTTACAGGAATGGTGGATTCACATAGATGCACTTGTATCAGGGCTGCATGTTGCCCACCGCACACAGGGGTGTTTCTGTGGTTGTGCTTCTTTTATGTGAACAAGTGAGGCAGTACTGAATTAGGGATATTCTTCTGTCCTGTGGGGCAGTGCTGTGTTGACATAGCATATATACTGTGCTTGGATAGGTGCTACGTGATAGTCAGCGCTGTGGTGGAGCACGAGTCTGGGAGGTAGTCCTGTGTTTGATGTGCTAGATCAGCTTCCTGACATAGAAGGATGTTACAAATTATACTGCCTCTCTTGGATGGGGTTTATGAGTCTTGATTGCTGAGGCACAGAAGTTTAAATATTATCTAGAAAGGGATTAGTCTTCTGCATCAAAATTTTACAACTAAACCTCAAGGACAGATAATCAAACTGACTAAACATAAATGTAAAGTGGAGACCAAAATATGAGACTTGCATTTCCCTTTTATTATAAGGCAATATTTAACACAAGCAGCAGTACAGCACTGCACATCACAGTAATCAATTCTGTATACTTGAAGAAAAGCGGTCCCTGCACCTTTTTGCAGTGTTTGCTGCAGTCCTGCATATGCAACTCAGAGGTGATTTCACCTGTGCTGTCAAAACAGTATTTTTGCTACCGAAGATTCCTGCTTGCATTAATGTGATATGCTGCTTGTCTGTGGATAAACTTTCATAGGCAGCTAAAGCTTTTTAGGTATTTATCAGGATGACTTAGTGAATTTTCTTCAGATACAGATTCTTTAAGACATTTTTTAAGCCTTGGCATCTCAGTGATATTTTTCCAAATGGAATTCAACACAGTTCTGATAATGTTCCTCATCATGCAGAATCCTTATTTTAGGGTTCACATATTTCTCAGGGTCCCTGGAAATTCATGGTACAGAGCAATAGTAAAAAAAAAACAAACAAAAAACCCCACACACAATTAACACCTAACAAAATATTAATAAAATATTGCAAAATTACAGCAGTGCTATTAATATGGGTTCAGATTTGCTTCTTTTCAGGTTACAAAAGCCCATCAGCCAGACTGCCAAAGAAGAGCACAAGAATGGTTGTCCTTTGTAAAAATCCTAAAATAAGAGCCCAACTGCATCGTGAGTACAGAGACACTTGGCGTAGGTAAGGCTTCCGGCAGTGTGGGAGAGGTGGGAGGGGATCCTGGGACCCAGAAGGAGTGAATCGTAGCTGTGTTATTCTATAGCTCAGTCATGCAAGGGAGATGAGGCTCATCTAGTCCAATGCAGCACTGCCCAGAAGGTGTTTTACTGCTTCCAGCCTTGAGCTGTTTTGCCTGCGTGTCACCTCACTGAGATGTGGCAGTCACTGCAAAACCGGGAAGCTATACGTTGGGCTCTGATATGCAGTGTAGACCTGTATCTTTCAAAGTCAGTAAGGTCATGTATGTGCAAATCCAGAACTGAATGAAATGCAAGCAGTTGCACATATGTAAAAGTAAAGAATACAATCTTTTCCTAAATTGGCAATATTTAATAGGATAAGTTTGAAATCCTCCCCTCAGTTGCTCAGTCATGCTGAAAACACTAATATTAATCATACCAAACATTTGACTTCCTTATCTGAGAATTTTTATTATTTTTTTAGTTACGAAATCGTTAACATCCTAACAACAAATCTGTGGTACATTGCTAATGTCTATTGGAATTAAAAATTAGGAAGCACAACAATGTACATAAGCATGGGTGAATGCAATTCAGTAAAAAAAAAAAGTTAAAAATAAATACTTGAAGCGCATGGTCAGAATACATGATTGGGTAGAAATTTAGACGAGACTGTAGAAACTGAATGAATCACTATATAAAAAAGAGAAGAAGAATGGAGGAATTGGACTGGAATAAGATGGAATTGCAAAGGAAAAAAAAAGAATAGAGACAATATAAAAAGTGAAAATAACTAGAAAGGACAAAACATGGAAATAGAAGAAGAGATCAAATAAATCACAATTGGATTTGGAAAAATGAGCAGGAATGGTGAGAGAGAAAATGGGCAATGGCAATAACAAGAAAACTGTGTAAGGAATAAATTGATTGTATTTGATGGTAAGTCTGTTTCTTAATTTCTGTCTTCTTTTGTAGTGTGGTATGATTAGGCTTTATTGAAATGGCTAGCTGACTCTGGTTATTCAGCACAATCATGCACTGGGATTATTTAACCTTGATGGCTAATAATTCCATAAAATGAAAAGCAAACCTGTGTTTTATTAATCCCTTCTGCAGTGCATATAGAGACAATTGAAACAAACAACTCGAGAGCAAAGTTTTTAAAGATATATATTTATTGTTTGCCTTGTAGATGGTACCCCTTGTAGCTGAGGGTACCATCTTCATTGTGTTCCATGATCTGGTGATGTATGCGCGTACCAAAAAAGGTGGTCAGCTTATCACCAAATTATACCAGAAGTATCTAACTCAGTTAAGAATGCAGAATGTACTGGATTGCTTTCCAGGGGTTCATCGTGTGCTTCATGGACTTTTTATGCACATGAATTCAGCTCATGATAAATTTTAGGCATTGGAGAACTATTTCAGATTTCACTAGAATTTTTCTCTCCTATGTCAAGGAGATATATTCATTAAGAACTAATTACTGAAAACATTTACACTTGTGGTTACTCCTTTAAAACATAAGTATATTTTAAAACTGTTTATGTTTTATATATTTTTAGTAACAAATTGATGTTAGAAAGCAGGGACAGCAGATTATGAGGCCTTTCCTATTTCACCTGCCTTCAGTGGTGGATCTAGACATGGCAGTGTCTAAGTGTCACTCTCGTATGACAGCTGTTTGGTTTGCTGTGCCAGGCAGGATGCAGAGTTTCAGATGAGAATGCAGGAGGAAAGTTTATGAAATGGCATGAATGGAACTCAGCCCACTTTTAAATCTCTGCTTTTCAGTTCTGAGGCAGCATCTGAATGTAATGGTAAAGAATCATCTTCCTTTCCCCCTTTTGGCATTAGTAAATTGCCAAGCATATTTTACAAAGAATAAAATAAATGAGATTTCTTGATATGCATGAATAATTCTGGGCAAGACTGCAAAAATCCAGATGCCTTGGATGCTGTGAGCAAGGTCTGAAGGGAAAACTATGCTACCCAGCTCCTCATTAAGCAGTTACTTTCCTGTCCCTTCAGAAAGAACTATCACCTTCTGTGAATTCACTTTAGCTCAGGCAGAAAGGAGTGACTCTCTGTCATCACAATTTTGTAAGAGAAGGATCCTGAAATTTCAGTACCCAAATGGGCTAAGCAGAGGGATGATGTGACATGTACACACATGAATGCCTTCCCCTGATGCCAAAGAAATCTGTCACCTGGATGTTTTGTGTGTAGGTCAGCTCTCAAAACAGGGGCTGAGATTTCTGACTATACAGAAACATGTTCTGTAATGACCTCTTGTTATTTTCATGTTTCTTTTATTGAGTTTTTCACTCTGGAGGCTTCAGAGTCTTCAGATCTTGTGTTTGCGTGGTGTAGATGCTCTGAACACTTTTTCGATACCTTTACATCTGAAGACCTTCTCTGACAAGGGTAGTCTGGCTTGTCATTTTGTCATTAATGGTTCCTCTTCTCATAACTCAGATAAGTATCTTTTTTAACTGTAAGCCTATTGCACAAATACTCTAGAAAGACTCTACATACAATGAAAACAATAACTGAATAAGAAAAAGCCAAGCTAAAGTTTTTAAATTCTCAAAGCAAAAAGGTTTCTCTTAGAAAAACAGAACTGGCTACCTAGCTACCTCTCTATTTAGAGATACAAAAATTCTTAGATGCTTCTCTCCAGAAAAGTATTAATCATTTCACCTTCCTTCTACCTGGAGTGGAAATTCCTGGGGATCCACCACACAAATACTGTCACATGGGCAAGGTTTTTCCAGGTTGAGGAGCATCTAATCAGACAATAGGAATGAGTCCTGATACTTCATTTGCTTTTGGAGGGACAAGCAGCAGCTCTAGCAGGGCAAACTGACGTCGTTTTCCTAGAGGACTGAGATCTGAGGTACCCTTAAATGGAATTTGAAACCTTGCTTGTGAATCAGCTTTCTCTCTAGTTTAAATGGACTGTTTGCAATGAGTAAGAAAGTTCCATGAATAACAGGGGGATGAAAAATGATCAGTCCCCTGGATCACATGGTTTGTATTGCTTAGTGTATTGTAATTTGTGAAAGCAATACACACCTGTTAAATTGGTATGTTAGTTTCTCTACATCATTCTTTTTGTGTTAATTTAATGTCTGGGAGCACAAAGAGACAGTCGGGGAGATAAGGAATGCAGCAGGGAGGAGGAGTTCTCTCTGCACACAAGGGAGAGAGTGTGTTGCAGTAAAGGTGACTAGTCTATGAAGGTTTGGACAGATTTGCTGGAGCAGGCAGCAGGGCTCAGACAGCATTAATGAGATTGTTTATTAGTACCGGATGAACAATTCTGCAACTCACTTGACAAATACCAAGCAAAAAGCCCCACAGGGGAGTGTCCCACTGCCTTTAGCAGCTCCGTGATCTGTGGAATAAAATAATCACTGAAGAAAAACAATCTATTTTCCATCTATTGAGTTTTCTCTAACATATGAAACTGCTTCTATCAGAATTTAAAATCTAGGCTAACCCTGCATGAGATCAGGAGCTTTGTTTAAAAATCAGAAGTTTGTGGTTAAAATAGCAGCATAAACCAGAAATGTTGACTGACTTAATAAGCCATGTATGCTGTACTGCATCCATTTCATTTCTGCTTTTTTAAGTTTTTTGTTTTGATTCTTAAATTCAGAAATGTTACCTTAGTTACTGCACAGCATCAGATTTTCTTACTACTGCAAACTGTTCTGTTTTCCACAACTGTCTACCATTCCTGCATGCCGCAGTATTTGAATCCGTTTGAAATGGATGTTTGTCAGCTAACTTCAGGGTGCTCAAAAGCTTTCTCATTGGAGCAGTATTTTTTTCCTTTTTCTTTTTGAATACATTCCCCAGGGGTCTGCCTGAACTAAGCTTTGTCTGTAGCAAGTACACTTTTTGATATGTGTACACACACACACACACTTCTGTACACATGAAAGCTGTGTGTGCGCATACACTTATGCACACACACACATTATCTTTCTTTCTCTTTCCATCCTTCCATCCATTCATCCATCCACCCACCCATTCACTTACTCAGTTTAAGAGTAGTTTCTTATAGCATGGGAAAAGCAATAGATTTTGCCCAGTTTTCAGCTTTTACTTTTTCTCGTCAGTGATCTAAGATCATTAGAAAACTGAATGTGAAAGGTTGATTCTGCTTTTTTGACTGAGTCTCTGAAAAGTGACCAGAACGGAAAGGATGTGGTCAACCAGTATGTCATTTACATTTTGAGTTAGTACCCAGAGATGTTTCTTCAACTGGTTGCTAAAGTGTTTCTATGATTTCTCAGGCTATTTGTACACAAAACTGAACCTCAAGATGATCAGTTCAGGTATCCCATTTTGAAGGGGATGTGTCTTTACCACATTCATTATCTTGTCTTATGCTTTCTTCTTGTGATGACCAGATGCTTTCCTGTTTATCTGGACTCCACCTTCATCAGCATCAGCTGTCATTGTGATGTTGATATGGTAAATGCTGAGTGGATTCCTCCCTTTCCTCTAGTTCACCTGGCTGCTCCTTTCTTTCATCATGCCAATGAACAACTATTTCTAACTGAGCAGAAAAGTTGCAGCACGCATCTGTAGTCATACACTGTCATCATTCCACAACCTTCAAAGACCCATTAGTCATTCTTGATTTCTCATTTGATTGCTGCAGGGACACTTCAGAATGTGCTGGATAGACCTGAGTTTTATGGGTTTGAATTTAAAGTGTTCAGTACACCACAACTCTCATTGCTCTACAAGGTTTATCTTCCCTGACTCTCACATGTATTGCAGAAATGAGACATCTTCCTGTTTAGCAGAAGGGCTGTTGTGATTGCTGACAACCAAACTGTATCTAGAAGGAATTTCATCCCTACAGCAAAATCTTTAGATGAGCAGGAATGGATTGATGATAGCACCTGTGCTGGGACATGTAAGCCATCTATTTGGAAAGCTTTTGCTTATCTGGTTCAACATAAAGCAATACCATGTAGTAACTGCAGAAAGCTGGAACATCTGTTTTAATAATCTCTTGGTTTTGGTGTCCTTTGTACATAGAGTTAAGACCTAAGGAGTAAATCAAAGGTAACTGAAGTCAGTAGAAAGTCTCCTAATGATTTTAATAGGCCTTAGACCAGTACTTCAGATGAATTTAGATTTACATTGTAAATGAAATGACCTACAAATCAAAAACATGCACGAGAGAAGAATAAACTGACTGGAACTGCCTAGATGCTATAACCTGGTGCTTACTCGGGCATTGAGCAAAACTGGTATCTTTTGTTTAATTGATGGCTGTTTTGCAGGACAAAACTTATGGTAATCAGTAAACAGGGTGATTTTTTAGTTTCTCTTTTCCTCTTCACCATTACAATATGCCATTGAGGAATCATATCTTTCTGCAAGAATCTGTACTTGAAGAAATTTGAGCTTTGACAGAAGCGTTAAGCTCAAAATCTTCTTACGAGCAAAAATGAGATGCACCTCATATGTAGAGCTAAGAATTAACTTTTAGCTTAATTAAAATCTTAACGGTATAATCAAAATACAGCAGAAGTTGCCATTATGCCAGTTACAATAATATTAGCACTAACAGTCCAGATTAATACAGAAATGTCTTAATGTTGATAATATCCTTACAATTGTTATGCAAAACCACCTTTTCTAATATCTACTCCCTTTTGCTGGTGCTGTGCTCACCCTCCCAGTGTCCCTCCTGCTCACAAGGCTGATGGAGTTATCCTTCCCCCAGCCAGGCAGTGCTGGGCCATTACGACAAGTCATTGGCATCCTGAGTTCTTTCCCTGGGAGAAATATAGGGCTGCTGGTGGGCATCCCCTCATCCTCAGTATTGGGGTCTACTTGGGTTTCTGTTTCCTCACCCCAGGCTGCTGCCTTCTGGCTCCTCCCAGCTGAGTGTTAGTGTCGTCCCAGAGCCTCCCCATGCTCAGCCCCACCACGGTCTCTTCTTTGTTGGCCGGACCCTTCCCAGGGAGGCACTGGCAGAGCTCAGGCTCAGGGTCAGGCTCAGGCTCAGGCAGGGAAGGCGACAGGCACTTGGCCCTGAGGCAGGAGCTGAAACCAGCCCAGCTCTGGCCAAGGTGAGCCCAGGCCAGGCCCGAGACCTACGCTCTCAGCTCAGGTCACAGCCTGAGGCCCTTTACTCGGAATGGTAAAATCATATCTGCTTCGCTATAGCTGAGGAGGAAGGGACCCCTGTCGCCACAATCAAACTTGTTAAGATTGTATTTAGCCTAAAAATAAATTCCTGGCTCAGCATATGAGGGCTGTCTCATTTTTGCTGATATGGATATTTTGATGGTGACATGCGGAAAATGGACTCCAGAATCTGCAAGACTGTAAAGTAGGTATGTTTATTCAGCGCTGGGCAGCACGGGGGGGTAGTCCCACCAAAGTCGTGTGTGTCTAGCAAGGTAACTTGCCTTGGATATATACAACATTGTGATTACATAGTCATGACATTTCGCAATACGCCTATACGTATGCATGACCTGTCCTCGCTTCGTATTAAGATTAGTCCCAAGGAGCCATTTTTATAACTCCTCCTCCCGGCGCTTGCGCAGTGTCTCTTGGTGGTGGTCGTCGGGGGGGGGGGGGGGGGGGGGGGGTAA
>JAVKLA010000005.1:20592699-20619732 GCA_034782735.1 Sagittarius serpentarius | reverse complement strand
TCAAACCACAAATTCTGCTTGGTTAACTCCTTCGTGCTATACAATTGCAAGCTAGCCAGTAGAAACGAAATTCACAGGCCCCAGTTCCCCATCTCAATGGTACCAGAAGTAAAACTTAAAATTACAATAAGAAACAGGGTTTTTTTACAAAAATTCTAGGTCAAGTGCTTTCAATTTAATACTTTTAGGAAGATCTTAAGCCTTCTATTTATTAAAATCTTAATAGATATTTGAAGACTATTTATTGAAGAGCTCTTAGACCTGGTCATCCCAGTCTAGATGGCTAAGGCTATCAAGGCCCATAGCTGTCAGCCAGCTAACTGTACTGCATCAGTTCAGCTGCACTGTGTAGTCACAGCTAATTTAGCATATGATTGTTAAGAACTGAATGTTTTGAATATGTACTGATAATGATTGACAGTGGACTCTTTGCTGGGAATTTTGAATGTGAGCTTACGTATCAGTGGTGGGAAGAGGAGGAAGCTTAGTCTGTTATCTGGTGTGCCTGCAGCTAGGCAGCTGTACTCATTTTATTGAACCAAGTTCAGAGCCACATAGATTATAAAAGTCAGAAGGAACCATTGTGATCATTTACTGTGACCTTCTGCATAACACAGTCCATTGGAGATTTTTGAATTAATTCCCATATGAACGAGAGTGTTCCATTTAGAAAAATAACCAATCTTGTTGAAAGTGTTTCCAGAGATAATTCTGCCATAATCAGTAGCAAATTATTTTAATGTTTTATTAGGCTTTAACTTTAGTGCTTTATAGTCGATCTGAATTTGGCTTGCTTCATCTAGATCATCTGATCTCATTACAGAATTACCTGCTGGACTGATGAATCTTCTATTATGAGGTGCCTGTTTGTCATGTAGGTACAGAGACTACGGGCATGCAATCCCCTAACCTTCCCTTTATTAAGGCAGACTGAATGAACTAGTTACTGGAGGACATGTAGTGTTAGAAGTATTTTCTGATCCATAGATCTTCTGTAAACATTTTCTACACTATTAACACCCTTCTAATATCACAGGCCTTGGAGCTGGACAACACAATATCCCAGTAGGTGTTTGCACCACTGCCAAGTACAGAAATACAGGTATCTTATCTATTCCCAATAAACATCCTGTTTATTCAAACCGGGTTTATGTGACTGGTTTTGACCACGCCGTTTCATTTGGAGGTTGTGTTTAGCTGATTATGTGTCTTAATGCCCATGACCTCAGATAAGCAATAGGAGACAGATTCTTCTGTTCTGTAAGTATGGCTGCATTTGACCATACTAAATGCATTAAAAAGTACTCAAAACCATACTCAGTGTTTACACTGAGGCTCATTTTAGCAAGTGATCCAGCCTTAGTATTAGTGATCTGTCCTTATTGTTTGCCTTTCACATATACTGTTATGTCCTCTAGAAGTATGTACTTTGTGTAATCACAGCTATATCATACAGCATGTGTTAAAAAACTAACTGCTGTCCACTCCTGATGCAAATGATATTTATTTACTTTTTCTGTCTGGGGGATTGCAACTTTAGTTATCTCAGTTACCAGTCTCCCAAAGTTCCTTAGAGAATTGTGGTAGTGGGTTCTTTCCAAAGCTGTTTCTGACCATGTAAGTTACATTCTTGCCCTCTGAAGAAGTATGTCTGTCTGTCTCTCTGCTGCTTATAGAAAGAACCAAGGGAACCAAGCAAGTAGCAGGTGAGGGAGATTCTTGAAGGTGGGAGCCGCTTATACCCATTTATGAAACTATCAGGCAGTTTTAATCCTTTGATAGGTTTCATATTGGCTTTGTGTTGCTCTAATTTCATAAGCAAAATGTGTTAAGTCAAAGGCCTTACAGTAGTCTAGGAACATTACATCAAGAACACTAATCAGCTGCAATTGCTTCTGTCACTTTATTAAGAGTTACAATGTGATCGTGAAGATATTAAGTTAGGTCTTTGCTGTCATACACAGGAGGAAAGAGCCCTTTCTCCTTAATCTCATTAACTCCATGAAACTGAACCGGGCTGTTGTTGCTACATACTGTGCAGAAAAACCTGGGTTAATGGGATAATCTTGGGATGTCAGCCTCCTTTCTCATTTCTGTGACATACTAGTGAACAAATTTTTCAGTGCAGTGCTTGAGAGCTGCTGGAAGGATCAGGCAAAGGACACTTGACAATTCCTATCTTTAGCATTGTTTTCAGTGCAAGTCATATTCTTCGTCTTCCACGGAGGTCCTGTTTCTTCTGGAGAATGTTATTGCATAGGAACATGCTGGCGTAATTTTTCCCATCTGTAGGAGAAGTTAACTTTTCAGGATGGTGGTTTGTGTGCATACCTTTGGGAAGATTAGACTTGCAAATGCCAAAGGAACATGCTACACCAAGTATCTTCCTGGAGCACATGTTAATGGTTTGATTATACTTGTGCATGCAGCTTGAAAGCAGCAGTGACTTCTCCGAAGTTTGATTTTGACTCCTCTGAAGTTGGAACTGTTGAAGTGGAGCACCTGGACTTTGATGGGAGTGGAGAGGGTTCTGCATTCTACAATTAGTTGTTTCACTTGTCAAAACCAGAAAAGCTCCACAGTAAATTGTGGCATGCGCATTGCTCTCTGTACTTGGCTTTCTAGATAGCATTATCTTCTTTTTGTCTTGGACACTATGGTGTAATGAATAAAAGCATGAAGACTTCATGGAGATACTGGAAACAGGCTTGCTTTCATTAAAATTTGCCTATATAAAGATATTTGCAGAACCAGAGCAAGGATGAACAATAGAAACATAATAAAGTTCAGCCAAAAATCAGACTGAACAGAAAATCTTTAAGATGGCTCTTTCTGTTCATCACTACTATCTAGGTAGCAGAACAGAGAAATAAAATTTGGAAACATGAGAAAAGGGAAAAAGCCAGAAAGCCTGTATTACTTGTAGTTCAAGGAGGTTATTTTAAAAGATTCAGTATGTGGCACACTGCAAAAATAAAAATTTTCCTAGGAAAATGTTTAATTAAAAAATGAAAGAAGATAGCTACTAAGCAATTAACACTTTCATAAGATATAAAGGACTCCAGGCCCAAGGCATTACAAGTTGTATTTCAGCTAGCCCATAGTTCCACTTAGTACATAAAATACAAGTGCCCAGAAGAAATCAGTGCCAGGCAAGGGCAGTAGTAAGGAATTTAACTGCAAGGTTTGATACTGCAATATCCAGCCTACTGCCTTTAGTTGTTCTTACCTGTTAGGCTAGAATTGCACTGGAATAGCTAATAATGCAAAGGCATGAAATGAAGGTGGTGACATATGTATTATTTGGTTGTGATCACACCTTGGTGACATGTGAATATTACCTGTATTTAAGCAAGGTGTTCTTTAAAATATTTTCTGCCTTTTGGACCATTTCCTTCTGATCCTCCTCCTTCAGTGAATACAGTACTTTGTTAGCCTAGCATAAAGCTTAGCAGCAGAGTTCAAAACCTCTTATTGCTACATGGAATGGGCCTGGCTGTGCCACGAGATAATACTGAGTACACACCTTCCTCTTTTCACAGCCCTTGTGCTTGCTCTTATGAAGACCAGTTTTCAGGGCTGAACAGGCAGCATGAACAGTGACTGATCAGATTTCATGATAGTGCTGTGCTTTTGCACCTCAGCCCCGAGCTAGAGACAGCTCCTTTATTATTTGCTTTTGGAAAGATGCATTATTGATCTTTTCACACCCGGCATCCAGTTATAAATGTAGCATCTGGGCAAGTAAGATGGCTAATGACCCCAAAAGGGCATTCTTGTCTGGTGTTACCATTATAAAGTGTAGCTGTTTGGTGCTATGACGCTTGCAATGGCTCAGGCACGGCAGACATCCCCCTCTCTGTTCTTCAGTCTCTAAAGAAGTTGCATTTACCACAGGCAACGTAAGGTGGCCACCGCCCTTAATCATTCCCCAGCGCAGTACAGCGCACGGGGTATCTCTGCAGAGATGATTCCTTTAGAGAAATAGCTCAGAGCAATAGGGCTGTCACAGCTTTCTTCTGTGTTTCCAGTTACGTAATTAACATTGAAGCTATTCCTCTTACTGTGTTTAATTATCACTAAATTTTCTAGATATTTGCAAACCCCAATCCCCTTGCCAGGGTGATTTTTTTCATTTTAAGGAGTCTGCACCTTTGCTCATTGCTGACTTTCAGTGTCCTTTGTGTACGCAGTGACTGAAATATTGGCCCACTAAACACATACGCATAATCATTTGTAACTTTCATACTTTTTGAAAGAAATCCATTTAAAAAAATATAAACTTCTATTAATTATTCACACAAAAAAATCAGTAGAAGTTCAAGGTGGCCATGACAAAGAATTAGTTTAAACTTGCCATCAGGAATTGCTTTTCATCTGCACAATAATGTTAGGGTATTGTTGCAGGCATGCAGGCAAAGTAGTTCACTGAACAATGTGTTTTCATGAAGCAAATTTTAAAAGTGATGAGAAAGTACGAGTAGAAGCTCATTTCTGATTTTGCAAACACAAGCAATTCTTCATGAACAGTAGAGCAATCAGTGAATAGGAATTTCACTATGTAGCTCCTTTGAGCAATCTTAAGAAAATGTATAGTTTAAATTATGAATATTCAACAGTCCATAAAATACCACAGTTAAGGCTTCTTCTAATATGTCTGAATTATGAATAGTTCCAGGAAAGGTGGCTCACAATGTAGAAGGGGAATCTAAATTCGTCAATTCATTCTCACGGAATTATATGCTAATATTATTGTACGTAATTTGAATACTACATCTCATACTTCCTTAGCTCTTTCATTCCTATGATCTAAAAGCATTTAAGAAATTAAAAAATTGTATTTTGTGAGTAAAGAAACTTGGCTGAGAAATATACAGCAGATGTTGTAAACTTAATTTAAACCACATAAAATAAATCTCTAGGTGGCAATTGCCACATAGTACCATGTTTGAATAACATGAAAACATATTCCAAAGGACACAATGAATGGATAGCTACAAACAGATAAAAATACTGAAATACAGCACAGTAACTGTCTGTAGAGAGGCGCCGCCTGCCAAAAGAGGCACCTTCAAGGTCCAGGGAGTGAACTACTGCATCTAGAATAGGCTAGAGCCATTTTGACAAAGAAGTCTTGTTTTGACATTAAAAACCTAATTTGTCAAAAACTCAAGTCTTTCTCAGAAATAACTTCGTCTGAAGTTGAGTAGGAAGGTTTCAGAGGAGACTGCAAATGTTCCAGAGAGAACACAGCACAAGCTCCGTTTCCTGTACAGTGAAGTGTCCCCACCTCTTCCCGCTATGTGCCTCTTTTCAGACAGTAGAGACCCCACAGCGAGGGACAGTAAGGGAAATGGTGCTTGTTGGCCGAAGGGGACAGAGAGGATTTTGCTCTTGCAACCCCCAGCTGAAGAATGGCTCCTGGCCGCTGCTGAATGCAGAAGCCCGCACCCTTTTGGTCATTCTCAAAGGGCCCTGCAGTCTTGTATGCTGATGATCTGCCCAGATTTTCTTTTGTTTTCTCCTCAGCCCATCATCTAGACCCTGAGGAGCTGGCCCAAGGAACTGCAAACAGTGGCATCCCTTTTAGTTCAATTAAATTACTTCAGTTTTTTAATTGTGAGTAGCAGTTAATTGTCCTATCTAATAACTGTAATAATTCTCAGCACTTTCATATAGCTATTCATCTTCAAAGAGTATCACTGACATTAACTAATTAATTTTCTGCTTTTCTTCTAAGACACAGAATTGCAAGCTGTGATTATGCAGACCACCTAGGTAATTATAATTTTCTTTGCATTGAAGATAATTCCAAAGACTATTTTTGTTATTTTAGGTGTAGCCTTGCAAATGCTAATTTGATCAGATAAGAGTTAAAGCTAAAGTGATTAAATGATAGAATTTCTGCTTTAAAAACTTCAAGAGTGGCATGGTAGTAATCCTTATTGAAAAAGGACTTCTTTAATCTAAAACTTGACTATTAAGTACTGAAAAATAGTCCTAAAGGACTGTTTTTGACAGAGTCCAGGCACAGAAGGAATATGAGTGAATCTAACTTTTATACTATCAGAAAATGATTAAATTAAATATTCAAAGTTGTACTGGTTTTTTTTTCAGTTCGCAGCAGTCCTTTGAGAACATTTTCCACAATGGTTTTCAGTAGAGCAGTAAGTAGAAATTGGTCCTTTTCACCTAAAAGAAGAAGTACAATAGCTGAAGTTTGCAACAAATAATCTGGTCAAGATGCATAATGCATGAGCCACTGTTCCACTGACCATCACTTTCTCAGTTATTGACTGCTTCTATTACTCTAGCGATTATTGCTTCTTACTTAAGGGACAGCAAGTTGTTGAACTAACAGTTAACTTTTTTTTTACCCCTGCTCTAAGATAATAAGAATTAAATAATAAGAGTTATTCGAAATGAGCCACGGTGCAGGTTGCTTAAATGTCTCCTGTCTCCTCTCTCCAGAGACAAGCACAATGAGGTGAATCTCACCGTTATTTGTCTTTTCAAGGGCAAAGCTGTGATAGACAGGGCTTAATGTGTATCTTGGTAGAATTGGATTTGATCCTCAGGGCTGGGCTAGAGGGCTGCTTTGTTAGATTTGTTAGATTTACTCTCTCTCCTGCGCTCGCTGTCTACCACAAACAAAATTACCTCTTGGAGGCCTGCAGCAGCCCCAGCATCCTGAGACTATCTCCTTTTCTTGATTTCAGTCACATCTAAATCTGTTTAAACTGTCGACATGATGATTTGTGGAGAGACAGGGATTAAGCAGAAGGGAGATTAACACAGTTGTCCGTCTTCTTCGAAATAATATACCTGCTGACAGTGAGGGCATTCTTCAATTTACATAACTTAGCTCACAAGAAAGGCTTTACGGTTGTTATTGGGTTGCTTTTTTGCTATCAGCAGTACAAACTCGCCTGCTCTCTGCACATTTGAAACCTTGACAGTCCATCTCTTCAGTTCCTATAAGATTGAGAGACGTGCCCCCCTCTTTTTCTAGATGGAACGAGCCTTTTTGGTATTTGAGTAATATGCATTCAAAATAGATTACTTATGAAATATGTATTAAATTCTGCTGGATATGAGATGAACTTCCAGTGCCCCAAGGAAAATATCTACATTCCAGTAGACTCAAAACTCTGTGAACAATTGTTTTAAAATGGAACCTTTATCTCTGTGTTTTTCTTTCATTTATTTATATAAATTAGCATCTTATTCTTCTAATTGTGTAGGACCGCCCCCCCCCCCCCCCCGCAATATTCTTCTTTAATACTTACCTAGGTAATTCTAACAGCACTAACAAGAATTGCTTGGGCGGTATTTTGTGCTTGGCCTCACTCTGATGGAGAACAAAGGACTGCAGGAGAACAAGAAGAAAATTTCACCTAAAAACGGGAATAAGAATGTATTTTTTTCTCACACTTTCTACATTTTATCTTTGTTCAGTTATGAAGGATAAGGCACAGAGCCTTTTCTTCTGTACATGCAGGGCTTTGTAACCGAAATCTTGTTTTGAATTAGGAACTGAATTGTGAGGTAGCATTATGCAAGTTAAAGGAAAGCACAAACTCCATGCCAGCAAATTGATAAATGTACTGTCACAGCCGCATAAGCTGGAAGAGCTGCATATGCAGGAAAAAAAGAAATAATTACATTGAAAAAAAGAAAGTAACTTCCTAGGTGTGAAACTTCTTTTTTTGGTACCTTATATTTTTATATGAAATCATACATAAAGGCTGCTTCGTGATTGCTGGGTAGTGCGCTGTTCCGTTAGGATGAGGCAGTTTATATAGTTATCTCCGGCCTTGCTTCTCTGGGAGTCGACGCACTTGCGAAAACATCTGTTGCACCAGAACTGGGAAAGTTTTTCTATTACAGAGCTTCAGCTTGCAGCTCAGCACATTGCAGAGGAGTGAAGGCAGAGCAGCAGACAGAAACTGTTCTTTTCATCTCCCTCTGTGTCTCACTGAAATGCTCAGCAAGTTTTTCAACATGCTGGAGGGTTTTTTTTCAATATTAACAACTAAAATAGTATTAACAATTAAAAGTGATGACACATAAAATAAGAGTCAGTCCATGTCTTCATCTATTTCCTGAATCAAATCTGAAGTAAATATGTTTCTGAGATCTGAAGAAATTTAGTTATTTTTCTTCTTTTTCTTTTTGCGGACCTTATACTTCATGATTATCTTTGAGTGTCCTCAGTTGTATCTGTTAGCCATGCCTCAAGAAACAGATTCTTTTCCTAAACTTCCCAGCTAAACTGAGAAGATGCAAATCATTCAGATTTTTTTAGTCGATAACTTTCAGATAGGCATCCAAACTTTGAGGTGCTTATCAAACTTGAACTGCATCTTTAAGATTTATCCATTATTGGTAGAAATTCCAATAGAAACTGCTTTTCCTTATTTGTGTTAAAGCTCCATTTTTAAATAGCTCCTGTGATGTGACATTTTGGTTACTTAACACTTGTAAATATCAGCATTTCTTTGAGGGAATATAGGTGCAGGCTCAGTCCTCAGGTGTGTATAAGTCAAGACACTGAGCTGAGAGAGATTATCCCAGTGATGATAACAGGAGGAGGCGTACACAGGTAACATTATCGGTGACACACGCCCTTATCCAAGACACTCAGTGGACACCATATACTCCAAAACCACACACAAAGTTTCTGCGAGTCTTTCCACTGATTTCACTGAGTTCTGGATAATATCTATACCATTTATGACTTTTTTTTTTTTCTCCCATATCAATTAATGCTGGACTGTTGATGAGCGAAAAAGACTCAAATGTGAAAAGAGAGGCTGTGTCTTACACAGGCTTAGAACAGGTATGGTAGAGACAGATAACTTCACCAGAAAAGACACACAATGATTAACAGAGGTAGAATACTTCATGAATACACCCTTGAAGTAAAAGAGATTTGGGCATCTGTATGTTTTCCAGTACATTCTACCTACAGTAATTGCAGTTGTTTCTGTAGGTCAGATCTTATTTTTAATTAATTACATTGCTGAACTGCTGAATTGGGTGTTTTTAGGAAGGACAGTCTTAATTTTAGACTTAAAATCCTAAAAGGCTTACTCCTAACTAAATAAACTGGTCAGGAAGAATAGGGCACCTCTATAAATTATCCTGACATTCCACTTATGGGAAAAAATTATCTGGAAATTACCTTGTATTGCCACAGATACAAGAAGAATCAGAAGTACCAAAGGGATGCTGAGAAAAGCGGCTGAACTGTCCCAGTCTAGTTTAAACCATTAGTTCGTTTACTTTCACTCCTAGGCTTTTCAGAAAAAAATGAAAACAACCTCTTGACAAAAAAAAGAGTTCATTTCTTTTTAGTGTGTGAAATAATGTCAGCTGCTGCCACCAAATCAATGACATGGAAGGAATTCATATTGTTTGTTTTCTGAAACTTTTGTTTTAGTGTGTGCAGGTTTAAAAATATGTGGAATTTTGTTTATGCTTGCAATATCTAATCTAAAATGGAGAGAGAAAAACACTTCCTCTAAATTCATTCTGCAAATTTAATTGCCCACAATATTCTCTGTGGGAGTAAAAAATTGCATGAATGCCCAGCATGAAGAAGCACTGGGATTAAATACCAAACAATTCACTTTACTGTGACTTCATATCAATGGGTTAAACATGATAAACTGTTTATGTATTCACATCATTTTAAGCTGCTGGGTATATCAGTTGAATGAATACATTTGCTGTTGTTTTTTCAGATCATCAGTAAATCTAGTACAAAATCTGATAGTATACCAGTTGGATTTATATTGCTGCAACAGATAGACATTATTACTGATGCCAAGAAGACTGATTTTCTGCTGATTTGATTAGGGCAGTAGCTGTGCAAAGCTACATATTAATATATAAGAACGCTGCAGTCCCCTAGAAAGGGAGACTTGCCCACAGAAAGGAATTTCACATTGGATTTGGAAAAATAGATCAGTTGTTTCTCTATCCTACTGCATCTATTAGACAATTCATAGAAATTCTTTAATCAGCCTCTTCATGTGTGCTAGGAAATGGGCTTTCCATATTAACCAGGGAAATGTCAACTCAAGGCTATAGGGGCTGGTGCTAATAAGGTTAATGAATAGCTGGCCTGAAAAGCAACAGATGGGCCTAACAGAGCGAGAGCTTTAATGGCATTTATAATGCCTAGGGTCAACTGCAGTTTATCTTCATTTTTTTCTCATTTAAAATATTCCAAAGGAATAATAAAATAAGTTTAAATTTTCCCCACAGGGAGATGAAATTTTATGCAGCACTGTTTATTGAATGTCAATGTGTTTGGTTATAAACCGGGGACTGCTACACTGTGCTAGAACTGTAATTGTTGTGTATTTGCATTTCCAGAGGAATTTTTCATTTAGATCATTTAAAAGAGTACTCTCCTTTTTCAATTGCTGCTGCA
This sequence comes from Sagittarius serpentarius, assembly GCA_034782735.1. NCBI lineage: Eukaryota > Metazoa > Chordata > Aves > Accipitriformes > Sagittariidae > Sagittarius > Sagittarius serpentarius. Next base: position 20,609,288 of record JAVKLA010000005.1, on the reverse strand, counting down.
GAACTGTTTTTTTTCCCGAAGACAGGCTAACACAGAAGGTCCATTTCTGGTTATATATTGTAGCTAGATACATGCCTATTATGCTAAATTTGAACAGAGGAATTGTGAGGGTAGAGTTTGAATTCTCATGTTGTGGTCTCCCCAAAGATGACAGAATTCGTGCTCGTTATGATAGAACATGTCATATGATAGAATATGGTAGAAATGAGAAAAATATATGGTAGGATTCATGAACATTTCCAGCTGTAGCAGAAAATGTAGCTGATCAAAATGTATTTGGTGGATCTAACAATACCTTCTGTGACCCCATTGTCCTTCATCTCAGATACATTACTCTTGCCCTGGTAGGAATAATCTGCACAAGAGGCAATTGGTATAGTCCTTTCTGCTCTGAATACAGGCTCACAGTGATGTTAAATTAGCATTAAAGCACATGTGCATTGCCTGACTTTAGTCTACAAGATTTAAGCTCTAGTATCAGCTAAAAAAGTGAAATATAATGTTGAGGGAGATTTTAAGACTTGCTCTAACAGTTTCTTGAATAGGCATTGTTATTGGGGAAAAAGAAACCACTGCTTTCTTATTTAGCTTATATCTCTCTCAAACAGTTCAAAGTAAACATATGGATCCAAAGTAGTTTTACCTATGCAAATCACTTTTCTGCTTTGTAAATGCATGGAAATAGCTAAGAACATATTTAAGTTTAGGGTAAGACTTTTTAAAGTACCCGGTCCTGAGCTGATATTGCCAAGTTTGCCATGTCAGATGCTTTCAAATCACCCCCTTTCTACTTACTTAATGCTCCCTTAAGTCAGTGATTGAAACTCCCATTGACCCTAATGGGGGCAGAGGTAGGCCAATTCTGTGGGCTTTTGAAAATCCCACTTTATATGGATTTTTAAGATACTATTAGATTATTCTTAATGAAGACTATTGATTTAACTGTAAGTTTGTGCAGCTCTGTGATTCCAAAGTATCTGATGAAATTTGTCTCATCCAATATTAGATGTCTAAAAATTAGGTGTCCAAGTGAAGGCCAGCTAGTAGACAGTTCAAGACAGCTCTTCCTACTGAGGTTGTCCAGCAAAGAACAGAAGACACAATAAATTATTTAAGATTTAATGACAGAATTAATTTTCCTACTCCTTGTAAAAGAAGTATTTCTATTCTGATAATCTTGACATTTTGAATTGCAGGAATCTTCTTTATAACACTATCAATTTAAACATACATGATTCATCAAAAATTTCAGATGTTGGTTTAATTTACAAATAACTTTGGGTATTTTGCTAATGAATATAATATTCTGCATACAATCTAGAATGTTTTAGTGCAAATGGACTGGAAGAGAGATTCGTCTGTCTCTGAGTAATTTACTAATTGTTCCACTATCTCTATAAATTTGGCAAAAATAAAAAAAATATTACTGAATAATTTATGTAATGAATTTCATAGAACTTGTCAAGTAGTATTTAATCTGATTTGCTCACTGATAGCTATGGGCTGGAATAAAACTAATCCCATAAAGTCAAGACCAGAAACATCTAATTTTCAGTCCCACTTCATCAGAAGGGCTTACATCCTCAGATCTTTTTGTGATGAATCTGTACTGCTTACTGGACTGGAGATCGGACCATCCTCATACAGTACTGTACAGTTGCAACTAGTTGCATGTTGTATAGATGTAGTCAAGAGGAGTGGAATCTACCCACTTTTCCCTTGAACACCACAGAACTTACATACTTATTAAACAAGTGATTTTTACCATCTTTTGTGTTCACTATTACACAGTGACAATGGGTCTGTTCCAAGCCTGGGTTAATGGAAAGCAGTTCCACTTGACTTCTGAAAAGTACCGTTGCAACGTTCCCTGATGTATTTTAAGAAGGAACAATTCTGTTTAATTTTACAGGTGACATCTGCCTCTCCCTACCTGAGCTTTATGTGTTGGGAGTATTGCCTGTCTTCTAATTCACCTGCACATTTCCTTTATTTAAATTACTTTTAAGTTTACACAGTGTAGTTTTATTCGTTGAAGGAAGAGGAAACTAAAACTTATATGTTAAATTGAAAGTCAATAGAAAGACATAGCTGTCTTGTACTTCTGAAGTTCTAATTGCATTCTACATGAGTTTTGAGTTCTATAGTAGGATAACTTTTTATTTATCCCATCTATTGACTTTTCAGGAGAAGAGAAGACACATTTTCTGCTAACGATAATTTTTCAGATACTAAGTTAAAAAAATAATTGTGTTCACGGAGCTACCTCATTTCATTCTTTTAGATGATACAGACTATATTTGTAGGACTGCTAGATGGTGAGTTTCAGAGAGGATTTCAAACTTCTAACTCCAGAAAATCACTTGACAATCACATGAGAAGAGAAGATAACCAATTTGCTGGAAGAGAATTTAACTGATGCTCCCTAAGAAACAGATGTAACATTTTTTAAAAGATAAGGTAATCTTGCCTTTTTTTTTTCTTCTTTTTTTTTCCCCTTCATCCTGATAGCTTTACGATTAGCTAGAACTCTGCATCCATTAATTTAATGTATGAATGATCAGCGTTTAATCTTCTGTACACTTTCTGTACTTCAAGTCTTGCAGTTGTTTAGCATTAGAAAATGACACATTTGTGTTGTCATACGGAAAAATATAGTTCTAATGAAATCTGATAGATGGCACTGTTGGATTGTTGATAAACCATCTTGAGACAGACTCCTATGTTATTGTTGCTTATTAAAGAACCATTGCTTTAGAGAGCTTGATAGAAACACACTTATTTTAGCCTGCATTTGCTCAGTAGTGGAGTCAATGTACCCGTCTGGTTGTTGGGGTACAACTCTCTCCCTTGTATTTGCTCCAGCGGGTCTCTATGTCCCATTAAGACTTACTATGGTTATACCAAGGTGTGTGGGTGTTCCTCACTTCACATTACAGGGTTTCTGGTTAGATCAGATTTTCTGAGAATGAGAAGTCTGATTCTTTCTTCTTTTGTTATAAGCCAGAGCATTCCATGTTGCATTACACACTCCTTTCATATTCCATTTATCCCTTACATTGAGGTCTTAAGAATGACAACTACCTCCTGTGGGATTGCCAGCACTTACAGACACATTGACTATGATTATCTGAAGCAAATTAAAGGCTAACTTGTCTAGCTCTTGCACTAGCTTCAGATCAGACAAATCCAAAAACGCTGTTGGAACTAGTCCAGGTAAATCCATCGGATTCTGTTTGGAGTAAAAACTAATGCAGCTTTTGCAGGAATACTAGAATGAGAATTTTCTTGATATATTATCTGGCATGCAACTTGGAGTATAACAAAAAAAAATATGCCAAACAATGAGCATCAATGAGATGATTCATCTATCCTTCAATATATAACAATGTTGTTGAGTAAAAAGTCCATTAAAGAGTTACTTTATGCACAAGTGAGATTCTGTTATAGAAAAATCTGCATACTAGTTTTGAATTCTTGATATGGCAAAAAGCAAACCTAGACAGAGACTTCTTGAACATCTGGTTTAGAATACTAATTCTGCCTGTGCTGTGTCATTTATTCCCACTCTTCTCAGCATTTCAGTGAATTAGATTCCACAGTAGACTTTTCTAAGCAGCTAAATATATAGCCTTATTAAATAATTGGTCCAATTTTTCATGTTTTAAAATTGACTACAGTTGTGCAGTTTCCATGATTTCAAATCATAATGAATATACCTAAAATCACTAAATGCACTCATCCATCTTAGATGAGCTAAGCAGCACTTTGGAGGAGGTAATGGATTTAGGAAGGCAGAGTTGCTATAATTGCATAGCTTGAAATGCATCATGCACCACTAAAATTTTCCCTTATGATAATGGAAAAACAATATGATAACACCTTTAGTGATTATCTTCTTTCAGGTCTGAGGTATTTGGTAAATGTGGGGACAGATCTTCCCTATTGCAAAGGAAAACTGAGAGAACAATGCAAAGTGGGAACTATCCCTGCAAATTTCCTCTTGGGAAGCTTTTTCTCCCTTTCAGTCCTTCAAAAAGTAAAATGTTTGTTCTGCTGGACAACAATTACAGGGACTGCCTTCAAGAACTCTGAACTCTGAAAGCTGTCAGGAGGCCAGGGCATCTCTGTGATGGTCCTTTGCCTTCACATTTTCTCTGACTACCGACCATCTTTTGCTCTCTGTCAGCAAAGTGTCAGCCGAACTATTCTTGCTTGGTAACGGCAGCTGGATCCAAGACCTCGAGTCTCAAATGATTTTAAAAAGACATTAAGGTGTAAATGTGAAGAAAGCACTATTATTTCCCTGTGAGATAGGTAATGAGATGCTAAAAGTTTTGCTTTACCTCAGGGCTACCTCCTGGCCTCTGCAGTTGGTTTTTGATCACATGCACATTCTTGGGTATTTACAGCTCCCTGTGCGGGAGCTGGAGGATTAAGATATATACCAGCTTCTCTTGCCAAGGCTTTTCCATTTCTGGTCTGTATATCCCTTTACATAGAGTTCTTAGGGGAATGAACTAAGTCTCAGTTATTTTAATAGATATTAGAGATTAAAAAAAGATGCTAGTCAAGTACAGGAATAAATCATGAGGACTGCACATACATCTTAGTGGAGTACAATTTATTTGCATTGAGTCAAGTCACACAGAGAAGTAAATTTTTCTTCAGCTAGAAGTATTTGCGCAGAAATAGAACATACCTATTATTCATGTCTTATGAAGCTGTATAATTTCGTGGCTGTACAAAGTTAGCAGGCTATCCCAAGAGTACAAAGGGACTGCACCTAATTCAACAATTCTGTTCCGAGAGAATCCTCTAATGGTACCACATGATGAAACAAAAATCAGCTTATAATGGAGGGTTTGAACCTTTGATGAAATGAAAAACAATTTTGTTTGAGGAGATACTTTTTACTTAAAAATTAGTGTCCAATAGAATAAAAATCGATTATTAGGGGAACAACCACTGCATGTGGTATAACACCTTGATATAACTTCTTAGTAGACTAGATTTGTTCTAAAATAATTTTCTGAAAAAAAAAAAAGCAATAAGATCGGCTGTAAGTTTGGTCTTTTGAATGTTTTATAGCTTTTTAAAAAGCAGTCTGTTTAAGAAATGCTGTTGTTTGTGTCCGTGCTTCAATTGCGTAATTAAAATGCCAAATCTGGACTCTAGCAGACAAAGATTTTAATCTCCACAAGCATATGTAATAGATACCTCTCAGCTGAATGTGTTCTAGATGACCAGTTGCACCATTTACAAGGCATTGATGTCTCAACTGCTTCCATAACCAGATGCTCAATGTTCAGGAAAAAAAAGTACTAGTAGACTTTTTAAAAAAATCTGCTCATTTAGGTGGAATAAAACAGGTTCTAGGAGTAATTGGGGACTACTTCACTGCCTGTAAGAATTCATCAAGGCAATCTTTTTGCCTAATGATCCAGCCGTGGTTATAAATTACAGCACCATTGTAGTTTCAGCTAGCTTTTGTTTCAGCAAAAGAGAAAAAAAAAAGGGTGCCTTAGAAAGAAAAATAATTACCTGGTATTTTAAATAATATTTAGAAAATATTTTAATAATTTAAAAGATGTGAATTATAATTACTTTCCACTGATATCTCTGCTTGTCATCTCAAAAACATTTGGTCATTTCCCTGAAAACAGATGAGAGCCTTAGGTGCCTTTGTCCTATATTTTTAAAAAGGAAAGGTGAGTTTTCTAGTACCTTACGTCAGATATTCAGGTGATTTACAAGAGATTGGGAAAACATTCCAGTATAAGAAATTCTGTTTAGAACTTTATTCAAATAGTCATGCAAACATTTTGTTTACATAAGTGAAACAAAATGAGAAATTTAATACCAACATAATAACTGCATCCTGCTGCATACTGAGTTTATTGAAAGAAGACATTTTTGTCAAAAAATAGAGTGAGGTTTGAAAAGCTGGTGAAGTCTGATGGTGCCAGGAAAATCTTTGCTGTGTTGAGGACACACAAAGCTGTAAAGCACCTCAGTGAGAAACACAGTAGAACTGTTAGAACCACAAATCAGAATTAAGTACAAATAAATATATTTCCATGATTTGAGCCCTCTGCATAATTTAATTAGTCCTTTTATTTACTAAAGGAAAATACTGAAGGTTGGCTGTGGAGACAGCTACTTACAAGATTCATGATCTTAGGATGACGAATATCCCAAAACTTGGATACTCCAATGCACACCTGCTTGGGAGAGGATCTTCTCCTTGAAAAATACGACATGCAAGAAACTATATCTTGCCTTTTTGAAGACTGTAAGCCATTTGAATGAAAAGTTCATCTAAAAAGTACCTCTACTGATTACTTATTTAAGAAGTAAAAATAATTTACCAGTGGCAAACTGTGCTCTGAAAAATTATCAACAAACATACACTAAAGAATTAACACTTCAGTGCATTTCTCTCTTGGGAATGCACACAAAAATGTATGAAGATACTTTTAAAATTACTTCACTTAATCCATCTTTATTTACTAATTCATCCTAATTTATTAGAAATTGTGCATGAAAATCACATGCAGAAGTCATATATGTGTTCGTAAAGGCTGAAGTTTGAAATGAGAGTATCTATTATTCAATCTAAATTGAATCACACATAGCATCACGCTTGCTATATATCCCTAGATTCTTTCTTTCCATCTGGATGTTTTAAAGTGTCCTTTCACATTGAAGATCCAGAGGATGTAACTACTTCTAGAAATAAGGCATACACTTTGAAGTCAGTCAGGAACAAAGCCCCATTTATGCCTGAGGATCTGCAGAAATCTAGGAAGAACTGGCTTTCGCAGGCGAGTGCCCCTCATGAGCACCTCTTGGGGTGCAGGTGCACGGCCCCACACTCTCACTGCAATTACGTCCTGCTGTCCCATATAGGAAAGAAAAGAAGAGTGGTACTCCACAACAGTTCCTGCAGTCTGGGCATCCACCCTACCAGGATGACAAGAGTAGTCAGAACTAAGTGTATTTGTGCTGTCATCTTGACGTGGCTTTAAAGAGTTCATAGTAGAGCAGGGTAATGCCCTGGTAACTGAACCGTCCTTGCTGTGGTTTCTGCAGCAAAAATTAGGGACAGTACCTGTTCTGCTGGCTTTCATCTCAGACCTTGTGGGCAGTGGGGTGGTCAGAATGGTGTTCAAAACTAGAAAGTAAAAACTGAACTAGGGCTAATAGGCTGAAAGGAAGGAATAGGGTGGTTCATAGTGAAGGCTAAGAAGACTACTGGAAATGGACTGGAGAAGGAAGAAAAACAACTGCTTTTCTTCCAGTTCAGCAGTTACCTATTTATCAGAGTGGTCCCTCACTTTTCAAAAGAATTTGTTATCACTTTACACCCAACTCCACGCTGTCTGTCACTGGGTGAAACACACAGGCAGATGCAGATCTTCTGATTGTATATGTAAGTATCCTACATGAATAGCTGTAGTATTTGGCTTTGTTGGATATGGCTATTAATCTTCTGTAGCTGATAAAATGTAAAACAATAATCAGATATCATGTATTTATAATCCCACATACCTCAGAACTATTTCCAGTTTTAGGTTTTGTCATTATTTAATTTAATGGCATACATTATGGCCAAGACAGACAGAAACTTATTCACAGTAACAGCTATAACCCTTCGGTTACCCAAGTAAGAGGCACTCAACCATTTGCTCCTGCAGATCCTGTAAATCACATATGCGAACAATGTAGATTTTATTATTAGATATAAACTGTTATAGGAATGAATGACTAGCATTAAGAATGTTTAGCTGGATGTTTAGTCTAACCTTGCCATCCATATGCTGCAGTTTATTACAGCAAAATCATTTAGATATTGATTAGAAGATTTCTGCTTGTGATATGATTGTTTGAAGCAACAGAAAGAGTTGCTGGAAAGTTGCACATTAATACTTTTTTAAAAGGATAGCCTTTGTGAAAATATTTCTCCTTTCCTGCATTGGTTCACTATAATATACTCAGTCATTTTATTTAAAAAATATGATTATGAATAGTTAATAATTTCCCCCTCAATCTAAGTCTAATAAAACCACGTGGTCATTAAAAATAGTTTTTAATAATAATTCTTAGAGAAAAGATACCATATCAAAACATAAATAATCCTTTTAAGTGGATGTTTCATTTTTTTCTGTGAAAAAGAAAGAAAAAGAGATAAAAGACATAAAAATGTGCCGCAAGATTTTTTTTCAATGAAAAGTCAAGTCATCTCATTGTAATTAACCTCACAATGTGTCTTTTCAATAAGTAGTTATGTTTCAATTTGGAGTACACAGAGAAAATCTATAGACTAATGTCTCCTCTCAGAATTCAAAACTGAGGATATATTTGCTGAACACTAACACTTCAAACTCCATTACTTTTCCCTTTGTAAGCTTTTTATGACTTTTCCAAAGAAACATAGATGTGGTATAATCACGTATGTTCCAAAAAAAAGAAACTCATACATGACTGAAGTGTTTACATACATTTCCTTAATTTCTGCTTAAGCCAGGTGGTTGGGGTTTTTTGTTTTGTTGTTGTTTCATTTTTTCATTTTCTTTTTTTATTTTACAACCCAATTGAAGGTGAGAGAATACTCTATAGGAGAAAGCAGCTTTGCAATAATCCAGGCTCCCACCATCTATTTGTGAGTCAGCTGATCCTGGCTTTATAGTAAAACATTCAGTCACCTCCCTCCCAAAGCTTTGCCAAGTCAGGTTTTATTTCGGTGTAAATAGTGACGTTATCGAGTAGTAAATAATCACTATGATGCCATGGAACCTGAAAGTCCATCATTTCTCATAGGAAGGCTGATCAATGCCTTCTCTTTTCTGCATCCAGAAAAAGTGGCCATGATTCCCCCACGCGCGTGTGCACACACACACACACATACACTTATTTCTATGCTACATCTCCTTTTAGATTAGGAGACTACAACATTAAATTAAAGTTTTTAAAAATTAACTAAAATCTGAATGAAAGAATTTGGCATGCAAGTAAGAGAAATGTGAAGGTTTTAAGACAGGGTGAATAGATTGGTTGGGTGAAAGTTAAGGAGCTAACACTAGTATGGGAGACATTTTGGGCTGAAAAAGGATGAAGAAAGGTGGCTCTAGGCTGGGAAGTGTGAAGGGCCTGTAGGACAAAGTAAGTCCAGGGTAAGATTTCAGGAGTGGAAGGGATGGTATCTCTGGAGAGCAAGAAATGGAATCATAGACTGGCCGAGGTTGTAAGTGACCTATAGTCTCACCCTGTGTTAGGGCTGGTGTTAGGTCAGGTTGCTCAGGGCTTCCTTGGTTACGAAGCACTGAATCTGGGCACTTCTAACTTGGACCTGTTGTGAGGCAAAGATGTGAAATTCCGTGGAAGCCTCTTCTCCCCTGCAAGAGAGTGAGTGTAATTTTTCCCTTACTCTTCAGCATCCCAACACATATGAGCACCTAGTGCTGCTGTGCTCCTAGGCTTGTGTTCTTTCTTTTGCTAGATGAAATCAACACCTTTAGTTAAAATGTCATAATAGTTCTGCGATATTAAAAAAACACCCAAACAAACCCCAAACCAAAATGATACACTAGACTTTGCCAGTAAAATTTCCAATCTTCCTAAGAAAAAATATTAGATCTCCTAAAGGGAATTGTGTTTAAATAAAAGGTCTGACTTCCATGCTTTCGAAAACTGCCGAAGCAGAGGTGATGAGAAGAGGTTGTAATAGCTGTCAGGAGACTGAACCACACTAAAGACCCCCAGAGCGTATGAAATTGCAACAGACACTGAAAGGGTCATGGCAAATCTGACAGGTACACAATGCAAGCAATTTACTGATTATCCTGGAAAGATAAGAAAACACCTGCTGCTTGCTAAAGTCCACTATGTATCAGCATTGCAGAAAAAAAAAGTATTTAAAAAGACTGTCCTCAATCTGCCTGTATTTCTTTTATTTTATGATGCCCTATCATTTTCACATAAGCAGTTCATAACACAAGGTAATTTGATACCTACCTCTTTGCATACGAAGTAATACAAATAAAGATTACTTAAATTTACTATTCTGAGAAAAGGAGGCTTTTAAAATTCTGTTTTGAATAAGCTCCTCTATATGGAACCATTTTAACTCTCCCATCTCGCCCTTTTGGAGATAGCGTGCTACTTTTAGCATTACTTGAATGAAAAGTGTGCTTATGGATTTTTCTCTTAAATGACAAAATTAGAAGAGAACAAAAAAAAGAGGTTAAGGACATTTGCAGGCTGGATTTTGATACACGCACTTATCTCAAGTCAGGCTTTCGTCCACAAATCCCAGTGCTGATGGGAACTCTTCCAGAACACAGGTCTGTATCTCACAAGTGAATAAAGATATCAGCATCTGTTCAGTGTTCAGCAAGTGTGAAAATATTTTACTTTAATATGCTCAAAGCAGAAGAATGTAGTAAAAAAAGTTAAACTTGCTTGCATGAGTACAAACTGCAAATTATTCTGACACTTCTGTGACTATTCAGACCAATTCCACAGCTAAGGTCAGGAAAAGACATAACACGTAAACATGGTGGTGGCATTAGTAGATGATCTGTTCTGTACTCTTTATTGCTTTTTTCCTCTATTTTTAAATAAAAATGTATACATATGCATAGACAGACACTTTAAACTGGGACTATGTTTAAAGCTCTCAAATTTCATTCTGCGTTCTGTTTTCTAGGGCACAATAATCAACAGGTCTGCCATTCATTGATTAATATTTGAGCAATATGAAGTCCATGATGATGTATTTCTGACATGTTGGAATTAGAAATGACAGACTATAACATTGTAATTTTATCTTTGTCTTTGCCTTTTTAAGTAATAACAAGAACAGTTATTAATATACTGGAAAAGCACAAATCTTCAAATTGAGTGAATATATAAAAGGGGTTTAAAAGGCAAGAATTATTATCATCAATAAACAAATTCTTCATCACTGTTACCTGACTACCTATAAATCTGGTTATCATTTTTAAAAAGTAGTTTTCAAATAAAAATAGGTGAATTATTTTCTGCCATATTGGAAACACAGTAGAGAACATTCACAACTTTATACAATTTAAGTGATTATTTAATGGAGACTGCATGAGATTGGAAGCTTTTTTCTGCATTCTCTTGGGCATATTGATAAATCACGCAAGTAGTTTTATTTTCTGTAATTTCCCACAGTGCATGTAGAGTGAGCCTCAGTTTAGACTTTTTTGGCAATTGAAAATTACACACGTTCTCATGGGTAAGCATTTTTTTCTCCCTCCTTCCCCATGAGGTTATTGGAAGTAACGGTTAAATCTAACAATGGGAGTCATCCATTCTAAGATGAGGACTTACCCCTAACAATGGATTATTTTACTTGCAACATATCTTAATTTTCTTATTCATGCCAGCAAGCAGAATGATGAGAATAACAGAATACTTTACTATAGCTGTTAGAAAAACTGCTAGCTGTTAAATTAAGCAAGGAGAAGACAGAGAACAGTTCTAAACTACAAATGATTCAAGTGCATGGAAAATGTGAAATACAGGTTTTTATCAATTATCTTTACAAATGAAGGGTGGGGATACAATACTTATAAAAGTTCTCTGGAGTAGCTATCTGAAATTTTTCTTTTTTTTTTCAAAATAATGGTCTTCTCTAGTTTTACTGTTTGTTACAAAAATATTTGATTGATTTACTCTTTTACACGTGTGAATCTCAGTAACTGCCATTAAAGATTTTGTGTGCATTTCAGACCTCTGCTGATAGGCAAAGCAATCCTTATAGCAGCAACATGTATCAATGCCCTAATAGGTTTAAATTAAACTGTTTAAGTGATATTCTGCTTTTGATGCCTGTGTGGAACATGAGAGTAAAGGAACTATTCTCATTCCCTCCTTTCTTGTTTAGCTCCAGGTTGGTTCAACTCTTACTGTATAAGAGGGGCAAATATTTTATGATAAACCAGAAGGAAATATCAGATAATGTGTTTGTGTCATGTAATCCTTCTCTATCAAGCTGTAGTTTTCCATAAGATTAAGGAGGATTCATATATCACTGCTTCCTTATCTGGTAATTCCCTGATATCGGTTAGAGAACATTATCTTTTCCATCACATTACTCATTGTTAAACAGTGATACGTGTTGTAAGCCATGGATTGTATCTGAATCAAAGTGCAAAGCACATTTTATATTTTCATGAGATATAAACCAAAGCCCGGGGAGATGTCATTCTACATAAAGTCTTTCTGGTGAAACAAAAAGTTTCCCTAATAATTAAATGCCAATGATTTGGCTATAAGCAAGAATAGTTGGATTTTGTAGGTAATCGTGGTAACCCTCCAGGTTGAATAATGTTATGGCAGCAAGAAAATGCTTATCTTTTATGGAGGTATTTAGACTTACTTAGGTAAAAAGATATTAAGCAATGCTATCATTATAGCATAAACGTAGATGCTTTTTGATCATTTGGGGAAGGTTTTATTTTCTCTTTATATGATCGCTTGCTGTAGGATGCTGAGGATAAAGAACTAACTCAGGCAATATATAGTATGTAGTATGCAAAAGCCTCATAAGGAGAACTTCACTGACCCTACCTGGAACTTTGTGAAAGTTTCCTGGTATGTTTGTTTTAAGAAGCATGAACCCCAAATTTCTAGTTTGCTTAGGCTAATTTATTGGGTTTTTTTTTACTGAGGTCAGATAAAATTCATTATTTATCATGGTTTCAGTTTCAAGCAGGTGAAATTTAATGGATTTAACTGAGTTTCTGTTTGAGGTTTGGCATTCTTTTCATTCAGAGGCTCCAACTTAAACCAGGAGTTAGGAAAACATAAAATTATAGAAGGAAAGGATAACACGCAACCATGCAGTCTTGGGGAGAAAAATCCAAATGGAACACCACTTTAACAAACTGGGTAAAAAACTGTAAGGGGTAGGCAATGTCATATGAAAGAATATGAACATTTTTATTAAAGATTAACAAAGCTAAGATTCAATACCTGTTTTATAATGGCATGATTATTTTGGACTTCTCTTGCTTCCGAAAATGACATCTCAATGTCCCTCTAAATGACACCAAGATAGATAACTTAGCTCTCAGCTGATCAAATATATGCCATTGTATTCAGCAATGATATATATATGTTTAAAATTAAGCCTGTACATCAGTGCATTGCTTAATCTAGCTATTAGAGTTTTTTGAACTTGACCAAACAACTGCATCTATCTCTGCTTCAGCTCCACATCTGTAGAGAATAGTTCCTTCCCTCCCACCAATGCTCCTCAGATACCAAGTGTTTACAGTTAATTAATGAAGTATATGGAAGCATACAGATGTCACAATTTTTTGTCTGTTTTCAGTGTGTGTCTTGGTTTGCATTGAAGCTGTAGCAGTCATGTTTTGACTGTCACGGCACACCCACAATGGGTGGGATCCAGTCTGTCTAAATCCTGACAAAATTTGATTGTAGGCAACTAAAAATCCTTTTAAGTCTAGGCAGCTCTCCAATCTGCCTGGCTCAGGAGGCATCAAACTCATCAGACATTAGTCACTTGTGAATGGTCCAGAGTGTCTCTTCCAGGGACACGCATGTTTCTCTTTTACCACGAGCTCTGTTGCTGGGCAAGTTAAGGAGAAACCAGCCCACCCCAGCACTGTGAAGAAGGGGCACTGTGGGGCCCTAAATGTAAATTACAGAAAGGAAAAAGAACAGATGAACAAAAAGTTAACTCTAGCCTGGTGGTCAGGACACTGAAGAAGAAATAGTGCACGTATGGTGGAGTGACACACCAAATACTGATTTGCTTTAAAAAAAAAGGACACAGTGGTCACAGCTGTTGATTCTCACATTTGAAATGTCGAGGAACTTCCACTTTATTTAATTTTGGAGAACGTGAACTATCACTGATGAACAATATAGTCCTGGTTGTTTCATATTTGGTTAATGATGGAAAACCTTTTTAAAGTTATTTTGGATTTTTTTTAAAAATCACTGGGTATGTAGTCTTATAAAATTAAGCTACTGCACGTGTTAGGCTGGTGGCTGGTTTCTGAGGTGACTGATTTCTTTGTTGTGTAATATCTAAGTGTGTATAATTTTTGAAAAGCTAAATCAAATCTCATTTCCCATTGGTAGTAAGCTTCAATGTACTTGAAATTTCAGCTTCAGTCACTGACTATTGAACAATTCCTTACCTAATTACACTTTTTTTCCAAAGAGGCACCTTCCCCACAGCTAAGAATATTTTGGTTTTATTCTATTCAGGTTTTTGATAATAGTAAAAACATTATTCATTAGTTTATTTCTTTAGTACTACCAAAGACAATTTTTCTGTGAACTAGCCAGGGATCCATGCTTTTATATGAATTAGAACAAATATAAGGGAAATTGGTGTACACAGAAATGATCTATTAGGTAGGGCCTTTCCGTTTCACCTGTAAACTAAGATTCAAGCTGGCTTTCTGGTTCAGGCATGCTACAATGGAATGGAAGAGACTGGTATTTCTCATTAACTCCTTCAGTCTTGGTGAGAATCTGGCTTGCTGGTAATTGACCTGTGCCCCACCTTCTCCTCTTCAACATAATATTCTCCTTTCCCATCTTTTAACTGTTTTTTGTTTACTGAATTTGGAAATGCTTTGGCGTAAGAATTAACATACTTATGTACAGCAAAGCACAGTGAGGTCTTCAAGGAACTATTGTAATAATACCAACAGAGAGAGGGAAAATAGTCTTCATATAAGCTACCTGTATCATCTATGGTGGGTGCTACTTGGTTCAGCTCAGAAAGGAAGTTAGGACAGCAAAGAATCCTAGAAAATAGAAGAAAATTAGGATTATACACACCTTTACTCTAAAGGATCCTCTTTTACTCCTTAAGGAGCATGGCTTTTTGTGCTTTTCTGCTAAAAGAAGTTGAGAAGATCCAGTGTTAATGACGCTCAACACTGTTTCTGTAGCTTCCTAATATACAGCGAATTCCCACTCCAGTGTGTGCACAGAACTGCTTGGAAATGTTATCCAAGTACATTCTGAAGACTCAGAAACTATAATAAAACACACAGACTTAGAGAAAAAAAATTTGCTTGAATATAGTAAATAATAAATTCTGATTGCTTGGAATGCTCTAGTATTGGCATTACTACAGCAGTGGTTGCAAGGATACTGGCATTGGTGAAATTGCAAAGGGAAAAGCAGGAGTTGGTGTGAAATTGATTGTAGGTAGGCCAAGAGAAAGTAAAAGTCCTCTGTATAAGAGTAAATGGTTCCAAGCTTCTGCATAAGAGAAATTCGTTCCCTCTGCTTTTTTTTAAGGTGGTTGAAGAATGATTGAAGAGGTCATGAAGAAGTTCAGTGGCAGTGAAAGTTTGGCTTCCTGCACTCTGCAGCAGTCACCTGTGCTCACCTATACTCAGGAATGAAGCGCACTGCCCAGAAGGGAGAAAGCAAAGCAGCAATCACATTTTATGCCACTTTGAAGCATGAATGTGTATTCCTTAGAGGTACAAAAAGTCTTCAAGGACTCTTCACTTGTTTGTCCAAAATGAAGAAAAGTTGAAGGAAAAGTATATAGAGTACTAGCTTCCTTGAAGGAGGTAAGAGTATGTCTGTATTTTAGCCTGTGCAAGATGCTGGCTAAAATTAGTGCAATGAAGAGATTCTTTCAGCATGTCTTGCTTTTCTGGATGCTAAGAACACTGACTGATGAAAAGCCTGTTACCTTTCTGTTACAGACGCACTGACAAAGGCATGGCTTCTCTCTTTATATACGTTTAGGAAATACACTACTAATATAATGCATATATAAACTAACTAATGTATTAATAAGCTAATGAATACTCATAATACATGCATCTCCTGTTTAGTTTCAACAGATATTCACAGTGGCCTTCAGAATATATATTTAAAATAATAAACTAGTGGTAGACTGCCTGAGTTGCTGTATCAAAAGAAAAAAAAGACAGAAAAATATTTTGTGTGAGTACATTACGTACTTCTGATAGTTGGCCAAGTATGTATATATAAGTAGAGTTTGTATAATTCAACTTCTGCCTGTGTTCAGGCTAATTTTAGCACATTGGCCCATAGCTCTCCTGGCAGGGCATGAAAGTGTTGTAAAGATTCCCTCTTTTTGCTGTACTTTTTGGAGGGGATAGCAAAAATCACGGATTTTGTTCCAGTGTAATGTAGGATCCACACTTTTCCTTTGTAAACCCACTATCAGATCAAGTGTATAACAACAAAAAGAGATTACAGATTTTCTTTTCAAAATTTCAAAGCTTCAGATAGTTGACTTTTCTAATAGGCTAAAGCTTCACTTCAAAAAAGGATTTAAGCACATGAGAAATCCTAGCAGAGAGTTTATATATACAGCTGCAACTGCACCTTGTCAAAGATTTTAACTATGTAGGGCTTCAGTTGCAATCCAGTGGTAAGTTGAAGATGCATAGTCAGAATTTAAATGCATCAGCCTTGCAAATTTGAAACCAAACACCTATGAATGTCTGTCGTGGTTTAACCCCAGCCAGCAACTCAGCACCACGCAGCCGCTCACTCACTTCCCCCCCACCCAGTGGGAT
>JAVKLA010000005.1:20568736-20586471 GCA_034782735.1 Sagittarius serpentarius | reverse complement strand
CGGTGCTCGTTGTGAGAATCCACGCCGCCTCGTGTTACGCTCTGAAGTGCCGGTTGCTTCTGCCGTGAGTAAAATGTGGAACTGCCGTTTGGTGTTGCTTCACCTTAACTTAGCCCGAGGGAATTTTGAACTTTCCTCAGCCCCTCCCTGGTCTGTCCAGCTCGGGTCATGACAAACACATAAATTATCAGGAATAATATTTTCTACAACGACAAAGGTCTCAGAACTTTTTTTCTACTCTGCTTTCTTATTACTAGGACACGTGGTAAGTAACATTGTGCAGACAGAATGAAGGTACTTGAAGAAATACAGATTTAAATTATTCCCTGTAAGTGGGCCACTAAGCTGTTTGGCCTTCATTTTGCTATCAGTACTAACAAGGTAACTGCACAGCAGCTTTCTCATTTAATGCAGGAATAGGTTTTTTGTCATTGTTCATATCACTGCTCTTAAATGTGAGGAGCTCGATGTGTTTTTTAGTACAATCCACCTCTTTGTGTTGGTGGTTGTTCCTCAGTAGAGCAGGAGTAAATGACTGCTATACTTAATGGTGCAGAGGAGAGGGTTAGAAAAAGGTAAAATCACTTACTATACTTTGAAGACTCCAGGATAAACTTGTTGCATGACAATTTTGTACAGTTTGTGTAGCGTACTGAATTGCTATCAATAAAGGATATACAGAGAAGCATCTCAATTTTGTTTCAAGTAATTCATTTTCAAGCAAATAATTTTTTTCGGGCACCTGTTTTTAAGTCATGACCTGGAAAACAGAGCTTTTTATGAACAGATTTTGTCCATGACAACTATATGAGAAGGGTGCACTTGTGTATCTAGCTTGAAAATTGAAAATTGCTTACTCTAGGTTTCATTCTATTTCAGGAAAATCTTGTTTTATTTATACGCAATTTAAAGAGTAGGAGACATGCAAGGATAGAGTTTCCAGTGTGTCCTTAGATTCATCAAAAAGAGTTTCAGGAGGTTGAGACAATTTTATTACAACTTTACTACATTTTGAATAGGTGCATGCTAGAAACTGTGCTTGGCATCAGATAGCTTCTGTGTGGGTTTTTTTTGTTGTTTATTTGTTTTTTAGATTTGAACTATCCTAGTGGAAAAAATCTTAGGTGTGTATTATTTCAGTCTGTGATTAGGATATATTTACCAGTGTCAAATACTGCTTTTGGGATTCTGGAGGGAAAAGTGCTTTGAAATGGCAGGCATTATTTAAACTTGAACAAATTGTTTTCTTTGTAACTACTTTCCTCTACTGTCTAATTTTTTTACTGTTCTTTGTGAATCTCAGTGCCTCCTGTATGTGAAAGTTTGTAGTTCAAGTCTGATATCTAAACTATCAATACAAGGAGCAGTACTATATCATCATAAATCATTACAGATACATACTGAAAGTTTATACAACTGATAGTTGAAGTTTTATACATACAATCCTCAAGTGGAGAAAAACCAAATTTGAAGCACAATATAAATGTTAAATGCTTTTATATATAGTATGATAAACTACCACACACATTTTTTTCATTTTTAAACAAAAATGGAATACTTTTTTGAAAAGCAAGTAGAAATCTATTTCATGTATTGTGTTACAGTATAACTGGATGATCATATTGACTCCCAGTCTCAGCTAAGCAATGTTTCACTGCCTTTTAATGTGATGATTGAAGTAAGTGAAGAATGAAACCCACAAAGAAATTTAAGCTTAAACTCACACTGATCTATATAGAGGGTTAGGAGCCTGTATGCCTTTGATCTTGCTTTAATCCGCTTTTCTCCGGTCGTCAGATGCTAAACATCATGGGGCACGTTGTGAGCTCATGTAATTTGTTACAGTGCTATTGACAGTTAACGCAGCTGAAATGCCAGCTGAAGGTCTGCCCCTATAACAACACTTCAGCTGCTGTACACCAAGCTGTAGAGCTGAGCTATTACAAGTGTCTTCCACAGGAATGCCTTTCTCAGACACTTTTCTGCTTGCATTTACATTTGATCTATTGCATCGGAATTGAGGAAAAGAGGGCAGCATCTTCCTCTAATTGTAGCTGCCGTACAACCAAATCAAACCTGAGTTGCAATGCTTAGAAAGTGAACTTCTCCTGTTACCAATCCAGCATTCATACTGCTCCAGTTAATCTTAGCAAACAGTAAGAAGCCAGCTTTAACTTCCAGTGAAGTTTCATAGTCTTAGCAATGGGAGTTAGGCAGGAGGTTGTAGTGAATCAGTACCTAGTACCTTACCACTGCCTTTTCATGAGCTGGAGATGGTGTCACTGGCTCCAGGACTTTAAAGGCAGCAAGGATACAAAGCCCATTTTAAACTGGACTCAGAGTCATGTATGAGTCAGCTTTCTGCAGGAAGCTGGTCTTGTATCTGTCTGATAATGTAACTAGGAGTGTTGTCTTTTTCCTAAAAATATACTTGCTGTACTATGAGAAGACATCATGTTCTTGTATATCTGCATTATATATTTTATATTCATGGATGTTAGATTAAAAGCATTTCCGAAAATAATCCATAGGCATACTCTTTGTACCCCTTCCCTCTTGCTTTTCAGAACATTTAGGTAAGTCACGAGCCAGAAGTAGTGTGGTTTATGATCTCATCTTTAGGATCTCATCTTTAAAGTCCAGCTTCCTCAGTGTACAAATGTGTTATCACTTTGACAGGACCATTGCTCCTGAACTTCACATGGCCTCTTTAATGAAAAGGAATGTTTCCATTGAGATTATAACTTAATTCGGAAATGAGTTTTTGATGAGATTATAACTAGTGAATAAAAATAGAGGATTTTTCTATAATGTATCTGAAGACCATTAAAACTTTAATTACATAAATTTAACACCATGATTGAACAGAGTCATATAAGCAAAGGGTTGATTAAGCTTGTTTGGTTTGTGTCCCATGTTCATTATCTTTAAATGCATGTGATGTTTATGAAGGTGAAATAGAAAGGAAAGAACTAACCTCAAGTGTTGTGTATGTCTTGCTTCTTAACAGCTCTCTATTTTACAGAGAATAACATCTTGATAATTAAATTGCTTCCACATCTGTGCGGTGGTGTCAGCGGGATGCTGCCATATTGCATATGTTTAACAAATTACACTTAATTTGTCTTTATATTCATTATGGAAATTGCATTCATATTATTCGACAAGAAGTACCAATATGTAAGAATGAAACCAGAAAATGAAATAACAAAATGATTTTGAATATTTGCAAGGTAAATGCATTTTAACAAAGAACAAAAACCCTGCTTTGATAAGTTACAAGAAAAACAAACAAAGCTGATATTTGGCAGAAACTGATTAATGAACAAATTATTTACTTCTGTAGTGTTGGAAGTGTTCATAGCACTAAAAGATAGGAAGGAAAATGCAGTCCAAGGGGAATGCAAAACTTCAAGGTTTGATGAGGAATGATGCTTGATAGAGCAGCAGTGAACATGCCACAGAGCTTTGGGGCATAATTTAAGTTACTTCAAATTGCAGGTTAAATTTAATTGTGATTATTATCAATTGTTTAGCAAAACCTGTTTTTTGATAAGGAAACCTCTGTGGTTTTTTTGGATGGAGAAGACAAGTAAACAAACAATCTCAAGAATAATTTTAAACAGTGGTTGGTTAAAAAAAAATTATGGAAAATAGGCTTTCCTCCTCTGGGTTTGGTGTAAAAAAACCCCTATTTTTCTTCCAGGCAGCTTTAGTCTATACCTTCTGTCTGTAACAAAGGGAGAGATTTTTTTTTTTTCTATTGCTCAGAGTTAACAAAGTACATAGAGCTGATATCTAGAGGTAAGAACTACAACACCTGAGAATAGAGTTCCTTATAGATTAAGGCAGGTTGCTCTGTTTAAATATTTGCTTGACTGCATCCTCTTAATTCTTACTCTATCAATTTGCATCCAATTTAGAGTGGTGCCTCAGGTGTTTGTTGATTTCTGTTGTCTGTTACCAGACCCCTTCCTTTCTGGCACTAAATACAAACAGAACATAAAAAATGGAGTGTTCCCTGCAGCTTTTCCTGGTAAATAATTTTATTACTTGGCATTAATCTAGACTTCTAATTAGCGAAGAAGTATAGTGATGAAAGCATCTCTCGCTGAGGCAAAAGATGGGTAGATGCCATAGTAAGCACAAGCTAAATTTGGTGGAGAGAGAGGAGTGTCTCTGATTTCTGTGGACATTCACATTGCGACGTTGACAGGCTCAGGGCAGCAACACAGTTTGACAGCAGGCAAGGACAGGTTCTGGTCTGAACAAAGGCACCTACTTAATGGTCAGTGGTAGCACTTAGTAAGGGAACATAATTGCGAGGCCCTTCAGAGAACTTGGGTTGGCATAAGATAGTATGTTTGGGAGTCATATTCTTTTGGAGCATGGTGCTTTGTGTCTTCTCAGGCACAGATAGTGATGTCATTGAGACGAGCACTGAATAAAGAGAGTAACACAGCTTCTCACTCTTGCCACGTTATACTTGCACTTCATGCAACTGAAACGCATTCCTCCTTTCTCTATGCTGTTACTCAGATAGGCAGTGACATCTCTACCTTTGGCTAATCAAACTTCCCTTGAAATGCAGTGCATTCTGCACAGAGGATTTTGGAAGATTCCTAAAATCAGAAACAATTTTTAATAATCTATTGTAGGAAAGTTGTGTTTGAAAATCTCCTCCTGGACCTTTTAGTACTGACAGATGTTCTGATACCTTGGGTGTATCTCCCAGCAGTTCATCTGCCCCCATTGAGCCCCAAACACCAATTTTATTGCCACCAGGCCCTCATGACACTTAGTGTCCTCTCAGTAATGCCTCTGCACTTAGTCCCTTGTGTTCTTCACAAAGGCATCCTTGCTCTCTCCCTTTTTAGCTCTTGCACCACCTCCATCTTTTTTCATACGAACCCCAAATCCAGGACCCAAGTTTTAGCAGAACTGCATAATATATCTTGCCATGATTTTTGAGTAATAGTGGAGGTAATTACAAGTTTTATTAAACCGCCTCTTTTCTGTAAAACATGATCTTTTTGTTCCTCATTGTACGAAATTTGTTGATCTTTGGAAACCCCTAGTAAGTTAACCTTTCTTAAATGTCACATTTAGGAAAATCGTCCTTGAACCATAAAGGAGGTAGTCTGGTTTTAGCCAAGGGTGATGCCTTTTCCTGGTTTATGGCCTTGATTTTGCTCTCCTTTACTAATGCAGAGTTGCCAGACTGCTGTCCTCTTCCATGAGCATTGTTTTTTGCAACTTTCTGAGGGCAAAAAGTGCATATGCAGATCATCCCACCCCAATGTGGAGTTAGTATGTCAGTGAGGCAGGCAGGCAGAACCTATACAGAATGATGGCCCATTTATTCAGCCCTGGTGAGACCACATCTGGAGTGGTATGTCCAGTTCTGGGCTCCCCTGTACAAGACTGACATTGAAGCAGTTCCAATAGAGGGCTATCAAAATGCTTGGGTGAGCATGTGGTGCACGAAGAGAGTCTGAGAAGACTGATTGTTTTTGGTCTGAAAAAGACAAGGCTAAGGGAAGATCTGACTGCTGTCTTTTAACTCTTGAAGGGAAAGTTATAAAGAAGATGGAGGCAGCCTTAGCTCAGAGGTGTGCAGTAAAAGGACAAGAGGCAGTGGGCACAAGCTGTAGCAAGATAAAATCCAACTCAAGCAAAGGAAAAAAAAATATTCACAAAGAGAATGGTTAAGCTGTGGAAGAGGTTGCCCAAGGCTGTGGAGTATCCATCTTGAGATATATCCAGAGAGTAACTTGACAAAGCCCTTAACAACCTGACTGAACTTTGAAGCTGACCCTGCTTTGAGCAGGGATTTGAATGAGATGAGCTCCAGACGTCCCCTCCAGCCTAAATTACTCTGCTGTGGTGTGATCTCTGTACCTCTGTCCTAGCTGTATAAGGACAGAATAGGGGCCTTGCTACCTACCTCAGAGTGAATTCTCCCTCCCCTAAGGACTGATTAGTATCCCATACAAAATTCCCGATGGTACTTTATCAACGGTTGAATGACGGATATGTGAAACATTATAAAGGCTTAATTTTTGACAGATAGTCATCATTATTAATGAGTACAACCCAGGGAGGGCAAAAAAGAAAGCAATCTAAATTCAAAGGAAAGTATAAGAACATTCTCATTGACTTTGTTCTCTTCTCTTTTTTTGGGGGGGGAAGTGAAAAACATTACTATAGCTGCTTGTCTCTGCAAATTTTATCCATCATTAGCTGCATATGAACTGTGCACAAACAGAGAAATGTGGGACATGCAGCATGATTGTTAACATTTCAAAGAAGATTCTTCATCTCTATGGGAGGCATTAGTCATATTCCACTCCTCCAAATCCTTGTGAGTGAAGCTCTGCAATTCAGAATTCAGCCAGTGGCTTTCAGCTTCTGACACAGACTGCCTTTGTGAAGCAGAATTGAAGGAGTTTAGGTACTTGTAATGCATCCCTCTGAGAAATGGTATAATTCGTATGGCACTGGTCTGCTGTCTTCGCTCTGACTGTAGGGTAGCCACTACATTCTCAGATTTCCCTCAAGATGAAAGAACTTTGGCTGACAGATGCCCTGTACATGGAATGCATTGCTATAACCCAAACCTGTATGAAGAGGAAAATCTTCAGTTCCCCTAGAGTTTCAAGAACTGTGAATTGCATATCTGAAGAGAAATAAGAATACCTTTCTAGCTACTACTCTAACTTAATTCTCCTTTCCTTCTATGCCCTTCTGGTGGATCAACATCTGACAGAGGAAGAAATTGCCAAGAGCAACATTGCTCAGATGGATATTGATGTTCATTGCCTTTTGTTTCAATGGTTATTGGATGTTTAGCCCTAATTTCTCCTACTTTTACCCAAAGTACCGTTGTCTGAATATTGCTGCATTAACTTGTGAGCATGGCTGGGCAGCACAGGGAATATCCCCTCACTTTGGTAAAAACTATTCTTCTTTCCAATCCTTCTGTCTTCTCCTTAAGATCTGTTACTTTTATCTAAGTGTCCTACAAAACATATTCTTCCTGCTAGTTCTTCTTTGCTCGTTATTTTCTTTGTAATTTCACTTCTATCTCCCAGTCAGCTTTTTGTCCTTGGCTTTTGCATGTTGCAGTCTGATCTCTTCTATTTATTCATTCCTTCTTATTTAGTCCTTTGTTTTCAGTTTTCTCTTTTTATCTCAATCCATCTTTTCCCCTCTCTTTGCTGGTACTGTAATTACATTTTCTCCTGTTATTTCGAACCTCTCCTCCTATGTGAGAAATTTCTCTTTGGTATTTGTTTGGTGTGCCAAGTCTGTTTCATACTCTGCCTCCATTTCTGTTAATCCTGTTTTGCTACAGATCCTTTCTAGGGAGGATGAAAATACGTCAGTTTACTGCTTTCAGTTACGTGTGCTCCATGTGCATCTATTCATTTTTCATTTTCCTATTCCTTTACTGTTGCTCTTTTAGTTTGTCTTCTACCCTGTGATCAGTGAAATTCCAGGGTACAGATCAGCTATTAATTATACCCTGATGCTAACATCTTCTATGTGATTTGATTCTATTATATGTGTACTTAAGTCAAAAAAGGTCAGGTAGAAATGCTGAGACATTCACAGATAAGCAGAGTGCTGTTCTGTACAGCAGTATAGATTGCATACTGGAATTACAGCATGGGCAGAGTTTGAATGATGCAGGGAAGCAAGTTGTCCAGTTAGCCTGACATCATTACAAAGAAGCCTGAGAAATGCAAAAGGAAAAACAACTAAAGCAAAGAGATGTACAAAGTTTGCAGTTTTGAAGATAACGTATTCTTCCCTGAAACTATTCTATGCAGTCAAGGTCTATGCTGGGTTATCTAAATGAAATAAGGTTTTGTTAAAATCTAGCTCAGATTAGATCACTTTCTGATACAGATGAGAAGGGTTGGGTTTTTTTCTTTCAAAAGCTCTAAAATGTACAGAGTAGAGTAGAAATAAGTAATCTCTCTGTATCCTGGTATTTCATAGAGTGTTAAACAGCAGAAGATCTAGTGTTCGGAGACCAAATTCTAAATCCAGTCAAGAATATGTTTTAGCTGCACTTCATTGCTAATAATAGGATAATTACAGTGGAGATCAGAATGAAAGTCAGGGAAAAAGAAAGATTGGTAGTGACAGGTTCTTTAGTGGTGGGAGGTGGGGGGAAGGACTGTCTTGGCAGGATTGTTCTTACTTTGCTGATTTGTTTTTCCTGAGGTAGAAGTCATCTATTTGTGGTTTGAGTCCCTTTATTTTATCAGCAGCTTCCTGGAGTGCAGAAAATGCCATTTTTTTTTGCCTGAAGTACAGTGTACTTTAAGGAAAGGCTTTCAGGGAAGACGATGCAAGTCCATCACTAAAGCATTCGCTAGGACAAGTAACAGACATGGCAGTGATGAAAGTGCTAGAGTAAAAGTTTCTTCTATCTACTAAAATGTATAAGCCGCAGATTTTCTGCGAAAGTCTTCCTTCTCATAATTTTATATTATAAGGCAAGCATTGTTTTGAGCTTCCATCCAACTACTGTGAACAGAGAATGAGAACACAAGTACACTATTCTGTCTCTGTAGACAAAATGATGCCTGACATTAGAGCCTAAATGCCAGAAGACCTATACTTTGTTTTGTCTTAAAAGTTTCAAGGGTTTCTTCGTAGCAGCTTGTATAGTGCTATGTTTGGATTTTTGACCAATTGATAAGACACCAATGTTTTAGCTATTGTTGAGTAGTGCTTACACAGTGTCAAGGCCTTTTCCGTTTCTCATGCCAGAGAGGAGGCTGGGGGTGCACAAGAAGCTGGGAGGGGACACAGCTGGGACAGCTGACCCCATCTGACCCAAGGGATATTCCATACCGTATGATGTCATGCTCAGCACTGAAAGCTGGCAGGAAGAAGGAAGGGGGGACGTTTGGAGTGATGGCATTTGTCTTTTCAAGTTAATGTGTGATGGAGCCCTGCTTTCCTGGAGATGGCTAAACACCTGCCTATCCATGGGCAGTGGTGAATGAATTGCTTATTTTGCTTTGCTTGCCCAAAAAGCATTGCTGTATCTATTGAACTGTCTTTATCTTAACCCATGAGTTTTCTTACTTTTTACCCTTGTGATTCTCTCCCCCATCCCACTGGGGGGGAATAAGTGAGCAGTTGTGTGGAGCTTAGCTGCCCACCAGGTTAAACCACAACAAATGTTTTCATCACAATGCACTTCAGCTTAAAAATGTGGTTCTTTCATTCAGTGCAAGAGCTTAAGAAACAAAAATATGTGATCCTTTCACAATTTAATTATAGGAACCTCTGTTAATTGTGGTAAATGGTTAAATTGTAGTAAAGGAAAAAAATGTTGAAATACCTCAGAAGAGATTCTGATCTCTCTCTGGTGCCTTTGTTTTTCACTCCTTTCATTATCTTTGGTCACTTGTCTAGATCATGGTTCTTAGAGGTGTTCAGAGAACTGGCAGGTTCATTAGTTCCTTGAGTCCATTGATTCCCATTTTTTCTTTAGGGACACTGTCAGGAAGGTATAAAAGATGGTAAAGCTCTTTGGCTCCTGAAGTGCTGGTTTAATACATTCTTTTAGAAGATGTCCAATTAGATGCTTTAAATCTACAGCTACAATACCACATAAGAAATGTTTTAAGCCTTGAGCTAGCTGGCTTTTTTATTTCTTCCTTGCTGAGTGGTAAACAAAAATAACTGAGAAGAGCTGAGAGAAGTACAGGCATACTGTGAAGAACAGGATCACTGAAAACTCTATGTGGAGTCTCATAGGCCTGAGTGAGATTATTAGCATTTTTCTTCATTGGGGATGGCAGTAAATGTCTTTTCCATTTATTTGTTTGTAAGGGGTTATAATCCTTGAAACCTCTGTTCTGTTGGTTAGATTTGAGCAATAAATTTGAAAGTTATTAAGAAAGTAATAGGTACAGGACATGAATATGCAACCATGTGGTATGATCACTTAAAATTGAGAAAACCAGTCTAAAGTAGACAACATTGCAAAGCTCACAAAGTATTTCAGGCCTATCCAGTTATTTGTTAAAGGACCATTTCATAATTGCTTCGGTACTCTGTTCTAACCAGGTCAAGAGTGTGCTGTCCTTCCAGTATCACCCAGCTTAGTTGTGCAGTGTGGCAGTTCACTCAAGTTCAGAAAACCAGCAGTTTGTGCTCTCTAAAATGCAGGGAAAGGGACAGGGAAAAGAGAAAAGGAATAGGGAGACAGATTTCCGGATTCAGGTTTGGATGGAGACTTCTGCCACTAGGATGATTTTTGCCAGAAATGTCTTGGCTTTGGGGAGAGGGAGAAGCAGCCCTGGGGGGCATGTACTTGGAGATAAGAACTTGGTCAAATGTAACTGAGCAGCCCTGGGCTCAATCCTGTGGCAGTTTATTTGCAGATAACTTTTAATGTATACTTCATGATCACTGTGTCAGTAAACTTCTGGAAAAAGACTGGTGGTTTTTTTCTTCGTCAAATGTTCAATGTGCTTAGCAAGGTCTTGTCACTAATTTAGCCCTGATTCTTAAGCATGGGATCCTTCAATCACGTCCAAAAGTATTTTGGTGCATTTTTGATTCATAATATTGTATGCTTTTGAGATTGCATGCAAAATATACAAATGTAAAAACGCTGTGGAAAGGACAGTTGTGTAGTTTAGGACTCTAATGAGAGAATATTACTGCCTGGTCTTCCATTTAATACTAAAGTTACAGATGGCTTAGTTACAGTGAGTTTGTATTCAAGTGCTCAAAAAAATTAATCCTAAAATAAAGAGCTAAGCTGATAATTGATTAAATGAGCACATGATCTGCTCCAGCACACTAGGAGATGAATATTTAATACACCCTTGATAAGTTTATGTAAACTCTAGTCACACCCTTTGTTAAGATATGTTGTCAGAGAAGTTCATTTACTTGGACAACTACCAGGATTCAAAATCT
This sequence comes from Sagittarius serpentarius, assembly GCA_034782735.1. NCBI lineage: Eukaryota > Metazoa > Chordata > Aves > Accipitriformes > Sagittariidae > Sagittarius > Sagittarius serpentarius. The sequence goes on along the minus strand of JAVKLA010000005.1, from coordinate 20,575,512 downwards.
GTTAAAAATGTTGTATTATATATGGTGAGTTAACAGTGAGTAAGACTGTGGACAAATTGATTAACTGGAATTAAAATGCTTGTGCATCTGTAAGACTATCCTGCTTTTTGTCTGAAAATGAATACTGCTTTGATGTGCAGCAAAGCATTTACCTGTTAGCTAACTGTATACACCGCACACTGTAATTAGCAAGATTCATGCTTTGTTTTAATTGCTTCAAACATTGGATCAGACTGCAAAGCAAATTACCTGAATGATTGTAACAAGCTTATTTTTCTTGTCATAAGTTTTGGGCTGGAAAATAGTATCGCATTGAAGAAACTGAAGATTGGAAAAGAAAACAAGGGCCACTTTCTTACTGTACATAATTCACCTGAGATAATACCACAGAAAATATGACAGCAACAGTTTTATTCATAGGATCTTATGCAAATGCTAATTTCCACAAAATGAAGTAGTATTAGGTATGTCGAGCATAAGTTGGATTTTTATTTGAAACACCTTCTAATTACACAGATTTACTTTCCTTTGGTAATAAATATACATTTGTATGACTGAAAAACGTAGTAAGTGTTTGGGGAGAGCTCAGGTGTTGTGTGTGTGTATATATGTGTGTGTGTATGTGTATACGTACATTTTAGAAAAAATGCCCACTAGTGCAGAAATGAGGAACTAACTGCAGCTTTACAATTCAAATAAATAACAGCTATTACTGTATCTAACCCTTTTGGTAATGGCCATCAATTCCTTGGACAAATTGAATATGACCAAAGAGAGTAAAAACTGCAACATAATTAACATAACAGCATCTCTTCTCTCATTTAAGCTGCATGAGAATTAAAGAATGAGGAAGCAGACAAAAGCTCCAGGAATTTTCCTCTGAAGACGGGTAGATACTCAGTTTTTCCAGACCTATGCATTTAAAATAAGGTGAATGGATAAAATCCCCTGACTAATACAAATTCACCCTGTCTGCTTGGGAGGGAGAAGCATCAGAGGCTTGTCATATCTATTGTGCATTAAGTGAAATATTTCATGTCATTTCTGGGTAATCAAAATAGCTTTAGCTTAAGTGTAACTTTTCTTCGTTTATCACTTTTATTCAAAGCAGTTCTTCTTTATCTTCCCTCTGTAATAGGAATAATATAAGAAAATGTAATTTATGCAGGGCTGTAACATTTACCAAAGTTTAGATCAATAAATTTAGCTTTCATGACGCAATCTAAAAGGGATTTGCTATGTTGCGTGCATGAAAAATGCCTTGTTTAGTAATCATTCTGATATTACGTTGTTCTAAATGCAAAGCTTGATGTAACAGTGCTGTTAAAATCTATTCTAAAGAATATCCCAGGGGTGTCTCTTGTCATTTTGACTCAAGCTTGTCCATAAATTTCCAGCTGTAGAAAAATATTCTAAGTAGCTGTTGTCATGAAGCAGCTGAATGGTCCTCATGAGTCCTTCCAAGGTTTATAAAGACATAGTTTCAGAAAGGACTTTTTCTAGCATGATGTGTATTATATGAATTCAAATACATAATTCTACCGATAATTTAGTGAAGCTGTACTCACAAGTCCCAGACCCTAGAGTATTTCAATGTAGACCTCGTGGATCAGGATGGAATCCTGAAAACACTAGAAATAGAACTGAATGAATTCATTCTGTTTGAATTTTTATTGTAATTCAAGTCGTACTCAACCTAATCAAATATCCCAAAGGAATTCCCCTTTTATGTACAAAACTGGGTTTAATCTAGCAAGACATGCATCCTTATGAAGACAAGCAAGAACTCAACTGGCATAAATTTGGAATGCAAGTTCTGTCTTAGTATAATTTTACACAGTTGGAACTGCCAAGAATTAACTATTTATAATTACCCTGCTCCATTTTGTCTATGGGATGACATGAATAAGAAAACTGTGGTCATGTTAGTGCTTCATCACCAGTGAAAAGCATCAAGCATCCACGTATTTTCACACACTTTTGACAATGTTGATCAATACCAATACCAGTTTATACTCTGGACCAATAGGCTTGGAGTTTCTCTGAAGATGAGGACCGATCCTCTTCTCTGGAACAATTCAGAAAGCAGAAAAGAAATGGAGGTACAGCTCTCCATAGAAACAGGACATTTGGGCTGAATCTGCATAGTCCCAGTAAGGACTGAATATATATTGGTTTCCTCAGATCCACAACTACTCTATGAATGCATAGATCAAGGAATAGGTGAGCCATTAAGAGTGACAGCTTATTAGCACTGCTTTTTTTTTCCCCTTTTAAAAAAACCCTTTTTTTATTATAGCACTGTTGCTTTCTCTTCCTGTTACAACCTTTCATTCATCTCGTTTCTTTTTCCTTCACCCTGTAACCCTTCCTAGGCACATATATGCTACTTTCCTTCAATCCTCTCGTTCGCTCCCAATGCCCCTTTCCTCCCAGCTATCCCTCTAGCATGTATGATTTCCTTTTTCTTTAATCCTTGCAGGCTGAGGTGCAGTGCTTAGCAGTCTCGGTCATGTTTGTGTGGGAAGCCTCTGGTTAGCTGATGTGGATCCCCTGGCTGCCAGGCTAGTCTGACAGAAGTCATGCATGGTCAGTTTGGTTATATTATGGATGCACACTGTATATCATGTTGCAGGAAAAAACTGCTCAGTTCATGTAGTCATATTAAATGAGGATTAAAGCCATTTGATTTATTAATAACATAATTATGTGAGACTCAGAAGTACATATTCAGGATCAACAAAAACCCCCAGATAAACTGCAGTACTAGACACACACAAATTTCTGAACACCCTTCTGTAGCTAACCCCCACCGAAGTTATAACTCCCCCCAGCTCACACCTGTACAGGCACCTGGCTCCCCCCACCCCCCTCCCTGGCCATGGGGGTGCCCCTCACACCCCTGCCACTGCCGCAGGGGGCAGCGCCCACCTGCCTGCCCACCCTGTTCCCCCCTGCCCCAGGGGGGTCTCTTACCCTGTCACAGGTCTTTGTGTTTCTTTCATACTGTTTTTCAAGCTGACTCCCTGTTTTTTTCTTTTTAAATTTTCTTTTTCTCTCCCCCCTGCTGCCCCCCTACCCCCCCGAAGTCCCTTGGTAATCCCCTGGTAACTGCTTAATCCAGCTGATCGTCTCCTTCCTCTTCAACATGACTGGTTTGGGGCACATGCCCTCCCAGGTAGTTTCCTGTATTTGCTTCACCCATAGTGTCTGCACCCGTATTCTTAAAGGTTATGCAGGCCATCGGCCAAGGGGGAGCTGTGCAGGCATCCCCACAGGGTGTATACAAAACACAGGCCATGTTTTGCATAAGGCTTGTCTTCAAGTGCAACTTTTAAATCTTTGACCATAATCTCCAGTGACAGTTTTCTCCGAGCCTGCAGGCTTTGCTAAACTCTTGCATATAAACCTGGCTTCTCACTGCTTACTCCCTAACCTTCCCACTCCAAAGAGGCTGGAGATTAGATACAGAGTAGTCTTCAAACACAAGAAATTGGTTAGCGCAGATCTGTCTGTTTCGAGTTACGTCCCTTTGTGCCTCACTTTTTCTTTCTACTGCCTGTGAGCAGAAACAAATCTGGAGGGACATACAGCCAAGTATTCTGTAGATGAATACCTGGAAAGCTCTGCAAGGAAACTTGAGACAGCTCGGTGCCAGGCTCAAGAAATAAGCTGCACTATATGGGTCAGTTTGGTGTGGATAAGGTCAATAAAGAAGGCTGGCTTCAGTGGCTCAGGCTAGTTGACCACCTCAAGACAGTCTAAGTATCGTACGTTTACGTACATGTAGTTATAGAAGGATGGAGACATGATCTGTGTCGATACTGCTTAGACAAAGGTAATTCACAATGACAATAATGCCTTAAACTGACTATAAATCAAACAACCAGAAATTATTTTAAAAAAAAAATCTATTAAAATGCTAAAAAGAAACACTTTAAGAAAGGGAAAAAAATGACCATTGAAATGGAAAGAAAATTTGCAATACTCCTTAAAGAGATTTAGAAGTCATTAACTGTCTATGGATCATTTTAATCAGACATGCTTAATTGTCATTAAAAATAGACAGTAGAAATTGAGTGATTTAATGAACATCAAAAGAACTGGTTGTAATTTATGAAACCTATTTTTTAACATATACAAATATTTTCTTAATCACACTTTACAATACAAAATCATAACTGCAATAAGACACTCCTGTGTGCGAATCATGAAGTGTTATTTCATACCTCATTGCACCCATGACACTTGTCTTTACCAACATGCCAGGCATGAAATAATATGCCATTATTCATGTCCCACAGTGTCTTTTGGTTAACACATTTTCCTGCGTTCTCAGCACTTCACAGGTCACTCCAAATACAAAAGAAAAATGCAGTGTGAATGCTCAAAAGTTCTTGTTTGAAGAGTGTTTTAGACTCTTATCCTGCAAAGAGGGTTTTTTTCCCATACTTAAACTTACAAGGTTTGAAAGACTGAAAGTTTATGAACCCTTTTACAGTTCGTCCACTAACTGCTTTTATTGTGCAAGATCATCTTTACTCTGTTGTTTTTTAATGATAGTGTTCTGGCTTGTTGTGGCAGCATGGAATGTTTGTAAGACTTTTATCAGAATGTGTAGGTGATAGAAATAACCTCGTTCTGGAAGTCTAGTCTGAGGAAAAACACCAAACTCTGAGGACTGACATGCATCAGAAAGGTTTGTCATATTCTGAAATTTATAATGTAAGTCATTGCATTTAAATTTGGCACTGCCCATCTCAGTTTTCCAGTGCTATTGTGGAGAGGAAATACAATTTATTTAACTTGTAAAACCTTGCAGATCTGCAAGAATAGAAGAAATAGCCATAGAGATGTAAGGGGCAGCAAAATGTGTTGTATGCAAACTGGTTTAGAATTGGCAAATCTAACTTAAGTTTTTGAAGTTGTCAGCATTCTTTTAACACAATTTCAAAGACGTTTGGGGCTATTTGGTTCATTATGTTACCTTTTGCAACTGAATACAACTTTATGGCATCTTTGCCCACTTTACATGGAGTGCACTTTCCAGATATATGTAGTAGTTCTTTTTGAATTAAATTAGACTTCTTCTCTTCTTGAAAATTATGTTAGAAAATATCTGTAGAGTTTGTGTTTTTGATCTACCTTCTGTGCACTTAGGGATGGATATGCAGTACAGCTGTATTTACAGCATAGTTGTACTTAGCTGAAAACAATTAAAAAAGGAACTGTGAGGCAACTTCAGGAGGAACTTTTTAAGATGAGAATAATATCCTAGAAGATGTATTGAATGGAGTCAGCAGTAAGATAACACTTGGCTAAGAAATGACATTGAAAAGCTTGTGAAGGCAAACCTATGCATTAGAGCTTGGTTTGAATAATGGCAAAAGCAAGAAGATTCAAACAAATGACATGCTTTTGACTAGGCAAAGGATCAAGTGGCTGACCAGCCCGTACATGGATAGATGATGTTGTTGATCTTAGAAAAGTAGGAAGAATTATTTGGAGTAAATCACAGAGATTGGCTTGTCTTTCATACCTTAGCAACCCACAGCAGAAAACTTACAAAATACAGTAGTAGGAGACTAACAGTATCTCTGAATTCTTTACGTCAGGAATATTTTACTTTCATGGGACAGTCCCAGACTTCGGCATATAAAGCTCTCTTTTCTAAGCAACAAAAAATTACAGCTCTAACAAAAAAATTACTTGGATAGAGCTGAAATGTTATGTCTTAATAAACATGATTTAAACCTTCATTTTTTATTTTGCTTCTCTTCATTTTTCAATCTGTCTTTGAAAATGAATGGATTATCATATTATGTAGATTATTTCATCCAATCTTTTTAAAAAATCATTGATTACAAAGATACTGAGGATTAAAAATTTATTGCTGTGGCTGTTGTATTTTAAAAATTCACATAAAGAAAATAAACCAATTAAGTGTAGCACCAAAGGTCAGATCTTTTGTGCATTGATTGCTTTCCACAGTGCACAGGATTTTCTATGGCATGAAGAATAGTTCATACAGAAACTTACCGTGTTAGTCCTAGCCTAGCACAGGAGTCTCTGCATTGTACAACAAAACCCTTCCAAAGGTTAGTGCTTGAGAGTGATGAAGTTGAGTCTTGCTAAGGATAGCTAAGGATGTTCTTTGCTTCAGGTGGCTCAGTATCTCTCAGTTACTCATTTAGCCAGTGAACAAGGTATTTTCAATTGGTGCCTGCGCATGGACAGCATGTGAAGAGAGATCTAAAGTCCCAGATCTCCACTGCTGACCATCCCCTGATGGTGGTGGCAACAGAATCAATGAAATGCAATAAAAAGGTAAATTCACTTGCTTGGTGTTCCAGTCCAGAAATTAAGAAACAAACTTTATTTTCCATGCTAGGCACATAAAAACGCCATTTACATAAGTTTAATATCAGTTACAGTCTGGGAATGAATCTTCAGTGATAAGTAGACAAGAATTTTCAGTGAACTATTACATTATTTTTTCTACAAAAACTGTAAACTTGTTGAAGTTATTCATAGAATCTATTTCCCAGTTCTGATAGGTTGCTTTCTCAGCTGAAAATGTTAGTGAGACACATCTGTTCCGTATTACTCAGAAGTACAATAGAGTAATAGTGTATTCAGTAATGAGTAGTGTACGCATCTGTGGCGGGTTGACCCTGGCTGGACGCCAGGTACCCACCAAAGCCGCTCTGTCACTCCCCCTCCTTGATTGAATAGGAGAGGGAGAATATAATGAAAGACTTGTGGGTCGAGATAAG
>JAVKLA010000005.1:20556876-20568636 GCA_034782735.1 Sagittarius serpentarius | reverse complement strand
GCTTCTAGCAACTTTTAAAGAAGCTGCCCCTGTGGCGCCCCTGCTACCAAAACCTTGCCAGGTAAACCCGTTACAGCATCGTTTGTGGGAAATTGTATCCCTGCTTTTTCTTATTCAGTAGTCCATTGAATTTATTACCTCTGATTTGGAAAAGTCATACTTAGGCTTATGGCAGGGGCTTGAGCTAAACCTTGTGTGTTCCAGTTGACTGTTACAATCACCAATGGAGAGTGGTGGCTGTAGCATCTGCATCTAATACGCATTTTACTAGTGTGATAAAGAGTCCATTTTTTTTTTTAAGCAATGGAAAATATTTTTTGAAAAATCCAGTTGCTTACAGCTACGAATTCCAAAGTACACGAGACACAAAAGGTAGCAAAACAGGTAATTAATCCCACCAGTCACCCTTACAGTAATAAATTTCCAAGAATAAGAAAGATAGCTCTGAAGTTGTTGCTATGCAACCTCTTCCAAATGTATATAAAGCTGATAGTTGCTGCTGTTTGTTTATTTTTGGAGCCAGCTTTCTCCAAAGGAAAAAGTAAAAAATGTAGGCCTGGAATGGGTAGGTTTAGCCCACTGCTACCATTTGACATTATACGTACATATCAATGTCACATTTGATACTATGTAGGGTCTCTTTGAAGCTTAGCAAGCTGCATGTTGAAATTATTTCTCTGGTCAGAAACTGCAGTCCCGTTCCAAGCTGTGGCATTGACTTATATGACCTTTGAGTGTAAAGCACAGTGATTTGAATTAATTTCACTCCAGTTACCCTTTCCCAAAGTGTATATAGGCAGGCCCACTCAGCGTCCCCAAGCAATTCATTCAAATGTCCTTTATCACTGAAAGGAAACACTTTAGGTTTTGTTTCTTTACTTAAGGGACTCCTCTGTCTCAGCCTGACCTGCCTAGTCGAGTATAATACCCTTGAACTCTCTCTCACCCTCTTTGCCCATCTCTTTTTCTCATTTCCGCAGGATGGTTGTATTGCTTGTGAATTCCCATTACTGTTCTTGGCTGAGATCTGTGGTTTCTCAGACACTGCGGAGATGGGCATTCAGGAGTGTAACAGCAGAGTTAGTGGCACTTAGCTACTGGGAAAATGAAAGTATAGCTTTATTATTTTTTGTAATACCAACCCAGGGTGCACTTGGAGACCTCCCTTACCTCATGGATGGAGGGGTTTTTGGCTGCCGGGGCTTGGGGCCAGCTCAGCACTGGTGCTGCTCAGGGCAGCGCCTTCTTTCCTGGTGTGACCCTGGGAGAGGCTCCCAGACGCCATGAGGTGGCCATGGCCAGGGCTGACCCCCTGCCCAGGTGAGCTGGTTTCAGCTCGCCTGGGCCCTGCCTGAGCTAGAGCTCCCGCTGCCCCACAGCCGTGGGCCTGGCTGTGGGCCCTGCTCAGCAGCAGCTGCCCACAGGCTGACCTCCCGGCCTGGTCTCAGCCCGTCCCTGTCCCCAGGGAGGTGCCCAAAGCCTGGAGCTGGGGCTTGGGCTGCCCGCGGCCGCCCTGCCAGGGTGGGACGGGACAGGACCTGTCTGCCAGGCCCTGCCCTGCCGCTCATGGGAGCCCCGCAGCTCCCTGGCCTGGCCCTCGCTGTGCCGTAACAACAGGCGTTAGTGGAGATCACAGGATCACAGAATGGCTGATGTTGGCAGGGATCTCTGGAGGTCGTCGTGTCCAACCCTCCTGCTCACGCAAGACAGCCTAAAGCAGGTTGCCCAGGGATCTGTCCAGTGGGGTTTTCAGTACGTCCAAGGATGGAGATGTCGCAGACTCTCTGGGCAGCCTTTTTGACTACCCTAGCTGTGGAGCAGTTGTGGTTTATACCTGGGAATATTCAAACACCTAATAGTCCCAATGTATATCTACTGGTATACTGAATATGAAGATTAGACTTTTATCAGAATCAAGCTGAGGATTTGATGGTAAGAACTGCCTCCTGGGCTATTTTTTTCCTGAAGATTTATATGTATTTGTCTTTTAAGAACAGTAGTAACGATGTGGTGGGTTTTTGGGGGTTATTTTTTGCTTTTTTTTTTAATTTTATTTCAGTTAATTTTCATAGTTCCTGATTGACCTGTGAGAGGGTCTTTCCATTGCTTCTGAGGCCTCTTAGTCTGCTCCTCACGTCAGTCTCCTCAGATTTTCTTACATTTCGGGCTTCTACTTGCTATGACTTCCACTGCTTGACCTGCCTGCCTGCTATACCTCGTGGTCTGGAACCTTTTGCTTTCTTGGGAGTGAAGAATCTCCTTCCCCAAAGGGATCTTTTTAACCCTGATCTTAAAAGGACAATCTGAGAACAATACCAAGTGGTTTCACCTTCATGGGATGACACTAACACAGCTTTTTGAACAAAAATTGCCGTTGTGGGTTTTTTTTAAGAATTTGATCTTGTGAGCAAGAAAGAGACGTCTTTAAAACACGTCTGCTGGACTGGTCGTTTCGGAGTATACAGTGAGAAGGCAGACCTTAAAAACCCTAGCATGGATTAGGGTGTGAAATAGGTGCTAAGTTGCTGTGGAGCTGCCAAGCTACTTCTGTATATGTAGTGCACTTAAATACCTAAATATCTAAAATATCTAAAATCTGTATCCTACAGATTTTTAAGTGTTTAGTTTCAGACTTATATTCTTTCATTCCACTTTAAAAACTCTTGTGTCCCCGTGTGGATCTCTTCCCCTTCTCAAATACAATGCATTAATAGTAATTCTGTGATCATATATATGTATACATTTTTGTTTCCTTGTTATTTCTAATTATACTGTAAACTTTTCAGGGCAAGAGTCTTAAGCATGCCTGAGATAGATAGTAATGTTACTTAGTAAGCACAGAAATCTGGCAGAAACACTTCTTGTATGCTGAAAGGAGGTAGCTGTGAAAGTTAATCGAGTAGAAAGGGCTTTCCTGGTCTATCTTGGTTCTTACGCTGTTGATGTCTTGGTGGTGCCTGTGAGTACCTAAAACTAGTAAATTAAATAACATCACTGGTTCCCTTCATGTAAGATTTAGTCTTTTCCTCTTTATTTCTCCATATAGAATAATTATGACTATGGGACAGTATTTTGGTATTTGTTCTGATTTATATGTTTATAGATAATTTGTTATGGATGCGACATTGAATGTTTTTTATTAAAAGAAGCACAATCACAGAAGTTCATCTGATACTTGTGTCAGAGAATGCTGACGCTTGCATGAGCCTTTAAGCTTACTCTTAGCTCCACCTGAGGGACTGAGAGAATTATCTTCTGTAGCAATGGACTTCAATTTTTGTCCTTTGTTCATCATTAGAAAGATTACTGATCACAGATTTCATGCCAGAGCATTAGTGATCTTTTAGATTACTGAGTCCAGGCCAATGGGCACTTTGTAAAACAGACCTTTTCCATGAGAAACCAGTGATCAGAGTGGTAAGACATATTTTTGCTGTATTTTTGATAACTAGAAGTTATATTGCACTGTTAAAAAACATGCTGATTGATCCTAGTCATGGTTTCTCTTGATAAGTATATTAATGAATATTGCTTGTTCCTATGTAAGAACTTAATGTTGGTAGAAAATCCACTGAACAGACTAACTGCGGAGTAACCCTCAGACCAAAGACTGCATCCTGGCTAGGAAAACCTGCAAAGTTGTTTTATCAGTTAAGTACTTAAACTTACAGATGTGCAAGGCACTTAGCAATAAGCAATGAGTGAAGCTGTGAGATGCCTGGTCCCTCATTGTACTTAAGTCCACATTGTCTTCCCACTTCTGTCAGCTTTGTTAGCTGAACAAAACTACAAAAAACCGCTACAAAACCCCACAGTGAGAAAGGGAATAGCAAGAAATCTATATCTTAACACTAGTCCTTGCATCTCTCCAGAAAAGTTCTGGTTATTGAAGCCAGTCTCCTGTCTACGTAAGAACATGACACTTCTTTCTTACCTTTATTTTCAGATTTTATGAATATTGATTTCATATGAAGTAATAGTTTTGTAATAAGTTACAACGAATCTTTTCTAAGTATTAAAAAAAGCGGCTCTTAGCAAAGAGAAGAAGCTATGGAGCCTGAACAAGTCCCATGTAGCTTGAAGCATCAAACATTGCTCTCTAATCTTCAGGGCTCTGGGGAAGGGGAAAGTATGCTTTTAGGTTACAGAGCAGCTGCTTTTTGTCTCTTCCTTACCCTGTCAGTCCTCACCCAAAAGCCTCAAACAGCCCAAAACCTCAAGTGTGTAGCTTAAGGTAGAGATTATTCTTATCATGTGTGCTGCAGCCATAGGAGAGGAACAGACTTTATCTCTAAAGAGCTCTTGGAGATAGCACTTTTTTTTTTTGTACATGCTTTCAGTAAAGCCAATGAGAAAGTTTTCTTCTATCTAGGGGAAGAGTATTTCTTTGAATACTTTCATGGGGTTTCAAGCTGTGAACAGGTAGGTGAACAACGTTTTTCACATGATTATCTTATGCCCTGTCTGTTCTTCCTGTGGAAGTAATTTGTACAAGAAAAAAACATTTTCATGTGTTACTAAACTTTTGACTGTTTCTTATCATCAGCAAAACATATAAAGAAAAATGCTTGTTTATCATTTTTAGCAGATTCAAATAGAAAGTTCTCTTCAAATTACTGGATAATGGCTGATCCTGGAAAAGACCCAAGATGTTGTCTTTAAGGCTTTTTATTATTTCTTAAAAAGATGCTATCAAGACCTTAATTTTCTTACCAATGTCAAGATACTAATAGTACAACAAATCACAGGACCTTATTAAATTTTCAAATTACGTTCTTCAAATTACCATTCTTTTCTTGCTGTGCAACTGTTTCAGGTGGTTATTGTATCTTTGCTGTTAAGGATTATATTTAGGAAAAGAATTGGATGATATAATAGCAGGTCACTATTCACTGAGCCAGGAGGTTTCTCCCTGTCCTGTATTTATCTGATTCTAATACTCTGGTCCACCAAGACATTTCTCTACCTGCATAGAGGTTTGAAATCTGTTCCTCAACCAGGCTCTGTGAGAAGCTCTGTTTCTTAAAGAAGTAAACCCTGAGATACTGCTTAAGTGTATATAAAGTCATGTAGCACTAAAGCTGTGAATGTTCTCTCCTTTCTCTAAGGATACTAGGGCTTGTAAAACATGGGTTTATATGTAACACCTTTGGAGTATTACACTATGCAGAGCATAACTGCATCAGTTTTGCCTGTGAGTGAAACTGGTGACAGAGAGTCTTCAGAGGAGAGATAAATTGCTTCCTCCATCCTACATAAGCTCCTTCCTTTGATGTCTTCTCTGAACTTCTTACATTGACTTCAATTGCAAATCTAGCTTATCATGTGCTTTGAGCTATTCACTTCAACAGAGCCTTTTCATTAACCAGAATCTGAGAATGTCACTCTCTCTAGTGTTCCCTAATTCGTGCTGAGCACTAAGAATAATGTCACTGCTGTAAAGGACAGTGGATCAGACAAAGCTTCTATATACATCACGTACCTACTATTGCAGGCCTTGTTTGAAATGCCTAGTGCTTAACAGGATTCCACCGTGCAGGCCTGTGTCACACTGTAAAGGGAGTATCAGGATGACTGCACAGATGTACTGCAACCCCTACAAAACCCAGGCCTGTGCCACAGAGACAAATCCTCCTTAATGGGGTCTATGCATAATAAATACAGATTTAATGATGAATATCTAAAATCACTTAGGATGATAAGGCTATTTTTCATCATCTGCATGTGGTAAAGAGAGAAAATTGGGAGACATATGCCTTAAACTACAGAGGAAAAACTGTTAAATTCCTGGGTGAGTAGAATATATCCATGGTTTGTTTGCTTTTATAAATATTTTTTAGCAGCTGAACATCTTTGAAGGGTTGGGCATTGGCAGTCATTCTAAATAGCTAAGCCTGTTTATGACACAAACAAGGAGACAGTGAATGCCGTTTGATTTTTCTATCTTATTGTGTTACACTTACAGCTGAAGTATTTGGTCGTCTAAGCATTATAAAAATTCAGTGTGAGAAGTTTGAAAATTTGAAAATTCTATTCTGCTGGAAATGTTGAAATTTCTAACTGTAAGCAACTGATGAAATAGTTATATTGGTAATTGGATTAAAAATTGAAATATTACTATTGTGATAGAAGAATGAAATTATTACTTCAAATTTATTTTATTTTAGAAATGTGATGTCAGTAATAGAATATGTCAAAACATGCCACGCAATATTATGTTATGACAGAAAGTGTCATATTCTGTTTCATTATATCGCTTTGACTTGACATGCTCTAGTTGACATGGTTTAACCATTATAGTACATCAAATTAACATAAAAGTTGACATGTTTTGACTTCATTGAACGAAAAGTGTTTCATAAGGTCAAAATAACTATATTAACACTAGCAGAACATGCTACTTCTGTTATTTCTCATACCTTTAAAAAATTTAATTAATATACTCTGGTAAAAACCTTCCATTTCATCAAATGATCATTTTCTACCAGATAGATCTTCCAGCAAAACTTTCTCTAGCAGCAGTAATATACATGTGAGGCCCCATAGGTTAAGGATCCTCATCTCCTTTGGCTTTATCCAAACAATACACCCTTACAGCAGCTGAGGATCTGTCCTGATGTTCCTCTTCATCCTCCTGTCAGTGGCTGTTTTTCCTTTTATCTTGATGTTGGGAAAGTGAGGGCAAACATCTGAGCTTTACGTTTTGTTTGCGGTCACTCTGATCTCTGTCACAGTGAATTTCTTAGTCACAAGCTAGCTGCTGAGAAAGCTGTCTACCACGCTTATGGGTCTTTCTTTGATGTCTGACATTTCCAGTTCCCCAGAGGAATGCGGTTGTCCTAGGAGGTGGTGATCGGGGAGACTGAGACCATCCTTTAGGTTGCCAAGGCCAGTCACATGCTGGCCTTTTGAGATCAGGACCGACGCACTGAGCTGCAAACCGTATCCAGCTGGGAGCCAGCAGTGCAAGCAGAGATGGGAGTGATGCGCTTTCAGTGATCGGGGCTGCCAAGCAGTTACAGGTTGTTGCATTCTGGAAAACATGGAGATTTGGAAAGAGAAGGTGAAGAAAGAATAAAGAAGGACCCAAACCATTTGATTTTATTCTAGTGATCTAGTTGTACTGTCAGAGTGCCCTGAGGGCTGGCGGTTCCCTGGGGATGGGGGCCAGGAACCACAGGAGTGGCCCATAGGGGCCAGTTGGTCAGGGGCTTCACCAGCCAGGGCCTGTCCCACCCCCAGTCAGGAGGAGGAAAGACGGGGGCACTGGTGCAGCCCTAGGTGTCAGGGATGGGCTGAAGTTGGGCTGGGACATGGGCCTGTGGGTGGGCCCAGCTCAGCAAGGCCCATGGCCAGGCAGGCCAGGGCTGTGGGAGGCTGGAGACTGGCCCTGCTGCAGCATCTCTGGGGCACAGACTGACGGCCCCCGGGGGCTGGAATTGGGTCCTGGGCCATGGCCACAGTGGGGGGAGCCACAGGCAGAGCTGGGCAGGGACAGTCAGGGCTGTTGGTGGCCTCAGGACCCTAACAGTAGAGTACTGTGATCTGTTACTGCGATACCTGTCTTATTAATTGTAAAGATGGAATCCAGTCTTCATCAGATGACTATTGGAGGAGAAAGTGAAGCTTTCAGTCAACTGAAAACCTTTTTCTTTTCCTTGAAAACTGACCTGTGTGAGTGACTTTGACAACTATCGGTGACAATGTAAACAGTATATTCATCTGTACCTTCTAGATGTCCTGAACAGCAATACCCAAATACTCTGAGCAAAGTTCAAAGTTGGTCAAAAACCTCCATACACCCACACATGCATTCTTCTGACAATTTTAATTGAAACACAATTTAAGACAATGCATGTGACAGATACAGACTGTACTGCCTGGCCCTGTGGATCACCTGTGGTTCAAAGATCACCCTCTGGGCCTCGCTGCTTCAAAAAAGAAGGTGGTAGTCTAATGAAATAAGGATTCCCAGGGTGTGCAACAGACGTCAATGAAGACATACAGAACTGGGGTTTTGTTTGGGTTTCTTTCTAATAGTTTGATTTAAATATAAGAGACTACATCCAGGAGCATTTCATATGATCTATTAATGTCTTACAAAAGGAAAGTCAGAAGAAACTTGCCTAAACTGGTTTCTAATTTCAGTTGATGGTAACTATATATGAACTCATGTTCAGTGAAAGTGAAGATTTCTGTACTTACTTACAGCAAGGGTAATTGGGTTTCCTGCAGAGTAAAGCTAGGGAGGCTGGCAAGATCCTCTTCACAATGGGTACTACACAAGAGACGTGTTTTTACATGTTAGATGCAGAATAGCTGTTACCTCTGTGGAAGCAAATGTGTGCTATATTCTTGTACAAGTACAGCTCTAGAAACTCATTTAAAGTTGCCCCTTTGTTTTAAAAGGGAAATATTGATCTATTTTAAACTTTCAAAATTAAGTTGACTTTAATTGCAGTGATTTTAGTGTCACATAGAAAAAGAATGTCTTTAACAAGGCTTGAATACCGCTTTGTTGTCAATAATTTATGGTTCATAACTGAAATTTACTTCTATATTTAATGCTTAGAATAAATACGGCATCTTCAAAAAGAGAAAAGAACACATTTGAGGAGTGAATGGTGCACACTGTTAATATGATACAAAGAAACTTAGACCCTTGGGAACTATTTTTCAACCCTAAGAATACCAAAAAGGTGGTATGATCTTAGAGTTGTAAAAGCAAAATAAATCTAAGAGCTTGGAACTGACTTTCTAGTGTACAAGAATATAAATTGCTGCTGCTTCTTGAGTTGACATTTATTTACCATTTTGTAGTATGAGAAAGAGCCTCAAGATTAGAACAGAGAAAATTAAATTATGTTCCTGTTCCTTTGGCTACCAGGAGGATTGTGCTTTACAGATAGCTTTAAAGGTACGTGGCCACTGGTAAAGACCAGTACCTCACTAAATGTAGTTTATTCTTAAATGAACTGCCATGGAATCACTCAGCCAGAACTGAAGAATCAACAAATTTTCTTCCCTACTAAATACTTACTTTTGAGGAACATTTAGAAATGCAAATAGTATGTAGATAATGTTGTCACTTTGGGTGCTGATAAGAAACTTCATATTAAAATCCAAAGTCCAGCTGAGGATGCAGCTAAGAAATGCAGCAGTTCCATATCTGAAGCAGCGCTGTTTTTAAATTAGGTGAGCTTTTCCACAAATAGCACGTTAATGAAGCAAAGATCATTAACTGTGTTCTGAGTAGACTGAGTTTGCTGGCTACAAAGATTCATTGCAACTGTTTATAATGTTAATAGCTTTAAATGTCTTTTATTAATACTGCTTTAGGTAGATTTTCTATTTAATATTTAAGCAAGTATTCTGACCAATTAAATATCTTGGGTCTCAGTGAAAGTCAGGGGGATGAGATTGTAATAAAATGTATAAGGCTATTAAAAGGAGGGTTTCGGCGTGGCTTTAATTTCATACTAAGCATTTAGGTATTAAAACAGCTATACCCAGGTTTCTGTCAGAACTATGAGAAATAACAATTTTCATAGCTGTTTAAGTGACAGTGATTGACCCGAAATACACTGTTTACTTTTATTCTGATACAAAATATATTTTCCATCTTGCAAGTCTTGCTGAATTTATTAATAGATTTTTTTCTTTTCTGATAAGTCCCTATAATCTAAATTGCCCTGAGAGAAGATAGGGTGTGAGAGGAATATGTTAAAATTACCAAATAAAGCATGGAGGTGGAAGATATTAATTAAGTGTAAGAGAACTGACATGTCATAGAATTAGTATGAAAAATGAATAATGCAGAAAAGCTGTGCAATATTAAGTAATCTGAGTGTTTTGAACAGCGATCAGTACCAGATAATTGTAATTTCTAATAATCACATCAGGAAGATTTAAAAAAAAAAGGACACTGAAACTGGGAACTGCAGAAATTTATTTCGTCCATTATGCTACCACGTGCTGAAAACTGTGGTAATTCTGGACTGGAAGACTGGTTTGCCCCTGAGAAATGTGGTGTTTTAATTTTGTAGCTGATTTTTCTGGGAAGGCCAGCGAGTCAGCACCTGCAACTCCTTCCTCCTGGCTTGCACAATGGGAAGCGCCTTTCTGTGCTGGCATGCAGGGACAGACGCGGTTGCTGAGTCTCAGATGACTGTGTTAAGAAAAGCTTTTTCAGTGCCTCTCCTATGCATCCTCTGGGAGGGTGCTTGTATTCACACAGCGACTCACTGAAATCACAGGAGCTTTCTGCAAGTCCTAATCTGTTTCTACTTAAACCAGTTTCCAAACCCATGTTTTATTTGAAGAACACAACTTACACATCTCTGTAGCACATCTTAGTGCTGTAGCTTTGCAGTGAACTAGGAGAGAGCACAAAAACAGTTTTATTGTCTGTGTATCAGAAAATATCTTGATTTTGTGCTTTACATTTCTGCCATACATAGTTCTTACTTAATAGGAGGTATAAACCATAAGCAAAGATAAGCAGAGGGCATTTTGGATGTCTCATTTTGTTGATTGCTAAGGAGGGTTTCTGGTATACAGTAGGTACTTTAGTAGCCCTGGAAGAGCAATTACCTTTGAGCTGCAGTCATTCAAATGGGGCTGTAGTGCTAGATCACATAGGCAGTTTAGGAGCAGCAAGAAAAATTGCTATGTCTGGAACAGACTAAATGACCCTTCAGCCCAGAATCATGTCTTTGATAGCCATCTCTAGAAAAAGATGATAAGGAAAGGCTTCATACAGAGCGGTACTTCCCTTGATAAATGCCCTCACTTTGGAGAAGCTGTAGTGCAGGTATTTCCGGAGGTGAAAGCTGTTGCTGCCTCTCTTGTATAACAGTCCTCTGTGCGCTTTTCATCTATGATTTGTGTAACTGTCTTTGTAAGCATTTACACTTTAGACATCCACAGCGTCTCATGGCAGTGAGTTCCACAGGTTTATGAACTGTGTGGAGAAGTATGCTTCCTTTGTTCATTTCAGAGCTTCAGCTTATTTAACAGGCGGGTATAAAGCACAACCACAGATCTATATAGCAGAGACGCAGGGCCATAATGGAATCTCCTAAATACAACTGAGAAAAAATGAGGTACAAACTTGGAATATGATTAAGTAATTATTCTCGTTATAAATCATCTATTCTTTCCTAAATTAGTATCCTTAAGAAAAACAAGGTCTGAAAATAAATTGAAGCAAGTTAAACACAAATGTATATCAGGTCAGATATCTTCCATGAGTGACTGTATTGACCTCGTAGCTAAGCTAATAGCAAAAGTCTGGTAACAGGCAGCCCAGAACTCTAAAATGCTCTTCATTACTGATACAGTCCAGCCTTATTTGTAGCTGTAGCAATAGAAGAATTTCAGTGAGTTCTCTGCAGATCTATGGGTAATTGAGCTCTTTTCATTAACTTACTGTTAGAGGCAAATGCTAATTAATCAAGCCTACAAACCACATTTCTCATCAAAGGTCTACCAAGCAAAGGTTTGCGCTAGAGTACATCAGAGTTCCCTCTGGTGTACTTGAGCGTGAACTCCAAGACTGCCTGAACATAGGCGCTAGGACTCTGGGCCGTTAAACCTCAAGACTTCTTTCTTCTAAGAAGTGATGAGGATGCATCAACACTTGACCCAGCAATATTTTTGCATTAAGACAGCTATTAAGTAACATGGTGTCCTGGTTTCGGCTGGGATAGAGTTAATTGTCTTCCTAGTAGCTGGTACAGTGCTGTGTTTTCAGTTCAG
>JAVKLA010000005.1:20541814-20556776 GCA_034782735.1 Sagittarius serpentarius | reverse complement strand
TTTTTTTTCCCCGATTCTCTCCCCCATCCCACTGGGTGGGGGGGGAGCGAGTGAGCGGCTGTGTGGTGCTGTGTTGCTGGCTGGGATTAAACCACGACACATGGGCATTCCAGCTTGTGTTGGGTTAATTTATAATGAACACTTGTTAAATACTGCAACTTGTGGCAATGAGCAAATTTCCTCTTTCACTCGTGAGCATGTAACATTGAAATGAATCTGTAAACCTGCTTTTTCTGGGAGGTTAGCTTATGCTATTTATTTGGAGATTTGCCTCTGAACACAATTTTATACTCTTCTATCAGTTCTTTTCACATTGGAAATCTGGAGCAGTTCTTGTACTAAATACCATCAGCTATTTACTTTGACAGCAAACTTAACTGGGCTTAACTGGACAACTCTGGGAAAAGGGAAAGGGAAGCGAACAGTAGGGGCTATGTATGTGAGCTGTCTTTTTCCAAATGCTTTCTATCTCCTACAGTTTAGACAGACAGGGATACTTTTTTTTTTTTATTCATTCACTCTCTTTATTCACATAAAACCATTGGTCAGTTGTTTTGGAACATCTCATTCACCTTAACTGAGCCAAATTCTCTGGTTTTCTAATACGTGATTTGTGTTAATTAGGATACTAGAAGTCAGTCTGATGATCTGCTTTGGTGCTGAAAATTCCAGCTCCCTCCCGTATGATAAATTAACAGAAAAGAGGAGGATATTTTTGACTTACTTTTCGCATCATGGAGGTGTATTAAAATAGACATCAGCTATTGTAATTCTACCAAAAAATGTATGAAAGTTTTGTTCATTACAGCTGGTGGCTGGTAGCATTAACTGATGAAAGTGGTCCATGTCTGAAAGTAAACATATCAAAGCTGTTATTCATACACTTTCAGGGATGAAGGTATGATACTGTCTTTTTTTGTGTGTTTCTGTTTCTAATCCAGTTGCAGAGGAAAGGATAGTAGTCAGAGGAATGGCCTGAACATATAAGCAAGCTGAGTAACTATGTGGAGGGACCATTTAATTTCCCACATTGGATCCATTTAATTGCTTGCTATGGTAATGAAAGTATTTGCTGCTTTTACTCTGGCCTGTACTTGTGTTCACCTGCATGTCTTGATTAAAGGCTTGAATGCTGATGAGCTTATAATCATCTGATTACACTCAGAACATGCCAACAGATAGGGTGAGAGAAGGGAGGTGGGTATGTTTCTCAAAATGCAGAAAAATACAGCACTGCCATCTTCAAATTCCCTCTACATTGCAGATTTTCAAAGATATAGGTGTGTCCTGTGGTACAGTTTTAGGATCTAGTATTTGATAGAAAAGTCACTTCACTGCTCACTAGAAGAGCTAGAAGCTTAAACAGTAAGCCACCTGTATGACCCTTTCCAGAAAGAGATTAATATTCTTTTTTCTTTATTTATGTGAAAGAAGAAATAAAAAAGACCTAAGAGTAAATCATAATAAAGCAGGTGAAGATAAAGCTCCAGATTTAACAAGTTCAAGATACAGAAGTTCATGTTAAAAAGGAACTCCAAATCTTTACAGTGATGCTAGAGAAAGAAGTATTTCTGTAGGGAATATTTAGAAGGAACTTGTTGTAATGTACTCCATTTCTGGTACGAAACTGGGAAGCAAGAGGGATATGCCTCTTTATATTTGTCGTCATAAGCTTTATTCTAACATTGTCTTTTCACAAGTTACATAGAGGAGTGCATGCTTTTGTCTAAAGCCAAGAACTGCTTCTCATCATGTTTTATTTGAGTTGGATATGATTATAAAACTGGGAATGCAAATAAAATTGCTCCTAGCACTTAGGAGGTTTTGAAGCCCACAAAAAGGATTTAGTGTCTACAATGGGAGTTTAACAGGGTCTAAGTCATGGAAGTCCAAAATTGCTGTACCACCATTTGCCTACCTGTAGATGTGCACATGAATTCCAAAGTTCCATTCATTGCTAACCTTGCAACATCTGGAATGCCTAAGAGTAAGTTTCTGGGCAGAGCAGAAGTACTTCCAGCTTAGCAGGGCTAAGCGACTCAGTATTCAGCTAATGATCAACTCCACGTAAGATTTGCAAATTAGGTGTTCTCTTGCTAATGTTGCCAAAAGGATCAGTCTGATAAGTATACTCAAAACACACCAAGCTTTGTTAAAAGTATAGTGAGCAGTTCTGTTTTCCTTCAAAACATGGCAGAAGTGTTAGTAGTGATACCACCACCCTTTGACTACGACCAATTGCTGAGAAGATAGGTGATGAGGAATCTACCTCAGGATTTGAGAAACCTGTGTTTAATTGCACTCTCCTTATGGAAGAATCAATGCTTTTATAGGGAACTATTGGAAATCCCTGATAGGGAAAGAGAAGAGGAAGGGAATAAGACCTTTTAAAGTTGGGGTTTTTTGCACAGAAGGAGGGAGGGGTTAAACAGAAAACATGGCTCTTCAGATCAGAGGTTGCTCTCTGATTTTTGTATATTTTACTTCCAGTCACTTGGTAAGTGTATGTTCCACACAGTGTGGAAGTCAGGCTTTGTCCTTCTATCATGAGTGTCATTAAGTGCTTAGATAAAATTATTCCTTTTTGTATCTCCTCTCCTTTCTGAACCTGTTCTTCTCCAGACAATGAAGTGAATTTGCTAGAGAGAGATCTCCTACCTCCTTCAAGTGATAAATCATGGTAGCTTGGACATTCTTCTGAAAACTGGAGGTTTAGCAGTTCAATAAGTCTCCTTTTTTTTTTTTTTTCCCAAATTTCTTAGGAAAAGGTGTATTTTCAAAAGCCTAGGTGAAGTTACTAGAAAACAGTGGAATTGTCTTTTTGTATGGGTAGAAAAGACACCTCCTTTCCAGTTTTGAAGAGAATAAGTGAGCTCCCTCTCGAGGCTTCTGAGAATGACTGAAGACATCTACTGTGGGGAAGAGATCAAGCTATAATCTTGCATTTTTAAGGTTTTTAAACTATGAAAAAGAAAGTTCTCAAGGAGCCAAAGTATGTTGCGCTTTTTTTTTTTTTTTAATTGTGAGGTTGATCAAACACTGGAACAGGTTGCCCAGAGACATTGTGGCGTCTCCATCTACAGAGATACTCGGAAACCTGACTGGACATCATCCTGGGTGACCTGCTTTAGCTGCCCCTGCTTGAGCAGGAGTGTTGGACTCGAATGATCTCAAGAGGTCCCTGCCAACCAGAATTATTCTGTGCCCCACAAGGAGGCTCAAGCCCCAGAGAATCATCCCATTACTAACATTTCCTATGTGCCTGCAGTTCTTGTCAGACTAGGGTTTTAGAATCTAGCATGATGTGCCTGTCTGCCCCTGTGAATTGTAGGGGAAATCAGTATACTTTATTCATGCATGTGGAACCATCTACAACACCCACATACTTAGAAGTTAGGTTTTATGATGATTTAAGTCCATGTCAGTTATAGATTTGAGAGAACATTGTCTCACCGTGTTTGGGTATTCACTAACGTAAATAGAAAAGCAGGTTCTTGAGTCAGTTGACAATTTTTGTTTTAGGAAAAAAAGAATTAAAGGTAGTCATTACAGTATTCCAAGAATACAATTGATAGTAATTAACTGGAAGTGACACAAAACCCCAGCATAATTAATCAACATGTCAGTTTAATCTTAAACTCCTAAATTAATTTTAAATTCTTCAGTTGAAGAATAAAGCCCATGTTCTGTACTTCAGATTCTATAGCTTATTGGCATGAGTTCTCTCAGCCTGTGACCTGAGAGACTAACTAGTCTAACTTAACTAAATTGACTTCAATATAAATTTTATTTTTAGTACTTAAGGGAAATGTGAGTCATATGCAGTCATTTTCCCTTTGCAAGCTCTCCTAATGGTTTAAAAGAGATCAAATACGGAGCAAAGTAGGCTTCTGAAACTTTATTTTTGTAACAGCTCTTTATAGTTAAGACTAGAGAAGGAGGTGACTTGCAGCTGAAGAATCGTGTGGAGGCCTTGGTATTATTATTCCACATTACACTTCATACCTGTCAGCTTCTGAGGAAAATTAAGATTCCTATAGAATGTCTAAAAGCATGCTGTTGGGCAGAGAAATGTTTGCCAACATTTTTTCACAACAAAAAAGGGTATTTCCCAAGGCAGAAGTTTGCCTCAGCAACTTTGTCTTAAAGAAGCTAAATATTGAATATATTCTTCAAAGCTTTATTAAATCCTAAATCTGATAAAATGGGCTTTATAATGGAGTGATAGAGATCATGCTGCTGAATGGAGAAGGTAGGATAGGGGGTGGAGAGGAAAACAGGGCAGAAGAAACAGACATAGAAAAAGGGAGGGATGAAAAAAAATCCTTGTGTCTGAATTGTCTGGGAAAGACAGATGGCTAAGGGGACATTTTTCCTGCTCGTAGAATTAGCCATGATAGTACAGGTAGAAATATCACATGACACAGATACAGCCTCTCAACTTTGTACTCTCCCCATTCATTTCAGGGCTGCATCTGCCTCTGGTCTTGATGCTTTCAAATTCTTTTAGCCTAGCACAGAATAAAGCTAGACGGAGGGAAAAAAAAAAAGAAAAAGAAGTAGGGAATGAAAAAACGAGTTTAGGGAGGAAATAAAATGGAAAAAAGGTAATTTAGTTTGAGAAGAGGGCCAGCTGGCAACATCAATGATCTTGCAGAGAAAGCTAAGGAAATAAAGAATCAGGAGGGCTATGAAGAGGGGTTAGAAATACAGAGATAAGAAAAGAGGCAGGAGGAAAAACAATTGGTTCTGGGAGAGGATTAAAAAGCAGGAGAACGTGAAAGTGGTGGCATACTCACTGGTCAGCTCAGGAGCATCTCTGTGTCTTCCGTGAAACTTGAAACTTCTGGGAAAGCTTGGATTTCTGAATTTCAGAAAAAAAAATTGGACTTTCAATACGTTCTTGACAGGTCCGTGGATACTTGCGAGAGGAAACAAGGGGAAAGACGGGAAAAGACAACCCATAAGCGGTTATTTGGAATCTGGTGTTGAGCATGTGAAAGAATGCATTACTATATCCTGAATGTTTATATATTGCAAGGTTTTAAAAAGTATCTTCAGGCTTCCCTTGTACTTGTTTTAAGTCACTTGAACCCATGGGGTTTGCTGGGTTTAAAGAAAGGTGGTTGAAGATATTTCTTAAGTAATGCTGTTTCTTTATGGATCAGGTAGAAATAGTAGGAGCACCACCCAAAATAACGGGCATATATAGGAAGGCTTTAGCAGAGGTTGACCAGAGGACTCCAGTACGTTTTCCTGAGAACTGGTAACAAGGGCAAGAGTGGAAAGACGTAATTCAACTGGCATTGTGTTTGCATAAGCCTTGCCCATTTCTGGGAAACAAATGCAGGCGAGACCAAAGAAGCTGAGAGCAGGTAGCAAGAAAGCACAAGAGGTGTGACTTTGTATGAAGAGCTGAGCCTCCTCCCACTTTCCTGCTGCTACAATTAAAGCAGAGTAGCTCTGTTACGAAGCTGAGTAGCTCTATACTACTTAGATTAGGGCAGTACCTGCTTTTGTATGAGCCTTTCTGTATTCGAGGAAATAGAATTTATTGTGTTACTTGTAAATAAAGAGAATTTTATCAAAAGAAGTGGCAATATCACCATAAAAACAACCAGAAGAGTTCCAATCTTCAGGTGCTCCTCTGAGTCAAATGAAAACATAATATTTCAAAACACCTAGGCTTTCCTTCTTGGAGGTCTATTAATCTGTTTGCCCATTGTTTTAAAAATAATTTTATATTCCATTTTTTTAAAAAGGTGAAGAGTGGAAAAAACTTTAACAATACTGGTATTTGGAAGTGTGCTTTCATACCCTTTGATAGCACAAATAAGAGGGCAGTGCTAGCTACTTTCTGTTTAACTTGGCTTGAGTCAGTGCCATAACTCTTAGTAGTAACAGCACATTTTCATATCCTAAGAATAAGCATGTCTAGATTTAACTGCACACCATAAGGAATTTAAAGACAACATTGTATCCCATGGGTGTGTCACATATATATTGAATTACAAAGCCAGCTACAGTCCTGGGTTTTGAGGTGTCTGAATTGCTTTGTGATTATTCTGTATAATTCCAGCTCTGCTATTTTACCTGTTCAGATCTCAAGCACCTGTGTCCTCTTAAACTTTATATTCTTCAACTCCATTAAGCACTCAGTACTCTGGAACATTTTGGTAGAAATGTTAGCAGCTAAAACATGAACTCTGAAATCAGAAATAAATATAGAAGCATATCTACACCTGCTACTAAAGTGGAGTGAGGTGAACGTGTAAACTCCAGAAATTGATTCCAGGCTAAAAGTTGCCCTCCCCATTTTGTCTGAAGTCCAGTGACTGATGAACATGTAGCTTTGTAGATCCACAGGCCAGAGCGTCCTCCAAAATGAGGAGCATCTGCTAATGGAGTCAGGGAGACAGTCATGTCCAGGAGTCTGCTGCTTAGAGTCTTGTTTCTTTTAGAGATTTCTTACACAGAAATTGTTTGCTTGAGCTGTGAGCCTGAGTTAATAGTTTGTCTCTACTGATATTTTGAGCACCAGCTTTTTGAAAGCTATACAATGAACTCCATTAAAATCAAGATGCTGCTGCTTCAGGAGCTTGACAGTATTACAAGTCTTACACCTTAGGCATAGGCTTTTAAATTTAAATGTTCTAGCTTTCTAATGGCACGGGTGATGATGCAGATCTTGCAACAGAAGCACTAATTTATCCATTCCTTGGTGTATGCTCACCCAGGATCTTCACACACATCAACTCACTGAGCTTCTTTGGGTTTGTATTTTCCAGGTGTTGGGGCAGCATAATGAAGCATCTTACCTGACAGCATTAGTGAAGAATAGATCAGTTACATTTGTATTTTTATGACAATTGTAGTGATTTTCAATGTGTAGCAATATTTATAAAAATGTATACATAAGTTACCAACTCCTTTCTGTTAAGTTATTTAATTCATTTCCATAGGCACTTCAGGAAAAAACTGCGTAAGGAGGAGTAAAGAAGTGCTAGTTTTTTAATTTTTGTGAGGTTCTTAGAAAGGCAAGTTACGGTTACCTCTCTAAAAGGACAGGAACAGGAGGGAGAAAAGCTTTAAGGGAGTTTGCAAACAAAAATACTTGTCTTGTCTAAGACTTTCCCTTTCTCTACTGTATTTAATCTTAGTTTATTCCCTAAACAGCTAGTGTCGTTCATCCTTTTACCCTGTCGTGTACAATAATGATTATTATGCAAATACATGCTACTTTAAGTGTAAATAACAACATTTATAAACTTAAACCCAAGGGATTCTCATGTTTAAATATAGTGTGATTTCTGTCACATGTTAAGCACATCTAACATGCTGTCTGTTAACATCTGAATATATAGAGAGATTAGAAATAAAGTTTTCTTACAATTATCAAAAGAATCTGACATCTTATTTGTTTTAGAATGTAAATATCTTTTCTAATTTTTTTTCAAATAAAATTCTGTGGAAAAATATTGGTGCTGATGTTAACTAAAAAAGAAAAAGGGTGTGACCACTGAACACCTAAACCCCTTGTCTGAACATAATAATGAAAAGGTCCATTTTAATTATCCACTACTACTACTAATTACCAATTGTAAAATACTGTTCATCTTCAAAGCATACTATAGTATGACAGCCAATGTTTGGAAGCTTGTGCTAGTCATAATAAGGCACCTTTTAATAATGAGGATAATTAACCAGTGGTAGAAATTACTTAGGGATGTAGTGTATTCTCCATCACTTGCAATCTTTAAATCAACAGTGGATGGCATTTAAAGAGATACATTATGTCTTACACAGAAATTACGACCTTGGTGCAGAAATCATTGCATGACTTGTCTGCTGTAGAGCAGGTTAGAATAGATTATCATAATATTTCCTTCTGGGTTCAAAAGTATATAATCTAAAAATAATTAGGTGTTGTTTAATCTTAATTAGGATACTCAGCATGAGTTGCTGAGCAGAAAGTCCAAGTCAGATTGGGATTGAATAAAATTTAAGTTGGAGTACTGTTTTCAGATTTTAGCATTCTGCCATATCATGCTTAAGGTCAATGCCTGAAAATATTTTGTTACAGTGATTTTTTTTGTTCATTATGAAACTCTAATGCTTAATATGCTTGCCTATTATTTTGGAGTTATTTTATATATTTCAGTTTATTTTTAAAGTCTCCATCCCCACAACATACACATAGGAAAGACAGTCCTTGTTAATACTAGTGAGTATGATGGCTTCATTTTTTAAGGACTTAATGAAACAGATTCAACAGATGGCCCAAATCCAGGAAATTTTTTTCTGATCTAACAGCTGAAGGAAAACGGGAAACAGTGGCACAAGGCTTCTGAATCCACAACGTGATTCTAAATACATGGCACACAGATGCTGATCAGCTCTTTGCAAAAAATATTTTTTACTTTCAGAGAGAACAAGAGAATTGTTTATACTGTTGACACAATTCATGGTCGTAGCATGATTTATGCTAAAAATGCCTTGTATTCTCATTTTTCAGAGAAGACTATAAAAACACAGCAACAGAGCTTTAGCAATTACTCATTCCGGAGACCTAAAAAATATTTCTAGCTGTATAGATTCCTTTTAGTTTGAAAAAGGGGAAAAAAAATGATTTGTGCTCTGCCTTGTCAGTGGTTTCCCACAAGAATTTATAGGTCATGTCAGCTACCAGCTAAAACTAATTATACCTGACATTATTGGTATAGTATTCAAAGTTGTATAAATAACATTTCTAAAGGAAAGACAATGAGTCCCATAGGTATGAAAACAAACATTAAAATGTTTACAGTGCCTATTGGAAAGAATGATGATAGGATAACATCCCTGCTCATGATATTGCAGTCATGTTTGCATAGTCTCCAATATAAGACCTATTTTTAAAAGTTTATTTTCTGACTGTTAAAACTAAGATAAAAAAGGGAAAGAAAGGCCTCAGATAAAAAAAATATTTTTTGCTTTGGGTCTATGTGGAAAGAAGAAGGGAAGAAGAAACAAAATTATATGGGACAATTCTGAGTTACAAAAAACCCACTTATTATGAAGCTGCTTCAAGTAGTTATTTGCTCCCTAATGGCAAATGGAATTTTCTAAAATAGCTTGAAAAATTATTTTTACTCTAATATATCCTTCAATGCAGTTACCTTCTTTTCTTTTATACAAATTTAAAAAGCTTTAAGAAATTACTTGTTATAAATGATGATTTGCTTTACTCTAAGTGTAGGTATATTTTCAGGGGTAGGTTATTTTGTCTTTGTTTTATTTCACAAATATACCATGAAAATGTCACCTGTATTCTCCTATTTGTTAATGGAGATTCATACAGTAGTATATTGTGTTGGCTTAGGGACAGTCATGATGATTTTAATTCAAATCTCTGCATAGTACAGATCAGAGATTTTTCTCATGTAAAGTTTCTTTGAAGTACAGTGGATTGAAAATTCACCACAAGCAGTGTTGGATTGTACCCCTGCTTAATTACACTCTGTGATAAAAATTTACATTTTATTGCTACCCTGAAATTTGTTTAGCCTTCGGATTTTGTTATTCCATTATGTGCTGGGCAAGAGCCCTCTTATCATAAATTTTCTGTTCCCTAAGTGAGTACTTACAAACGTTGATCAAGTCATGACTTAACTGTCTCTGTCAAGTTAAATATACTTAGAATCTCTTGCTGGCATGTTTTCCAGTCCTCTCTTCATTTATAGGTGGCTGTTCAAATAATATTTTTCCTAGCTTATCAACATATTTCTAGAATTGTCGGTATTAGATCTAGACTTAGTTTCTCAGAAAGCTCTAATTGGTATTCTTTTTATTCATCCAAGGCTTTTTTTGTCATTGATGAATACATAGAACACTACAAATTAGTTCTGTTTCATCACTGGTTATGCTACACTGCTCTTTACAACTACTTTTTTTACACCTACCAGTAAATTTTTACTCAGTGAAGTGTGCCAACTTTTTAATTAACCTATCAGAATGTTTCAAATATGTTGTCTTGCATATGTTTAACTTACATTTAAAAAAATCCTTACTTTTGATCCAAATGTTGTTCAAATGTATTACAGTCTCATTAAAAATGCTGTTTGTTTAAACTATTTTCTGTAAATGTTGACTGTTTAATTTCCTATTAAATTCTCTATTAACTGACCGTGGCTTTTTGTAAGTGCATCTCCACCAAGTTGTCTGCAACTTCCTGTGTTACGAGACTTAATGATGTCAAATGTTAATGTGAAAGTGATTGTCCAGAGAACTTCTTGATCTCCTCTTTTGTGACTGTAGGATGAAGCTTATACTCCAGTCCCAGTAGCTGGAATTTAAGCTATATTTTGAATTATTGTTGTAATGGAAACTAATTAATTATTATCAGCCTAGTTAAATAATCTGTTTTTTTTACAGAAGATACAGAAATGTTTTTTAACGTACCTTTTTTTGATGTAATTAGACACCTCCACCTTTAAAGAAGTAAAGACTGAGGAAACACATGGTTAACTTTTTTCTGTATAAATTATGTTAGACAAGGGTGGCAAGTGTAGATCAAGACAGAGTGTAAACACTCCTGGCTTGTTACAGTATTGGCATCATCAGTGAAACCAGTGGAGTGTATGAAAATCCAGATCCTGTTCAAATAGCCATATTGTAAGTAGTCAAGTCAGGGATATTTGGGTAAAATGTGGCAGAAGCACTTTCCTTTTTGAAGGATCTGTGCAAAGACCAGAAATAGTTGAAAAGCTTGGACTTAAGAAAGCAAGGGGACGTCATACCTTAAAGCAAATGTGCTTTGTACCGTATTTGATTTGGTCAATGCCAGGACTGATAAAAATCCCAGTGTAACCTTAAGACTTGACTCTGGACAGCCATGATGGCTGCGTAACAGGCAGCACTCGAACCATTTAAGAAGTATTTCCAAACCGCCGCATTTATCTGTTACTGATCATGTCGTAAGAGCAGATGGGATACATGGACACGATAGGTTGGGCTTGGTCACACTGAAGGCAGTTTGTGTATGAAAGCTATTTAAAGCTGAATGAATCGGTGAGGTGCTCGCCTTTTGCTCCCCTTTCAGGTGCGCTAGGCAGTTTGCCCCATGTCCAGCCCTGGGTAGTCGTGGAAAACTTGACCTTGAGACTTCTTTATGACAATGTACATGCAGTTTGTGTGTCCTGAAGGAATAGATGCAACAGAGAGATGCCCTCAATCTACTAGAAAGCTAGACTGTTGCACGGTAAAGCAAAAAAAGTGTAAGCATTGAAAAGTGCCAAAATGAATTAGAGAAATTCCTTCAGTTTGCGTAAGTCCTGAAACAAAACTTCTCTTCAGATTTCTCCGAAGATAATGAGGTTCTGCACACCTTTTCCATGACCTTGCACAGAAATAGTGTAATTCCACCCTGATTCACTGTGGAGAAAGAACAGTTCATTTACTGAATGTGAATTCTCTTTTTTGCTTGAAAAATATCTGTGGGTATGTCACATTTTTGTGTTCCAGTTTAATATGTGCACAAACTTACTTAGCCCCAAGCAATGTGAATGCCATTAAAATGAGTTTTCTATTAATATTTTCATCAATCAGACTTGATCAGTTCATGTTATTGGAAAGTGAATATGGATGGCTTGAATCATTTAATAATCTGATCAGTGAGCTGAGGGAAAGATTCAGGATGTAAGTGGTTTACAAATTTCATTTTTAATACCGGGCAATATCCTTATGACTAAGGAACTCTCGGAGCAGAGAAAGCCGAAGGAGGAATTAGGTATGTTGCAAGCCAGGCAAACGAAAGTACCTTATCTGTTTATTGCTAATCAGTGCCTGGTTCTGTTGCTCTACAGACATGCACACACGAATACAGGCATTTGTAAAAAGTGGCACAGAGATGCACTCCAGAGTGGGTTTATAGTCAAGACACTTTTGATCTTGACTCTTCCTTAGGAGAGAGACACACAGACTACACTTATATTCGTGAAAGACCAAGCAGTAGAGAAAAAGACAGCCTGTATAAAGCTTACCATTACAAATAACATTTTTATAATGCATTTATTCCAATGTAAGTGTATATGTTTTGAATGATTTAAGAAAAAAAACAAGAAATTTTTTTATTTTCAAGGGAAAAAAATGGCCTTTTGTAATTCTTGCTGATTTTTCTCATCTAGAAGAATTAACATCCAAGATAACTGTTTATTATGTTTCAGGTAATAGTAATGCATGTAGTGTAATTGTGTACATAAAATAGACAAATCAGTTCTTCAGTAGTATGTAAACACTTGGTTTGTATTATGCTGTAAAGATACGATCCTCTGTTTTCTATTTAAGTAGGTGAAAGATAATTGTATGACCTTTAAACCTCATACATTTTTGCTTCAAAAAATACCAAGATTTATACTTTGCAGCTGTACTTCATGTGGTGTTTTAAAGGGATTGAAATAAGTTTTTCAAATAATTGCTAATTATATTTTACAATAAAAATATGAATCTAATATGTCATAAGGACCTTTAAAATCTGTCCTATGACTGGATTCATGCCAGTAAATTCATGTCCATCCCTCCTAATTCAATTTATAACATTAGTGTTTAAATTAAGAAGTACCCAACAACAGAGTAAGATTATTAACTAAAAGGGTGGAGGCAGAGATGTAAGATGAATTATGGGATCCACTGGAATCAACAATAAAAATTCCAGTGCTGTTCTGTCACTTGGTGTGATCACGCAGTTCTTTTCAAAAAGAAGCGTATGGGTTTGCTGAACATTTTCAGTGAAAGACTTGTAGTTTGCAAGCTTCCATTAATAAAGGGGAAATGATATAATACTTAGTAAGTTGATAAAAACCCTGTTGTCATTAAAAGTATATAAATAATTAAATGAATTCTGCAACTTTTCTGATTATATACTTCAGGAAGGCAAGGATGCAATTTTTGTCAAATATTTAGCCTAATTATAGTTGAACATTGGTACTGAATTCTCCTTCCTTTTTCTGAGCACTTCATGATGCTCCTTATTGCCAGCTACATATGTAGTCCATACTAATAATAACAACAGTTTTTCTACCAGTTAGTTAAAATTCTACTGCTACTGGATCTTTCTCTAGGGAGGACACTATTCAAGAAAACCTGAAGTTACCTCATGTTAAAGAGATAACTCTACTCAATCTATCCACTTCAGTTCCCTCAATAAAAAAGACAATATGCTAATAAGTATTACTTGAGAATAAAAATTGAAATAATCACTTACGAATTTATCTACAGCTGACAGCTTTATTAATCTCTGTAGCTGCTGTCATTTGATAAAGAACAACATATAATAAAAACTCTGCAAATTACCTAATTAGGTATTCTGCAGCAGAAGCTCTGCTATTACAACAGCCAGTAATCAGGTAAAAAACCAAAACAATAACATTTGTCTTGGAAGGGAATAAATAGCTCTTTGAGAATCTTGCTCATTTATGATGATCTAGCTACAAACCAATGAAAGAATAATGATTCATAGTCAAGAGC
Organism: Sagittarius serpentarius; assembly: GCA_034782735.1. Taxonomy (NCBI): domain Eukaryota; kingdom Metazoa; phylum Chordata; class Aves; order Accipitriformes; family Sagittariidae; genus Sagittarius; species Sagittarius serpentarius. The sequence goes on along the minus strand of JAVKLA010000005.1, from coordinate 20,543,273 downwards.
AATATTCTGGCATGTAGCTATTATTACTAATAGATGAAGAAGAATCCTTACACTTGACGGGAAGTCCCTCTTCCAAAAATACCCTGGTGTACATTTGTTACAGCATGCACAGAAATATATCCCAGAACCTGCAAGCACTCTATCAGGAGAGCAGGCGGGACTTGGAGAAGTTATTTATAGATCTACGTGACTTTCTTAATTCCTTTGTCTTTCTAAGGAGAGACCTAACTAATTTCAACAGAGCCGAATCCAGTGGAAAGCTGCCTGGTGCAATTCCTTCCAAACACTAATAATGCTTGAATCAGTCATGTATCTTGTATAATAGGGATGGTTTTTATCTGATCATTTTTATATCTTAGTATGAGCTAGTCACCACAGGTTAGGACAAAATAGGACTTTGTTCACCTCATTCTGAAAAAAAAATCGATCTTGAGGAACTGTGACTAAAAATGTCTACTTCCTTCAGCTGATAATAAAGAAAGCCTAGGCTAAGTAGCTAACATTGCAGACATCTAAAGTTCAGTGTGATGCCCCTAAAATGTGTTCTTCCATTGTGTTTACTGGTGGTATGCGTAGCTTTATTTCATCAGAGAGTCACGGATCCTATAGTCCTTCAGTTTATACATTAAATACTGTGGGAATGAATTAAAGTAACTACAAAGTTTTGAAGCTTCAGTAAATCTGCTTTTTCACACTGGATCTTTATTCTCATCTCTTTTGCAGATGGAACTCAAAACTTTTAATCATCTTTGCTTCCTTTAAAAGACTTAAAAGAACATTAAAAGGTGGTGATGGTGGTGAACCTGTACTGGCTTTGGCTGGGATAGAGTTAACTTTCCTAATAGCAGCCCATATAGTGCTATGGTTTGCATTTGTGGCTAGAGAAGTGTTGGTAAAGCACCAATGTTTTGGCTGAGCCTAGCTCGCACAGCCCCAAGGCTGCCTTTCCAACCCTTACCCTGCAAAAGGCCAGTAGGCTGGGGGTGCATGGGAGGCTGGGAGGGGACTTAGCCAGGACAGCTGATCTAAAGTGACCCAAAGGGTTGTTATTCCATGCCATATGACATGATGCTCAGCAATCAAAGGTGAGGGAAAGGAGCGGGGGTGGGAGGGGGGCATTTGTGCTTATAGTGTTTATTTTCCAAACCAACCATTATGCATACTGAGGCTCTGCATCCTAGGAAGGGCAAGTCCTGCCTGACCAACCTAGTGGCCTTCTATGATGGAGTGCCTACATCAGTGGACAAGGGAAAAAGCTATGATGTCATCTGTCTGGACTTTGTAAGGCCTTTGACACAGTTCCCCACAACATCCTTCTCTCTGAATTGGAGAGGTATGGATTTGATGGGTGGACTGTTCGATGGCTGAGGAATTGGCTGGAAGGTCGCATCCAGAGGGTAGTGGTCAACGGCTCGATGTCCAGATGGAGACCAGTGACAAGTTGTGTCCCTCAGGGGTC
>JAVKLA010000005.1:20521843-20537348 GCA_034782735.1 Sagittarius serpentarius | reverse complement strand
ACCATTACACATGATGGAGCCCGGCTGTCCTGGAGATGGCTGAGCACCGGCCTGCCCGTGGGAAGGGGTGAATGAATTCCTTGTTCTGCTTTGCTTGTGTGTGCGGCTTTTGCTTTAGCTGTTAAACTGTCTTTACCTCAGCCCACGAGTTTTCTCACTTTTACTCTTCTGATCCCTTCCCCATCCCACTGGGGGGAGTGAGCGAGCAGCTGGGTGGGGGTTAGTTGCTGGCTGGGGTTAAACCACGACACGTTGCAATGGACGTTTTTGGAAAATTTTTGATTTGGTAGATAGATTTCAATTTTAGTGAAATCACATTTCCACAGAGAATGGATTAAAAAAAAAAATTTGAGTGGAATCAGTAAAATGTTTTCGCTACCTTCCCTTCCACTGGTCCAGTCTTAAAAAGAACATTGTAATCTTTTGCTGTCATTTTATCCTCTCTTCTGCACTTAGCTAAATTTGCTACGCAAACGCCAGAGTTTCGTCTCTACCAAGAACCCTGTAATTGAATATTATACATAGAACTTTAAGTGTGAACATTGTTAACTGTTAACTAGCATACCATCAGGTTCTGCTTTTTCATGATCCCTTGTACCTGACACAGGAATTGGGTTCCTCATGACTACCTCAATTCATACATGCTTAATGGAAAAGCAGAGAAGCATTACAGATACGTAAGAGCGTGGTTTTTCTTTGGGATAAGCATCTGGAATTAAATTTAGGGGGATTTGGTAGTGTTCAAAGCTTTCAAAACACATCCATTTTAGCACATTCGGAAGTATTTTATACCTTCTGAATTTCTCTCAAAATAATTTCTTGGTCCTTGATTCCCCTACCTACCTCGGTTTCTTTAGAGCTGAAAAAACCCCCAATGATTTCCTCTCGTAATTGTCAAGCTTCAATTTTCTGTTTCAGAAAAAATGAACTCTACTTTGAAGATCTGTTAGCTGTTGACTTCATTTAGGAAATACGTTAGAGAAGGAGACCCTGTCATGGCAATACGTACCTTCTGACCGTGTATTTTCATTCAGTTACGCAGCTGTGCGACATTGTGGCAGTTTGAGAAATCCCTTTGTCTTCTCTATTGCTGCTTTCTCTTTTTTTGGAGTCCAGAATAATTAAATGCTATGAATGGAAAGTTTTTTTTCTGAAAACAGCCTTTGCCAACATTAAAAATGATACAAAATAGATGAGATCTAGGCAAAAGAAAGTATCTTAAGATCTTTCATACAGTAAAATGACTGAGTACAAATGGCATTAGTAAAGCTTGCACATGTGATATTTAGAAACAATAGCTTTACATAACATTCAGTGCAACACATAAACATAATTTAAAAATAAACTAAAAGACCAAGGTGGTATATAATATTAATATCTCTCATTATTCATAATTTTTTTCTTCCTTTTTGATAATTTCACCTCTCCAGAGTGGTATGTCTTTTCATACACTTAATCCAAGAAAGTGTGTACCCAAAGTAGTTCTTATCCAATATAATGCACAACATATGAGAAATACAAAATAAACTAAATATTCCATTAGCAAGTGTTTGTTATTTGATCTTTATGCAGTGAAAATGTATTGAAACCTGACTTTCCCGAAGGCTACTCTTACGCTAATAAATTGGTAACATTTTGGACCAAAAATGGGTAACCCTTTCTTTTTTTGTTTGTTTCCAAATCTGTTTCCACATGTGTTCACACATTTATCTTTGATATAACTGTGAACCTCTATTTCAAGCTTAGTTTAGTTAAAATCTTAAATGTATTGGATGATTGATTGCCCTTCTGGACTTAAGTCTACCATGAAAATTGGCATGACCTGACCTTGTAATGTTCTATCTCACTGCCCTGTCATAGCAATTTGAATGAAACCCATATTTTAATAGCCATTTATACTGTTCCCAAATGCCAAGCCCAGTCAGCTTGGCTATGTCCTTTACAATTATGAGTTGAAACGCTTCCTTCTGCTGAGGAATGGCTTTTACGCTATGTTATAACCTGATATAGATTTTGCTGTATTTCCTTGCGTTTCAGGGTGAGAAAAACACATCTCACATAAATTGTAACTTTATTCTTCTCCTATCCCTCCTCCTCCCAGTCTTATACTTTATGGTTTGATTTTTACACTGTTGGTGCCTGGGCTGGTAGAAAAGTTAAATGTTCTGGATTCTGCCTCTCCCTTTCTTGTGCACAGCACTAACAGAGAGCTTCCATTTCTCCAGTGTCTTCCAGAAATGTTTTATACCAAAATGAATAGCAAGCTGGGAAGCAAGCCACCCATTTCCTTTGCTGTTGGAAGTGTTGAGAGAAGATATTGAACATAAATTTTAATTCTGGTTCCTTCCTAGCAAGAAATTCTTTGTTATCCATAAGAAGGCTGAAAAAAGTAATACTGCCTGTAACAATTATTTGTTCTATCAGTGTATCCTCTTTACAGTGTCTTCTTTCCAGATGGACCCATTTGGGTGGCCTCTGTGAGAAGAGGCCAGGGGCTGCCACTTTGCTGGACACAGCTGATTCCATCTGGCTCCAACGAACCCACCACAGGGCACAGCCGAGCCCCTCGGCCAAGATGGGGGCACATCTGGGAAAATGTATTTAAGAAAAGGCAGAAAACACTACACAGGCGGAGGAAGAGGGAAAAGAAAATAGGGAGAAACAACAGAGGGAACACCAAAGTCAGAGGAGGAGGAGGAGGAGGAGGAGGCACTCTGTGGGAGGGCAGTTATTCCCTGTGGCCTGTGGGAGACCTGCACCAGAGCGGGTTTATCGACATAATTATTCCAGCTGTCTTTATATGAGAAAATGCCAACTTGAGTCAACCTGAAGTATTTTACTACCCACATATGCTGAGTGAACAGGATTGAAAAGCATGAGGGAGAATGGAAATTTTGTGGGATCTGAAAGGAACATATTGTTAAAAGTGAGTAGTGAAAAGTCTGAAAATTCCCAGTGCACACAGCCACAAAAATAATGGAGTGACATGGCAGTTCTTCTTGTATCATACAATCATTATCAGCTCTCTGTGGGCGCTGTGTGAAGCTCCGGGAAGCAGGATCCCTTCTGAAAACTCTAGATATGCTGAGACGGTGTCCACACAACAGGTCCTTTTTGTACAGGGTGAATTAATCAGCAGGAAATGTCTCGTGCACAGAGGAACAAAGAAGAGACTCAACTATCAGTATTTCTGAAGAAAACGTGTTCTTGAAAATGCTCTCGCTATTGGTTTGTAGTAATTATGTTTTCCTGTTACTGACCTTCTAGGTATCCACATAATGTGTCCTCTGACTTGTGTTTGAGCTTACCCCTGGAAATAAGGCTGATTATTTGTACCGCTTCTGAGTTACGATAAGTAAAACTTTGACCTCTACGGAAATAATGCATAAATTTGAGTATTCCCTGTTTCCCACTCTGTCACAGTACAACACTTTGTTTATTTCTCCCCAGGTTACATTAGAATGAAATGTGCTGTCATCAGAAGCCATGAAGTACATCATAAAATGCCACATGTTGACCCTAGCAGTAATGGATACAACTCCAGGATTTCAGCAGAGGTGTCCTTGCTCAGACCACAGTTGGAATTTCGTGCCTTGAAACACTAAGAAAAAATGCTTCGTAAACAATTAAATCAAAGGGGAAAAACCCAAAGATAAAATTCAAGTGTGAAGGTAACATAAAAGACAGAGTTCGAGTGAGCCTTTCAGTAACACCTCTGAACCAAGATGTCAATTCCTTGAAAAATTAAGGAAATCTAACTAAGAGGAACCCAGAAGATATACTAAATGTTGTTTTCTTCAGTAAAACCGAATGCAGCTCATGAACGTATAGGTAAGCATAGATGAGAAAGTAAAGTTTTAAGACTTCATAACAAAGTAAGACAGAAGGTGGGAGATATTTGGAAGTACAAGGCTATTACTAAATTGCAGGCTAAGACTACAGTCATGGATGTATGAGTAAAAATGAGCCACTGGTACAGAAAAAAATCTAAATGATGCAATTTAATTAAAATAGTTGATTATCCATTGGAATTACATTAGCTAAAACCTTTGAAATTATTAAAAGAACTTACCTGTGCTTCCAAAACATTTAAGAAAAATACTGAAGCTGCAAAGATTTGATCCTTGCGGATAGTGGTGACAGAAGCCCTGTTTTCAAAGGCTGTGACTTTCATGTGTGCCAACACAAATTTAGATTGGTTAACATACATTAAATTAATGTAGACAATGAACCATGTGTGGAGGTGGATCTTGATGACAGAGGGTGTTCGCTGGCTTACAAACCAATGCGCAAAAGTTTATTGTAACTGTAATTCTCCAGAAAGAATGGCCAGCTAACTGTTTAGGCTATTAACTTGCATGTATAAAATGCAAATGCTTTAGTAGAAGCCCTCCACTAACATGTCAGGGTTGTATATAGGTGGCACAAGTTTGCAGGATGTAGAGAAGAGACTATTTTTGAGAATGTTAGCATGGGCTTTCTTGGCAAGCATTAGGGAGTAGCAGAGGATCTGAAATGTAGTAGTCAGAATTCATTTCATCACAGGACCACTTTCTGGTGTAACATAATCTGATATAACGTGGTATGTCTCCACTGCTGTCAATTAAGAAATTAGTGCAAAAGTTCCACAAGAACATAGGGAAATACTGTTATTAATAAGCTGAATTAAATCAGATAATGAGAATGGCTTCTCTACTTCTAATGGTAAGATTTGTTGATCCAGATCTGAGGACAAACTTTATAGAAACATACATGATGAGATTTCTACATAGAAGTGTTATCAACAGTATTTTATGAAGCAGGATACTGTCAGGGATCACATTTTATACTCTTACTTTACAAAAATGGACATTCTGGACAGTTTAATGCATGAATGATTAAAGACACTAATAAAGTAACAAAGCATAGTCATATTTTTAACAATACTTTTCTTGACCTCTTTATTACATGAGCCTGGCAACAAACTTAGATGTAGAAAAAAAGTTTTGTTTAATAGAAAAAGTGACGTTATTACCAGAAATGTTAACATTTTAGAGGGCTAACAGCCCTCTTGTTTTACAACCATCATCAAATATTTATGTCTTGATGCTTATATAAATTGCTCTGTTAATGCAAAAGTTTACATTAGGGAAAATACAATTAGAACAGTTTTAAAAAGTGTGTTATCTCAGTAAGTCCATTATAAAAGTGACAAAACTGTCAGCACTGTACTGCAGTTTTTTATTGTATTGTACAATTCATTGTCTAATTTGTTAAATTATAAGAGAGATATATGAGTGATGATCACAAATACCAAACTTGATTAAAGTAGGAAGTTCATCTTATGACACCCAAGCCTAGTAATTTAAAAAAATATGCACTTTAGGTGTCCAAGTTTCCATGGATTTACATTATATTTTCCTGGATTTTCCTTATATTTTTGTTACTGTAAAGTTCAATATTTGTTCCTGGGAAAACTGAAACTGTATTTTTTTTGGTAGTGATTTATATCTGCCTACAAGCGATAAGTGTTTGCATCTTTACATCTAGTTTTAAATATGGAGAGTAATGACAAAAAAAGCCATTTAGTTAAATGACCAATCCTAAGGTGGGTTTTTTTTGTTTCTTTTAGTAAGGTAAACCATGTTTTTCAAGAGAAAAATAGCTTCTTTTTGATCATTGTTTGAGTTGGTGCCAGATCAAGAATCCCCATTTTGCACTGCAGATGCATTATACAAATATCGTCAGTGAGATCACTCAGTAGTAAGTGTTCCCCAGCAAGACTAAGGAGCCACAATATCATTTTTACAAATAGAAGCAACTTTGCATTTTTCCTATTTATTATTTATCATAATGGAATTATTTTGTTCTGTTCTTGTCCTATACAGATAGGATTATTCTCTACCAAAATCTCTGAAATTTAAAAAAAAACCAAACCAAACCACTGAATTTTTACGCTTTCCAACACTCATGACAGGGCATCTGTTAACATTTCTTGCAACTCATCCAGTAGTTGCTTGACTCTTCTGAGTTACTCATAGCTGCTTCTTAACAAAATTGTTATACCTGAGGAGAGAGAAAAAATTCTATACTCTTCAAGTGAATAGAACTGTAGACATTCACTAAGTGTCATTCAGTAAGTATACAAGAGAAAGGCACTCCATTTGTTTATAATACAGCTTACAAGCATCACTTTGTTCCTTAACATAACACAGTAAATGAACTCTTCCCTAAACACTAACTGAAATTAAGCACAGCCCATGATTTTGGGTTCCATTATCTTCACCTTTATCCCTGTGATCCTCTTCCCCATGTGCTTGTCCCTAGTCAGCCTTTTCTGTGCTGTGTCTAATTAGACTCAAGGTTCCTTGGAGCAGAGACATGCTGTTGTTAGTAAACATCCCTGAGCTGTGTCTGCCTATGGTCGTGGGCAAACACAGCAAAGGTCCTACAACATCAGCTCCTCCTGAACTGCATGTAACGTCTCCAACAGAAGTGGAAATGCTCCCATCATATACTTGATGGGAATAGGCTTTTGCTGTAGGTACAAACAACAATTCAAGCCAACTAAAAGTTCAAGAACAGGAAAAAAATTAGAGTGTAATTATGCTCTTGTGTAAAAAAATAGAACGGAAAGTATATTTTTTTATATATATATATATAAAGAATAACCTATATATTCATCTCGGAGAGAAAAGGATTATGGAAAGCCCTCTTCAGACTCTATATGCACTTCTGCCTACTCCGTCTGTGGGAGTGTTGATGTGCTGGCACCGATGTACTGGAGCCCTGCCGGCAGGCAGCCAGCTACCACCTCTCCCACCGCGCCTGCAGCCCTGGGCTCGCCCCCTCCCTGCCCCGCAGCCCTGCTGGCCCCAAGGGCCGGGGACCTTCCACGGGTGCTGGGCGGGGGGGAGGGGGTGGTGGTGTCCCAGGTGAAGGTGGTCAAGGCAGTTACGGTCTGCTGGCACACCTGGGGACCTGACACGGGGTAAACCGGGCTGTATTTTTTCTGTTCTGCATCAGAGGATAAGCTTACCAGTGGAAAAACAGCAGATGCCAGTTTTCCAGAGGGCGAAACACTGCCTCAGCAGCAGTCGGTTGCTTTAGTGCATATGGCGGCAGCCAGAACTGGGTGAACCTCGCTACAAGCATTTCACTGAAGGTAGCCTTGCTCCCAAACCTGGCCTGGCTTGAAAGTACTGACGTAGGTACGCTTACCTTCTGTGCTTGAGCTGGGTATATACAGGAAATGGAAAAACTATCTGAATAACTGAAGAGTAATTAAAACCCCCGTAGGTTTTAAAACCCCATCAATTTGGAGTCTAAACCACAGTTTCTGATGTCAGTGGAAACCCTGATACAGACATATATACACACACAAATTCCTTTTGACTGCTGTCAGCTTTCAATGTGACCTGTACTCCACAGACAGCAATATTTCACAATGTATGAAGTACAGCAAGTTGAAAATATTTTCACAGGAAATACTTTCTATGAACTGTAATAACCAAAATGTTTCCTCTGACTTGCCATGTAATGAATTGTCCTATCTCAAAACAAAGTTAAGATTTAAGTGAAGCATTGGCTGTGCTAAACATGGATAGTTTATTTTTTCCCCTCTTTGTCTTAAAGCAGGGACCCATATGCTAAGATTGCTTTTATACAGTATTGAGACTTTACCTAGGATAGTTTAAAAATAGGAAATAAGGAAGTTTCCAGTACTGCTGTTATCTCAGCTATGTTATAGAAACATAGGGTTTTCTTTTTGTTTGTCAATAAATGTATTTCTTTAATTGTTATTGTTCAGGCTATATGCATATATATTCCTGGCTACCAATTATCACCATATCACATTTATAATTATATTGGAAAATGTCAAAGCTATATGCAACAGCTGAGGGTTTCTTCCTCTTGAAATGTCTGCATTTAACAGCAGCTTGTAAATTTTAGAGACACAGGATTAACACTGAATTAGTTTTATTTTAAACCCATCTCTAACCCCTCCTCGCTCTCCCACCCTAATTCTAATGGATTTGCTCTTTCAGGACACACATATACTTCTAAAATGCTGTACACCTTCAAATCCTAGAAAAGTCAATGCCAATCTTTGCAGCTCATTTTAACTTCTCTCTGAATTAGAGCATGTGGCTGTGTCAAAGTGAGGCCTTAAACAAAATAACAAACAGCAATGGTAGTATGTGTTACATGAAATTTACTCTAGTCTCCTTTGTGTCCTTGCTGTTCTGTAGAAGGGCCAGTTACCTATATGAGAAAGTGTACATTTCAGTACTGAAGGGCAATATGAGGTCTGCTTTCCCACCATTACATGGTGGAATAAATATGTTGCAGTTTTGGCTGCCAGAAATTGTAGTCTCTTCAAAACAAGCAAGTGGTTAATATTGTGTTTGTTTTCAGGGATCTATAGTTTACTTTGCTGATGAAGAAACTGCTCTAAAAATGGCCAGTACTGCAGGCTATAAAGCCTAGTCCAGTGAGTTGCCAAGTGTCTTCAGTTGTTGCTGAATTCGTTGTCACTTAGGAGTGCTGAACCAGTCCCTGGCTACACTTACAGCCACGAATCACTTGCGAAACCTCTTGAATGCCCAACAACTCTCCCTAATTTACCGGAACCACTTGGATACCCTGTTAATTTTATTTAACACACATTGGTAGAGCATGGAAAGTTACTGACTTTGTGGGTTGCTCAAGATTCCTCGTTTGTATGTTATCCAACCTGTGTTCATTTATCTTGTTTAAGCCCTACATTTCAACGAGCAAACTCCTTAGTTCTGGGGTCTTTATTCTTTTCTATGTACTTCTCTCTATTTCATTCTTCCTTTCCTGGTATCTTCCCTTGTCATTTTACATTGTCTGTTTCATTTTAAACTTTTTTCTTTTTTTTTTTCCTTCCTTGTTCCATGTCTTCATTCATCAAAAAAAGTTTTGTGGTCTGTTTCCAGTTTTTCAATTTTCTATTTCCCCAGTCTCTTTCCTACTCCCTTCCATTTTTTTGTTCTTTCTTCTGCTTTATACACTTACCACATCTTCTTTGCTGCTGACATACCCACACTGTCCTGCATTTGCTCATCTAGCCATGTTTTCATGCAGCTAATCTCTTTCTGCCACTCTAAATCTAAAGACTCTTACTTTCCTGCTATCTTCTTTCTTTGCACACGCCCTGAGACTCAGTCCAGTAGCTCCTTATGTGCAAGATAAGCTACAAAATTGTTGCTAAAAGTATAAAAAGAAACAAACAAACAAACAAACCCGAAAGAACTCCGCTTTTGACAGCTTTTGCACCACATCAGGGTTCTATGCTGTGCATCACTACTATTAGCGTCCTTTTCTGAACAGTAAGGAAGGACCAATGTCAGATGGAAGCATTATAGAAACGTCAACAAACCCTGAAAAAAAGGACTAATTAGAGTCAAATGAGAAATGTGAGCTGTCTTTATTAACTAACTGGATAGTGTTATGGGGCAAGTGAACTGATTAGATAAGGCAAATACGGTAAATCTCATCTATCTGGAACTCAGAGAAGTGATAGGAATCGTGTTACTTGAGCGAAATGACTAGCAGAGGTGGAGAGGACAAATAGAACAGAAAGGCCGGAAAAAATCAGCTGAAGAGGGAACTGGCATAGTGGATTGCCTTGTTTATGGTAACAGATTAGGATATTATGCCAGTTATACTAAAAACTGTTATTTGTATTTCATCTTTTGAATATAGTATTGTATTAGAATATGAAAGTAAGTGCAGCAGTTTGATGCAGTTATCAAAAACCCCAAATGCAGTCTTTGGGGTATTTCAAATATTCCAAGGAATATTTTCCAAGTATTTCTACTATGTGAGGGAAGAATTAATGCATGCAGAGACAGAGACACCTTACCAAACTGCTGTGCTCAAATCTCATCAGCCAAGTTGAGGAAAGGTAATTAAACGATAGAAGTAATCCAGATTGGCTAATGCAGCGGAGAGCTTCTCTCTTGCTAGAACACAGTGAAAGGGCTTGGTCTTCTTAATCTTCAGTGAAGGCTGAAATAAAACATGATCACTTTTTTCCCGTAAGAATTTTAAGGGCCATACATCTGGGCAGTATGAGGAAAGACAAATAAAAGACCCATGTTTACATGAAAACAAATGACACATACTAATCAAGAATAAATTTATGGTAGAAGTATTATAATGTTTTAATTACTACTACAAAAAGAAGTAGAAAGGCTTAGAAGCAATTTATTTGAAGATGAAACTTACCATATTTCTGCACAGGCTTTTGTAACATGATAGGTAGCAGTATTTGCTGACCTGAGAGGTTCCTGTCCACTTCGATAGCCTCATGGGTTTTGCAGGCTAATACAATACTGATTCTTTTCCCCAAAGCAGTAGATTTATTTTTCTTACTGCAGATTAGAGCCATGATAGATTAGTTCCAACTGTTCACCCAGTTTGTATTGCATCACGTTTTATCGAGGTAAAAACTGAAGTGTGAACTTAACTCTGAACAAAGCCTAGTGTTCAAAGTGCATTATACCTTAAATACAATGTCCACTCTGCCTTAGGAACAAAGCAGAATATTGCCACTGGCCTGTATAAGCAGCATATTTTGACATGTACTCAAACCTTGCCTTCTACAGAAAATTGTCAAGGGAGAAAAGTAACATGAAAACAGCTTAGTCTCAGAGGCTAAGATTTCTGGTTGATCTGTCTCTGCACAGACATCAGATCCAAATGATATCCTCAGGAAATCCAGTGATGGAAGGATTACATACATCTAAAATCCATTGCTCAGCTATCTCTTGTTATAGTTGCAGTCATATAAAAAAATGCTAATTGAATGCAATATGACTGTATATTAAAATTTTCAAGGATAAACAATTGTGTATTCTTAAACATTAAAATACGCTTAATTCTTCTGTGTAAATTCCTACCATTCTGAGAACTTTGGAAAATCATGGAAGATCATCAAAAACTGCAAAAGAAAATTAAAGATGAGTATTTTTTTTGCAGTGCTTACAATAACATTTTGTCAACTGGCAAACCCAAAATAGAAACTCCTACTTAGCTGCACAATGTAAGAGAGTTCTCAAGTTCGAGAGGTGGTAGTGGACAGGATGAATCTGGGAATGAAAACAAATCGTCACAATCAGTGAAGAATTTTTCAGAGAAATGACTCTTTTTGACCATAACATTCTGATTTTACAATATAATTTCTACTTTATTGGATTTGAGTTCAAAATATTTCTGTTTGTAGCTTCAAAAATGGACATTTCTGAATACAGTGATTTCTTACAACACTACAAATAGGAATGGATACATTCTTTTTGTAAAGGAAGGGAATCCGCTTTCTCCTATATGTGCCATTCAAGGGGGTATTTTCTTGCACTGGATTAAATCTTACCCAGCTATAGATGCTGTGGGAGGACCGTTTGGACCATTTGCCTTGCTGCCCTGCAAGGTAACACAATTAACATTCCATAAGTGAAGTGTGCCGGTCCTTTTTATCTGTGATTGTGTGTCAGGGAGTCAGAGAGGATCTACAGTGCTGCTTTGGAAATAGAAATGATGTCAGTATGATGGGAGGACAGGGTAAGATGCAGAATAATGAAGGATAGGAAGAGAGTTAAATTGCTTTTTGTCCCCTATTATATTCACACCAGAACAATAATTTCTTTGACTGATGGTCTGTCTAAAATTACTTACCAAAGGAAGAAATCTACTAAGTTGTCTTTACATACATCTCACATTAACCTCATCTCACTGATGTTCTGAGAAAGTACCTTGTTCAGTCTCAATCCACAATGAATTCCCATGGTTCTGGATGGTTAATAGTTCCGCTTGCTATTTTTTAGCAGGAAAAATGAAAGGATGAGGACTCACAGCTATAGGATTTTCTACAGACTCCCATCCACATGCAAAAAGAGAGCATGTTTACCAAGACATGTCAGTGCCATTTAAAGGTGGCTCTTTTTATTCAAATGAGCTTCCTCAGATATAAGCTTTGTAAACACATTAGCTTGGTGTGGTGCACAGTCTAATGGGGACCCGTTTCTGTCGCCTAGATCTTTTTCTGTAACTAATTCTCTGGCTATAGTATGATGGTAACTATAGTTCTCTATTTGCAGAAGTGCTTCTGTAGTTGAATACAGTAGGGATTTTGAGGGTCTCGGTTATTTTCCTGATGAGGCCAGGTGAGTGCTAAGGAAAAGTCAGATTAAGTTCTTTATTTATGTTGTGTGAAATCTTTCTAAAGATTCCAGTGGCAGAAAAGTCCAATATATTGTGAGCTGTATAAGCACTTCATAGAAGATTAGAACATAGACTATTTAGATCATATATTTGAGTAAAGAGAACTTGTTATGACTGTTTTGTGTACTGAGCTCTCTACAATTCCTGTCTGGACATAGTATTTCCTTTTTCAGAACCACTTACTGTTTCTGGCTATTTTGTAAGCTTGTAGAGATGTGTCTTTTGCCAAGACGACCTGATTTGCATCCTTCCTATAAATTGCATTCGAGCAGCATCACCTCAGAGGAGAATAGGGAATGGCATTTTATCACCTCTAGACTTGTGTATCATCAGGTCAAGGTTGAAGTGTGCCAGAGGGAAAATCTGTTTGACTGCTGCTTGTACTTTGTTTTCTTTGTGACTACATAAAAGGACTTCTGTGTCCAGAGATAAAATAACAGCGACTTTCACAGACGCTGAATCTGTGCACACAGAGCTGGTATACCGAAGAAAAAAGCTACAAAGAGAACAAGGCAAACCTTGGGATTTTGGTCTGATTTCTTGACCCTAATGGGGATACCTCCCATTCTCCAAGGCTGGGAAAGAAATTCAGGTTCTGTATACCTTTTAGTTTTGTCAACCATAATTGGCATTTGGAAGGACAGGCAGCACTGTAGTTGGAAACCATTTGTCAATAAGTGCATTTATAACTGAAGCTTAAACCATACAGGTCAATAGTTGATCTCTTATTAAAAAGTAGCAAACTAGAATTCGCATCCTGGAACTGCAATGTTAATCCTTCCCTTTTAAATTTCCTAGGGCTTCTCCACTCTGTGTAATATCTTAAAGTAATATCAAAGTTTTAAAAATGAACACCATAACATTTTAGCAAGCTAAGAGCTTTTTTTTTTTCAACTGTCTAAAATATTAAATGAAGAAAACTTCATTGAGATGTGAATTCCACATCTGAAGACTTACTACATCAAGAAAAGAAGCACCAGTGTACATTCACATCATTGTAATAAATGTGCAACAAGTTAAAAGAGAACACAGCTCATTAAAATAGCATCTGCATGTTTTTTAAATGCTTTGAACAATAATATGATTCCTGGACTTTTAGCAACTTGAAGACAATGGGTAATCTACTGTGTAATAACAATGCTGAAATGCCATATTCATTACCATACATTTTACCATAATAAAGCATTCAGAACAAAGAGTTCCAGCTAAGAAAAAACAAGTCCTCTCAATGGAGAGAAGATATGGCCCGTTAAGATTAGTATTATCTTTAAGAGGCAAACAACATTACAAAGGATCTGCCTTTGATATATGATCCATCATATGTTTTAAAGAACTCATATTCATTATTTAGGGGTTTATTTTGCTGATGAGAAATATAATTATGCAAAGATGTTGCATAATTAGTTACAACTATCTGCTTTTGTAGTGTTTTCTATAATGGTAAAACATATATATTTGTGGAAAAAATTAGTTAACTGGAAAGTGTCCCACTGCTTGAAACATCAGCATTAACAAAACTGGCAATAAAAATTAGAAGCATTCTGAACTTTTCCAAAGCTGGGTGACCTGCTTTTTTTTTATAGGCAAGACATCTGTCTACTGCTAAGGTAATTTAAATAAATAAAAACTAGATAAGCTAAAATAGATCCTAAGAGTGTCATATTGAGTACACTTTCTGGATCACTCAATTATAGTGTTATGCCTTCATCAGCACAGACTACCAGATACAAGAAATACTATAAACAGACAATTACAGAAAAACGTGTTTAGAAGGACATTCTCTTTGTATCATATTTAATTGGTCATCAGTTTATGCCCTGAGGTATGAAGGCTTGAATTCCTATTATTTTATCCTACTTGAATATTCATGGTTGTGAATAGTCTCAGTCTTCATATCAAATTGAATCTTTCTGGTATTTTACTGAGCTAATATGCATCTTTAGCCATCTGCCTTGTATTGACTATTAACTTTTGACAATGAGTACCATTGTTGAATTACGTGCACTGTAACAAAGCATTTTCATTTATGGCTTTTAGATATGGTTTTAGTTTAACTGAATATCCCCTTTTCCTAAATTAAGAAAGGACGTGGACAAAGCCAACCTTACTTTCATGCCTTTATGAAATTCCTTCTAGTTAATTTGCACCCATGTCTGAATGCATTAATTTTAACTTTTCTCCTATTGGAGAAAATCCTCTTGGATTTTAACTTTCCATCAGATAGCCAGTTTCACTATTTGTGTCTTACGTTTTACATGTCTGTCACATTGTTCCTGAAATCCTAATATTAGAACAGAGTATTCTACACGTGGATAGTCTCTGATTTATTCTGCGGTGTTACAAAATTATAAAAGATTACATGACATCCCAGTTTCCTATTTCCAACCTTTTTTTTTTGTCACTGTAGGGGCTGATGAATCCCGCAGTCCAAAAGAGGCAAGGCTGCTGCAGCTCCGTTCCCCCAGGTCCGACCAGCAGTGAGGCTGAGCACGTATTCCCGGTGGCACACACGCACGCACACGGTACGTACTATGCTTGTACACGTACACGTGCCTGGCCACATAGATCAACCCAGGCAGAAAACACTCAGCACTCACACAAACATCAGCCAACACGACAAGCTTCATCCTGGTCCCCTCGGGCTGACGAGATGTGAGAGACCGAGAGAGTTGACGTCTCAAACACGGCGGTGGGGCAAGTTCTGCCCAGCGACTCACGGCGCCTAACAGCGAACCCCGCCCGGCAGCTCCGGGCGGCTGAGAGGCCCCTCAGCAGCCACAGGGCGCGGCGGGGGGGGCGCCGGGACGGGCCGGGCCCGGGGGTGCGCAGGGCCCTGCACTCGGCTGGGCTGGGCTGGGCTGAGCTGAGCAGCTCACCAACAAAGAAGGGTCCTGCCTGCAGGGAGGGAGCAGTTACTCTCCACACGACCCCTCCAGGCCCGTCTCCCCTGCCCCCCCCAGCGATTTCCTGAAGGTTCTGGAAGCACAAACCGCCAGTGGCGCCTAATCAGCCGACCAAGTTCGAGTGCCCGCCCGAAGGCGGGGCAAGGAGGTTATAAAAGGGCAGGAATTGAGGCCCGGGGTGGTGTGGGCACCCCTCGGGGCCGGGATCTTTCGGGTGGCTGGCTGGCTGGCTGGCTGGCTCGCTCCACACTGGACCCGGGACTGGTGAAGTCTTTCTCTCTCTTTCCCCCTCCCCCCCACCCCTTTGGGCATAAAGCGGCTGCCCCAGGCTGGGACGAGGAGCGGATCCAGCCGCCCCCAGACTCCTGTGAGGG
>JAVKLA010000005.1:20510783-20521743 GCA_034782735.1 Sagittarius serpentarius | reverse complement strand
TTCTGCCGTGAGTAAAATGTGGAACTGCCGTTTGGTGTTGCTTCACCTTAACTTAGCCCGAGGGAATTTTGAACTTTTCGCAGCCCCTCCCTGGTCTGTCCAGCTCGGGTCATGAAGCAAGGTCTGTTAGCAGGATATATAAGTATATTTATGCTCAGTGTATATGTACAGGATGCATAATGACTACCTTGTAAATGGTCCCTGGATCTTTGTTCTCCCCAGTTGTCTCACTCCCAGAGTCAAAGGGACATGTTCAGATGGGTCCCCCAGTTGACCCTCCAAATCCCAGTGCCCCCAGCAGTTGGCCTGGACAAACCCTGGTCCTGCCAGTACTGAACTCTTGCTGCCTCTGAGTGACATGTTCACGCTTCTTGCTCCCAGGTCATTCCTCTGCTTTCTGGATAGCCTAGCTTGATACTTGCTAGTGATCACACTCTGGTGTGCATACCCTGCCTGCTGCAGTTGCTGGCACTGGAGACACATGGGCCCTATGATGTGTGATCTGGTTCCAGCTGCTGGCACTCAGACCTCCCTGCGCACAAGCACCAGCAGGAAGTGCTCCTTTGCTTAGGGCAACAGTTAAAAATGGAGTTTAATGGGAAGACAGGGCAGACTGCTGATCAAGTGCTGGGCATGGCCAGAATGGCATACTGTTGAGGGCTTGTTTACATCTGACTGCCTTGTTTTATCTGTTTATCCCTCTATATTCCTGTGCTTGTTCATACCCAAACCACCTAGATCCCTTTCTCCAGCTTTGGTTCGTCCCTCAAACATTCTGTAATAAGTCTTGAACTCAACATGCTCTTCCATGCTAGCCCATAATGTGGGAAAGCACCTTCTGCTGTCTTGTGGTGGCCTATGGGGCGGAGGATCTCCTGGGACAGCCCTGGAGGGAGGCAGGGCAGGTTTCTTTAACTGGGATATTGAGGTTCCCCCTGCCCTTGTGCTCTGCTAAGCTTGTGGAAATGGGCCTTTGATGGGCTGATGTCTCCTGTAATGGGTCCAGAAGTAGATGGTGCAGCACGTCTTTGAGTTCCCTGACCCACTCCTTTGTATGTGTGGAGATGAGCTTTATATTGCATAACCAACCAATCACTACTTTATATTGAGCAGGTGCTTTCATGAAGCTGTCAGCAATGATACTGAAGTGTCTTTCCGAAGTTCTTTCCATTATTTACAACATGACAGTGAGCATAAATAATTTCTGAAAGTCTGCCAGTCAGAAATGGAGTAACTAGTACATACAGATGGAGCTAGCCACAGATTCAAAACAGCTGCTAATAATCAAGACATCAGATGAGTCATCCACCAGATATATTTGATTCTGCATGTATATTTTAGCTCAGTGTGCTAAAACTTTGATTCATATTAATGTGTATTAGACATCTATGTTTTAGTTCTCATGTAACACAGACAATTTGTCCCCAGATATTTAAAAAGAAGATACAGTTTCAGTAGGTATCCTCTAAATCTGGTAACAGTACCAAAAAAGTTTTCCACATTTTATCTTGTCTTAATATTAACATAATTGCCTGATGCAATTTCTTCTGACAATTTTATATCTATTTCAGGTAAATTTTACATTTATCATTTAATATTTGGGGTTAACAATTATTTTGAATGTGTAAAGCAGTAGTTGACCTTAATTTGTGAAACTGCAAGGGTCCAGATCAGCTTCTTTAAGTGGCAATCGTTATACCCTTCTGGTAACAAAAATTATGTTGGGAAGTTTGAAACATCTGTAAGTACCTGAAAATGAATGAAAAAGGAAGTGGAATTTGTAAAAAAAAAAAAAAAAAAAATCCTTTTTGTTTGTCTATATCCTAAGCACATACTGAAAGACAGATTCTTGCTTGTTGCACTTCATCTACTGCAAGTATCAGATATCGCACAATAGCCTCAGAGTAGCTTAGCTTTTTTGGGGTTGATGGTTAGTGCTGTCATAGCTGACTAGTTTTATAAAATGATGGGATTGTCAGAGTCTAAATTTAATTTCCCATGACCTTGAGATGAAATAGCTGTAGGATTGTGAAAAGAAATAGAAAACCCTGTTTATAAGCGATGAAAGTTTCTCCTATGTGGAATTAGAGATTATTTTCTGGGGAAAAAAAAGTTTTTCAGTGTTAGAACGGAATGTGATTTTTCCTACAGTATTTCTTTTAAGCAGCTTCCTGTAATTCATCAGTTAATACATTATGTTCCAATTTTACTCTTGATCATGGTGTGTGGTCATTGTATAAAATCATCAGCCTGGGAGGATTCCACTTCGAGATGCAGGTATTGATTAAAAGATTGAGATACCACTATGCAGTAATATTTTAAAATAACCATTTTACCAGTCCCAGGACTTTCACTTACAATACAACACAGTGTCCACAGTAGGCATTTTATTTCTTGTTTCTATTTATTTATTTGTAGTCAATAGTTAACTCTTTCTCTTGAGCACACGTAACTGTAGTAAAGTTCTAGTGCCAACAGTCTTTATGTTGGACATTCTTTAAAGACCATAGGGCCTTCTCCGGGAAAACTCTTGAGTAAAAAATTGCAGTTAGCAGCATAAGGAAGAGTTTTCAGGACAAGTAACAGACCATCCAGTTTGCACTTTTAAATGTATTTCTTGAAAATACCTGTTTCCTAAATTCTATTTATTAGTAGTAGAGAGATCTAGTACTTGCTTGATTTCAGAATACAGAAGTTTATCAACATTCGTTATCAAGAGAAACTGTCTTACGCTCTCTTAAATCTCCTTCCTGTTTCATGACAAACTCAGTCCCCTTCAGGAAAATTCAGTCTTGTATGCTTCAAAATGTAGCAGAAATGTGACTTTTGTCTTGTTCACTTGTCTCTCATGAGTTTTAAACAGGTGCTTGTTTGCCTTTGCTCGTCACTTGCTGTAGAAAATACCCCAGAATGATTCCTTAACAGATTGTTTTGCTGAAGTATGTGACTTAATTTTATAGCTACTAGTATGGAAGTTTTGATAGAGAGAGGGGGATACCGTACTAGAGTTTAAAATTCCTCAAACTGAAACCTTCCAATGTCATCCACATATGAAAAAATGACTGAAACCAATGATGTGAACAAGTTGATTAGCATATTCAGTGACACATTTTTCGATCTATATATTATTTTTCTTTGCCAAACTTATTTTAAAATATAATATAGCAAAGAAGACAAGCTAGATCATCTCAGATGTTCCTTAGACTTCCTAATGTTAAGCTATTGTGCTGTTAAAAAAGATTTGTTTGCTCAGGCTTAGAAGATGTTGTTTGTATAGTTAATGTCAAAGCAAATAAGCTGGAAGAAATACACTGTCTGAAGAGTACTTCAGTGTGTATCTCATCTTTTTCTTCTGCTTTGAAACAGTTGTATGTACCAAGTGTGTTTATTTCCCATGCTCTGGTTTGTCAGATGATGTGTTCATTTGTCAGGAATGCTGAAAGACATGAAATAAAAGCTAATAAGATACGCTAACATATCAGTGGAGATAATGAAGATGACAGCAACAAAGAAAAAGGATTATTCTGTTATTATTATACTTTCATGTTATTCTAGGTTATTTTTTATTGAGGTCAATCTTTTTACCACTGAATTCCAAGGAAAGTGTTCAGTTGATCTCACTGGGAGTAAAGTGAGCCCTTAGCTGCTCAGAACAATGCTTTTGTTGTAGAGATGAGAATTTTTTTTTAACGTTGCATTTTGGAATTTGGCAGTTAGAGTTTAAGGAACAAATGGTGTCTTGTAGTACAAAATACGTAACAAGTTGGGAAGAGGTGTTTGTGGGAATTCAGTGTGAGACATCTTAAGAGGGAGCGAGAAGTCTGTCTGAGAGAGAATAAGCAAAAGTGGAGTATCTGAAGAACTAAGGATTGTTCTGTGAGTGATGTCACAGGTGGGAGAGTAAAATAGCAAAAGTATGAGAAAAGAAGTGAGGGTATAGCTATTAAAGGTTGAACAAGTATTAACTGCGAAGGAAGCAAATGGAGAAACAGTAGAAAATAGACAAAAACTTGACAGAATGGAATAAAAAAAAGCATCTAAAGGAAAAAAAATGCAGGAGCACAGCTGTACTGAGGTATGTGACAGGTAGATGTCCTGAGATGTTTTGGACGACCATGGTTCATGGCTGCAGTCTGCTTTGTGTCAAATTCAGCACTACGTAAAGGGGTTAGAGAACACCTTAGGTGCGATACAGCAGCTTCTCTTCTGCCTCACATGCCAGATCATGACAGGCATATGGAGTCCAGATGGAAGGCAGCTGCAGCCCTACTATTGCAGTGTGCGAGGCAGGAGCACCATGGCATGAGCATGTGAAACATGGACCACTGGGTCATGCTCTGGACCTGGGCAGGTGTGAACACTTATGTGGCTAAATACCTATCTGACAAAAGAAATTTTGCAGCATATTTAAGCTGCTCATACTTAAAGAGTTTAGGGTAACCATTCAGTAGGAGAGCTTTAATGGTGATCTTGCATATCGGATACTTTCATAAGTCAGAGTACCATGCAGTGTCGCCACTGCCTGACTTCTGGCACTGAACCTGATGAGAAGGGCTATGTTTATTCCATGGCTGCATTCTCCAGGTGGGTGGCTAAAGCTAAACTGCCTGTTGGAAACACTGTGGTGCTAGGAACTCTTGGGAGGGTGCTAGTTGGCACGAGTGACGTGGAGGCTGTGTTAACATTTCAGATAGATATAGGATCGTACCCAGGCTCTGGCACTGTTTTGTTTACTTGGGCAGATGTGTGATCCCAAGTTGGTTCCAAGCTAGAGCAGGAACAATGGTTATTGTGTCGTGGCGCTACCGTGCATCAGACTCAGAAACCTGTCTAGCAGTTCTGGCAGCAATTTTAATGTACCGCTTGTTTAGACGTTATTTACTTGTGATTTTTTTTTTCTTTGTTTTCAAGTACACTTGGCTTTATTTCACACTGAATTGTAACTGTAAGGGTTTTCAGGGAAGATAGACATTGTCAGGGAAGGAAATGATGTTGAGCCCCAAGGGAGCACAATGAAACTGAGACACAGTGAGGGAAGGATCTGACCAGATGAGAGGGAGCAGTCAGTCCAAGAGAAAGTGCTCTGAGAGCCCAGGCTGGCACTTTAATAATACTTCAGAGAAACTTAGACCGATGTTCCATTTCTTAGCAGTTTTAGTCCAATAACTCTTTTCTTGACTCAGAAAGGCTGGTGGTACTGAAAATCGTTAGCACTCAACTAAATCAGCTTCCATTTTGCAGGTGTGCCTATGAAAAATACAGAGCATACTGAAACATAAATGCTTTTTAAAAGATGTCTTCTTAGCTCTTACAAAATCTGGGAAGTTTACCTAGTAGTAAGTGTAAGGGGCCCGATAGCATCCCTGCTCCTGGACATTTGGCACCCAGGACCCAGGGCCGAGCGAGTGGAGCTGGTGATGTGGGGAGAGGCTCCTAGGTGCTGCGGTGGTCAGGGTCAACTCCTGGCCCAGGGGAGCCACTTTGAGCTGAGGCTCTTGCCTGGGCCCACCTGAGCTACAGCTCCTGCCACCCTGCAGCCGTGTAGCTGGCCATTGCACCTGCCAAGCTGGGCCCACATGTGGGCAGACATGGTCTTCGCCCATCCCCATTCTCAGGGAGGTGCCTGATGTCCAGGGCTGGGGCTGCCCTGGTGCCCCCCAGCTGCCCTGCTCCTGGCTGGGGGTGGGATGGGCCCTGGCTGCCAGGCCCTGCCTGGCCGGGTCTCCTGGGGAGCCCCCAGTGTCCCCCGCACCCCAACCCTAGGGAGCAGCGGGCCCTCGTGGCACCCTTACAGTAGGACTGACATTTCACAAGCCTGTTGATGTGGGCGGTTGTTTTCACTGCCACATCTCTCCCTGTGCTACAGTGTGAGGCCCTGAAGAGCTCTGCAAAGGGCCAGTTACGCACTTCAGGAAACCCCATGACAGAAGCCTTTGTAAGAGAAGGCCACACGCTGTACCGTCCTTCATGGCATGTGCTGTTTAGGAGGCCTGTCCTTGTTTGATCTGGTGAATGGCTCTTTCTTTACTTTCTGTGAACCAGAAAGGCACTTTTCAGAATTAAGATTTGAATTTTAAGAGTCCCCCGGGGGGAATCGTCTTTAATAACATTTGATCCAGAGTCCAGTGGGATTTTTTTCTCTAGCCAAATATTGCTAAGGTTTAAAATTCTTCAAATACAAGCGAAGAAGATTTAGGGGGGCACTTCATGGGAGCATGACCTATGCATGCACACGTAATCGCTTCTGGTACCTGAAAGGTGAAAAGGCTTACAGGATCTGAGATATTTTTACCACGATTCCAAAAATGTAACCTTTTCACTGTTTCTCAGTTTGTTTAATGTGATATTTTTCCTTTAATAATGAATAAATGTACAAAATGACCTTTAGATTTTACTTGATTAACTTGATTATTCATTATTAAAATGTCTGTCACCCTCCATATGGAAAGTATGTAAGTTTACCCAGAGCGGGGGATGTGCTGTTCATGTTGAAACAGGTAACATTTACATTATTACTGTGTTATTTCTGAGTTTACCTCTACATTGGTTATACAAGAAACTTTAGGAATGATATTATAACAACATTTTGCAAATCAGTAATTGAGGGTTTCATACAGAAATTTACCATTGCTGAATTTTTTTGAAGAGGTTATTGAGCTCATTGAAAACTAAATGCATGCATAAATACAAACTAAAATATAGCTTTAAGTTTTACATTTGGTAAGTATTCATTATATTTCTCATCCAAGTCATACTTTCTTATAACACTTGACCTATGGATAGTTATTCCATCAAATTTTTATACAGAAACTAATAAACTTGAGCAATTTACCTTTAGTCAGGAAAATTCTCATCAGCCATATACTGTTCCTGAAAACACTTCTAAGGTTTTAAAGTTCATTTTTAATAATTCTTGAAATATTACCCTGGATATTACTGTTTGGACAGCTTTGTGGCATTTTGAAATTAGGAGATGTCCTTAATATGTTAACAGACTAGTAATAAATGATGGAGGAATATAGTTACACTTTGAAGCTCAGTGGAAAAGCAGTTAAATTTAGTGAGGAATAAGTTTGCTGTTGTCAGAAATATAGGGATGTCAGCAAAAGATGGCCACCTGTTTTTCTGCTTCTGGAATGAAACCTAGTAAAAGAGAAAAATCTTCCTTCAGGCCATAAAGTGACCGTGTAATTAAAGCTCAGTAGTAGTTTCTATACCCAGGTACCTTCAGTAATGCTATTTTTCCTGCACAGCTTGGAAGGCCAAATAACTAGAGAATTCATGTTCATATCAGTGGCCACTTTGCTGCCCTTCCACCTCTCCCCCCAGGCTCTTTGCTCAGAGATGTGGCCCCACAGGGCCTGGCTTATCACTCCTCAGAGGACACATCTAACTTAACTGCCTGGGAGTTAGGGGTACAGTGAGCTGTTCCCCACTTTTCAGGGTGGAATGAATTGCTGCATCTCTGTGTTGATTGTAGGGGAAATATGAATGTCAAGATGCCTAACTGTGTACTTTGTCTGCTGATAATATTAGAAGCTGTAAAGGAAGGTATCGGAGTGTAATTGAGACTACTGGGTTTATATGTCCACTGTCTTGAAATTAGGCAGTTATTACTTTAACAGTTGACTTCACTGGTCTTTTCTCCATGGTAATTCCTTTAAACAGTAGTGAGGTCATTAGACTGTGTTATTAAAATGCTGATGTAACTTCAGATATCTTCTGGAAAATGTGCTTAGTATGGGTAATCAAAATACTAGCAGACCTCAGTTTAATATGTTGATTCAGTGATGTTTTTAGTGGTGTACATGCAGAAACATGATTGTATGTCTTTCACAAGGAACTGCAGAGTGTTTCAAATTGGGTTAAAGTGATTATTAGTGTTCTGATATATTTTGCTGTCAGTGGTTTATAAAACCTATTGTATGCAAGGTGTCACTGATTATATCAGGAGAGTCCTACCAAGCATGGCACTTCAGAAATGAAGATTCAGTCTAAGAGGACATACCATATTGCAGAACAACACTGCCCAAATTTAAATGGGGAAATTTGTAAAATTGCTTTTAAAATAGCTCTAGCTAGTAGTATATTTAGTTGATTTTGTAAAGCAAGCACACATATAATTGAATGTTTTCCCTTCCCACTGTGTGAATTCTCTAAAGTAGTTGTCACTAGTTACAGGATGTCTCGGAGGAGATAAGCATACATACATACATAACTTGATGTAATCCTGTGTTTATAGGCTGAATTTTTTTTTACTTTCTCTTCTTCATTTTGTTCCCTTCATCAGGTTTAATAAGCCTGAACTATTTTAACTTCTACCTCTGAGTTTGTGGTCCACTGAAACATGATACATCACAACATGGTTTGTGAAATGACTGTTTCTAATGGTTCTTCATGTCTGCTGCCATCTATATTTAGATGACTCTGGCCTTAACCATTGTTCTAAATTAAACACTACAATAACAAAAGTATAATTTGTAAAGCAATAGCATTTTGTTTACTTAAGTGTTAATTGCTTTGTTTGTCTTCCCCTCTTCTTTCTAGATGCCTTTTTCACTGGCATTAATGATGGACTATAGATTTTTTTTTTTTTAATAAGGTTCAAACAGACTTTCAAAAAGAAAGAAATCAGGAAGTCCAATTATTCAGTACGTGGCAGAGACTTTGAATAGAAAGACCAAATTCTTTCTCAACTCTCCTCTGTAGCTGCATTGTTTTCAGACTACCTGTAAAACAAAGGGATTAATTCTTTACGGGGATACTATAATCAGTGGCAGAGATAATGTCAGGTGACCTCAAACATACATTTCACAGTGGACAGTATTAGCTAGGACTACAGTGTGTTTAGCCCTTCCACTTTGACCGTTTTCAGCCTTTACCTCTCCACACCAGCAATGATTCCGTCCCCATGTAAATCTGTGAATACTTCTGAGAGGACCAGATTGTTCTACTTTTGGCAGAACTCCAGGCTAATAGAAGAAAAGGCTGTATTTATTCAAACCAAGTTCATTTAGGTAATGATGACTGTAAGAGAGGATGCCTAAGGAAAAATAACTGGACAAGCACATATGCTATTTCCCTGAAATGCTTCCCAGCCTTCAGCTATGTTCAGGTCAGAGTAATTCATAAGCCTGTTGTGATCTGTCTGTTTATTAACTTTTCAGCTGATCTTTCTTTCAGCTTCTTGTTCAGTCTTTCCTTGAATCTATGTACATTTCTTGCACTTAGCATAGATTTTGGCACACTGTTCCACTGGTCTGATAGCCATTCAGAGAACAACCATTTACTTCTGTTTGTTTTGAATTTGATTGCTGCTAACTTCATATGATGGTCCATAATTCTTGTGCTGGAAGAGACAACAAATTGTTGATCTCTATCCACCTTCTCTATGGCACTCCTGATTTTGTAGACCTCTATTACACCTGTGTAAGCTACCTTTTGCCCAGATTGAAGCCTCTCATCCTAACCCATTTTTCATATGGAATTGTCTGCTCATATGGGAGTTAAGCATACCTTTGATAATCCTTGCTGTCTTTCTCTGAATCTTTTCCAGTTCTAAAATAACATCCCTCTTTCCCTTACTTCCCTATCCATCATTTCAGAGTTCCGTTGCCAGTTGTTATTACTATGCTCTGCTAATGTTTTCATTACATGGGTTTTGCATCCTTCAACCTTGGCTGATTTGATCAGCCCTGATTTATGTGAGGAAGCAGGTGACAGCAATGAAAATGTGACTGTTTAGAAGGAGGCAGCAAGTATGGTCATACTGAAAGACTTCCATTGGGCATTTAGTCTCATAGTTGAAATAACAGATAACAAAGCATATTTTCTCATAAGAATTAATGTATTTGAGGGGAGATGACTACAGGGACTTGAATACAAGATAAAATAGACAGTAATATTATGTAGAGGATGGTGTGGCAGAAGGAAGATCACAGCTGAAGGAGAAGATAGCTTTCCACTTTTTAGAAGGGGTTACTGTTCTAGAAGATTTCAGCCCTTTCTGACAAAAAATGCGGTGATGGTAAGTGCTCAGTCTAATAGATGAAGAAGCAGGGGAAAAAAAGCATCTCCTCAAGCTGATGATACTGATTATTCTGCTCCTGTCTCTTCATCCTTCACGTTGCATTTATAGCCAGCATAATTAAATTGTGTGCATTTCTTTAGTCCTTGCAAACATCCCCTGCCTCTGCGTGAAGTCTTACTATAAAAAGTGGTTTTCTGCCTATTTTTCCATCTAACTTTCACATTCTTTATGAGCACGTGGGGTATGACAGTATATTTCTCTGAGAGGACGAGGTCAGAACGCACACTAAATTCAGTGTGTGAACCATACTGTAGATTTATGCAACAGCATAATGGTATTTTGTATTTGTTCATAGAATTACAGAATCACAGAATGGTTGATGTTGGTGGGGACCTCTGGAGTTCATCTTGTCCATTCCCCCTGCTCAAGCAGAATTGCTTAGAGCTGGTTGCCCAGGAGCATGCCCAGATAGCTTCTGAATATTTCCAAGGATGAAGACTCCACAACATCTCTGCACAACCTGTGCCAGTGCTCAGTCACTCTCATAGTGCAAAAGTGTTCCCTAATATTCAGAGGAAACCTCCAGTGTTTCAGTTTGTGCCCATTATCTCTGGTCCTGTCACTGGGCACCACTGACACTGGCCACCTGAGCCTTCTCTTCTCTAGGTGAAACAGTTCCCAGCTACCTCAGCGTTTCCTCATAGAAGAGATGCTCCAGTCCTTTCACCATCTTTGTGGCCCTTCATTGGACTCCCTCCAGTATGTCCATATCTATCTTGTACTGGGAAGCCCAGAGCTGGACAGAATAATCGAGGTGTGGCTTCACCAGCGCTGAACAAAGGGGCAGGATCACCTCCCTCAACCTCCTGGCAGTGCTCCTCATGCAGCTCAGGATACCGTTAGCTTTCTTTGCAGCAAGGTGACATTGCC
>JAVKLA010000005.1:20459903-20501065 GCA_034782735.1 Sagittarius serpentarius | reverse complement strand
TCCCCCCCCCCCCCCCCCAACAGTGTCAGAACATTTGTGGTCAGATTGATATATTTAAATGTACATGTCTAAAGAATAAATGTCTACACAGATGTAGCTCTTGCTGCCGTCAGTGGAGAGAAAGACAGACTTTCATTGTAATGTAGCCATCTAATGTAGGGCAGATTGACTGTCCTAAATGTGCCTGTATCTCTCAGCTGATGATAAATGGTGCAGAGGGGCTCCACTGCTTGAACATAGGCAGCTAGCACCATTTTAGATACCTGAAGTGTAGCTGTCCTCCAGCTGCTACTCTAAAGGGCGTGGACCTCCTGCACCATGTCTCCTAGCTCTGTGAGGGCATATTTGTTACCACACAGTGTCTAAAATGGAACCATATATTGGTGCATAGGTAGCTGAGTATCTCTCAAAGTTTATTGTTTCACTTCATTTCATTTTCACTTTGAGCTTTGTTGCATTCTCTCTTGATGCTCCCAGGGTTCAAGTTTTCTTTCCATCATCTTGGTATATGCCAGGGGAACTTCTTAATTGTTAACTAGCCACTGAAAACTATTTCTTTCCCTACTACTTGCTGCAAAAGCAGTTAAGTTACTCTATGCTGCTTGTGTGGAAAAATAGCATCCCCAATACCAGGAAACAAGAGTATGTTGGGACAGTGATATTCTAGCATATAGTTTAAGGGTGTCTAATAGGGATAGCATGTCTGTTGGTTGTCAAATCAGTTAAAGCCAACTTTATCACTAGTTTTAGGTATGAAATAATACATTTATTTAAAGCTAGAAGCTGTAAATTTGTAACAGTAGAACACAGCTGAAAAAAATACACACTGTTAATGTTATACTTAATGTGATACCTATTTAAGTTACTTCAGCATCTTGTGTCTCTTCTACCTATTTTTTATAGGTGAAATTGAAATCTCATACTGATTTTCTGTGATGGTTATGTTTGTTATATAAGATGACGGTTATGATTTCCTTCCCCATAGCGCTTAACAGAAGTTGAGTGTCACAGATCAAAAGCTATGACCTGCCTATATTACGTCAAGTTAGAATGCCCTCATCGTGCATAATTCCTCCTTACAGAAGCTTCCACCTGCATTTACTGTAGTTGGGTCATGAGGCATCACATGGTGATGTGAAGGATGAACCTTCTGTTCTTAAGGTCTTTTCAGTAACGTTTTGATTGTATATCATACTGGAATATTCCTATTTAAGCCTCTTCTCATACATTTTTCTCTGCTAAAGACATTTTTGGAGATACGTTGGTAAAATGAGTTACCTCTTGTTATGAAGAAATGTGGGATATATACTCTTACTGCGAGTGGCATGAGTCCTTCTATATGAACGTAATATAAAGATTGTATATGATTCCACATAGAATATAACTGAGAGGAAAGTGTTGAAGGTGAATAGCATTCTTCACTCATTGTACCCAAATCTGTGGTGCTCTCTCATTACGTTTAACTCTTTATATTACATTGTAGTACTTGGACATTATTGAAATCACATTTCCACAGGAAGACAATTCCTTTTCTGAAGTGTCTCTGGCATGTGGGAGATACTTTGAGTTTGGTCTGGGATTAAACTGGAAAGTTATTACTAGTAAATATTACTATTACCTATATTATCAAATTTGAAGTATTCCAGACTGAAGGTTGCAGATAAGAATCCATGCATACATTAAAAACCCCGCACCTGTCTGACCTATTTGCTTTTTTAGAGGAAATTATATGGAGGGTAGTTCCTATCACCAGGTTTTTCAGGGTTAATTTATAAAGTTCCACGAGAAAAGTTGGAAATTCTCCCTTGTCTAAACAGGAAATCAGTGGCTGCCACTTTATGCTTCAGTCACTTTAGGTGCACATCAGCAAACATCCCTCTTGCATGGTATTAATTTTTGGTACCAAGAAATAAGGGAACTGCTTTTCAAACAGTATGTTAGTACTTCTCAATCACAACTCGTCCATGAATATGAAGGGAGGTTTTTTTGTCCATATTCCAAAAATAAGGAGGCTTCAGAGAAGTTATTCTGATTTTTTTTCCTGAATTGTTTAATCAGTTTTAGTTCATGTGTTTTCTCACTGATAGAGGCTCTACTGTGATAGTTCTGGTTTTACTTTCCATTAGAGTATATCTTGTCATCTAGTAGAAAGTTTAGTAGAAGCTTGACTTTGAGATTAGTTCACATGTGGTATTCATTGAACACACTTAATCTTCTAAATTCTCTGATATTGATCTGCAGAAAGAGAAGCTTATGCCTTTTGATGGGGATTTATTTTTTCAGTCCAAATTGATGATGACCCTCATCCTTTCATATTTGTTGACCAATTTTCCCCCATACTTTCAGAGACAGTGCAACATCTTGGTAAATACTGCATTATTAAGCTTCAAAATAAACTTCGCCATTGCAAAGCACTGCTTCTTGCTAGTATGGCAGCATCTGTAGCTTCCAGTTATAAAAAAATAACATATAGATTAACTGCTTCTGTTCATAGACCAAGATTTAGTGCTGTTTTCAAAAGGTGCTAACATCTTTTGATAAATATTTACCTACCATGAGCCCCTTCCCTTTGCACACTGGAACAAAATGTTTGCTTCTAGTCAAAAAGCACAAGGGGGCAGTTTAGGATAACAAACCCACAATATTGTAGTAAAATATACCAAAAAGTTCAGTTTTAGAAAAGTAGCTTTTCTGAATCTTCAAGTTAGGGTTGCATAGATGCCGAGATTACCCTTAGCACCCAGAGACTTCTGGTCTAGACTTAGAGACAAGAAATATAATAAGATGGTGTTTTTTAATATAGAACAGGCCTTTAGTCAATGAAGGGAAAAGAGGGAAGAAACAGCTCATACCACTCGGGTGTGTTGGAAGGATCTTTCTCAAACAAGTTTTCCTTTTCAAGAATTTACATGCATCAATTAACAGAACAGATTAAACAGTGTTTCAGTTCACAGTTTTAATGTGATAAGCATTAGTGCAGCCAGCTGCACCATAGCACTGAGATAGAGTTAAACTGGATTTGTTTATAATTTACCTTTTTTCCTGTAGAGAGTCTAAACCAAGCTTTTGCAACATAGACTAAACTGCTGCACTGAAGAAAGAGTATCATGAATAAAGGCTGTGCAAAGAATACCTAGATATGCCAGTTTTATCTTGCCATTAATACAATGCAAACAACTTCTTTTCTATGGAAAGCTCTTAACATTTTTATCATTGCATATTCCAGCTACTTTACAGCAGTACAATATCAATTTCTGTAACACTGCTTATCCAGGAGCAGCCCAGAATGATTCATAGTTCAGTAAAAGCTTGCAGATACCTTGCAGTGTGCCTTTCCTTTGTGTTAATTTCAAGTGTACAGGAAAGGTAAACCTACAGGAAGGCAGGGATTTTCTTCATGTTAGGATGACTCTTGGGAAACTGAGATAGGAGATGGGAAAGTTAACATACCAAAGCATGTCCCCAGGTCTGCCTTATGTCCCTCTTACCCTCCAGTGCGTTGGAAGAATTAAAGGAAGCAAGAATCCTCAGGAGGAGTTTGGACTGACTTGATCAGTATTCATTTTAGCGTCTCCTGTCGCAGTACTTAAGAAGCAGGTGGCTATAGTACCACAGGAGAACCTACAGAACTTCTGGGCCCCCAGGCCAGGCTTGTTTCAGCTCTGTGGTCTCATCATGGATGCTTCCACTGAACCATTCCGTACTGGCAGCCATTGGTCAGAAGTTGGGGCAGAGGTGGAGTTTGGAGCCTGAACTCTTTGGCTGCTTAACGGGTGGCTCTTGCATGGTGGGGCCTAGGGGAGGAGAAATCCTTAACTAACTTCAGGCATGACTGTGCGCTATTAAGCTAGGAGATTGGCTAAAGGTAAAAACTCAAATATTGCACTCTTTCCAATGATCTGAAAAATGGGTGCTGTGATTGGATTACCCTTCTGTAGCAGGATGCTACTTCTCCTTTTGGAGGAGCTGGCCTAAATACATTGGGTTCGGCATGAGTCAGCGAAGCTGATGGTACACAAAGGTAGCTCTCTGCTTGAACTCATCACAGAGTGACTGCATCGTTTGGAACATTTTCTGCGATTCTCTGATAGCTTTTAGAACTACTTAGAAGAGAAAACACTTTTGTAACATAACCATGGGATTCTGACTAACCACATTTTTTTCCTGTATCGATTATAAAAAGTACAGAGCACTGTGCGTGTATGCACAGTGGGCCACTCCCATTCTTAAATCCTTTATGGAGTCAGAGGTGGCACTAGGTAGAATCAAACCATGATTCTTGCCTCACAGTTCTGCAGTCTAGGTTGCTGCTTGATGGTTTAGTCAAGGACTCATTTAGTAGAAATCCATGGAGCAGTGTCACTGTTGTGCAATGAAAACTCTTAAAATGATCATTGAGACTGGCATTAGATTCAGATTAGAGTATTTGGCAGCAATACATAGGGATACTATTTCCATACGCTATGAACTTCTGTCAAATTTAATGGTCATAGGGTCCTCAATCTCTCATATTTATTTCCTGAAGATAATTTAGCCTGATCAGCTTTTCCTTCTGGAAAGTTGAATTCTCTCTGTATATCTTACAAAACAGGATAAGTATCTGTCGAATGAATAAAACAAAAATAAAAAGAACACGATATCCAGGAGCAGCTGGTAATTGTTGTCAATGACAGGGTACTTTCACTGCATTTGGATTATTTTATTTTATACCTAAGAATAGGAGGAATATTAAAAAGGTTCAGTTTGGCAGTTTTTGCATTTCTTCCAAAGCATAAAGTCCTCTTCAGATTCGCTACCACCTACTCATGGCTTATTCCCTCTCTGACACTTGAGTAATTGTTATAAACCATTTCCATCTGTGATTTACTTTGTGTTTCTTATTGCAGGTGACAGTTAATGTATCTTGTCTGCTGCTATGAAATTAAAAAAGATGGTCTGAAAATGCTACAAACAAATACTTGCAAAGACAGGGGCAGGAAAAAAAAAAGCTTTTATATTTTCAAAATTCATGTGCTTTGAAAATCTCTCAGCCCACAATGTAATCGGTGTTAGGATGCCTTAAAGTATTTTCTTTCCAAAAACATGCAAGTGAGGATAGGATAACATACCTAAGAATTCATATTTCCATGGTAAATTCCTTCAGCTACAAAAGTGATATAGTGTAGACAGTAAGCAAAGATTTGGTGTTACAGATTTCCACAGACTTTCTAAGCTTACTCTGCATTTTGCTCCAGACTTCTTCCAGCTGAAATCTACTGACATCAGAAGAGTTATATCATAAGTAAGTTGTTTCACCTAAGGTGAACACAGAACCTTAAACTAATAAAAATTGATCACGACTGGAAGGACAAAGATATTACAAGCAAGGCTAGGGTAGGTTGTGTTAATTCTGAAGACATCTGTTGACTAGAACTTTGCACCTGGAAGTGGTACAGATCAGGAGGTCATACACCCAGCTCAGAGAGAGGAGAAAATAGTGAGCAACCATGCTTTCTTTGAGAAAATCACACGCTATTATGCCTACCATAAAACGTGCCAGTGCTATCTTCATTTCTAAATGTGCTGTCTTTGAAAGAGGATGAAATGCAACTGTTTCACTTTCCAAGAGCTGACAGTTTGGTAATATTAAGGATGAATTTTACCTGTCCCTCAGCTAGTTAATTTGATGCATTTTCTAGTGCAAAGGACATTTTTAGTTTCACCATGACAGCTTCAAATGCGCAGAAAAAAGTACAGCTCACTCATAGCTAGGTACATCCATAACCGTGGTAGTCCGAATCGGTTAATGGCAAAGCATGGGCTACAACAGAAAAAACACAGTGGCTGCTGTTTTGACAGATGATGTCAAAATGAAACTGTGTAGTAAGAACATAGTTTCAGATGGTGATGACACAGGGGGTGTCTGGTGTACATGCAGGTGCCATGAGTGTACATGGGAATTGTTAGTCTAAACTGATCCGTTGTACAGTCTTTATTATATTGATACCAAGCTTTTAGGTGCTTCCATGCTTAAGCACCTAGCTTAATCAAAATCTTATGAAGAGTATTTTTGGTGGACAGTCCTTAGCTTTGTACGCTTTGAAATTGGGTTTTTAATGCACTTGAACACTCTGCAGCTCGCAATAAATTATCTTATCTTTAGGAACAAATATGTCATTTGCAGCCTTGCCAAACTCATGCTACCCTTCTTAAGTCACTTTTTTTATTCTTTCTTTCTTTATCTGTTTATATATATTACAGATAATTTTAGATTATTGTGTATTTGTTGCAGATAAACCACAATTTCTCATTTGTTTAAGTTAGTTCTGGTTTTGTGAGGGGGACTGATTAAGTACTTTGTCAAGTCAAACATCTGTGGAAAGTTTGTGGAAAAGCCTGGTAAAGAAATAAAAAGACTATGCACATAACACACTAGGCATAAAGTGTCTTTGTGTCCTAGGACTTAATCCTACTAGATACTGCTGGGCAGTTCCCATAGACATGGAAAGGAGTTCAGGGTGTTCAGCATGTCACAGTAGGTCCATAACATCTGTCTAGCTTCTGCCCTAACCTTCAGTTTTTGGCGACATGCTTAGTCTTAACGTTTGCTCACCATTTCATCCCTTCCATCTCAGATTTTCAGTATTCCTCTAACTAAAGCCTCAGTCATATTTTGACATTATCTTGGTTTGATGAATAACTCCATTTCTGCCAAACTGAACATGCAGTAATAAATAAAACTGCCCAAATTCTTTCATAGTGGTTCATTTCTGCAATACAGAATGTTCTCCTGGTGTCATACAGAGGTCCTCTAAACAAGATAAAATTTGCTGTGCAACCTTAACATGTCTTTGGATATACCATTATGTCTTCAGTAATTTGAGTTCTCTGTGGTTTTCTTTAATACCTTTTGTCAACATCCATACATGAAAAGAGTAAAAATGAGAAGCTCTTTCCAATAAGGCTGAAAACTGCTGCCCTATTTCTCATTTTATAAGATTTAGTAGGCAAAAAATAATTTTGGAAGGAATGCATTTAAAAGCTGCATTTATCCCAGTTTCTGTTTCATTTCAGAACAATGTCAGAATAGGACAAATAACGCATTCTGTAAATATTTCTTTGTCTTTTCCCTCTACCTTTGTTCAGTACATTTATGTTACTTATTTTGTAAGTAGCTTTAAAGAAATGAGTTGCTTTCTTTGGAGGTTTGGCCTCATAAACCATAGCAATTTTTCTTTAATTTTTGGAGGTGTTTACGTAGAAGGTGGAGTAGGGCTGCTTTCCCTGAGTATGTTTCAACCATTATTTAAAAATTATGGTGGAGAGTATTACACCTTTGAGATACCCAAAACAAGTAGCTGCTCAGTCACTAAAATGACAAAGTGATGGTTCTGTAGCTGAGATGCTTTCCAGCTTGCAGCTAAAGAGCCATAAAACACTGTAAAAAAAGAGCTGTTTTAAGTACCACATTCATATACAGTTCTAACAGAATGAAGGGAGCTTATAGGACTTGTTGAAAAACAGAAGCAGTATTAGGACAGAGCATTGGTTATTTACTACTTGCCATTAAAAAAGTTCCTTCATTTATTCAGTATTATGGAAATTAAAGCATATGCTGCACTTTGATAACTTTGTCTCATTTAAGTAAGCCCCCATAACTGTGCTGCAGCATGCTTATTTGCAATACATTGTAAGACACTAGTTGGAAAGAGTAACTTCCAGTTAAGTAGTAACAAATGGCTGAGATTTCTTAGTCCTAGTTAGATCTGCATATGTGACTACATCACACTCTGACATTATTTCCATTTTGCAGATGCATAGTGTAAGAAGATTCAGTGATTTGCACAGGGCAACAGACACTGCTTTTGTGAATAAGAAGTTTGAACGATTGGAGTACTTTATTCAAATCACTAGAAAATGATCTCCTATCTTTATCAATGCCTTAAAACTGCAACACTAGAAACTATTAGCCACATATATCTTTCTTAACTCATTGTTAATTCATGGACAAAACGAAGTATAGCTGAAACTGAAATATAAAACATAAAAAATTACCGTACTTGTAACAGCCCAGTGGTCCACATAATTTGGTGTCCTGTTTCCAGCAACTACCTGGTGTTTAGAGGAAGTGGTAAGTGTAATCAACTCCGTATGTTGATTACTGTGAAGTAACATGCCTGTAGGATTTTTTTGTGAAGTCTATTAAACCAAGATTGGCTTACAGTCTGAAGCACTGCACTTGATATCTGTATTTTTCAGATCTGTGTAATTCAGATGAAAGTGTTGCCTTAGTGGATTTGAAAAGATCCATTTAATCTGTTTCCACTGATGTCTGTTCCCAGCTAAGAAAGCTGCAGTTCTGCAAAGCTATTTAGTTAGTAGCTCTCACTGGTGTGAGTTGGGGGTCTAAAAACCCCAAGGACAGAAGTCTTTGTCTTCTAAACAACATTGGCTCCTGTCTCCCTGGCAGACCGTCCACCACAGAAAATCTGGACACAGTTTTCTTAGTTCAGACAAAGCTAAATGCAGCCATGGTGTGGAGCAGGAAGGAGTCTTCAAGCCATAAGGCTGTGACTGTGTCGCGTCAGGGGAAATGCAACTCTGCCTATGTTGTACTTAAGGGAAACTAATTACCTTGTCGCGTTGGCAGAAATCCATTCCTGGTACAAATCTCCAGTTTGGAAGATCCATTTTGACTTTTCTGAGCTATTCAAAATGCCTGCAAACCACCTTAGAGTAATATTCTTCAGGAATCTCCAGTTTGAAGCATTAGATTTTATTTTTCAGTGTGAGATGTAATTCAGTGTACTGCTTAATAATGCTTGATATTAATCATACATAGAACTGTATTTACACATAGTAGCTAAATTCAGTAGTATAATAAACAGTTATCCTGATTTTATTTCTGACTTTCCCAGTTGTGGAGAGATTAATTGTTCCCTAGGTTCTTACGACATTAATTTAGTTAGGCTTTTAAAGTCACAGGATGCAGGTATAAGGAAAGACCAGAAGACCTCTGGAAACATCAATTAATGTGTTTAGCACATCAGACTTTGGTGCACAGTCTTGGAATTGTCCATTTAATTTTAGAAAAGTAT
This sequence comes from Sagittarius serpentarius, assembly GCA_034782735.1. Taxonomy (NCBI): domain Eukaryota; kingdom Metazoa; phylum Chordata; class Aves; order Accipitriformes; family Sagittariidae; genus Sagittarius; species Sagittarius serpentarius. Next base: position 20,491,988 of record JAVKLA010000005.1, on the reverse strand, counting down.
CTGGAATGACTAGGAGCCCTCAGGTTTAGGAGTTTGATTGTTCTAGGTTCCCTACAGTTGAGAGAGAGAAGGAAAAAAGAGGTACTTTAGAAGATGAATCAGTCCCCCTGTGCTCTGTATATCTTCTTGTAAATGTGACTGTCTACTTACTGACCCAATGTCACTTCATTCCTCACTTAAACCCCTAAATCAAGCACCTAAAATGTAGGATAAATCTGCCCTATATGGCACATGCCAAATGCTTGCCCTGTTACATAAACAGATTTCATCTGGTCTTTGTCAAAGCATATTCTTGCTGATGTTCCATTAAGCACCTAAAATTAGGAGACGTGAATCCTTTCCAAAAGTGTAGTTGTTCTAATTATTCTTAATACTGTTGGGGTAGTTCTCTTCATCCTGTTTATAGAATGGATTCCTCATTCATATATAGTGGTGAAGACACGTTAGTAACAGAATTTTTCTTCAAGCAAGGCTGAGAATGCACTTCTTACAAACTATCTAAACGCTGCTCCTTAAAAATGAGGGAGTCCTCCCGAAATGCAAAGCTGATGAAGCTGACCCTCCATCCCAGTTCAGACCCTGGCAGGATTTATTCCTTAATAAAGTTAGCAATCTTTTCATTGATCCTTAGTCAACAAAACAATGCACATAAACTATAATGAACAATATCCTCAGCACTGGGATTCACTAGACACAGTGTATTTCAAACTAAGTAAATATTCTGGCAGTAACTAGGATGTATCAGGTCAGCAATGCCTCATACCAGCTTCAGAAAAGAACAGAAAAGCAAACGTACTGTAAGCACAGAACACAGGAAGATGTGCTCATTAAAGATGCCAACATTTTACAGCAGTGTGACATCTACAAAACAAAAGTGAAGCTGAAGAAAAAGACAAAGGACCAAAGTGAATGGGAAGCTATTAATTGAGAATGATACCTGCAAAGTGTAAGCAGAACAATTAAAATATTTAGTGGTGATTAGGGCGTCATTTCTATAACAGTAGCAGGTTGTAAAAAATTAACACTGTATGGCTATGGAATAGAATAACACATTTGAAAATGTCTCATTAGATATAAATATTTTGCTTGAGATGAAAGGATATCTGCTTGCTGATTTTTCATAGGACTTAGAAGAGAAAGAAATATATATAGAGATTGTGTTTCTGCTTCTCTGTATCTTTTTTTACATTATTGCTGTCCTGAAGGATGGAAGGGACACTGAGAGGAGACAATCTTGAAACAGACTTAAAGGTAAAAAAGTGCGATTTTTGATTACAGTGAAGTTCCCCAAACAATACCTTAAGTTTTTCTGATTATTTACTGAAGTTTTGCTAATCCACCATCAGCCCCAAATAAAATAAAAGGATATATCTCAATATTTATGTATAGCCTTAGTGAATTGAGATACTTAACCACAGTTTATCAGCTTCCCTGTCATTCTGAGGCAATAGCTGAAAGAGAAAGGGGAGAAGGAGGAAGGGAGAGTGAAACTCTGGTCCTTGTGAAGAGCTAAAACTTCTCATGGTGTAAGAAAAAAGGCTTTCACTCTGCATGTGTCATTGACAGGAGAAATTGTCCTATTCTGGGAGGAACTGGTTTTCCCACAGACGGTCCTGAGTGGTGGCTGTGGAACAAGAAGTTTTGCCTCAGAGACAGTCCTGTGGCATATTCCATTACAAACCCCTCTGGTTCTGGAGAACTTCTGTGAGAATTTCATCTTGCCACACTCAAGTGGTTCACGGCCTTCAGGTCCGTTGGTCAAGAAGGTCTGTTCTTTTCAGTAAGCATTTAGTAATGGTTGTTAGTACTCTGGGATGTTTTTGTTCCCTACTGCTCAGCAACCAAAGGAAAAATTTCTTTCCCACAGGTTGTCAGAGGGGACAGTCTCTGCTGTTGGCTTCCCTTAATATGCCAGGTTACAAACAGTGATAGTTCAGCAGGTGTTTCGTGAGTCGTGTTTGCCACAGGGTGCTTCTGAAACAGAAATGGGCTAGACTGGGAGCAGGAAACAGGGTACCTAACTCAAGTTAGGCTGTGTCCACTTGACAGTCTTGCATAATAATGTTTTTGGGGTTTTTTTTAGATTAACCTCTAAAATTTATGTGAAAACAAGCAACTATATTTTCCGTTCCGGCTTAATTTAATTTTATGTTACTTTGTGTTGGCAAATCGCTTTGGTCTGCAGCAGTGGGTGTGGAACCATGTGGAGTGTGCCCTGTGGTGGATGGCTTCCTGCCCTGGGTGCCACACAGGCAGCCTTCCTGGGCCCTCATGGAGCTGTACTAAGCCTTTTCCAGACTTACAACACTGTGTAACCAAGTACACAGGGTCCAGCAGGGTTTGAGTCGGCACTTCTGTCCCCTGTGTGGAGTGTGAAGGTGGGCTTGAGAGTAGCCTAAGAGAAACTGGACCACTTGAAAGATGAACTAGGAAACAAACAATAGAGTGTTCATGTTAGGCCAGAACAAGCTATATATAATTTTGAGTCTTCCCATGCAGGCTTGGGATGGTTGTTTACTTTTCCACTTCCTAGTTTTGGTCTGCCTAAAAATCTTTATTATATTCTTCTAAGGAGAGTTAAGGGATTGTTTCTAAGGGGATGCTGTTTTCTTACCATTTCTGTTTCTGCTTTTAGGCACTATAGTCCTCACTCCTAGCTACTTTACAGGCCTTCCCTTCAGTCTACACCCAACTCTTTGTGGGGGAAGTTGCTTTAGGAGCAGGTGAGTTTCTGGCTTCATGATTGCCTCTCTTGGCTGTGGATTGCCTCTCTGCCCTGCCTCCCTGGCTTTGCCTAGAAACCTGATAACAATAATGGGGAAAGAAAGAGTTCTTGACAGTGGGGGTGACACAGAAATTTTTTTTTTTTCGCTCGGTCATGAGCACGTTTTGATCGTTAGGGGGATGTAAATGAAGTGTGTTTCTGTCACTACATGTACAGGTGAGAATACACTGAAATCAAATTTGTATATTGTTTTGCAAACGCAAAGGCTGAAATTTAAAATTGGTTTCCTTTAAGTAAAATTCCTGTAGGTAGTTATCTGATCCACATGAATTTTCCAGTTTTCCTATTACAGATCAGACTAAAAACTGTGGCTTACATGAGATAGCTGTGTGACATAAATTTTAGATAAACCATAATTAAAAAAAAATATTTGGTTTCGGTAATAATAGGCAGTTTGAATAGTGTGGTGCTAAAAGCAATGTTTTATGGAGAGCATTATGACTATGTTGCTATAGTTTTATTCAAGTTTTGTCATGTATCATAAATTGTAAATCTCATTCTACATACAAGCTCAGTTTGGGGCTTTCAGAGAATTAGGTAAGGAGGTGGAAAAAATAACCACAGACATTACAATGAATTAGAAGAAAAAGAAAGAAGTTAGGGATAGGTCTGTAACACGAGATAAGATGCTGGGACTACTTCTGTGGAAAAGATTTAAGTTCCACTGGGGGCCAAGTCTCAGACCTTTACAGGAAGAGCAGAGTTGAATAGCTTCACCTTGTAATTTCAAAGTCTCTACCTCACTCTTCAGTTCTTGCTCAGCTTCTTTCAAGTTTATTTCTTAGCTTTGCAGGTTGTAAATTTAGTAGTAACACAAAACTAATGCTGCACAAATGCTATGGAAAGTTCAGTGCAGCCAAACTGACAGTTTAGACATCTGGCCATCAAATTAGACATTATTTACACACAATCAGTTTCTTTTCAAAGTTTTAACACTTCAAAATACTAAAGAAGGTGTAAAAAATATTTAGTGTTTTGATTAAAAAATAGTTTAACTCAATTAGATTTTTTAAACCTTTTGAACCTTAAAATATTTGAGAAATTAAAAATGAAAATGACAAAAAGCAGACTCATTGTGTTTATAATTGGTTGTCTCAGGGAAGATGTCTCTTTCCTCCCCCCAGAGAGAGCAATAATCAGTTCTAACAACGATAGGTCCAGTGAGCCTGCATTTATGTGTACTCATGTAATTCATATCCAGGAGGTCAGGAATTACAAATCAAAGCTTTTTCCTCCAATATCCTTCCTGACATTCTCAGTTCCTCACTTGCAATCTTTGTGGAGCAAAACAGAATGAAACCCAATAAAAATATATTCAAATAATCACTTATTAGAGCCGAACTGCCAATTTTGGCCTTATCAGGATCTGGAAAAAGACCATACACCTCTCACTTTGACATTTTTGCATGAGGATTTGAATTATAGGTATGTATTTCGAAGTTTGTTGTGTATACTTGGAGAAACGCTCTTGAACAGACTCGGTAGTATTTTTTCAGGTGTCTTATCAATGCAGGAAGCTGAAAACAATGCATTCAGCTATGATTTTTATCAGCCTCAGTACTGTACACGGCATTTGGCTTCATGACTGAAGCACCTAACAGAATGTCAGGCAGGTAATACTTTTATGTCTCAGCAGTGGTGAAAAGAGTTAATTGCAGTTTGGTTTGATGTTTCTTAGATGGATCATAGTATCATGAGATGTAGCTTTCATTGCTAATAAGGACTTGCAGCTCTGGTGTCGTGATGGCTCACATTAGTTTCTCTCTTGACTGTGTGGTGTCAACACTTCATGTCTAGGAGTGCTTAAAAGGTTATATATATTATATGTTTTGGGAATATGGTCTCATCCCACAGAGCAGGCTTTTGCACTCATAAATACCTACGCATCACAACAATCGTATCTTGCCCCAATTATTTTCCTGTATCCAGGCATTTGATACTTACTGGAATTCACAAGTGTGATAATGGTCTTGTCCCAGCTCCTCATGACCTACACTTAACAATACCTAATCACTGTGTCTACTGCATTGTATTGAACATTACTGAGATGGCTATTTTAAAAGTCACAAACTTATGATTAGTTTCCCTGTATCCTCTTGTTATAAACTATTAATGAATGACACTTCTGCTTTTTCAGGTCACAGTTTATTTATGAGAACAATTGATTTAGCAATACATAGCAGCATCACACTTAAATAGATTACATGGTCCATGCTTCATAAATCACATTGGTCACATTCTTAACTTTTACAGAAAGCTCAACTGCTCTAATATTTTCCACTAACAACAGTGGATGCCCCTCTAATAATTATATTAAAAACAAATTACTTAGTTTTTGTAGATTATCTATAGACAGATTTTAAATGTGAATTTGTATTTAGAAAATCTTCTTTCCCTAAGCATTTTTGGAATGAAGCGTATCAGCATCATTTCACACTAGGAAACACTACTATTTTTACAGCAATATTGCTTTCACCACAGTACCATGTATTCTGCAAAGTCTGTGTTCTTCACATATTATCTGTTGTGGATGATGTACTGAAAGTGATACGTTACATATTTATTCACACTTCATTTTGGGGCTGACAATTGTAGCATATACTTTTCTTCTCATACTTCACCAATTACCTTAACCCTGACCTGCATGAATGTAATTTTCTGCATTAATGAGAAGTAGCTGTCTCTGTGAAGAGCCTGAACCGAATGAACACTGTCAGCTGTGTCAAATGGTGGTGATAAACAGCTTTCACTATTTATTTATGGCTGCTGGTGCTGACAGAAGAATTCACGCCTATTCAAATGTCTGTTTATTTGTAAGCAAAGGACTACTGTGAAGTCCTGAAGACTGAGGGAACATGCATTCTAAAAACAGTCTCAATTTGGGGTTATACTGTGACGTAGTTACATGAATTTTGTATTGTAGGAAGCTTGCAGCTGTTACGCTGCAGTCTCTAGTTCTGAATGGGCACTGTAGAACAATAAGAAATTTGGAAGTACAAATTTGAGCTTGACAAGCATCCAAAGTTGTGCTTAATTCAGAAATTAGAACTAGTCAGTGCTCAAAACTTCTGTACCAATTCTGTTTCCAAAATTGTCACTGAAAACCTAAAAATGTTTAGAACTTCTTACAGAACAGAAATTCTGAGTTTTTTCCCCATTTATACATATTTAAATTTTGAGATGAGTAGTCTCTGAAGGAAAAGGAGACATTGCCTGTGATGAGCCCCAAGTAGTTCTCCATGCTTCTGCAGACTCCCAGGAACCTGTGCTCTTCAGTGGGAGCAATCTGCCACCAAATGTGCACATAACCTGAGTGAGAATCAGAGAGATCAGTTTAAAACAGAAAAAAGAAAGTACTTTACGCAGTGGCTTGTGAATTTAGGGAACATGATATGAAGGCCAATGGTATTATGTGGTTTAAAAAGGACAAATTAATGGGCAGTATATCCATAAATGCATAGTGTGCAGAATCTAATATCAAGGATGTAATTTCTAACATCCCTATCACAAAGAACATGGGGAAAAATAGAGCACAGAAAGGGGTTAGGCTCATGTGCTGTCCCTGACTAGCCAGTCCTATTAGCGTTTTCAAAACCAGAATTCTAGTCTAGGTGGACCATCAATATGCAACAGGGCATTTCTTGATGCAATTAATAATAAAATTGATTTAATTCTATCAGTTCCTTACTTTGAGGACTGAAAGTTGTGTAAAATGCTAAACCAAGAAGCATTATGCCTATTCAAGGACAGAAAGGAAGAAAAAAAAATGCAGTAAGAGAAAATGGTCATTAAAAACAATGTTTGAACATTGCTTGAATGACCTGTAAAAGAAAATTCAGCTTGATGGCATATGCACCCAGAAACACTTGCAGAAAAATAACTGAGAACTGCAATACTGATTTATGACATGCATGCCAAACTGGACAAAAGTTTTGTTATGTAACATTTCTCTATTCATATTACTTTATCTTGGGCAGTGTTCAACTTCAAAAGAAGTCTATGTAAAAATTTCTTTGTTGCACTTGCATATTAAAGTTGCTAGCCAACGGAGGATTTGTCCAAAGTCTACTGAAGTACTTTGAAATTCTCCTGTTGATCAGGCCTCGCACAGAAGTTAAATTGCTTGCTAGCAAGACAGACCAAGTCAAATCTGGGCAGCATGTGTACTGGGGTATTGGAACAGCACTCTCATGCATGTTCCTATGCAAACAATTTCCAGGAAAACATTGACTAAAAGGAGGCTGTTCTGAGAAACCAACAAAAAATGATCCAGTGATTTGGCTCAAAAGGAAAAAAGGAATGTATCCAGCCTGAATAAAAAGCTTGAATATTGCTGTCAATTTTTTTCCCAAATACCTGGAGAAAATGTACAAATGAAACAGCAACTGGAGATAGTAAGTTGAGTGTTTTTCCGTTTGGCCTCCTGTTCCCACTACTTGATTAAAAATTCAGCTTCAAAACTGCCCTATTACTGTTCTAATTTGGATGCAGACACCCAGCTTCCATGGAAAAGGTGGGAGTTTCTCCCAGCCAGGCTACTTTGGTGATGATGTCACCTCTGCTTGAAAAGTGGGAGCTGTGACATTGAATTTATCTAGTCCAAAGTGGGAATTGACCTGAGACGTTTTTGATTTCCTTGACATTCCATGGTAGGTCATAGAAAGACAAACAGCAGCTCCATTTCAGTATCAGCTGACACAGGCATTATCTTGAAAAGTACCTAAAATATGAAATTACGAGGTTTCTGAAGATGGCAGGAATACTTGCGCATGAGGAAGGAGCAGAATTTCAGATTTGTTTTGGTGCCGACTGTTTTCACTGGCTCTCTCTTTGTGCCCTTTTCTTTGTGATGGGAACTCTGGAAATCCTCCCACTTACCATTAACTGGATGGACTAGGGGGCTTACACAGCCTCTCTGGGGCCGTATTAATGGAGGAAGGGTAGCTGGATGATGCTTGGAAAGAGGATTATCTTTAAAAAATCAGACTTTTAAAATTTTCATTCTTTCTGACATCCTTCTTAGTATTTAAGGGATCTGCTGAAATGCTTATGACTCACAATGATTGAAACTCTTGTGGGTTGCCTGTTTAGCTTGTATATCTAAAGAAGGTATATTATACTAGCATTCAAAACCCCTGGAAATGTTTTAAACAAATGTATAATTACTGTTAGCTTTGGCTCTTGTAATTTTGCTCTGTTAAGCTTCTGAAATACCTTGACTTAGACTTGGTTACTTAACGAATCTAAAGCAGCAGGCAGATGGCTTTTCATCTATTGTTAAATGTAAAGGGCTTACTAGTGCTAATTATTTTGAAATGGATTCCTATGGTATTATGCAATATTTCAATGAATAATGCAGGACTGGCAATTTATTGGCAGAACATTCACAGGAGTGCCATAAATCTAGAAATAACATAAAAGCAGAGTGGATACATATTTTAAAAGTACAGCTTGGGGAATCACATTAGTGCAATTCTACAAGCCGCCTTATAAGGGTGCATATTTTTAAATATGATCAAATCAAGAGATTTTTGGTGAGAGGCTGGGGTTTATTGTACACATTATTATGACAGCTAGGAGACTTAGTTATTGAAATTGAAACATGTAGTAGATTCTGTGCAAACTTGGGAGGAAAAAAAGACAATTTGTGCTGTCAAGAACTTGCAAACCGAATATAACTCCAAATACAGCACCTGGGTACAGTCACCCACAGGTGAGCGAGTGAGGAGTAACAAGACATGCACAGCTAACATTATAGGCTCTATTCTTCAGGCGGCAGCAGCCCGCATTTTTTTAAGCCCCTCTTCAAAGGAGGGTGTAAGAAGAAAAATGGCAACAGCTAATGAAATAGCTCTGCAGTTGTTCAAAGTGAGCCCTCTCCAACCTTGAAGAGCGGTTAGAGAACTGAACAACAGAGAAATCCCCTACTAAATATAAAGAGACTAAATTGTAAAAAATTTCTTTATTATTGTATTTAGAATAAAGTATGGTTTTATAAAGGACATTTCAGTCTAGGGATGCTGACACTCATGAAAATACAGCTGCGTAGTTTTGGGGGGTTTAAACCTCTGACAAAGCAGCACCAGCTCTCTCTCATATGCAGTGCATTTGGTTGCATTGTAGGACACAGTTTTAGACAGTTATTTTTACAGTTGCAGTAACATTTAAAGACATTTAAATTACCTGGTAATGGCCACTACTGGAGACAGGGTACCTATCTGGGTAAACCTTTAGTGTGCTGCAGCATGACTGCTTCTGTGTCCCTTCCATTAGATTTGCCTGTAGTATTGATATAGATCTTTTAGGACTGATTCTTGACAACCTTTAGGGTCAGACAAATCCTGTAATACAACAGGAAATATGGTAAATACTTCTTAAAACAATGATGTTATAGAGCAAATAAAAATGGCAAGATAACAAAGAAATCCTTGATTTGTATAACAAGGCAAAGGAATTGGATTAGTTTTAGTTGTAGAAATGTATTGAAAAATTTGACCAATAAATTTAATATCCTATAGATAATTTAAGGAAGTGATCCACTACATTCTTTTGAGATCACTGATTACTATTTTGTATACTTAAATTCAGTGTAAGGTTCACAGTACTTTTCAGCACTTGAATTTACCAGGAATATGTAGAACCCATACAGCTGCAATGTATTGGGGCAGCTTAATCAGATTAACAATTTATAAATCAATGAGTATGCAAGTAGGACTTTACATTATGGACATTTTTTTGAAACCAATACTAGCTGAAAAGTAAATAATGAGCATTTTAAATATACTGGCAATAATAAGCTCAATATGTTAAAGCACGTAAGTTTAAGTATGTGAGTTGTATATAGTAGATATAATATACATCACAAATAGTGCAAATTAAGTATATGCAATTATTTGCTGTTACAGCTTTGTGAATACTTCTATATAATAGATGTTTATATTCTTAGGTACAAAAACTTTAAATTATGTTACAAATGTACTGGTAAGTCAAACTAAGAGGCAAGCCCAGTCCTCACTTCCTGGCTGAAATAAATGCATTTCTAGAAATGAAATAAATATAAGAAGCCATGTACCCAAGGTCACTTTGTGGAAAGGTTATTAAGTTAGTATTAAGAGACTCCTAAATCAACATTTGATAAAAAAGAATCCACTAATATTTTATGATCATTGTGCACCTGACAGTGTAAGGGATCTTTTGCGCTTGTGCTTAGGGGCCTCAGCCAAGAACATGGGTCACTGTCAGAAGCAGTTTATGTGCTTTATGCATATAAGCTTCTACCATAAAGCAACTGAAATACATATACAAAAAGTTTTAAAAGAAAAGCAGTATTATTACTTCCACCTTAGGCAGATCAAGGGAACTATGTTCAAATTTTAGAATACATTAAGGCTCCTAAATTCATTTTTAAGCAGTAAAATAAGTAGACTGTTTTTCTAATACACCAAAGACACATTCAGCCCTGTTGTTTGTTTGTTTGTTATGGAATTGTATGAGTCATTTTTATGTTAACCATTATGCAGATGCTGAACATGACAAGTATGCTGAGGAGGTGGCGATTCCAGCACTGCTGGATAAGGTAGGATTTTCCACATTCATTTTGATAGAAGTGCTAGACTGGAAGAATATAGGTGGTAGGTTGCATCAGGGTAGTAATTAAAGTAATTTAAAAGTTTAACCCTATGAAAATGAAGAGAAGATGGTGCGAAGTCATCTCTGAAGTACACATGCTGTTCTTATTGGATCTTTTCTGAGGACTGACTTGGTCTAAATCATTCATAGAAAGTCATATTATGAACAGATTTGATTTAATTGTCTTAACTTTCTAGAGAAATAATTGTAGGTCTACCTATAGAGATACTGAAACAGACCTGATAACTTGCCTGACATATGCAGGGCACTGAAAGGAACTACAGAATGTGTTTTGGGTATTAGTCCTTTACATGAAGGGTAGGTCTTTTTTTTATTGCATTAAGTTTAAACTATAAAGCTCCTTAAACAATAAACAAGACTCTCAGTAGTGTAACCAATTGAAATCAGTGTACTGAAAAATATAATTTGAAGAAAAGTGTACAAAATTTTCCACACAATAGCACAAGGCCTATGGCCTCTCCAAGGAATAAAACAGTAATTAGTGAGGTAGAATTTTATCAAAGTAAGGTAGCAGCAATGAATATATGGAATTATAAAGGCATTTTATTTTTATTAAGTATTAAAGTATTCATGCATGGTTGATGCCAATTTACAGAGCGCAGATAGCTGAACATTTAGTGCAGCTGATTTTAATTAGGTGAACTATACAGTATATACACTAGTAAATGCAAACTGGTTGAGAAAATATTTGATAGAAATTTCTATTTGTATTTTCATAGTTTTCTGTAGGTTTTGCTTTTCTGTAAATAACTTCATTCAATGCCAAAACGTACTACACTTCAGAGTATTTATAATGTATATTCATATTCAGGACTATTACTTTGTCCTGGTCTATCCAGATTTTATGTAGCGATGCATATAGAAGGTGCTATTAGAAAAAGTTAGCATGATCAATTACCCTGGGTTTTCCTAGTGTCTAGAAAGACTGAGTTTTTTGGGGGGGGTAGTTTTTGCAAATATTTCAAAAGCAGTTTTGAGATTGACAGGCATAAATCTTTGTCAGTTATTAGATTTGGGCAACTCCTTCCAGCTGGTAAAGAAACCATTTTTGCAGGGCTGCTGCATTTGTCTTCAGAAGGAGGGTGAGGGAGAATTTGCACTAGATTATTCTTCCATCCTTAAGGTATCTGAAAGGTTAGATTGTATGATGACTGAGTCATTCATCCACTTATAGAGAGCTAAACGCTTAATCCTAGTGTTAGTTGCATTTTGAAAGTAACCACATCCACTCTGAACGAATTACACTGTGAAACAAGTTTTGAGCTCTTTTGATCAATAGATAATTTTTTTGTTGCTCTCATGAACATACATATGGATAGACAAGACTTCTTTACTTAGGATATAAAGAAAAAGATCTGACTGAATCCTTTAGCAATTGTATTTCCGTAAATTTCCCTGAAACTCACTTTTACTCTAGTGCTTTTTCTTGATCTTCTGTTTTCTTTTCTGTTGAGTTTCTTTGTAGGCCTGACAGTCTACAGCCTCTTGGAAAGCCTGCTGTGCTCTGCATGTCCGCATTCAGCACACAGGAATAGTGACTGTCATGACCGTGATTCTAGTAAGTCAGTCATAGTGTCCCTGGCAATATTCTCGCATCACCCTTTTTGGAGGGGCCAGCAGTGAACACACATGGATGTGCAAAATTCAAATATAAAAGAATTGGCAAGTTAGATTTATATGAGTAATCAAAATGGTGAAGTACAGAGCTGGACGTACAGTTTCTCCACTTGAGCTGAAAAGCCAAGTTCAGTAGCTGGCAACTACAACACTTGCACGTCCCTGGCAGGTTGAGCCCTTTTTTTCAGCAGCACTGGGAAATGGAGCACCATTGGGACTGAAACCATCTCAAGGCTTTCAGTGAAGTTCCAAGAGCTAAGAAGAGCTTTGATAAGAGTCCCAACATGGCAAGCTGCCTTTGGTCTGACATAAAGCCTGGGACCTGGGAAGGCAGGACCGTCTGGCTCCCAGATTCGTGGTTTGTCAGCATCCTAGGTTTGCAGTGACAGAACACGCCAGTATTTCAGGCAGCACACAGTGTCTTTCTAGCTCCTCAGGTCCCCCACAACCTGCAAACAGGTTGATGAGGTGCCAATGCTGTTATGTTCCGAGCAGCTCACTGCATGGCGAGACCAAAGCAGTGTAGACTTTCTGCTTCTTTGGAAGCCAACGTGATGAGCTATCTGGCAGCTTTGGCTTGTGCTTTCATTACTAGTTCATACCTAATTGTCATTCTGCTTTTTTATTCCATGAATTCCTCCCTACACCCTTTCTTTGCCAACGTTCTGGTTTTAGCCCAGAGGTTTCTTTCCTGTGGAAGGCTGTGAAGAGGGAGATATAGTAGAAACAGTCCTGTAAACTCTTGAACTGCAGTGTTTGCTTTCTTAATAAATGTTAAGAATTGAGATTTTGCTTCCAGTCGACATAATAAAAATATCAAACACCCAACATTTTCCAGAGATGGTTCATGGTAGTTCTACTAGCAGATAGATGCTGTGGATCACCTAAAAAGTAACAGTAAATTATACACTGCTAATCACAAAAATGAGGACTACAGCACTTCACACCCCGTAAGATCTTCTATTTATATAATATCCATGACAGTTCAATGGCCCAAAAAGTATAGAGGCAAAAAGGAACTGCTCTCCTGAGCTGTCACCTGAACAAATGTTGCTGTAGTAGTAGCAAAGCAAAATAAACAGTAACAGAGGATATGAACGTTGTACAATCTGGAGAGTTAGTGATTCAAAGGGGAAAGGTGGAAATGAGTAAGGAAAAAAAATCATTTTTACTGTAAGTGTTGCTGCAATTGTACAATATTTCATACTGCTTTAAATTACATTGAAAGACTCACATATATTTACCATCAGATAGGGAAATGCATGCTAAAAACTGTCTAGTTCTCCTGAGTAAACTTAAAGGACTCTTAATTTACACAGGACGGATGCTCAGTATCTGAAATTCCACGAGGCACTGTGCAATAGGAAATACTTTACTCTTCAATTGGAAAGGAATAGAAAAAGTTTTTCATTGTTTCTGATCATCTAACCCCACAAATCCAGATACGACAGGCAGAAATAATCTTCAAAGCTCATATTTAACTTATGAGCCTTTATTAATACATCTTATGTATTTCTTCTCAGCAATTTAATATAATGAACACTGGACAAGTTTAGTGCACATGGAGCATAGTGTGCCAAGGGTTTGATCCTGCAGTGAGAGCAGGATCAGACCCTTTTATCTGCAAAGACTCAAAAATAAATATACAAATCCAGATGCTTACAGCAAGGTTCCTGAATTCATATTTAGGCATATCATGAAGACCATATTTCTAAGACAAGCTTTTTTGCTTCCCATTTACAACAAAAATAACTACTAGTATGTAAGTATTTACAGAAGCAACTAATGTCACTTACAAAGCAAAGTGTTGAGAATTTGAGCAGGACTGCTACATGAAGCACGTGTTTCAATGTGTGATAAGCAATGTATCACTATCATTAACTAATTTTTGTTAACAAACTTTATACTAGTTGGTAAGAGTATGGTCTTAAGAGATGAGTGTATTTTTGTCATTTAGATCTGTAATGAGCTATACTCAGAGGAATGGCATAATTGTCCTCATTATACAGTTAGTGAAGAAAATATATGCCTGTTTTTGTTGCTGGGATTCGGACTCTGATCTTGCATTCATTGAAACTGATGGTAAAACTCCTAGTGATTCAGAGGTGGAAGGATAGGCCCTCAGTGGGGTTGCGTAAGTGGCTTATGGAAGCAGATGGTCCTGCATTTAAATGTTCTTTGGGTATTTTTTCCTTTCTGTTTTGTACTCTTCTGAATCTGTTATTTGATCATTTCAAACAGAAGGAGGGAGAAAAAAATGCCACAAATCATATCTGATTTCTCCTCAGCATCTCCTCAGCACTTTTTATTGAAAATCTGGATTATATAACTTGCTTTTTTTTAACTTCCCGCAAGAGGAAAAAAAAAGAAAAGTTGAAATAACGTGCAAGTGTAGGACTGAATTTGGGACCTCTCTGGAGCCAAAGCATGTACTTATGTTCTTCTTAGTTATGCTTCATTAACAAAGTTTAATCCTAAACTATGTTAAGGCTTGAGATGATCAAATTCAGAGTTGTCTGCAAACCAGATAATGAGACTATACGACGCAAAAGCTGTGTTCATTATAATGAAGTTAGCTGTTCAGATTAAATCCCAAAATAAGTGTACGGAGCCAAATTTCATGTCTCTGCAAATGATAGTCTGACCCTGTTGGCACAACTGGCTGGCTACAGTGAAACTGTGAACTGTCTCGCCCTGTACTCTGCGATTACAAACATGAATGCACAACAGTGGACTTAAGCCTAAGTATTAATAGCCTGTTCCAGAGAATGCAAACCCTAAACCTCAACAAGGACATTGGGATGATAGTACTGTGTGTTTGCCCAGTGCACATGATAAAATAATTTTCAGTAGACTTGACTCAGTCCATTTTGGTATCTTCTTTTCAGATGGTCTAATATCTTTCTTGGGGGAGGGAAGAGAAGTAATTACAGTTAGTCTGTAGAATTGTTTATTGAAAGCCAACATGTACATCACCAATCGATATTCATTATTCTTTACCACTCTAGTGAACCCTGTTCCAAAAATTGCGTGTGAATTTAGCTTTCAACTCATGTTGGTGTTCAGAGAAGCTGAAAGCTTATTGTCTGTGTAGGACTAAGTCCTTGAGTCCTTTCAAATGTACGTGTACAAGCTGCCTTTTTTTAAATCTTTTAGTATGTGCTGTAAATGTACCTATTTAATGAAAATCCCTAAAAATCTCCTAGAGATGGTACATGTGCAGAAAAGAGTGAATAATGACTTGTGAAGATGAAATTAACAATATAGTGCAAAAAAATGGAGAGTTCCTCTAGTGCAAACATATGTTCTCCTGGCTGTAATCAGACTGTTTTCATGAGCTATTATAATCTGTTTTGGTTTGAACTATGTTTTCCCCCAAAGCAAGCTTGAATACATACAGAAACGTGTGTGCATAGGCATGTGCACACACCCACCCCACCCCCCGGGTGTAATGTACATAGCAATTTCACTTGGTCTCAAGTAAATTAATTTGCCGTTTTTCTTTCACATAAAAAGGCTAAGTGCTGTGCTTCTATGTGAAGCAAGAGGGTGTGACTAATGTCTTATTCCTCAACTTTCCCAGGTAATTCAGCTTCCTCTAAGGTTACATCTGGTTAGAAATGTGTAAAAACCCACCAGTCTTTATGTGTGTGTAATTTTTTATTAGACTTTATTTTATTATTTTTTAATACTAAGAAGTCTGATTTTAATTTATGTAATGAACAACATTTCCGTAATAGCCACACAATGAAATAATTGTGCTCACATACACTTTAAATACGACTAATGTGTGCTACAGTGGTGCTAGTAGTTCTGTCAGATCTCCACAGGTTCCAAATTTTAGAGTGGACTAAGTTCATTTGAACTATTGATTATCATGAAAGAGAATTTTAAAAGAAAATGTTAGAGGAAAACATGTTTAGAAATTGTAATATCAAAGGTAAAAGTTCTTCATTCTTCCTTCGTCAGAAATAGGCTGCATTTTCTTTCTTTGTTGAACTTACATTTGTGACAGGAAGCACAGAAGTGAGGAACTATACTTACCTGCAAAGCATTAAATTAATTCAGTGGCAAGCGTCTCCAGGTCAACATATGGGCGTCATTACTTTGACAGAAATGAGGGAGATTTCCTTGCTATTCAGCTAAGTTGCAGTCACGTTTTTTTTTAAGGTAGGAAGTAAATAAGTAGATAGTTACGGTGGCTCTGCTGATTGTTAACTTGTTTAATGGAGGTAACTTGATTGAAAAAAGAACCTGTGTGCCATTCTTTGCTTTCTCCGTTCCTTTTTTTCTATTTTTTAATTTTTTTCTATATGCTCTTTTGAGTAAGCGTTTTTTGCTTGATATTCAAAGACGCATAATTTGTTAAGTGGATTTATTTCCTGCTGTCTGCATAGTCCTGGTGGACATTTCGTGAATCAACTCCATTTCTTCCTTGCATCTTTTTGCATTCATAACTAGCTTAAAATGACACCATTATCAAAGCTTCAGGAAATAAATGAAGTTCATATAAATATTGTCCACATATATATCTGTATATTTCTTATCTTTCAGTTTTAACTTTTTAGTTTTCCCTGAGATTTATAACAAAATCATTTTTACCATTACATGCTATTTTAGAGTTCTGCCTTTGAACCGTATATAAAATGTAGTTAACTGTTAGTAAATATTTTAATAGTGTTCATGTGATCATTGGAAAGGATAGTTATTGATACTCATGGTTTACAGCCACTTATGAATGCTTAGTCTGTACTCAGGGGAGTAGTGGAAGTGTACTTCAAAGTATCCACTGCACATCTGGTAATCATTTTTTCACTACTTATAAATTACGTGTGAGTTTAAATATGATAAACGCTTTTCTTTTAATGCTTAACCTTGAGAAGGGTTGTGCAGAATTCGGACTAGATATTTATGTTTGTCTCTTAAGATGCTGAACAACTTAAGGAAGAACATTGCATTTAGTGGGTAATTACAGGACCAGTGAGCTTGAATTTGTCCAATATCTAGCTCTCCAGTAGACTGCCTTCACCAAATTCATAAAATTGTCCTCTGATGATCTTTAATTTTTCACTTTTTTTTTTTTCTCAGATGACCTTTCTACTTCTAATGGTACTTTTGCAGTCCTGGAAAGATGAGTTAGGCTAGAGGCCAATGTCATAACCACTGCCAGCAGTAGTCAGCACTGAGAAATTCCCGTGACGTGAAGTTATGTGTTCTGGGTCTTGTGTCATCACAAGGCATAAAAGCCTTACTGAATTTTGTTTTGTAGCTTAAGCTTGTTGACAGAATTCAGTGTTCCATCTCCAAATTATATCCTCAAGTGTTAAAAATCCTCAGTGTACATGAAACATACATTTGTAAGTCTTTGCACTGAGACAATGGCAGGAACAGGTAGGAAAAAGTATTTCAAATTTTTTCTGTAAAGATGGAGATGAAAGATTTGCTTAGAATTGAATAAAGGCTCTAATTGTTGTACAGTCATCTCTTACCAGAAGTGGGACTTGTAAGTAAAATATAAAATGTTATGAGAGTCAAGATTAAGTTTGTGAGCTGTAAAGAAGGAAAAATTGTCAACATGCAGATTTTTGGATAGATTTCAAACAAATGGAAGGAAGCTTAAGGTTGATACATAGGATTAAAAAAAAAGTATCTTACCAAAGAAGCTGGAAAATCATCATGGCCAGAATAACCCATCAGTAGAAGGCAAGAGAGAGATTTATTTGATCAACATGATAAAATACAGCCTGCAAATAAATATACCATAAACCAGTATGGGTGGAAGTCATCTCACATAGCTGGGGTCCTTCAGTAATTGCCAGAAAATGAACAGCCGCTTATAAAAGAAATTAATCCTGCTTATCTTGGGCACCTGTCTCATGATGGATGCTGTGGAAATATTCTCCTCCCTCTGTTGAGGACAGAGGTATCCTCCATGACCAGATCACAACATACAAATGAGTTTTAGGTGTGTAAAATAAAGTAAAATCATAATCACTCAGATACTTGCCTCATTTTAAAAATTACCCACTTCTTAGAAATTTCTAGTGCTCTAGTTCCTTGCTGAAGCACAGTAAGTCATGCAGCTTTCCTGCACGTTCATAAATTCGGGAACCACAAGTCTGAAATATGGAATCTGAGACCTGAAGGATCCTTGTTAGACCCACCTGTGGAGGGCAGATTTGGAAAAAGACAAGGACTGGATTCCTATTTATAGTGATGGATGATGTAATGAATTTCAAATATCCATTAACTTTCATTGCCAAAGAAGATTGTAGAGTTGTGCTGTTGCAGCTGTGGAGATGCTTAACAGCTGGTCCTGTGTGGTATCTGTAAGCAAGATAAAACTTCTCATAGGAAAAAAAAAATGTGTAAATGAAATACTGAGCTATGAAACAATGATTTAGAAATTAATTATGATTTCACGAAGGCATGCAGCCCATCAGTCCATTTGCCTTTATGTTCAATACACACTGTACCTGTAGCTAGTTCTCAATGTGCTACAGTTGCTGTCAAAACTGGGATTGTACTCTATATACATATGCACAGGTTTAAAAAGTATTTTCTTGAATGAGTTTGTTTTGATAAATACAGTTGAAGTATTACGGGTAGGCAGTTGAAAACCATCTTAAAGTAAAATAAAATCACTTCTCAAACATATTCTCTCTTACAGCACAAGTATGTCCTGCTCTGCATGGTGCAAATTGATCAAAAAGAGGAGAAATTAATATTATACCAAAGATCTGAAAACCATCAGAGAAATGTGAACAGAGCCAGTAGTGTCATCCAGACTGTTCTGTTCATTCAAATACACTTTTTAGTCCATTTCATAGAGGTTATTTCTATGCTGGTGGAAAGTTAGATGTCTTTGAAGGAAGGGCCATGCTTTACGATAGTGTTTTAAATTGTATTCTTTTGCTGGCCACTATGTGCAGGTAAAAATATTTTGTGTTTATAATGAATTCTGGTGACAAGTCTTTAAGTCCGTGGGTTGCCCATTGCTCCCTTTCATTAGGTAACAAGATCTTATCCTGCAGCCACCAAGAAAAATGCATTCTCTTTTTGAAAACAATTTCCACAGACATGGTGTAAAAGCATAATCCTTCTCCTAACGGCCACATCTGTGCATCTGCAAATGGACTTTTTGAAATGACGTATTTTCTCATTATTGCATATGCTTTCTGTCTCATCTTAGTGTGGTTGTAACACTTGGTGCAATGGTTTTGTCAAGTCTCAGGGGCAAGGCAAGCCCCTGGACTGAAGCAGTATGTATATGACAGGTTGTCACTGTAAGGCTGGTATTTCATTATCTGACATTCTTTTCCTACAAGTCGGTACAAATACAAGCCCATGTCTAGAGATAGAGGGTGGTGGGTACTGGAACTTGTACTGCAGTCTAGGTAAGAAATAATACAGATAGTGAACAGTGTATTGAACAGAGACCTGTGGAGATAGATGTGTTGTGTTCCCACAACTGTTGGATGACTTCAAGCTAGACACTGTGCTTCTGTTGGTTATCTGTAAAATAGAGGTGATGTTTTGATATCTTCTAGGGGAAAGTCCTACATAAAATAAATCTACCGCTCTAAAAAATTAAAGATAAAATTCTGAACCCTGGCCATGTACATTTTCGTGCCATTTTTTTAAGAAATGCTGAACACAGCATCCTGGCCAATTTTTTAGTCTTTCAATTACTTTCTGCCTTCCAGAATTTTCCTTACAGTTTTCTTCAAGGCATTTCACATTTCAATGTGCTGTTCAGTACTTCAGGCAGCTGCTGTATTCATCCTTAAAGGTGGTTTCATTTCAGTTGCCATATATATTCCCAACCTAATTCACAGGTAAGCTGTGAGACTTAAAAGTTCCTTAGTGCACCACTGAAGAACAAAAGACAATGCAAAGGATCTGTCCAGGATGTTACTGTGTATATGCTCTCCCCTATTTTCTCCTAAATTAAACACCAGTCCTTTTAAGTCTGCCTTTTTCACAGAAGATTTTAACTGATATTTAACAAATTCAACACAAACAGTAACAAAAACCTCTCCCCCTGCCCCTGAAAGCTAACCCTATTACATAAATATTAAATAGGTAGGTCACATGCTTCCGTATAATCTCTTTCCAGATCTTTCATCTGTTGTATGTGCACCTTTAATCTCATTTGCTGTGAGTGGAGCCATTAACCTTAGCTTTACTTTACAATTAAAGCTTCCTTACGTGTTTCTTGTGAGAGAATGTAAAGTCCTCTGTAAGGCAGGCACTCAGCTCTGCATCTCATCTCTCAAGAGTAGCTTTCTTTGTGCAGTATGACTCAGTGTACCAGCATTCATACCATGACAACTACGTTTACTGTACACTGACAGTGATGGCTGTACTCAAATACGAATTTAAAATTTCAGTAACACAGTCACATAAAACCAATGATATTATGATATCAAGGCTTCTATTCCTGAAAGTTGTTCTGAAGCACAAGCCTGTGCATAAAATTCTCAATATGGTACCTGTGCTGATAGCTAAGGTCATTAGCTAATGTCCTTTCTGTATTATATATGCATTATCATTACTGTGTAGATTGCAGTAAAACGCAGAATGGGATGGACACATTCCAAATGAGGTAGAGGACAGCACCTCGGTCCCAAAGAAAGTAGCACAAACTTTCTTGGGAATGTCAAGGCAGAATCAAAAATATAAGAGTGTTTCTACATAGAGGCCTGGCAGCTGCATATGCCTAGCATCCGTCTTTTTGGGTGTCTACAGCCTGCTGCCCATTTTCATCTTTATGTTTTCATGTGAATGCTTCAGTATATAATGACCAGCTATTTGGAAGGAAGAACTACGATTATTTCTAAAATGTATTGCACTACACTATATGATTGATGCTGTGCAAATAGCAGACTTGATGCTTGGTGCTGTACAAACACAGAACGTGGTCTATTATACTTGCTGTTAGGTGTTGATCAGGTTTGTTAAGTAGAGGAAACCCTATTCTGCAACTCTTACTCAGACATTCTTCAGTTAATCAGTAATGGTTATATTTCTGTTCTATTATCTCTAAAAGAAAAGTTTGAATTTTAATTTTTTTCTAAAAAAGAAAAAGGATTTCCCCTGGGGTAATATAATATGCAACTAAATTTCATGTTTTACTCAAGTAGACTTAAATCTGTTAGCCTGTAAGCTTGGGGGCCCGAGTAAAGGATACTGATGATTATCTCTGAAGAAGGGCAAAGTTTCTCAATTTTGAAAAGTCAGTTCTGTGACTGTTGATTAACTCAGAGTGAGAAATCTTCAAATTACTTTCTGTGGGAACAACAGCACACGAGAAAGCTTTTCTTATATCCTCCCCCAGGCCACAAAATACTTACTTTCCTTCCTGTCTCAAATACAGAGACTATATAGTTATATCGTCTACTGTCTTATTTAAAATACATTTATCATTATTTTTCAGGCAAGTTTAAGTCCCTGTGTACTTTACACGCTGAGCAACTGAGAATAAAATGTCATCTGTTTAGCTTAGTGTCGTAATTCCCTTAATGGTTTACTGGTACACATGCGACCAAATGCAAAGTTTCCTTTTGGAAAATGAACTAAACTGCTCTAGAACTCAGTATTGGGATTGGATGATCTGATGTAAGCCACTGAAAGTCCTATGAGAAACTTGCATAACAGAGATGCTGAAGATTCAGAAAAATCAGACATTTTCTGCATAGTGTCTCAGTATAAACATATAAACACTTTGGTTATTAGATTTTAATTACATTCTGAATTTTATATAAAAGTTAAACTGCTACCTGAAAATTTGAAAGGAAAGGTTGAAAACATAGGAGAGAAGCTGCTTGAATGGGGTCTCCCAGTGTATTTGAATAAAATATTCTAGTTCTGCTTATTAGACTTCGGTGTACTGTTTTGTTACTAAAATTTTTAAAAGTCAGAATATGAATTTACTCACTGTATAGAAACACAGCTTTCGTTCCTAAGTTTATGCTGTTCATCAACATAGTACTGTACAATGTACAACAGATACAAAACTAAAAATATTATTCTGCTTTTGCATATTAAAGATAGGATAAATGATTGGTATGTGACTTGAGATGGTAAAA
Organism: Sagittarius serpentarius; assembly: GCA_034782735.1. NCBI lineage: Eukaryota > Metazoa > Chordata > Aves > Accipitriformes > Sagittariidae > Sagittarius > Sagittarius serpentarius. The sequence goes on along the minus strand of JAVKLA010000005.1, from coordinate 20,469,845 downwards.
TGATAATTCATTAAACTTATTTTTTTAAAATTACATGTATTTTCTATTAATTCTAAACTCTGTGGTTAACACATAAGATAAATGGAGAGAAGCTTCATTTAGTAGAACCAATAAGAGGAGGTGGATGCAACTTTTCACTTTATCTTCACAAATAGAGATAGTGAGTTCACTGATGGCACAAACTTTTTTGTAAAAAAGGAATAGAGATGAATTACATTAACATAGTCCATTATGTTCTAATAATGTAAATTCTAGCAGGCTGCTCCCTCTTGGAGAGCCCAAATGAGGGACTATGTTTTTATAAAAGTTAATTACTTCACCAGTTACACACCTCTATGTTAAAGTAAGAAACGCAATAGTTTTCTTGCTAGATGAGTACAAATCAAGAAAATGGTTGGATGTATTTTGTGAAGGCCAGGGTAATGCATAGGTACTATATTGTAGCTTATTGAAGACATTAGTATGAGTATGTCTAATAAACTGAGGTTAATATCAACTGAGGTTAATATCAGCTGAGGCACCCACAGGTAATAAATCTAGGGTAACTGATTCAAACAAAACAAGTCATGTCCATCAAAAATACATTTTCAGAGAAGTGTTAAAGATTGCTCCAACAGCTGAAAACTATGGGAAAATCTTACATTCTTTCTTTCTATAACATTTGCCTTCATAGGAACAAGAGAGGGTAGTTGAGAAATCAGAAAAAAACTTAAGTCTTCAAGGCACCTGTTTCTAAGCTCTGAGCAAGTTTAGCTGGACCCTGTTTTAGAGGCCAGTGTAAATTCATGAAAATGTAACAGTTTTTATGCACAGGCGACTGGTAAACTGTGACACAAAGCATTTAATCAAATAGCTTCTGATTAGCTCTGATTTTTTTTGCTTTTCCTAAAGCTATATAACCAGGTGGAAGTTCTTAGTCTTCGCATCTTTATGGCATTTAATAGCTGCCAGAAAAAAATTAATCGTGGTGTTTTTGCTTCTCTACAGTTATTGAATATTTTACATTAGAGATTTTAGAGATGGTCATACTGTCCAAGAATTGGAGCTTGTAGATGCATACGTGAACAATATGTATGCTTAGATGAACCAATTATGTCCAACCCAGCCTGTATTTTTTCCACTGAGTTCGAAGGCCTTAGCAATAGAAAAAGCCTGTATGTAATATTATATGAAGAGCTGGTAGAACTGGTCAGCTTACTGGTTCAGGTATGGCTAATGTGGCCAGGAGCAATGGAAAACCAGAACTAAACTGGTGGAAAAGAAAAAAGAAAATACTGGCAAAACTAGAAATAGTTTTCTAAATACTCTGTTCCTTTCCCTTCTTTCAGGTCTTTCAGTATCTGGGATTCTTTATCTCCATGCCCAGCCTACAAGTTACGGATGTTTTTTGGGGTGTTAGTTGTTTTTTTTTTTAATTTCACTGTGCATCTGGTATTTTGATATATGCTCCTCTTCTTCAAAACTGTTTGTTATTTTTAAACAATAGGTTCTAAAAGAGACAAATAATTCGGAAAATCAAAGCATTTTGCTTCAGGATAGAATTAAGCCTATTCAGTCACAGTACTTTGTGGAATTATGTTCCATTTTCTATTTCTCCACTTTCATTTTTAAGCTTTGTACTCTAGGATTGATCAAGATGCATAAGCCTCCCTATTATTGAACTTCTATGTGCCCCATGGGTAAGAAAATGCAACTTGCGCCAGAAGTAGTCTCCATAGAAAGTTTTGATTTTCGTTAAACACTGTTTTCAGATGGGTAACATTTTGTTTGAAGTATGTGACAACCCTTTATGGCAGGCTTGCAAAACTATACTGAAAATGTCTCTAGTACTGCATTGTTATAGAATTATAAATACTTCGTCCTTCTAGGGTAATTGCCATGGTCTCTTTGCTAGTATTTAAAACTTTGGAGCTCAGAAGAATGTAGAAATTAGAAATAACTGGACTAGATGATAATGTTTTGATTTGCAATTACGTCTATTAGCATCTGATTTGAATTTTAGATTAATATCTGGGGTTTTCTGGGGGCCAGTTCTTGTCTTCTTAGGGATGCATGTCATTGACTTTTTGTTTACCACACAGGTATTATTAAAACAACTTAAAAAGCAAATCCTGCATTTAGATATATAGACATGCAATTCCTGCTAAAGTCAGCAGGATTTGTATTAATGCAATTGAAAACAGAAGTATGTCCTTAATGTCTTGATACACAGAATCACACAGAATGGTTGGAAAGGACCTCTGGAAGTCATTTGGTCCAACCTCCCTGCTCAGGCAGAGGGTCACCTAGAGCCAGTTGCCCAGCACTATGGCCAGACAGCTTTTGATAGAAGATGTTTGAACCCACTGCTTAGACACCACTAGGATGCCTTGGGAATACTGCATGTGGAAAAGCCCTAGTGATTTTCTAGTTCGAACTGGAACCTTTTACTGTTTACTTCTTCTTTTGCACAGTATAAGTGCAACTTTTAATATATATGACAGAGGAATATGGGGCTTCTGACACAGCTAACCAACACTTTCAAAGATACTGTTGTTCTTGATTAATTTTATTCATATTGAATGGTTATGGGATTTCAGGAGGAAGGCCTGTAGCTGGCAGTCTGAAGCCTGATTTCAAGTGGTCACATGGAGATTCAAAGATTAAATTATACAGAATTAAGAAAGAAAAAATTGAAAAAAAGAAACAAAGAAACGAACCTCCATTTGGTAAATTGTGTAAGAGAAACATTCAAGATTGTGTGGAGGGGTTAGAATGGCAGGAAAGAAAAGACATTTCTTTAAATACATGAAGGAATTGCATGTGAAGCACGGAGGAAGAAAATGAGATGGAAAGTACTAAAAGGAGTTGTTACAAGTAAGGTCAGAAAGAAGAATTAAAAGCAAAAAGGAAAGTGATGTAAAGAAGTATTTAAAGATGAGAACAAGAAACTTGCATGGAATATGTAATGCAAGGGAAAATTAATGAACAGATTCGAATAGGTGACTCCTATAATAAGAGTGGAGGGTGAGATGCCATTTTTGCTACAGTCTTTTTGTGTGACTGGATGGGAGTGAATTAAATGAGGTGCTAGCACTCCATTTCAGCCTCTTGTAAGTATTTAATTTTCTGTAACTCATCTAAAATTGTTCTTAAACACCTGTTGCCTGTGAAATACCTGAAATTACCTTGAGTATATAATTGCATTAAATTCTTGAACACAGATCATTAAAAACTGTTTTCTGCCAAACATGAATTCCTCATGATTAAATGGTAACTAATATGAGTGCCGTGTTGGTTTTACTCTTCTTATTCTGTGTGGTAAATAGAATAGGGCTGTGTTCGTGTATATTGCAATCACATTTCTAATTGCTAGGTGTTCCCATTTGATTTCAGCAAGACTTAACATCTCAAAGTGGTAGACAGCCATATTGGCTTTTTCTTTTTTTTTTCCTTTTTTTTTTAATTTTTTTTTAATATAAACTGGTTACTTAAGCTATTCTCAGCCTAGTTAAGCTCTGCCTATAGTGGCTTTTAAAACATTTCTGTTGTGTCTAATCCCTAAACAAAACATGCCTAGCTGCATCCTTTCAAATTAAACTCTTCACAGTTTCGGAATGTTTATGTGATGTAAGTAGATTGCTAATTATGCTCATTTCAGTCTCCTCAGGTTAACTTCACAGAGGATTACAGGATGAAGGCACCTGTCGAGGAACTATTATAATAAGGCTACCAATTTACAGGTCACTGGACGCTTACTGAGCAGCACACAATTTTATTTATACTGACATAGCCCACCTGGAGCCACGAGCCTGAGATGAATGGCTTCAAAGTCTGTCAGTTCTCTCAACCACCTTGTCATCATGTGTTGTCTCCTGCCTACTTTCTATTCATTTCCCAAATTGATAAGACTTCAGGAAGTCCTTTAATTTATTTGTAGATAATTTTCTTCATGCCTTGCAATGATGTGCTTATGCTTACATATCTCTATGGACTTCTTCACTTCCAGTGTACCCACATTGTAAATGTTGATCCTTTAAAAGTGGCAGGTACTGCAGAGAAACCTCTTTAGGGCAATTGCAAAATGTTGGGATCGGTTGGATCTGAAGTTTTGCTTACAGGGGAATCCTGTACATCCCTTATAGTATTTTCCATTGCGTTTGTGATGGATTCCTGGGGAGAAACTGCCTGTCTGGGCCAAGGAAACCCACTGAGCTCTGATAAGGACATTTTTGGTAGACATCTAGGCTGTCTCTAAATCTGTTGGACCTCTAGAGGTCATCTGGTCCACCCCCTCCCTGCTCAAACAGGACACCTTAGAGCCAATTGCCCATGACTGTGTCCAGACAACTTCTGAAAATCTCTAAGGATAGAGACCCCACAACCTCCCTGGGCAACCTGTGCCAGTGCTCGGTCACCCTCACAGTGAAAAAGTGTTTCCTGATGTTCAAGCAGAACCTCCTGTGTTTCAGTTTGTGCCTGTTGCCTCTGCTCCTGTCAGTGGGCACCACAAAAAAGCCTGGCTCCGCCTTCTTTGCACCCTCCCTTCATATATATATATACACACATTGCTAAGATTCCCCCGTTAGTAAGAAGTGGCTCAGAACTGGAAGTTGAGTGAAGGTGGCGTAAAGCCTTCTACATCAAGTTAGCTCTTGTGCAGCAGCCAGGAAGATGTGTCTATTTTTGAAGACAAGTATGTACAGTTAAAGGCAGAAGCCTCTTCAAATCAGTTTGAAATAAAGCCCTATTGGCAAATCAGTTTTAGTGTTCATTTTTGCTCTCACATCCCTCTACATATAGTACAGATGTATTTCTCTCTGCAGTCACAGAATTTTTTTTTTAATATGCCTTATCCATGGCATTTTTAAGGAGCTTGTTTCCTTTCACATCCTAAATATATATGAAGACTAAACCAAAATTTTAATAGAATTCACATTTCAAAAAATACAGTATTTTTTTTTCTGATTTGCTATGAAAAAGCTGTATATATGCAAAAATTTTGTTCTGATTCATGTGTTATAAAATCAGTTTTCCAAATATCACATGGGATTTTACACATGCCGGAACTAGTATTCACCATTATTTTTTTAAACTTGTGGTAGATTTCAAGTAAATAATTAGTTTTTTCTAGTAGCTATTGAAAATTACCTTACCTTAAAAATGGATTTTATTTATATTTTACATTCCTTCTTTCTCCTCTGGATGAAATTCTGATCTTAGCTACATTAAAAGAGTTTCAAAGAAATCAGTGAGTATTTTGAGTTGTGTAAGTGTATAAGAATAATTCAGATAAGAATTTTTCCCTCTATCTTCCTATATTTATCTTTTCCATATATTTACACAATATATGTATTTTCTCATATTGTTATTGTAGTACTGGTTGAAATGAAAAGTCAGACATAAACAGTACATCAACTCCTACTCCCACAGAAACCTCTTCATGAGAACATTTAGCAATGGATTTTACTGTTTTGTGGTTTGAAAACATTAACGAAAATGCAGGCAGCCAAATGTTAGGCATTTTTCAAAGAAAAATTACAATTTCATTTATGTACAGCAATTTTCAGAGATATTGTAATAGTTTCTGTGGAGGCAGGCATAGATAAGTTACTTACATATATTGCCTGCTCTTTTCACCCTGAAATTGAAATAAAACCAGACATTAACAAAATTATGTTTCTCCAATACATAAAGTTTTCTCTAATATTTGAAATAAAACTATGATAACACTGTCAGTGACTACAGTCTCCAAAATAGTTGCTGGATATGATTCCTTGTGTATCTCAAGATAAACAGTGAACAGGTACCTCCTACCTACTGATTGGCACTTTCTGTCTGCAGTATCCCATTAAACTCTACCCACTAGCATTTGCAGGGGAAGGTTTCTGTGGCTGTGTATGGTCAACATAATTTCAGTGGAAGTTTAAGGAACCCTTTGTGCCTGCCTTCTCTGATTTTCTTTTAGTCTTGAACTAAAGGTGAAAGAAATTACCTAAATTAATTATTTAACCATGGAAACTAGAGATGGTTTTATACTGCTAAGATCTGTAGTCATTTCTAAATTATTTCCATCATTAATGTCAAAGTCAGAAGAACTAAGAAATACAGGATATATTTTTACTGTCCATGTCACTTCAGTGTCAGTGTTCTGCTTTCAGAGGTATGAATGCAACTTCTACTGGAATTAATAGGACTACTTGCAGTGGTAAAACCATTACTGGTACTGTGGAAAGAGAAGAAAATTAGCCATTGGGTTAAATCCTGGTTAAGTTTCACCTTGTGTCCTGGTTTCGGCTGGGGTAGAGTTACTTGTCTTTCTAGTAGCTAGTATAGTGCTGTGTTTTGGGTTTTGTAGGAGAAGAATGTTTCATCACCCCCTTGATGTGTATGGAATTGCTGGCTTCTAGACTACTTGGTACTGGTTTAGCATTGATTTTCAACATAAGGGAAGGAAACAACTAAGATTGACTTTGTGGGCACAGTCAGAAGTAAGAAAAGTAAGGAAAATAATCCAGAATCTGAAAACAGTGCGTCCCACTAGAGGATTTTACTGTAAGTAGCCTCTCCAAAGAAAGAATATTTTACAATACGAAAAAGTTACTTAGCTAAAGCAGTTGTTTGTAGCGCCGTTCTTTAAAAATGCTTTTTTGAACATTAATACTATTTATAAATCATGTTTTACTAGAGCAATTTTATTACTATTATTTTAAATGTCTGTGTTAATGGGTAGTCATTAAATATGAAGAATACCATTTTATACATAAATTGCAGGGCATAATTTTTGTTACTACCATTACAGTTACGTAACCTTTAATGCAATAGCGAACTTGTTTTAATGTGCACACAGCAGATGCTTCCGTTTCTTGATGTGAGAACTAAATCACTTCTGCACTTCTGTAAGATTAGAAGATTTTCTGTATATCAGAAAGTAACATGAATCCATATAATTTTCAACCTTGTGAAAATCAATTACAGAGTAAAAAATATTCTTTTGAGGCTCAAGTTCCTGGTTTTCTTTTTAAATGAGATGGAGGGAGTGTGCAGGAAAAACAAAAAGACGTTACAAATTCGGAAAGTGCAGAGAGAATAGCATTCTTCCCAGTTCACCTTTTGGGAGGGAGGCAACAAAATGATTTCGCATTCTGAAAAGGCAAATGTTCAGCTAAGGCTGTAAATGTCCTTCGTATCTGATTTCTTTTCTGTGCTGTTGCTTAGCAGATTGAATGATACTGCAGTTTTACACGTGACCATGGTGACTCTGCAAATTACTTGTGTTGTCTCCCAAAGCACAGGGAAAAAAACCATAATCGTATATTAATTCCTGTAGGCTCAGTATACAGTCATTTCTCATCTTATGACTGTTGTGTAAGGGTAACATTACTACTTGCAACTCCAGAAAAAAAATTAATGGTTGGATCTTTGGCTTACCTTTCTCCATCTCCAAGAATAGTGTTTGATTCCCAGTGGAGATATTTTAGAGAATAGCAGACCTTGGGATTAAAATGACCTTTTGGTGATTTTTGGTAGAAACGCCTCATAAATAATGACAACACACAAGAACATTCATTTAATTTCTTTGTGTGCATTGAGAACTTCTTGGCAAAGCAGCGTCAATTAAGTATTGTGTTATTATATTTGAGATTATAAAAGGAAGCTGCTTCATATCCTGGTGAGAAAGAAATTTATTGCAGTAGTGTTCTCACCTGACTATAGACACCTGTAGTGCAGGTGTGTCCATTTCAACTATTCGCTTAGGCATCCATTGTAGTAACAGAGAGAACTGTAGTCCATTCAACCTATTTTAGACATTCAGTGAGATGCGCCATGCTGTAGAAGTACCTTTTTCTTTCATTCTCAAAAAAAGGCTGTAGTTGATTGACCTCAATTAATTCCATCAGATAAATCCTCCCTATAACACGTGGAGTTTAAAGTAGGAAATTAAAGACAGGAACTAATTAGTGTAGAACACCTCCCAATATATTCTTTGTGTCTTGGAAGAAGCATTAGAGGTTATTAAAACCAGTTTTGACCGACCTTCTCAGTCTCAAGAAAAATCATTCTACAACCTGTTGCCAAAAAGCCTTATTTAATATGTCAGGTTTAGGCAACAAATACTATAATTACCTCAAAAACTCCCCCCTTGTTGATCAGAAGACTCTCTGTCTTTGGAGAAACTGGTCCATTCCTTGCAGACTACTTCTAATCACAGTTCAAGCAAATGCAAAGTTCTTAATTTACATTTCTTTAATTCTAACATTTACTATGTTGCTGGATGCATATATTTGATTCTTCTTCAGCTGAGTATTTTGTTTCACTAATTTGCTAAATGCATGATAGCTGTAGCAATACTGATTACAATTACAATTAAACTGCAGCATATGAAAAAAAGGAGCACTCATTCCATTCCTTGTGTCACTTACTAATGGAAAAAAGCAACTTCTTGTGCATTTCACATCTCCAAAATTTCTCTGCAGATTTTTCAAAATGGCACATTTGGTGGAGAAGAGAAAACCACTTTTGCCATTAAGGCCAAGGTCTGGAATCCTGCTCTTAACAATCTTTACATGCTTACCTCTTATAAATTCACTTAAGAACATACTAAACTGTAGGCCCCATTTTGATGTCCTGTAAGTCTTTTTAATGTGAATGTTGTGAAGACTAATTAAAATAAAGATTATTAACCAAAATTAAATATTTTCATGAAGTTTCTACAAATACTGCAACTTCTTGGTCTGTATAAGGACAGAGCTATAGAAAAAAATAATGAAATAAATGTGACAAAAAATGTTGATGACCGGTACTACGAAGCAGTGAAAGCAAAGCATAAGGAAATAGAAAGACCTTATCTTAGACTAGTGTGTTTGTGACTGAAAATTACAGCATTTCTGCAATTGAGGAGTCACATGTTACCTCTACCAACATTAAGCAGGTAAAATTTAATTCTTGGTCTACACTAGTTTAAGTTTCTTCTGTTGGGAGGGATAAGAACCTCTAACGGATGATTTATCCTAAAACATACGTCTTGCACAGGTGTGAAGACATACTTCTCTTTCTCTTGATTATACAGGGAGCCTACATGATCAGCTTGCCATGATCAGCTACATGACCACCTGCCAACTTTTAGTCACATGTAGTTAGGTGAGATGAACTCCACTGAGAGATTATTATGAAGTGGCATACAGTTAAGCAGCTGGGAAGGCTGTAATGTATAAGAATATTTTTGTTCATGTTTCTTTGATTCTCCCTCTTCCTTATTTGCACATGTAAACTAATGTTATTACTACTTTTTGTAAGTACATTTTAATTAAATATCTCCTTATTTAAACTAAGATGTGTAACCTTATCCAACACCACCTAATTTTAAGAAGACTCTGCCTACCAACCATTGAGAATTTGTTTAAAAACAGCTTCTGCTGTTCTGATGCTGAAAAATAATATAATATGGCAAAATGACAGACTATTCCTTCTCTTGCAGTCCTCAAATTAAACGATAATGAAGTTATATTCTTTATGCTGGAATCTTTTGGATTGTTTTAACCATATGTAAAGTGTTTTTGTTCTTGGAAACTTCTTCTTGAAATTCAATGGCACAATTAAAAACTAATGGCTTATAAAACTAATTAGGCAAAATGTTGACATAATAAATTGTGTTCTTTCTAGAGCCACACATGGAGACACCAGCAAGCACATGCTTGGTGTAATACATCATAATTGTCCTGAAAGAGTTATGACTATGTATTAGGTCAATCTGTAATATGAAGCTATTAAACAGTTAATATAGATAAACCCTCTCATCTAGGATATATAGAGAAAACCTGCAGAGGCAAGGCAGCTAATTTTTAAATGTTAGCTCTGGAGTGAGTCCAGAGGAGGGCCAAAAAGATGGTCAGGGGGCTGGAGCACCTCCCCTATGAGGACAGGCTGAGAGAGTTGAGGTTGTTCAGCCTGGAGAAGAGAAGG
>JAVKLA010000005.1:20415384-20459803 GCA_034782735.1 Sagittarius serpentarius | reverse complement strand
GAACATCAGGAAACACTTTTTCACTGTGAGGGTGACCGAGCACTGGCACAGGTTGCCCAGGGAGGTTGTGGGGTCTCCAACCATGGAGATGTTAAAAAATTGTCTAAACATTGTCCTGGGCAACCTACTCTCTTGAGCAGGGGGGGTGGATCAAATGACATCCCAAGGCCCCTTCCAACCTCAGCCATTCTGTGATTCTTTCTGCAGGTCTGTGATAAAGAAAAGTTCGCCTGCTACCAGCTTCAGAGCACGTGCTTTGTCCTGATGCTGTATTAGGCTATAGCCCACTCTCATTATGTTTTATTGTAGTTTCCAGTGTGAACTCTGTAAAGGAATCTCAGTCATGAACAGTGTGCTTAGGTGAACTAAATGACTGGATGTCAGGGTCCATTTGGATCTCTCAAATTTATAGGACAACTCTGTAAGTTAAACTTTATTTCATGAGCTCATTAGGTAAAGAAACAAATCAAACAAGGGCTCAATCACCTTTGTACGGACTCATCTAACACATTACTTGTGTAATTAATTGCTTCATTAATTCACAAATTCATCACATATTCTTGAATAACACAAGTTTTGCAGTGACTCACAGATTCTCTAACTCACATGCCTATGAGCAAAACACTTACCGAGGCAATGGTGAGGAGTGCTCATCTTTCCTCCTCAATCAGGGTATGGGCATCTGCTGTATCATCACACCAGGCAGCGTGAGAGCCTCAGGAGGCCAGCTGCTGTTGTAGCTGCCACAAAAGCTTTTTGGGTAACCCCTGGCATATTTATACCTTCCAGCTTTGAAAGTTTGGTCTATACCATTTCCGTAAGTTAGTAGATTCTGAAGAAATTACCAAGCAGTTAGCATGCAAAAATCTAGGAGATGATGCAGACAGTAAGCTGTAGGTGATAATGGCTGGAGAATAGCCCTTATTTCTTCCAGTCCGTTGTGTCCTGTGTGGGTGTTGCTCTCACTTTGGTCTAATGGTTCTTCTCCCAGCATACATCAGGCCTTAGCATGAGCTGTGGATTTTGTAGATTTTGCTTACACCAAATCCTGAAAAGAAACTGAGACAGTCACACTGAAGGACAAGGATCATGGAGAATGTCATGAAGGACCATCACCTGGTAGTAGCCCAAGATCCTTAAGTTCCTCAATTCAGTGTTTAGGCTTTACCTGTGCCTGTCACAGTGGTGTGCAGATTTTAGCCCAAAGGCTTCACTATATTAAGAAAAAACTAGAAATTACTGCTGATGTCGGGCTTCCTGAGAGATCTTTCTCAGAGGCAATATTTGAGGATTTCTTCTGCTTAGTGAAGCATGTTTCACAGGATTTTAGTTTGCCATTTTTCTATCTGTCTTTTCGTTACCACTTTTTTGTCTGTTTTCTGTAGAGTGTTTCATATAAAAGTTGCTACTGGAAACAAAACCAAAGCTTCATGGAGCCAGTAAGGATAGATATAGAGTCCTTTGTAGTAAACTACACATAAGACTGAAGTAAACTTTAAAGGAAAAACAAATCTTTTTTCATGGCATGCAGCTCTTTAAGCTTCTCAACAGGAATGAGATATTTTGTAGAAAACAGTATAAATGCAGGAAGCCAACACAGAGAAAGGTTCTTTGGCATTCTATTCCACCAGCACATGCATTTTGACAATGTTAGGTCTACCTTCCTACAAAACAGGGGAGCTGCAGGAGCCGCCAACGTTGAGGCATTCCATTTTTTTGACTGGTCTCTCAGCTAAAGTGGATTCTGAGGGAACTGGAACAATTCCTCAAACTTCCAAAGCACCACTGAAAAATGATCGTGTGTCAAGCAGCTGTCATCAAATACTCTAGAGCTAGGTACTGTTCCGTATTGGAAAGTCTGACTTGGCTGGCTGTTGGCTCTGCCGCACTTCTAGAATGAGCAGGTGGCAATTACTAATCCATAATCTCTTTCTTCTTATGTCCTATTTATTTGCATGCATTGAGCAAAGATGCAACCCAAAATGTGTTTTCAGTGGCCTGCCTTAAAGGGTTTCTAAGACAATGACACTGCAAGGGGAAAGCTAGGGACAGATGATAAGAACAAGGTGTTTGATGTTTTCTTTTGTGCGCATAGTAACCAACAGTATTGCTAACAAGTGTAGTTAGGCCATGGGACCAATCTGGTTTGCATACTTTTAAAAAAAAATCTCCAAAACACATACCTCTAAATAAAAAGCGTACTGCTATTACCCTGATACAGGTAACATATCAAAGTTTCAGATGTGATCATATAACGGGTCTAGAATATGTACTTTGCCAGAATTTCAAATAAGAAAATTGAAATCTCTCTGCAAATAAGAGAGACATTTTGAACATCAAATAGAGTTCAGGTTCTGGAATTTTGGCATTTAAAAAAGCTCACTTAACCTTTGTTAATATGATTTTACCAAATGCCAGAACAGCGTTCATTACCATTGCAATGCAGGCAGTGAAGCCTTAAAGGAAATGTCAAATACTAAGAGCATGTCTGGTAGGCTCTGTATTTTCAGTAACTCATTTTCTATCAGTGTTTAAAAACTTACTCATGTACAAATTCATTGTGCTAAAGAAGAGGCAGATAATGGGTCAGCTTAGACTGTTGGTGTGAATTATTTCCCTTCTTCTCTTTAGTATGAAAACAGTAGCCTTCTGCAAGTGATGCCTTTGAACAAATACAATTATTTTTTTTCTCCGTAGCAGGACTGTGAAGTGCCACTTAATTTGACATATCAGAAGTTGGAGCTCCTGTTCTTGCAAAATAAAAAAAAATGCTCATAAAAGGAGAGAAAATTTGCTTTAAGATGATTAGAATTACATGTTGGAATCTTAATGTGTCATTTACATAATCTAAGTTGATCTGTCTGAATGTTAGGCGTCATGCTAGGCATTGAGCGAGTTAGCAATTTAGGCACCTTTTCTAATCAGCGGGGAAAGACTGGTTCCCAACTATAAACTCTAAAGCCAGTTCACTTGATCTAGTTTAGGCGTTTAGCTTAGGATAAATTAGTTTTTCTTCTGGAAGGGTGAATCTCTTCTTTTATAGTAGACCAGATTAGGACAAGCTGAGTTCTTTCATAGTTAAGTAAATAAATTCCATCCAAAGGGTTTATTCAGAGCAAATACGTGCTGCCCAGCTCTCAGTTTAGGCAGCTTTGATATGCCTTCAGTCTAGGCAGTGCTTCCAGGTGTCTGCTTCCAGGTAGTACCTAACTTCTGGATCTGCCTAAAACAAGTCACCAGTGTTTTGTCCCCTGCTGATCCTGTTTATAGAAGTAATTTGACAAAATGTTTACTAAGTACCAGGACCCAACAGACCTACCTCTGCAAATAGCTACTTTCTTGCCAAAACACAGGGGCCTTGTGAACTTATTTTTTCCCTCTTCAGTTCCTTGGGTTTTGGACCTGTGGCTTCAGAGGGGTTCAGTTCTAGCAAAGGGAATGGCAAGTGGCTCGTTTCCAAAGTATTCTGTAACCTGGTGATGGTACGCTCTCCTGGAAAGCAGGCAGTGAAAGTTCAAATCTCCTCAAGCTACTCAGAGCTTTTTTTTTTTAAGAAAAAGAAAACAACCCCAAAACATGGCGGTTTGTATTTTTAGTATCACAGTCCAGGCATCTCATTAGAGAGCTCCATCTCCGAGGTGAGCTGAAAACCCGTGGAACAGCTATTGTCTGGGAGACCCTGCATCAGCAAGGCTGCTGCCAGCAGCAGGAATCGCTGCAGACGCTGCTTGGGGAATAAAGGGCAAACAGGAGAGCCAGCTTTGGAATTTGGATGACTGATAAGGGTGACTGACTCAGCCTAAGCACATAATGCCAGAGGCTTTTTTAGCTGATGATTTTGAATGCAGGGAGGCAAGTCTCTCTCTCCAATCCACGTTCCCTTTTTCCTCTCACAGTCCATGTAATTTCTGGATAATTTAAGCAGCTTCCCAGTCAGATCCTCTATCAGCTAATGAAAAGTTTTCCCTCTACCATCTGCACTGTAGAGGAAGATGGAAATCTGATGGAAAATCCCCCGGAATGTCAAGCTGCGTACAGAGTCTGCATTGCCATGCTTACCTGAGTGATGCACAGACATTTCTGATACAGACCTTCAGGGCTGTTGTATTCACTACCCTTTGTATCCTTTTCACTTGCATGCACAAATACCTCACATGCAAAGATTTGACTCTTCCTTTCCTCTCCCCTTCGGCTCCATTATGCATTTTAACGTCAATATCAGCCGCATACACAGGTGACATCATTTTTTGTTTCCGATTAGTGGCAGTGGAACGGCAAATCAATTTTTGCCACCAGCACCCACAGCGGCTTATCCTGGAAACATCTGTGGGCAGGTAAGGGCAAGCATACAGCTGCTCAAGGGCAGACAGGAGATGGGCTATGGAGTTCCAGCCCTGGGAAAGTTTTCTATATAGCACATTCAGCCTTGGATCACCATTGGGCTTGCTGCAGTACAAACAATAAGTAAACAAAAAAAACCCACATGTAAATGAAATAGATCTACATGGCTTTGGTGTGAAATACAAAGAAGAGTCTGTACAAGTAATTGAATTACTATGGTAGTATCTCATCGCTCCTGATAGTATCTCTGTATTAGCATTAACTTTCTTTTTTTGAGTGCCTGTAATTCAGACATATTCATGTTCCCTAAACATAAGGAAAAATGCTCATGTGAATTATTTTTGCCTGAAAAGCAGCTATTGTATATAAGCAATCATCTAAAAACATCACAAAGATCTTAGTGTATGGATTTAGTGTGTCTGTATGGCAGCACAATGACATGATAGATTGTAACGGTTCTATGGTAAATAATACAGCTTAAAATAAGACTTTAAAAACAATGTAGCTGTCTCAGTTCACTGAGCATTTAAAATTATCTCATCTCTCATTTGCTTCCATCAAATGTGTTTTTCTTCTTTTGAATTCAGCATTCAGAGGCAGGGAAATCCAGAATTATTTCACAGCAAAATAACATTTGGAGTCTTCATTGAATTGACACATCAATCTATTTATACCCTGCTCATCAATATGATTCCTGAACCCTTAATTGTAATTACATAAATCCACCAAGAAATCTAGCCTAAGGCTTGCTTTTGATGTTTTCCTTACTAATAGAAAGCAGTCTTAAAGCACTAGGTGTTGCATTTCATCTACAAGGATGAAACTGTTGTGGGTGCCTGTGGTTTCACAGCTGAAACCAGTGGTAAAGGATGCTTGACTCTGTTTAAATTTTGGGAAGCTCCACCTTCAGTACCCTTACATACTTTGTATGACCAAACACCTGCTGCTATTACTGACTTTGCTCCTGAATATACTACTTAAAAACGGTTCCCTTGTCAATAAGAATATCTGGTATTTCAAAAAAGTGGCTCACGTCATGAATATTAGCATGTTAAACTGTGAACATGTGGAAAAACTGTACAGGAATTTCCTATCAAAAAAAAGGTAGTATTCTGAGAATCCAAATTTATCTCTGTTTAGCACCATATTGTGATGCTAATGAGACCAGCTCTATCTAGTGGATAGACATAAACTACTTATGGACACCCCAAGAGAAAAACAGCATAGGAAGTCAGAGCAGACATGGAAAATTTTGAAAATGTTCCGTAAATAATTGTGGCCCATTAACCTACTTCACTCCCAAAGGTGAGGGGTTATTTCTACATCTGTTCGTACAGCTGATGGTGGTGTCCCAAAAAGGGGTTCTTCACCTGGTGTGCGAAGAGCTGATAACACAGAGAGTCGAGATACTTGTTTATTTCACGCCTGCGCGGAGATGGGGGCTCGGTGGTAACTCCACAAAGCTAGCACACACTTGAAATGCAAATAGGGTCTTATATACACATCAGGATCAAGGAAAAAGTGCTAACAAAATATAGGATTGGTTGCAAACAATTTATATAACAAAAGCACTTCTATGCCTGTCTAAATAATTACTCAACTCATTATATTAAGGTGGTCTTACATTTACGCACTCATTATTCACAAGGGTGTCATTTTTAATACTGAAATCAAGCTAAGTTAGCTAAGGACACACTTTTTTCTTGACACTACTCCAGAACTGGGCACTTTCGATATAAATCAGAAGTGAGGCAATAGCGTTGGCAGAACCTCATTGTTTCACCTCCTTGCTTCAATGGATTCAGTGCAGGGACCTTCCATCCTTGTTCCTATGGTTTCAATAACAGACTGTCCTTCCGACATCAACGGGGCTGGTCCTGCTTATGTTGCCGCTCAGTTGCACATGTCAATATGTCCCATAACACTGCAACGTGAGATCTCAGGAAAGAGCGTTTTTCTGTCAGGACTCCCTTCCAGATTGAGGATACTGTCCATTTTCCAGGCAGCAGAAGTGGAACACTTACAGAAGATGGCTTATTACTTATTAAATCGCACTCCTTCCACAAAACGTTTGGTGATCTAGAGAAGGAGTGATGTTCCTGTAAGATGTAGAAAAGTAAAGCTTGAGAGTGCCCGCTGGAACTGGGAGCCCTGGAGTATGCTGTCCTGTGGAAAGTCCCCTCTCGTGTTCCTGTTCTCTCTCAATAATGAATGCTCTTGATCATCACCTACTTCTGTGATATGGAGAAGTTCCTTGTAGAAACCATCTGAAGTTCCAACATCATCGGGGTTTTTGTTCTGGTTTGGTTTGTTTGTTTGAGGTTTTTTGCCACTTGCAAGACTTGCTAAGTACAGAGCTCTCTTTGTGAATTACAAGGAGTTTTGGAGCTCAGACACAAAATGAGTATTTACTGGTTTGATTAGGCTTTTTTGAAATAGAATTCTAGTAAAGTTACGTCGTTGTGTTATAGAGTTAAAAGGCCATAGGATGTAATGCTGGGCAAGGGTAAAATGTGAGGTAATTGTACAGGTTTTATTCTCTAACACTTTTTCGTAGAAGTTTAACACTCTTGCTCATTAGAAGTTGTTTATGTTTTAAACCAACCACATTTCCACTAGACTAATTCAAGCAATAAAATCAGCCCCTACTTTTATGGTAAATCAATGCTTGCAATAGTAAATAAAAGCAAATCACCTGCCATAGTAATACCTGTTCTTCCATCATTCCATTCCACCTCTCCATCGTGAATCTTTAGAATTAAACCCTTTCCTATTTGTTAAATATTTACATTCACAATCAATTAATTTTGCTTTTACAGCCTTCATTTTTAATTTTTGTATTATGAGTAAAGAAGTATACAAGACCAGCATATTCACCAGCAAGAGAAGCTCTGAGCTCAAGGTACACTAATAGAGTAAAATGGCTGTAATAAATTTATTTCATAGTACCAGGATATATTTATTACTGGTATACTCACAGGTGCTACAGTACACTGGTCTCTGTGATAATTTCTGTTACAAACATAGTTTTTCAAGGTGTTAAAGCTCAGCTATAAAACTCTGTTCTGGTCAGAAATTTGGCATAAAAATCATAGACTAATTCTGTCTTAGAAAAAAATCCACGTTAAAATCTTAGACCAATCCTACCTTAAAAAAAAAAGGCATGTTGAGGTGCTTGGTTTGAGAGGTTTTTGGTTTTGTTTGAAAGGAAAAATGGTGCAACCAGAAAAATTTCCATTATGATAAACATTTGTTTTCTTTAAAGCATTAAAAGATTAACATGAACAAATGGAACTTAACATCATTTAGCTTCCTATTACAGACAAGGAATTATAAATTTGGCAGGGTGGTTTCTAATCTGTAAATTGATTTCTCAGCCATAACTTCACAGTCTGTTATCACATGCTTCCATTTTTCAAATAGTATACAAAAGGCTAAAGACAAATTTTGCTACAGCATCTTGCTTTTCTCTTAGCTACATTTGAAAAACATTTTCATCCTCATGAGCCAGTTTCTAATGCTGTTACATTGCATGTTTTGGAACCTTTGTAATGGGGTACTGAGTAAAGCACAGTGTACTCAGACTAAGTCAGAAGTCTCCTCAAATACAGTCCACTAACACAAGTACTGGAGTATTATTTGCACTTTTGGGACAAATACTTAGAATTTTGATTTTCTTTAAATTCCAGGATAGTAAAATCTAAACCTGTGATTCTCAAATTGTGGTGGTGGTGCTGTTGTTGCTGTTGTTTTGTTATGTTCCCTTTTTGAGGGACTTTCAGACTTACTTCTGTATCTACTGTTTGCTTGGTATTAGATTTAGTTTGCAATTGGATGTGATTTTTTTTTTCCTGTGGCCTAGGCCTCTTTGTTAACAAAATCTTTAAATACCTCTATTTATTGACTGCTTGAGATAATATGTCTTTCTCATGTTTGTTCATCTACTGTACTTCTTCATTATTTGCAGAACTACAGAGGTTCGAAAACCTGTCCTTCAAACACTATAGCTTCATGCTTTATCAGGATCTTGGTGTTTGGGGTTTTTTTCCTGCTGTTACCTTTCTCAATTTTATACCTTTGCACATATCTCCATCTACTTACTGCTTATTTTTCAGACATCCTAATAGTCTGGCATCAGCCACCCTCTTGTTGTTTTTGCTTAGCAAAGCGAATCTAGGTAGCTTGAATTCCAGCCTGAAAGGTGTTGTAAAAGGAAATGCTCACTCTAAATCATGCATCTTTCATCTGCTTGACTACAAAAATACCTTTTTTAAGGGACATTTTACAGAGTACTTCCAATGATCATTTGGAATAAAGGCAGGGTTTGGTGGCTGGGCTTATCTCTATTTTAAAGCAGTTAGTATTTACATAATTTGCTTTTAGTATCTACTGCATTTAATAACCACCTACCGTCACTGCAATCAGGGCCTGTTTCTCCAGAGAAAAACCTGTTCTTGACCCACTGCTGGTTCATTCAACCTCAGCGAGATTACTTAAGGCTGACTCACTGTTGGCTTCCAGATTAATCAGACATAGTTATGTTGTACCAAAGCACTGTAAGATGTTTGACCATCTGACTATGAACAGACAAAAAAAAAAGTCTTGGTATAATTCCATGTGATGCTAATCATTAACAGTGTGACCCAACATCAAAATGTGAAAAAGCCCTATAGTACATTGATGTTATATTTGTTTCAGATGCCGTTCATGTCCTTTCAAGAAACCATCCTGTAGGAATGACGTTGATTTATAGAGAACGAATAGTATCTCTGTCGTATGTAGCTTCTATAGGATGTATAACGTAATGGTTTTGTTGCCATACAGGCAGAGGTAAATTCTGTAGCTCCCCGTTTGTTACTGAGGAAGGGTGAGCGAAACGTGGCTGAGGATGGGCTGAGTCACCAAAGAGCAGAGGGAGAGAGGTTTGAAGAGATGCAGCTCCCAATCCAAAAACGTGCGGGTGAGCCTGACTGGCGTGCGAATGCACCTGCCCCTGAGGAGACGTGGCCTGGCCATCCCAAAACTCCCAGCAGAGAGCCCGCACCACTGGAGGTACTGAAGGGCCGAGGTGACCAGGGAACTTGTCTTGTCGTACGTGCTAAGCCAAAGGTGCCAAGCACCACCAGCTTCAGGAGCTTCAGTCTCTGAGGATCCTTTGTAGTGGTCAGCCAGGTACCCAGGTCTGGCATAAGGATAATTTTGCGTGTGCGTGTGTGTGTCCGAGTGAGTGTATTCCCTTGAATTCTGCTCTTTTTGACTCCTACGTCAGTCAGCTCTTATCAATAGAACTAAATTGACTGTGGCTTGTATTAGACTATGTACTGTAAGTGACAGATGTATAGTGGAGACGAAGAACTCTCACATAGGAGTAGCTTCATTCTTCCAATATGCAGTAACTTCTAGCACTCACTGTGGTGCCACGGATATATGTATCCATATATGTGTGAATATATGCATATATGAATAGATTTTTCTTTATTTATCTACACATACAAAAATCATATATGAACAGAAAGGCACGCACATGCATCTAAGATCTATGTATGAACAGCACAAGCCAGGGGTTGAACATTTTCAAATAGTCTCCCTGTGGTGGAATTCAGGACAAATTTTTATGTGCTGAAATATAGCATGTGTACACTGCAATCTGTTTATACAAAGAATTTGTCTTTTTAAGAGTAGAATGTCAAAATCATAGTGTAATTACATCAGGGGCCATATTTATTTTTCCTTTTTTTTAATGGCTTTTAATATTTTGTGATTTTTCAGTTTCTTCTAGGATTTGAAAAAGAAAAAATCCACAACAAATAATTCTGTTTCCTGATTATGCAGTGATTATGCTTCCTGTTATTCCACCCTTTACATCCATTTGCTTTTTTTATTTTCCCAGTTCTTTGTGATTCCCTGACTTTTTTATAGCACAGCCGACAGCAGACTAGTAAAAACTACTGCCTGGCCTGCTAATTAGCACACAACTTTTGTTTAGGTTGGGATTTGCTGTCAGTTTGGCCTGTTCATTTACCCTTGAGACATGTTTCTATCACGCAATCCCTTCTTCTCAGTAGGCAATTTCTTTGGAGCTCAGTTAACAAGTGATGGGCTGCTGCCTTTTTCTTAGGAACTGGTGATGTTGCCCTTTCCCTCTGGACAGCGAGGTGATGTTTCTTGTTCAGAACCATCGTGGCAAAGACTGCAGTAGAAGACGCTGAGCAGACAAGAAGTGCTCAGATGCTTAACACTGCTCTTCTATCTGCATCATGGGTTGCTACTGAAAGGGAGGAGAAAACCCTGCAAATCAGAGACACAACCATCCACGCAGGAATAATGTGAGATTCCTTTTTTTTTGTCTGCTGAAAAATTATTCAATCTGTAATGCTAGAAAGCTGGGATACAATGTCATGACCCTACTTCCATAAAAAAAAAACAGGAGAAATGACAAATACAAGAGGCATTAAAATTATTTTTTAATAAGTACGTTATACCCTATAAAATAATGCTAGGAGAGAGGCATTCCGTTTGATGTCACACTGCATACCAAATGTGATGAAACCATCAGCTGTGAGAAAAGAGGCAGCTGCATATAGATCTGTGGATTTCTTTTCATATCTGCAAATGTTCTCTTCTCAAAAAAATATTGAAAGTTTATAGTTAGATCCAAAGCAGAATGAAATCACAACAGAGTGAGAAATCACAACAGAGTGAGAAATCACAACGTCAACGAGAAATCATTTGTCTAGTTTTTTTTCTGAAGGCTGGGTAATACAGCCAGCCACAACTAACAAAAACTTGAGGTGACTACTTACGGGATGTGTTGGAAGGATGCAGAAATCATGGCTAAAAAGCAGCTGTGAAGATATGGTCTGTGCACAGGTTTGTAGAAATCACCAAAGAAAAGGCTTAATTGAATGTCAGCCATGTTTTCACACACTGAGATTCAGACTTTGGGCTGTGTTTGAGGACTGTCAGTTCATTTTGAAGCAGCTGGTACTCTCAAAGCTGGTTTCTGAATCAACTGCTAAAGATGAATCCTGCAATAAGTGTTAATAACTGCCTCAGAAACCTCCAGTTCTTCTGCCAGCTCCACCTCTCCCAGAAGCTACAAATGCATCCTTATCTTGAAGGTGGCTCCTCGTCCTCATCCTCCTCCTGCTCCTGGGCCATTGCCGTACCACTGCATCCTGCTTCTCATGTGGGTCATTGCTAGTCTAGTAAAAAAAAAAAACAACCTCATCCACAACTACTCCAGGCAGAATGATCTCAGGAAACCTCTTGACGATGAAAGTCTTGTCTTCTTCTTCTATTTTTTCTTTTTTTTTTTAGATAAAAAATAAGCATAAATTTTAAAAGCTCCTTCTTAAAAAAATGGAACGTGAAAAATCCTGGAAATCATAGGAGTTCAGAAGGGAAATACGTACCTAGAGAGTTCAGGTTCATAATATTCAGGGATCTTTGCATACAGAATTTTATTTTAAATACATGTAAGAAAAGTGTTTGCAAGGAAAATATCCCCCAAAATAAGCTGCAGAAGAATTAATATCTGTCTAGAATTTTTTTTTATTGTATTTAATGCCATTGAGAGACCTTTTTTATTGATGATCTTTCACACCAACAAAGCTTTATGGTTAAATAAGAACAGCAGTATAAATTATTGTAAGATTACCCAAGAAAAGTTTGAATGGTGTACTCTGAACTTGTCAGATATTGTCAAGCTCTCAGGCAAAATATCTGTTTGATAGGCTATCCATCAAATTCGATTATATATGGAGGAGGATTGAATGGAGGCTCTTCAAGATACCACAATAGATTTTTTCCTATTGATAAAACCATGCAAAATAGAAGAGAAATTCCAGGATAATTTCTGAGTAACGAGCAGCCTTTTTATTTTCAGTAGGCTTTTATAAAATGAATCAACTTAGTATGTATATGAAAACAGTCTGTCTTTGGAATTTTTTAGTACCCTGAAACTGCACGGGAAAACACATTACACATAAGAGGTACTAGAGACTGGATAACTACATTTGAAAATTTCTGAAGAAAACTGAATCAGAGAACTGTAAATGAAAGAGAAGGTATTAATCAGTGTGTAGAAGTCAGGCAACATTTTTCCTGGAGGACTCTCAGTGAAATTTAAAAGCATATATTCATACAGAAAGAGAAACATTAAAAAAATTTTTTTTCTTACTTTGCCGAGAGAATTGCAGTGACAGTTCAGCAGGACTCAATAAGTATAGGACTGTTACTAGATTAGTTAATGATAAAATTAGATTTACACAAACATATATATCAGGGCATTAGATAACATCCACTTCACTGTGGTTAGTTCCCCCTGTAATGATCCATGCTGGGGTTTTTTGTGCCTTGCTCTGGGGACCGGTCACTGACCAGAGTCACAGGCAAGAATCTGGATGTCCTAGGATCTCACTGGCATGCGCCAAAAATGACAATTTACTGGCTCTGAACACCAGTGAGTGGGGAAGACCATGACTGTGACGTGCAGAAAAAAGAGCATGACTAGAATACAGGTACTTAAAGTACAATCCAGTGTGCGGAACTGATATGCGCAGCAGCCAGGTATTCTCATTTGATCCTGCTACCAGCTAAAAGCAGTGGCTCATTCAAGTGCACTTGAGAAATGCATTTAGAAAAAATTGAGAGCAGAGGAATACATGAAGCCCAGCTACATACTGAACAGGTTTAGAAGGTTCCCATAAAATAGTAACTCTCACATCCAACAGTTCAGCCTCACATGACATGTAATCAGCACGTAATTCTCTCCTGCGGAAGCTAATCCGCTCACCTTTCTAGACCATGCTTAACAACGCATCCTCGTCAGTAGCCTGCTGTTAGCTCTGTTCTTTTCTCATTGCAGCTTTTCACACTCCTGCAAAACTGACCTGCTAAAATAGTTTCTTCCAGTAGGAAAAATCTTTTTGTGGATCCTACTGCCATAAATCTAATGAAATAATTTTCACTCCATTTTGTAAAGATCTGTCTCTTGTCCAAATACATTCCTGGTCTAACTAGCTTTCACCTTCTGGGTCATCCTTGAAAAAGTACTTAACATATACTTATGCACTAAAGTGAGTAAACCATTCTGCATAAAGGAGGCGATCATACTGACAGAGGTGAAGAGGTTGAAGTAGGTAAGTAACTACACATTCTTTTGAGTACTGTTAATATAGGAGTCTTTCTGTATGTACATTAGTCAATTCACAAAGTTTAGTTAAAGGCTTTTGAACCCAATTAAAAATAGATAAATAAAACCTCCTGACCAGATTTTTCAACCACAGCTTTTCCTCAGGGGATGGCAATTCCCAAGGGGTGACCTTAATCACCTGACAGTGATGTACTGTATCGCGTTCAGTTGTTTACTTATCTGTTTCTGAAACTGATGGATCAGATACAGGAGCTTGTTTATCATGTTCAACTCCTTGTCTGTTTGATTCAGTAAAAGTTTTATCAGATTTAACATGCTATGTATTTATCAGGTGGTATGTGTGTTTAATGTGCAATGCAATAGATAACAATAGTGCTGTGAGGGCAGGAAATCTGTCAGTGTTTCCATTATAAACCCCATTCGCCAGGGTTTATCACT
Organism: Sagittarius serpentarius; assembly: GCA_034782735.1. NCBI lineage: Eukaryota > Metazoa > Chordata > Aves > Accipitriformes > Sagittariidae > Sagittarius > Sagittarius serpentarius. The sequence goes on along the minus strand of JAVKLA010000005.1, from coordinate 20,445,867 downwards.
GAGCCACAGCTCACTGGTTGACAGCTCAAATACACTTTTAAAAATAAAATCGTATTCATATTGGTTTGACTATTTTGTATTGAGACAGCTGGTCTTAGGCATACCTATTGTTTTAGAGGCTTTGCACTTAATGCAGAAAAAATTAATTCCAAAAGCAAGCAGAAGTGTTTTGTTGCACACTTTTATGCACAGAACTCACATTATCACTAATGGGTGTTACGTCTATTCCTCATTTGATAGATCTACATCTCTGTATCTTCACTAATGGGCAACACGGCTCTTTTAGCTTAAACGTAAATAAACAAAATGCTTTTGAGATATTTCATGCTTCTAGAGTAAGCTGAGGCTCGAATAAAAAAAAATCAATTTTGCTGTATTTAAATTAGGTGAACAGGTTCTTTCCACCAAAATTTCTGCTAATGTAATGACAGGGACTTTCTGCCTGGGAGACGGCTGTCAGGAAATTCTCAGAGTAAAAGAGAAGTGCTTGTGTCTGTTAGCGTGCGTTCCTGCATGGTGTGTGACTGCTTTCCTCAGCTTCCTCAAGAAGTTACTGTTCCCACGTATTTGAACCCTGCTTTAGTAGGAATTTCTGCCGAAGCTGTTCTCTGGCGCAACCTCTGGTTAACAGGTGTCAAAGGAGAGATGAGCCTGCTGTGTGAGTCCATGTGAGACCGATCAATGTACCCAGGCTCATGCAGAAGCAGGTGGCATCCTGGACTCACACCAGCACAGGACTCGATAAGCTGTATTGATGAGGGCAAAATTTTATCCGTAAGTCAACTATGGTTTTTTATACAAGTATATTTATATAAGGGGGATTCAAAGGGATATATATGCATTGAAGGGACCCAAAGAACATGTATAGATGCCTGAAATGTTACCAACTGCATGATGTCAGTTCAGAATGTTCATAAAAACCACTTCAGTGCACAGTCAGAATAGCTAAAATATACCAGCAGCAGAATAAATGGGTTAGTTGGTCGCCATTTCCACGGCTGAAGGTGCGGAACGTCATCCCCAACAGCAGAATATGCACACTGGCACCAGTGGGTGCATTTCCAGCCCTGTGAAAAAGAGAGCGTGGCAGGTTTAATGTACAACATTCCCAAGCCTTCCTGCATGAAATGTCAGCCTAAGGATAGCAATACCATTCACAGAATGGAAGGAAGAGTGGGGTTGCAACCTAACTTCTGCTTCTGAACTGCAGAGTGTTTTTTAAAATAGATAAATAGATAGATAAAAACCTTAGTTCAAGGACCTGGCTTTCAAGCTCGGAAAAGAGATCTGGCATTGTAGACCAGGCCAGGCCTTTCCATAATTCAGGAGTGTTTAGACTCTGGACTCCTTGCATTGGCCAGACCTTTTGTATTTCACTTTATCTCAATTTCCCAGATGTAAAAGTCATGTTGGCATCAATCTTCCGTCTATGATAGGTAACAGTGAGGTTTTGAAGCTTGGCTAGTGTAATCCTGTAACCTTTGCAGTGCAGGCTTGCATCACTATACTAACAAATCTGTGCCCATTAGGTTGGAAAGAGTCAACTGACTTAGGTACAGCTCTGGTTTTTACCACCCGTGTAGTGCCTCAGTGCCATGCTAACCTTGAATTTTATGCTTACAAGAATATTGCGAGGAAGTAATTGTCGGGGTTTTGTTTGTTTTTCCCATTGTGAAAAGGAGATCTGTAAGTTCAAACAGGTAACATACTGTCTTCACTAAAGTGAGAATAGATCATCATCAAACTGCTTCTTTTATAGAATAGTTAAAAAATGTACATCTTTTAACCTGCTTACTGACCTCTACAGTGTCTACATTTGTAAAATGAGTTGTGCTTTTAAAGACCCATAAAGGGATGTTTTCCTTTCAACTTCAGTGAGACCGGGATTTAAGCCTAAGAGACTTGTCCGTATTCAGAAACAAAGTAAGTAGGTATCTCGTGCAAGTCTTGTTCTAAAAACTTTATCATAAGACCATCAGTGCAAAATTTTTGTTTGGTTCTTCTTTGCCCTGTGTCATGTGACAGTTTATGTCTTTGTAAATCTTCCCATTGTAATACGGTAGCCTTACTGGCATGGTAGGAATTACTGTACAAAGTTCACAGCAGTGGAGAATCAGGCCATTTAAGTGAAAACTATTGCTGCATTTTCATGTGCTTTCACTAAATGGAGGGCTTTGCCACAACTTCAGTGCTCTGATGAAAGTTCTTTTTTACAGTTAATGTCCGTGCTATTTTACCCAACGTTATAAATATTTATTGTGAGCAAAACATCTCTTCAGCATTCTCAGCAAGTATTCACAAACAGCATCCATATGGTATTTTCAATATTTTATGTTAATATTTGAGTTAGTGTTATAATGTCAGCAGGAGCTCTGAGGCTGGTATGATGGAAATCGAAAACTGCTATCAACATTAACACTGCATTCCTGCTGTCTCTTCAATAGCTCATGACAAATGTCAATGCTAATCTTACCCTGCTGATACGAAAAATGCCCCTAAAACAAACTGTAATACAGAAGCCATTTGAAAACAAAAATAAAATTGTAGAAGTCTTGAGTATTTAAATTAGAAGCAGAAGCGCATACTCATGAATAATGCCATTTTAAAGGAAGGTAGAGTACCTTATGTTTGCATAGTCATCAGATGTCAGGAAAGAAAATAATAAACAAAAAATCCTGTTTCTGCTGCTTGTTTAATCAGTTATTAGTTGGAACACTGTGGAAATATTTTTCATGAAATGTAGAATGTGATGGGAATGGAAATCAGAGTCCTTGCTCTGCAAAAAAATTAAAAAACGCTTGCTCTAAAATGTTAAGTCGGTGCAAAAACATTGCATTCTTGGTGATAGGAAATGTATTCTTTCAAAGAGGTATATAAGGGGGATTTTTTGCCTATCCTCACAGGAATACGGTTACCAGATGGGAAACACAGTGCTTTGATGAATTCAGGCTTCCTTGCTGAAAAATTTAAACTTGCATTTTCCTAAAGCTGCCTGCATCTTTTCAGATATAAATAAACCAGACTAGATTCAGTTCTCCATCATTGTACTCTGTGCTTGACTGACAGCAGGTACGGCTGACCAAAACCAAACAGAATGCAAAGACCACAGCATAGCTTAAAAGCAGCTTTATGTCACTTTCTGAGTAGCAGTATTACAGTATTTTGGATGGCTGGCCCTTCTGCAAGTTAGACTACTTGATGATGAAAATTAAATCTCACAGCAGGAGGTAGCTGCTGTAGGTACTATATATGCCTGCACGAAGTCTGGATGATAGATCCCAACCAATGTCTCAAGTGCAGAGTTGGCAAGACTGCCTTGGTGCTAAGCATGGCCAGGGGCCTCGTCTGCCCTGGCACTGCAGCTTCATCATGAGATTGCTTTGGACTCGGAAGTTCATATTTGGTATAAATAAGATTGTGTCTGTGCTGGAAAACATTAAAACCAGACAGGACTTAAAAAGGATATGTCTCTAGTGCTGACATCATCCACTTCAAAGAGTAATTCCTGGTCTGGTGCCATATGGTGCAAATGAATTTGTTCCTCAGTCGTGAGGGTTAGCTTCCTCTGGAGCTGGCTGGCCACATCCAAACAGCATAATTTGAATGTGGTGGGTCCTATAATATAATTCGTTATTTTTTTGGTGTAATTGTGATCTTCAAGTACCTGCAATAGTAAGAAGTCTGTGTTGCAACTCACTGGAGTAGTGTACAGTATTTGTTGCATACCCTGTTATGTGGCACAATGGTCTATGTCAGAAGGAGGATATTGATGAACTGCAGAGCACCGTGCAAGCTAAGCATGGTGTGATTTTATCCACACTGCTTAGCGTAAAGAGTGTCTGGAATGACCTATATCCCCAGAACCACATCCAGATTTTGTCTTAGAGGAGTAAATCCGGGAGAGAAATATCTTACATACAGTGTGGGCAAATAGCTAATGTACCATGTAGACAAAACAACACACAAACCCAACATGATTCACATCTTTGTTTACGTTCCCTGGACAAGATACCAGTAATTAATAAAAAAAAACCATAAAGTTTACAGAGTGGAAAATTTGATGTATGTATGGGCATGTTTTCTGCTATTTAGACACTGACAAGTTCAGCTGAGGGAGAATATTAACATCAGCCTTGTACTGGATAAAGAGGAGAACAAGAAACCAGTTGTTTCTTGATAATTTCTTTCCAGGGTTATGCTAAAGTTACCTAATTCCTCTTTGGAATGAGTATGTACTGCAACACTGAATTTTATAATCTGAACCCTGGGAAAAGTAGTTCCACATCTACACATTTCAGAGAGACCGCCTTCCAATGAGGGTAAATTTTGCTGTCCTGGTGAAAGGCCACAAGCTTTCCACTTGACTCTCTATATACGATATGTTCCCTTTTTCTTATAAGAAGATTTTGAGTGTAACTGAGCTTAGGGAAAAAGAACTGAACAAGGGACTCTGAATGACTTTTTCTCTTCTCTGAGATACTCATCCTTCATAACAGCCAGGTTAGTCTCAGTGAACCATGTACAAAAAAATACAAAGAAATAAAATTCACTATAGCTATCTTTTGAGTAGGTCTGCTTCAGAGCTAGCCTGCATTCTTTTTTAGCAATTACTCCTACTTGCTGTCCTGTTCACAAGAGGTCATTCTGACTGAAGTGCTATCTGACAAGTCTAGGACTGGATTAGAGCCCATATGGTGTTTCCATCAGCTGAAACCCACACTGCAATTAACCCCTGCTACCCAGATAATAGTGAGGTCCCAGACTGAATTACTCAAGTGCAGATAGTCCTTCCATGATTTCTAGTACTAGATCAAGAAGAGGAAGACAGATACATTCTTTTACAATGAATGGAGAAAAATCATGGAAGACTGGAGCTTGTTCAGTGTAAAAAAACCCTAAGGACTTTCAACAAGTATGAACTGAACAACACAGATTAGGTATATGACTATACTCCAGTGAAACAGTACCTATAGGAGAGGCTGCATGCACAGTATGTCTAGATCCTGCTGATTTTCTAACCCCATCATTTTCTTGTTGACTATCTGAAGGCAATCTGCGTGAGTGTGCCTGGCATTTAATCAATACAGTGGGCACAGGGATGCTAAAGTGTTCTGGCCATGCCTGGGTACATTCTTGCAGGCTCATAAAGTAGAAGATTGTTTGGAGTGGTTTTGAATAAAGCCTGGGTCTGCTCTCGGTAAGTATCTTTATCTAGGCACTGAGGGGGCTTTGCTGTGTGCCTGGTAGTGTTTGGACAAGGCTGTCTGAGTTAATCATAGTTGTTGCATTTTTTAGTAAATGCACATTTGGAGGCATTATGGCCAGCTTACATGCCTTCAAAATACATTTGCCTCCCTCCTCTAGTGATCTGGGCATGAAGCTATTCAGTGGACTTAGACTTATCCGCAATGAATTGTTCTATCAGTGTATCTTGATTCTCCAGCTATCTGCTTTGTGAAGGAAGAAGAGGACCTCTGTCTACACCTAGTGATTAAACCTTCCTATTTTAATTCTGAGGTAGACATTTCCACTTGTAATGTTTGCAGGAACTCACTGTCAGCCACTATGCCCTCTGAGGATCTGCAAGCACAGTGGAGAAGGCTGACTCCCAAATGATTGTCTCCACTTGTGGCAAGATGGAAACTTTTGTCTTATTGTCTGCTTCTGGGACAAAGAAGATTTTATCCATACTGACAGAGGTTATTGGATCATGGATCCTACAAAGTTTTGAGCTCAGCAGAGGCTGGGCAGTTTTGCTCCTCAAAGAGGAAAGATCGATCTTACTCATCTTGCAGTTTTGTTGACCTCTGGCTCAGCTCAGAGCTTCCCTAGAGCTGCTGCGATGCACTGGCTCTAAAGGACCCTAAAGGCAGAAGCCATACTTGGGGCCATATAATACAGATCAGTTGTCTGCAAGTTTGTGAGTTGGTTAGACCTCAGCATCCTCTCTTAAATTCTCAGTTTCCCCTAACTATTGGCTCCTGCCTGTCATCACAGTATTCCTCTAAAAGGCTCAAATTCTCTTGAATTCAGCCTGTAGAGAACGGTCTATCTCTTTTAAAAGAAATTGTTACGTCTGTTAGCTTCTAGCTCCATTAGGATCCCTGTTCCTACTCTGCTTGGAACCACCCCCCTCACATTTCCTTTTTATTTTGAGTCCTGTGCATGTGGGTAAGTGTCACTTCTCTCCAGTTCCTTATGGGGTAGGTTGAGTCACACTCTTTCATTTTGGTCTCATGATACAGTATTGCGACTAGAAAGTACACAAAACCCCAGAGAAACGGTGCAGGGTAGCGTCTCTGACAATTGCTAAGCACTTATATTTGTGTATTTTTGGGAGACAGGAGATTAATTTGTGTGCTGCAGCTTCACCTCAATAATTTTTTTTGTACCCTTATCTCTTCTTGTCAAGACACCAGTCTGTACTTGTAGACACAACAATATATATTTCATTTACTCTGTTTGACATGGTTCATAGAATGAATAATGCTGAACTTCATAAAAGTGAGGATGTAAGAGCTATTTGTTTGTGAGGATCAGCATGTAGAAAAAAAATCATTAATTATTTGTTAGGAACAACATTTGCTTGAGAGATACCCATTCAAAGTTGATATTTTTCCTGCAGGCTAAAAATGAAAAGGAAAGTCTTTCCTGACATTTTGCAGTTGAGAGTCACAGTTGTTTAGCTCCAGTTAAATGAAAATGTCATAAAGAGCTTGAACTCATATAGTGTATCGAATAGGAGCTAATCCATTAGTGATAATGGATAGTGTATCCTGGAAACTAGATATTTATCAGCTCTTTTATAAACAGTAATGAATTAAGCCTAATATGACCTCTGAGGTAGGTAAGTATTATTAGCCCCTTTTTCTGGGTGGAGATTGAAAGGCTTGGAGAGGTGAAGTGATGTGCCCAAGGCCACATTTGAAATAGCAGTAGAATCCAGCATTATTAACTCCAAGAGCCTTTTAACTGTTACTTACTACAAAAGCAGTATAAATGAATGAGATTAGTTCTTGCATTTATGAAAAAATAGCTAAATTTTCTTTCTACTCTGTAACTAACAGGGAACAGATGTGTTACATTTCCTTTTATTAAAATATAATAATAGTAATAGTAATAATAATAGAAAAGTAGTGGTTATATACAGTCATAATGAAAATTTTAGATAAAATCTATCCCATTCAGGTATGGATTCACACAAAATTCCCACCAGAAATGACACTACAGTCAAGTGCAGAGATTAACATCAGTCCGACCTGATCTAGAATTAAATAGTTTGAGTGTTTTTTGAGCCAGCACAAATAATGTAACATTTTAATATAGGAACATTGCTGTAGTTTAATGGAAAAAGTTGAAAAGATCTGATGATTTTAATTCATTTGGGGATGTGGGTGTGGAAAGGACCAAAGAAGCTATCAGAATTCCCTAGTCATTGTCATTTTTTGCTACTGGGTAAGTGATAATTGCTCCAAGGAGGCAGAAGCGGTCATGAGCTGTAGAAAGAACACCACCCAGTACAACTGTGTCCACTGTGCTGCAATTTGCATTAACGCTGGAAGCATACTCAAGTGATACTGTCTGGGACTTACTACCAATGTAAATACGTTCTATGGAATAGTCTTGGCATTTTTGCCAAGTCTCCCTCTTGGTGACTGGGGAGGCATTTTTTTTAACATTTTAAGGATTTTAAGCATCCTTTTTCTGGCAAACTTTCTGGTACTATTCTCATGGTAAACAACATCATGTTCACACTCAGGATTATTGTTATCACGAACCAAGATTATCATGCAGTTGGATTTCTCAGGTTCTGTCCTCTGTTTTGGTTTGGGTTTTTTAATGTTAGCTTAGCAGGTGGAGTGTGAGTATGTTTTTCTATTTGTCCGGATTTCAGGGCATCAGACAGCCTATGAGGAGCTTCTGGGAGTCACTAGATGGCTTTCCTGTGTCCGTGTGAATTCCCAGCAGTGTCAGTTTTACTGCTCACACATTGAACAGTTAGTTCACACACACCAAATTCAACACAGGCCAAAGGCACTGTATCTCTTATGTATGCAATTCAGGCACATTTATTTTTCTCCAGGGAATACTGGATGGATATAAAGTAGTTGTACAGTCACCGCTTCCATATCTGGTATTTGCAGCTGGCATTTAATTATTTAGTAGATAATTCAAGGCTTTGAACTTCCTTTGGTCATAACCTTGTAAGTGATTGTTCTCCTATGACAGTTGTCATAGAATAGTTTGTAAGACTCATCTGACTGGGGAACAATAACCTTTTTTGTTGCTATAGGGTCCCTTTGTCATCAGTCAGGGGAGATAGGACAGTTAATCCGATACGAAACTAAATTAATCAACTTTGGATTTTGCAAACTTGTTTTTGCAGGTGGCTCATTATTATAAGGAGACTGGGAAGAATTCCTTGCAGAGGAGATTTGGGCTGAACAGTGTTGACAGAAGGTTGGAAAAAACCTGAGGTCCATAGACAAGAATTGGGTTGAAATCTGTGTCTTGATTGTTACGAATTTGCCCTAATCATTATTCTTAAAACTACTTCTGTGGGCTCCTTGAAAGAGTTTCTCCTTAGGAGAGGATTCAACTTCAGATGCACAGAGTATAATCCTCTATATATAACCTTTTTGCCTCTACTGCCTTTATATGTTGTGGGATAAAATTGGCAGTGCATGATTCTTCTTATACATGAAGTGGAAATGGCTTTGGAAAGCCATGAAATTTGCCAGTGAAGTGCCTGTCTCTCTCCATTGACTTTAAAGATGTTTGCTAACTAAATCATCTGTAGAGTTCTGCACTGGAGATGTCTATAGTTGAATGAGATTAATTTCAACTTTGTGGGGGATCTTCCTTTTAAGGCTTTATGTTTTCATGTATGACAAAAGATGAACTAATAAAAAGGCTGAAAAGTGATGATTTTGTTTTCTGTATGTTGCCATACTTCTCAAAAAAGGCAGAGCACAAATTTACTTATTTTACCACCTATATATTTTTACTCAAATTAGTAAGTTCATTCTTTGCAGCAATAATTACCTTGACAGATGTACAACTCATTTTTTTCAGAACTTGAACATGCAAATTGAATGTAACTACAGATTATCCCTCCTTGTTATATGCTGTATAGCTGTACCAAATACCTTCCACTGATGCTACTTCTCTCACACTTAATCATTGGCTAAATACAATTTTGAATAAAATTTCAGATTTTGATCATATCAGTGTTAAAGTCAGTTGAAATCTGAAGGCAGACAACATGGTCATTGTACCACTGTCTTTCTGAAAAGATAAATGTCCCTCCTAGGGCATGCCAAATTGTCAATGCATACAAGCATTTTCCAAGTAATACAAAAGCACATCAAATCTGCCAAGATAATGTTTTATTACCTGTACTGGGTGTGTATGCACAATTTGTAAACAACAAAAAAAATGCAATCCACCTAAGCATGGCAGGCTTAATTGATCTTTTAAGTCAATCTACCAAACCCATACATTTCTATGGCTTTAGGAAGTCTTTAGAATCTATGAGTTCTCTTACGTACTGTATTTTAGTGTTATCATGTTAAAAAATGCCTCCTGAACTGTGGAGCATGCCTTCTTTTGTAAAGCCAAGAAGTGCTCAAAAGGGGTACCAAAAAGAGCTGTACAAATGTTGACGTTGGCTTTGTATGTCGGAGTTAGTATGTGGTGGTGTGCTGGTCTTAATTGATTAGGGACCCAAATAGACTCCAGACCATTTGACCTGTGTTGTAAAAATAATTCTCTGAGGTCTCATCTGAGCTGACACTTGTGAGGGAGAGGGAAGGGATAATTTTTTTTCCTTCAAAGGCATCCATAAAACACCACAGTGTAATCAGTTGCTTGAGAATATTTCTTGTGTTAAGTATAAGGAAACTCTGGAGGTTTCAGCATCATTCTGTGGTATCTGTGATTAAAGATTAAACATATTAAATGTGAGCCATTATGCTTAGCTTTTCCTAAATGCATATTGTTTAAATATACATCCTCTTACTAACTGTATGATCAGCAGAAAACTAATGGTAATATGCTGTCAGATGAAGGCTCCCATACTAATTTTTTTTTGATAGTCAGTCACAGGTGAACTCTTCGAGCTATCCTATATGAAGATCAATAAAATCACATCACAATCTCATTAGCTCTGTGTCAGTTATGGAGAAACTAATTTACAAATTGATTGTGATGATTTCATTTTAAACCTGTGAAGTTACGCAACCAGTTTTGCTGACTACACAGTAAATCTAAATCTCAGTCTTTATCTATTGTGTGTATATACCAATAATGACCCAAAGGTTTTGCAACTCAAGACCATCCGTATCACATGGAAAACTTGGATGTTTTGATATTCCAAAATATGAATCTTATAATTTACAGTCTGAAGGACTGTGATGTAAAGGGAGGAAGATAACCCCCTGTCATCTTTATCCTATGCTTTTCCGTTCTGCAGTTGTTACCACGTGCCATCAACTTTCACTGCTGGTACCCTCTACTTCAAACTTGTGAAAATTTGACCAAAAAAGGCATAGCCTCTGCATGTTGCATTTTCTCCTTCTTTTCTTTTCCTGCTAAAATCCACAACATGTTTGTGTAGCAACCTTTTCATCACAGCCTGAATATTCTGAAGAATGTTCTCTGGGACCTCTCCAAAAGTTCATGGCCCAGCTAGGGCTGGAGCTGTTAGAGAAGAATCATCTGTCACAGAAGTTGCACAGTATCTTCTTGTGTCATAATGTTTCCAGCTCTCTCACATTTTTCGTACTGGATAATGCATCCAGGGGTCATGGAAGCTACAGAAATGTGGCAGAAAGTTTCTCGAGTGCCATCAGCAGCTGGTCTAGATGTAGTGGGTTGCATTATTTCTTTTATCCCTTCCATTTTTCTGTATGGAGATAATCATGTTTGAGAGCCACATTAAATGGCCTTCCATCTTCTGCTCATCACATGTGCTGCCTAGGCCAGATTCCCTTCACTGCCTAGGTCAGTATGCTATTGATACATGACCCTTCCCATGGTCCACTGCCATGTGCCCTGTTCCTAGTAAATGTACACATCTAGAAAGGAGCATAATGTAGTAAGGAGCCCTAAGCTGGCCTTATCTTTTCTGTTTGATACCAGGAATATTTGGTGATTATGGGGATGATCCAGATGCTCTTTAGTATAGTCTGTATGGAAATACATTTGAGAAAAAGTCTTTGATCAGTGATCAACAATCACTAAATCAATGCTGTGAGCCAGCGATTAAGTAGGACCAGAGCAAGATTTGCTTTGAAGATCAGCTCTGTAAACACCCACTCACACAGAGCTGAAAAATTACAGATCCAGGAGTGCTGAAGTATACTTTTTTATATTGAGATTTCTTTTTGGAGTAGATTTTGCCATGTTTCTTCCATATCCGCTGCTTTGGTCCCTGACAGTTGCTAATTCTGACTTGAAAGCCAAATTTTGAGTTGTCCTTTCTTACATGGGTTGTAAAAACATCCTGCTTTTACAAGCTTCTCTGTAGGTGAGGTTTTCTTGACACTACCAGTCTTTCAGGGTTGTAGAAACATGAACTTGGCCACCTTTTACATTTCCTGATTTCTGCCTAGAAACTCAAATTTCCTCTGTCCTTGAATAACTCGTTTGGAGAATCTGGAAGTGCTGTTCTGTCGGAACTGTCTGTAAGGGCTCATTCTTTGCCAAAGGTCTGTATATGTAAAAAGAAAGCATGAGTAAGAAAGAAAGGTGTTTCACCTTAGGCAGCAGTTTTCTCCTAAATTTTTGTTACACATGCATATACATGCATGCACAGACAGAAACATTAAATGTCCTTCTCCTGCAGTCAGTAGTTATGTACTTGTGCACGACTGACTTGCTCCACTGACTCTGGGCTCTACCTCTACCAAAGGAGTGGAGTTTGGGCTCTCTGGCAGATAGCAGAGAGCCCCCAGGGCATGATGGTGTGCCCTGGACCCTAAAGTTTTGGAGGAAGACGAGGATCCTGCTCTATGCAGACATTCAGGTGTGACCATAAGAAGCCTTTGGGGAATATGGGGAAAAAAAGCCACCACCCCCTTGCTCCATGCTCCACCACAAGATCTTCCACCCTCTTTACCCATCTCTTTCATTTGGCAGGCCTGGTGGATGGTATGATAATGTAGGTGTGTTCTATGTATTTCCTCAATTCACAGGAAGTTTAAAGTTGTTTATTTATGGTTTTTTTAATGCCACATTTCCCTAGGGGCTGGATAGAAAATGGAGACAAACTCCTGGAGCAGACAACCTCTGCCTAGCATTTATGCACTCCACATGCCTAGTGCAGTGGTGACCCTCAGCTCTTTGAGCAGATTCTCTCTGGACTTCTCCCTGTGACCCTGAGGTAGGCTTGATAGCTCTCTCATGTCTTTCTGGCTCTGGACTCCCTTCTGTCTCCTCAAGCAGACTCATCTGGAACTTCTTTTTCAGATTTGGCAATGAAAAATCATACGTGCAACTCAGTAAGCAAATGTCTTTTTGCATTCTGTCTTTTGCTGTCATTTTTCGTTGCTTGCTGAGATCTTGATGACAATCTGGGTATCTTTCCCTCCAGCTGCAGCCATTCTGTTGGTGCTTCCATTTGAATGACTCTCAAGTATACTGCGCCTGAGGGATATAGATAACTAGCCTTAGGCCACGCTACGGCTTTTCGCAGCAGTGCCAGCTTATGCAGATACTGCTTCCAGAATTGAATTTCTCATTCCCATTCCTGCTTTTTCATCTGTGATGGTACTACTGTTTGTGTAGTTGTAAGGTGGACGAGACTGTGTGGTGAACCAGGGTTAATTATTACACAAAAAGTTTAGTTTTAAAACAGTGATGTTTAAAATTGTCCTTTTTTTTTTGCATTTCTTTTGCAGTCAGTTGTGTCATGTCTTTAAGGGGTTGCAAAGGAAGAACAAAAGACCAAGAGAAGTGAGGGGCAAGGCTGTTTATGAAGGGCCTACCACTGAAATATATGAAAATACTCTCCTAATGGCTACTAGCTTATTAAGTATCATTGAGTATAATAAGAATACATTTACCAAAGTAAGTCATACAGAAAACCAAAGAAATCTTATAACTTTCATAAAGAAAAAGTATCTATCTTTCTGTTATATTCTTATGTGGGACTGAAAGGATACTGAAAAGGAAATAGCAGTGTGAAGTCCAGGCATTAGGCGGCCTTATTCATTAGCATGTTCTTACAAGACCTGAAGAGTTTGCGAAGAATCCTGCTGCTACGCATTCTTCTGAACCCTTGCATTTCACTAGCACAATTACTCTGAGCGTCCGAAGGGAAAGAATTACCCTTTCTCTGTGTGCTTTATATAATGCAGGATAGAATTTGCTGCAGTTGAACAGTAATGTGAAAAGCATCTGATATCCTTAGCAGCAAACTATTTATAGCGCCAGGATGATCAGTATTTCTGAATAAGTTTGTTTATGTTCACACAAATACAAAGTGAAAGAAAAAGTTGTACCAACCCCTGTTGTTTCTCCTTAAATCAGTTACTATGCTTTTAAAGTCAGTTATGAAATACTATCTGGTTTGCTTGTATACCTCCAAGTACAGGTGTCTGAATCTCTGTCAAAATACTCAGTTCTACTTTCTTAAGCTTTACCCTTTGCCTTCAAGCCAAATAAACAGAGTGGGGTGACACACACCCTCTTCCTTTTATGTAACTTTCCATAACCATCACTTCCTTGCTGTTAGACCTGAGCACGACATCATGCCAAGATACACAAATAAATCACTAATTTTGGGAATACAGGGCAGCCAGTTGTCACCTTGAATAAGTAGTGTAGAATCAACATTTGGTATGTCAGCATTCACACAATCTTTTGAATTAGGAATCTTATTCTTAGGACTGACGTCTAGGTCTAGGAAAGGTCTAATAGATATCCACGTCCACTACCGTCCCTCTGATAAAGGATCAGAAGGATTCTTTCGCTATTTCACTTTAATCTATGAAGGGACTTGTATGGAACACCTGCTAGCAAACTCTAAAGCCTTAAGAACAATCTCTCCAGAAAAATGAGATGCTTCAGTCTTAGCTAAGAGACTTAGGAACACGTGTCACATTGCAGCATGACATTAAAATGTTCCTAAGTGGGAGAATATTCAGATTTGAATTTGAACTTCAGAGTTCAGACACATTTCTGATTTTATGATATGTTCAAGTCACATAATATGCTGCTTTAGTTTTGTAAGCCTAGCGCCTCACTTAGTTAACCTAATATACTTGCTTCTTGATACAATGGCAACACAGAAGGTGTTAATTATTGTAATGAATATTAATACTGGTATTATGTGGTTTCCTAAAAATCTATCATGTGAATTACTGAAGTAGAAAGCTAATACAGTCCCAAATGATGGTTAACACTGAAGTTATATACGTAATAGTTTATTTGCCTGTGAAAATCAGAAATGTTATTAATAGTATAAACTTCAGACTAGTGAACAAAAAAATTTTGCATGTGATTACATCTCTTTAAGCATATCTCTACAACAGCCTAGGATCAGTAGTCAGTCAGTGGATCCAGTTCTGCTTTGTGAGAGTCCACTCGCTAACAACAGGAATTGCACACATTCATCTGAGAGGAGTGTGCTTCTTTAGCTTTTTAGTTCATAATAACAGAGAGAGGATCAACGAACTGTTAGGTCTAACTATTAAACAGTAGGGGAGAGGAAACCTCTCTTGTGCATCGACCAGGTCAATTCATTTGTACCACTCTCCAGTTTCTGTCACCTCGACACGAGTCTTTTACAGAAAGGATACTGAGGGATGAAAGAGAGCACAACTCTCTAACCAGTGAAATGGTTTCATTTAGCAGGTGTTCATAACTACACCAAAAAGGGCGGGGAGGGGGGAAAGGCACTTGGAGACGAAATAATAAAAGTACAGTGATATAGTGAGGTGGCACTTAATACAGTTTTCTATAAGTTTTCCATAACTGATTGTTTAAAGTATTATTCCTGCTGTTTGATGAATGGATAAATAGGAATTTTTTGTGATCTGTTGAGGTTGCCTGGAACTTCACAACTGGAAGGTGCTCTCTTTTGTTCTGGGTAGGGACCCAGGACACAACAGCTGTCTATATTTGCAAGCAGTGCTATGCAACAACAGCACACCCTCAGAGTGAACCGGTTGGTACTGAGGAACTGGTAAACACAGTATATTCACACGTGTGTGTGTTCGCTCCTGACTAACTCTAATCCAGTCCAATGGCCTTAACTCTTGTTAATGGTTTAGATGCACTCCTGAAGTACTTCTTCACTTTCCAAGACTTCTCCACAAAGCAAATCAAAGTGTGTTAAGTGGGGCAATGAGATTTGCTGCAAAAGCACACTCCAAACAGAACGTTAAATTTTATGAACTCATTTAGCTAACTGCCAATACACCCAATGCCATCCCTACAGGCAAGCCTCCCAATACCTAGTTTTACTAATAACTAGTAAAACTAGTACCGCATGAAATGCAGATCTTGCAATTCCCTTCCCATGCCACTGAAATCAACGTAAGTTGTTACATGACTCAACAGGAACAAGGTATTGACACCAGAGGTCTCATAGCTCTCTGGCAGTACATGTCAGTCTGTCCATCCACTGAAAGTGACTATTGTGTTAGTATCAAGTAATGAGAATCAGGCTACGGGACCCACAGTTCCATGCTCAGTTTGCTTCAGGGATTTACCATGTATACTTTTCACACTTATATTTCTTAGGATCACTCGCTTGTCCTTGAACTACTGTTTCTGGGGTCATAAATGACTGGACCTTGGCATCTACCTCACCATCATATACTAGAGATAAGTATCTGCCATATCTGGATCTATTTGTCTGTCTTGTGGGTTCTTACCGAGGACTTCAAGAGTGTAAGAAGCAGTGGGAAAACACAGCAGCAATTTGTAGCTTCTGAAATAAATGGATGTTTTCCAGTTCATGGTTTTGAGCATGGCTTGGAGCCAGGGTGCCTGTAATATATTCCTGGTCAACAAGCAAATCTCTATGCTTTCAGTACTTTGACAAAACAGCATTACTGGACCCAAACACAGGATGGTGTGACGTGTTCTCAGTCTTGCCAAAAATGTGCTATAGAAGGAACCTGTGATACCGGACACAATCCTGCTCGCATTAAGTTCAGAGATACTTTTCATATCTACCTTGCTGCAAAGAGAAAAGACGTATCCTATATGTGATAGTAGTCTGTCCATTAAGCTATATTTAGCAAGGATAATAGCTGATTTTACAGTTGAGCCTTGGACTCAACTGGATTTTTTAGGTGCTAGCCATGCTGCAGCTCCTCTGCTGCTTAATTGCTTTGTGAACAAGGCCAGGTGCCTGAAATAATAGTTTGATGAGATGAAAATGTCTTTACCCAAAATATCATCTAACAAAAAAAGAAGAAAAAAAAAGCCATTCTCATTATCTGTGACTAACAAATTGTCGAAGTTGTTAATCTTACACTAAGTGATGAAATACCTTATTAAATTCTTTGCACTTGTCCTAGTATTATAAAGGGTAAAAATCAATCTCCCCTGTAAAGGAAAGGTGTGGGAGGAGAAAGACTGCACACTGTATGTTTGTAAGAGTGAAATCTAGAGAGTGAACAGAATGAATGAACAGGGTTTTAAAACTTTTTTCCACTTTCCTTAAGCCACCCTGATGGTTATTTCAAGCTATAGCACTATTGTAATCCAGCCAAGAGGAAAAAAGGAAAACAAAGGAAAAAAAAAAGGCATTTTCTTCTGAACAGTACTCTCCATGACCAATAATATCAATGCCTGCAGTTTTCTTCAGTAATTTTTCTTTCTTTGGGTTTCCTTGTGTATGGAACATCAATTTCAGCTTGAAATTTTAAAGTGGTGTGACTCAGACAAAGACTTTTTTTTCCATGGTCACTTAGACACAGGTACAGTAAGTGGATTTACCATTTGTGTTTCTTGTCTTTTTTTTTAGATAAGGAGGATGGACTATCTGTAGTTTAATAACTTGAAAGCCTGAAAATGAATACCTGCAAATATCATAGTAGTGTTCTCACAGAAACACTGAAAAGGACCTTTTAGGACAAAAATCGTTTGAAAAGACATAATCCAGAATGTTAATGGTTCCATTTGATGCTTACTTGAAAACACATTAATGGCTTTCTCCAAATAGTCCTGTTTTGGTTGTCTTCCTTGCTTTTCTGCTTCAGCTTGGTTCAGTACAGCTGTGTGATTTTACTGGGGCACAGCCCGCCCCAATGTAGTAATTAGCGCCCTGAAGGAAAAGAGTGGTTGTCAAACGTGCTAACAACTTCCACATCAAAAAAGCAGATGCTTACTTAGTTATGAAAAGAAGTGTAGATTTTTCTAAAATATGAGTTTAAAATTAGACTTCTATATTCGTACTATGGATTTATATCGGGCCTGGTCGTGAGCTTCCATCATCACAGGGAGCTGCTGGATGCATGGCATTTGTGAAAAGCAGGTCACTGATCAGCAGCCTAAACAACCCAGAGTAGGTAGGATTTAAGCATCTCTTCTTGAAAACCTTGCGTACAATCAAAAAACCAGTAACAGGTGACAGGTAAGTAGATAGGTGCAAGTGATACGAATACTGGCTTTTGGACTTTTCTACTATATTGCTCTCCAAAAATACTAGAAAACTCATGACTTCTGACAAAGACAACTGGCAGGTTAGGTTGCTTTACAGGATTTTAAACTTATACCTCATTATTTTGAAATAAAACCCCCTTAGAATAAAAAATGTAAGGATCATAACATTCAGTCAAATACAAACAAAAACCAGTCTGATTTCTTCAGCTAATTCGTTATTAATGACTGCAAAATTGAATTGACTGTGGAGATGGTTTTGTTATGACCCAGATTTGATTGTGATAATTTGTTTTTCATTTCACTCTAATTTTGTCAGAATGTTTGGAAAAAAACCCTTTATTTTTCACTGCTACCTTTGTTCCCTGTTTCTATTTTACTTTAAGAATAATAATTCTAAAAAGTAAGGCCAAAACCCAAGTCCGCCTTCATATTCTAACATAATGTTATTGAAAATTACAAAATGTTAGTTCTCTCCCACGTAACTGTCTTCTGCTTTTAGTTGACAATGACAAGAACAAAAGGTTGTGGTATGACACATTCTTAGTTCTGAACCCTCACTTTCTATATGAAAAAGCCAACAGGAACAGATAGCACTTGGATTCTGGGTTGAATGCAAGCTTCCTAATTAGTTCCAGGATTAATTTAAGATGCCAGTGATAAATTTTAAAGCCTTGCATAGTTTTCTTGCTAGAATCCAGCATGACATTTCAAGTTCACTGAGTCATCCTGTGAATTTAAAACTAGCCTGGCAAGGCAGGCACAATGGTTTTGGGTTCTGTGGCCATCTGTCCTTGACTGACTCTCTCTGTCATCCATAACTTGAAATTAAATATTCCTGTGAAACTATAACTTTATTTTCACAGCATATTCATTATGATCCCTTTATTTAGGGAAATAAATTTAAATATTTCTTTACAGTGTTCCCTATGGGAGGGCATTTGCATACATGCACACATATATGTTTGCTTTTATACATATTCCCATATCCACTCACACTATTGCAATAGTTTTTTGCAATTTGCAAACAAAACAATAGTTTTGCTTTTCTTCACAATTTATAAATTTTTTTCCCTCCAAATAAAAGTCAATACCTGTGCCAGTAAACAGTCTCTGTAATAAACTTACGACATTTATTTCAGCAACTGGGATCACACAAAAGTGGACACATAAGTGGGCAGAGATAGCTGAAACCAGAATAAAAAGTAAATTGCTG
The DNA here is from genome assembly GCA_034782735.1 of Sagittarius serpentarius. Lineage (NCBI taxonomy): Eukaryota > Metazoa > Chordata > Aves > Accipitriformes > Sagittariidae > Sagittarius > Sagittarius serpentarius. The sequence continues at coordinate 20,427,032 of JAVKLA010000005.1, read as the reverse complement.
GAAAAGGCTGAAAAGAACCATCACATCTGCAATTTCTTAGGTAATTTTCCAGCTGCAGTATTAGCAAGGTGGTGTCAGCATTCATAGTACAGATTTTTGCTTGTGCTGGACTATTCATTTATAACATACTACTCATAGTTTTGAAGTTCTGGTTGTCATAGTTTGCTATGCTGTACATCAAAAGTAATGAAAAGACAAAATGTAAACAAAACATCGTATATGCTATGATTCAGTCTTAAAATTTCATGCCATTAGCAATTTAACTACTTTTTCTCTTCCTGTAAAATATTACATAATAAATTAGGAAAGTTCTTTCTTATGCTTTCCATGATTTGTCTTCAGTCTGTGACTTTCCTAGGCTTTCCACGTTACCAGCATGAGTGATGCTTTCTTCCCAAAGCCACCTAACTACCAGAAGGCAGTTTGACAGGAAAGCGATTGCTGAATTATTCAAGTTTTGCCCTTTATGAAAAGAGCTGAGGAGTGGAATGAACCTTGTTAGAAAAGTAGTACCAGAAATAGTACAATCAAAGCGCTTCAGTTTGTAATTTGACTTGTGATAATCAGTGGGAGACAGGGAATTTTCATACATCTTTTCGTTCTTTCATCTGCATGCAAAAAAAATCTTTTTTTTCTTAAGTACATCCACAACCGCATTTTTATATTTACCTTCCCTCACATATTGACAGTTTCCAGCCTACCAAAGTGTTTGCTTCAGCTTGACAATCATTGTTTTCCAAAACTTCTAGAAGCGGTTCTTAATTTTATGAAAAAAATTTCAATTTACTTGTGAAGTTCCCTCCCCTCTCTTTCTGTCTTTAAAAGAATTGGTAAGAGGTTCTAGCAAGTGAAGAAAATATTTCTAATAGCTGACCTATAAACCGTATTTTCTGTTTTGAGTATGTGTGATAAGTGTAAAGGACCAAATTTTTAAAGGAATAGACATCACTGATCTGCTGAAATCAATACTGTCAGTCTCACCCATAATTCTCACTTGAATGTTACATATGATGGTGTTTATCAATAATTGCTGCCAGAAGAGTAAATTCAGGCCTAAGGGGAAATCTACTCTTTACATTACCCCAGACTTCCTTGCAAAGGATACATCAGTTTGTATTAAGGAAAGTGGGGAGGACACAAAGCCACCGTCACCCCCAGGAAACACATTAAAAATTTAATCCTTTCTTAGAATTAAAGTTGGTGTGGCTTCTCTATAAAACAAGCTGTTACAAAGACTTCCAGCAAGGCCACACCATCATGCTCAACTCACATGCCCACACAGTGCTGGTTCAGTGTTTCCAGCTGGTGCTAGCTGTTCCTTTCTTTTTTCGTATTGCAAACAGCTGGACTCAGGGGTCCAGCCTATCTAATGTAAACTGAGGAACCTCTGTTAGGACCCTGATCACCCCCAGCTTTCTTTATAGTCAAAGACAAACACCATTAATGTGCAATTCAGTTCTAAGATGAGCTAACTGCCCTCTGGAGGCATCTTCTGTCCCTCCCTTCCCTACAGGGAGCTGGAGAAGTGTGTTCCTGATGAAGACACCTTGTGCAGATGGCTACGATTAGGTGGGATGTACTGGTAAATGGGTCTTACCACTTCCTCTCTTCCTTTCCCTCCGGCTTCTTTGTTTATTTAAATTTCATCTTGTGGTTTTCCAGGAAGCATTCTGGAAAGTGGTAATGCTACACAGAGCAAATTTTTAATTATTTAAGTGATAAAAAATATCAAGTTCATGCCCTAGAAATCTTACAGCTAGATGAAAAATTTACTCAAAATCACAAAGTTCTGTGGCCTATAGTTAAAATGCCTCATTTGAAGCACCTGGGACAGGTCCTCAGTTAAAATATATTAAAATAAATGTGTTGCAGTGATCTGCACGTGCCAAATAAAATTTTAGGAGAATTTCAAAAGAGAATGGAAGTACAATAATGACCACAGTCCTGTTAATTCTTTTAATTGTAAGTAATGTAAGTAGGTATTATATCTGGAAGCTTTCCCTGTGCCTGTTCTGAAAATAAATCCTATCAATCTTGTATGATCTAAACTTAACATTTTAGTAAGAATGTATAGGGAAGTTCTTAGTCATCCATGCCTTTACTTTAAGCTGTAATTTTTATGCAAACTTGTTATTTTAAAAATGTTATGAGCTACTGGGTTCCCTTAAAGAATTGTTAAAGATCAATAAGTCTCCTGTGGAGCATGTATTTTATTACTTTTAAAGACAATTTCTTTTTGTATAGTCCTGTTTTGGTTTCAGGACTTGCATACATGAAGTATATAAAAATTGAAAACAGCCATTTTTCTAGTGCCATTTCCCCCCTTTTATGGGAAACAACATAAAATGAAATCAAATGTATCATTAAGCAATAACATTAAAATGCCATCTACCACTAGAAGCATATGGATCGTAACTTGTTTCATTATAACTTTGTGCACTTAAACTTTGTCATTGGCTTCATAACTTCAGGAGCTTTGTTTAAGTTTTATCATTGCTAATCTACCATAAATTACAAATGTCCAATCTTGAATTTTTAATCACCCTCAGCTGTCTTTAGGAGCCTGATTTTCTGGAGCTTCTTACCCATAAAATGGAGCTATATTTTTTCAGGAAGAAATCTTTTTCATTGTGTTTTTGAATTGAGTTTATTCAACGTGGGTCATTCTTTCTTTTATAAAACCTTTCTAATTTTGTGAGAGTTCTCTGGGCAAATTTAGAGAGGCCCAGTTATGAAAGAACAAGATAGCAGTTTCAGCTGACAGCACGTCATCCTTATGACTGGCAACTGCTGCAGTGTGTTTCTGTTTTTTAAGAGACTGAAGGAGAGGAAAAAACCCAGAGAAATCCTTAGAAGAAAATACGAAATGTCACAACTAGGATTCATCTTTCCTAAAACCCTATCTAAACATCAACTTAGAGATCAATGTGGAGACTCCTGTAGAGAAGTAGGCACCTTCAGAGGGTGAATCATCATTTCCTAACGTGGGGAAAAGATGAAGTCAGATGAATAATTTATGAAGATTCCTTATTTTCTCTGTTGATAAAGGAAAACTCTGATTAGCACGGTGTGCTTTGGATGACCTTTCCAGAGTCATAATATAACACTGTGTATCTAAATTTTTTATCACCTTTAAGCTTAGGTGATCAACAAAAAAATCCAAATACTTTTGAGGAACTTATTCTTCCAATGAAGATGTGGGATTTTGCAAGCAGGTAAAAATGTAATAATTTGTTTCCTGATCAAAATTACTCAAAAAATTATTTTATTAACAAGGCAGAACTGAGGATAATTTGCAAATCCTATTATTTAATTATCAGACATTTCTGTTTGGACTTTGTAGTTGGTCGCCAAAGTTACACAACATTTTCTAATCAACTAACCTATCTAAGATACCACTATTTTCATGAAATATTAGAAGACCCTCCAAACATTCATTTTTGCATGAAACAAATTTCTGCAAGCATTTCTGTGGACATTGAACAAATAAAATATAAAGCAGTGCGTGTATACAGAAAAGCAAATATAACTACAACAGGAAGGGTCCAAGCTGAAGTCCATATTCCAACTTTGCACTTACTTTGCACATTGTTTTCTTTTTTTTTTTTCTATCTTAAGTGACTTTTGCTGGTAAGATCAATACGTCAGAGAAACTCTGCATCAATACACACAGCAGCTATGAAAAGCACTCTGTTTTCTGAGCTACCTCATGTCTTCCTTTGGTTTGTTTGACCTTCATTTTAATCATTTAAGTGTGGATTCTTGTTACGTATAACTGGTGCAGAACACTTAAAAATTCTTCTACTTGTTGATACATAATGAATAGCTGAGATTTGATGCATATATAGAGGTAATCTGTTAAAAATGCTTGTAAACTCCCCCACAGCTTGTAGTTATGAGAATCACAAAAATTGTATTTTCATATAGTTCCAGTCCATGTGTGATTCAAATAGATTTATTTATGTGTTCAAGGGCAGTATATTACAGACTTTTTGTTGAACTTGAGGAGACCAAAAGACCAAGCAATCAATAAAGACTGATTAATAAGAGTGACAGCAATCTAGACAAAGATAATCCTCTGAAATCCTTTTAGGATTTTGAGATATATGGGAACAGCTCTGCAAGCAAAATTGTGATCTTCACCTTTTTGTTCTCTCTCCTTTTGTAGAGTGGCACTGCATTAGTTCATAGTTTTTGGACCTGACTTGTTCAAATCCCTGATTTGAGTTTTAAATTTATCAATAATGGCAAGTTTAAGAAATTTGTATGTATTATGTATGATATATATACATATATCATTCTGCTAACCTCTGCCTTTAAACTGCACAATTTTTTTTTAACTTGCATTTTGAAAACTGAGCAGCAGTGTGTTTCTGAGAACAGCAAAAGAGGAAGAGGGATGCATTAACTGAAAATCAGGCATGGAGCTCAAAATGAGTGTCAGATGCAGTTTTGTTGGATTTAGTTTTATGTTTTTTAAATTTTTTACACCCCAGATGAATGATATACAAAGAAAAGTGAGAACATCTTACTTTTCATCAATTTTCAGAAGTCTTGAAATGTAAAGAATTTATTACAAAATGTAACGTAGTAAGGTCTTGCATTTAAATTTCTACCTTGGTGGCACTGCCCACTTGTCAGCTGCTGAAGTCTGAGCTGGTATGTTTTTTCTTGCCAGACATACAGGTTTGTTTATAGTCACAGCAAGAAAGAGAAAGGACATAACCAATTTATTTTGCCTGGCTCCATGCTATCATCATATAGCTTAATTGGAGCTTTATATCTAAAGTCTGATTTTCCTGTAACTTGAAAAAATGCTTTTTGAACAATGCAGAGCATATTGTTTCTTAATTATGCACCCAGGGAGTGAAAAAATTCAAAGGAGGACTAAGTTTTGAAGAAGAGCATTTTTATTTTTGACCTCTAGCATGAAAAGAAGCTTTTTTTAAAAAAACAGGATTGCATTATTTACCAGAGCTGCAGGGCATCAGTACTTATACATCACAAATTATTCAACATTTGATCATCTATTTCTTTTGCTTTGGCAGAACTTTTCATCTGCATCTGCTGTATTAATGGCAGTGGTTTTGAAATAGTGTATTTGCAATGGCTATTGAAGCCAAGTGAAATCTGCTTCTTTTCTTCTTGCCTTTTGGTTCAGCTTCAGTATTTTCAATGTACGGCAAGACATTTTCTCAGAGCTAATGATATCTCACTGTAAATATGTCCACCTCTGTCTTCCTGGGAGCTGGAAATACTTTTTGTCTGTAACCATTTATTATCAGGAGGACAAACCAGGTAGCTAGCTTGTCACAGTGAGAGCTACTTTGCCCATTCTCTTATAATTAGTATTTCAGTTTTGTAACACAACAAAAAAAATGGCTTTTGCCTCCTTGAGGAGAGGATCATTTAGCTGGATTCATTAATGGTATATGCTAAGGACAGACAAGTATTTTGCTCCTGGGTCTCGGACATGAACTTCTGCAGTGCATTCTCAGAAAAGTCTGTTGGGCACAGCCCAGTTTTTGGAGCACTGGGATCTTCTGGAGTGGTGGACAAGGTTCATGGTGAAGAAGCTCGGCCTTACCTAGGAGGTTCCCAAAGTGAGCAACCAGTGAGTCAGCCTCATCAAGGGTACAATCAAGGGATGTCCCTGTGGGAGTTCAATCCATTCTGAAAGCAGGTACATACGAAGCTATTCAGACTGCTGAGACATAGTTTTGCCTGTGGTAGGTGTTTATTCAGCATTCAGATGTGAACTTCTTTGAGGATCTTAAGAAACTTTAAAGACAGTACTTCTGCCAGTCTGTTACACAGGGGTACTCCAAATGCTTGCATGTGAAATAGAAGAAACATGGGCCATTCTAGTGGATGGCAATTATCAGGCACATTTGAGCTCTCCATCAGAGACACAGACATTAAAATATTTTATACGGGCAAGTATCCTTTTCCTTCTACTACAAGCGTAGTCCTAGAGCTAGACAGCTATTATATTTTTAGTAGATACTCTATCTACTGAAAAATGCAGCTTTGTGGAGACTTCATATATTTGCAAATTGAGGTCAATTCTGGGCAAGTGTTGTAAAAAAAAAGTTTTCATTTTGCATTTTCAAATGGGAATTATCTTTTTCCAGGTGATGTTTTCACAGAATCACAGAATGCTTGTGGTTGGAAAGGATGTCTGGAGGTCATGTGGTCCTACCTCCCTGCTGAAGCAGGGTCATCTAGAGCAGGTTGCCCAGGACCATGTCCAGACGGCTTTTGAGTATCTCCACGGATAGAGAGTCCACAACCTTCCTGGGCAACCTGTGCCAGTGCCCGCTCACCTTCACAGTAGAAGAGCGTTTCCTCATGTTCAGAGGGAACCTCCCGTGTTTCAGTTTGTGCCTGTTGCCCCTGCTGCTGTTACCGGGCTCCAGTGAGAAGAGCCTGGCTTCAGCTTCTTTGCACCCTCCTTTCAGGGATTCACATACATTGATGAGATCCCCCTGAGCCTTCTCTTCTCCAGGTTGAACAGTCCCAGCTCTCTCAGCCTTTCCTCAAAGGAGAGATGCTCCAGTCCCTTCATCATCTTTCTGGCCCTTTACTGGGCTCTCTCCAGTAGTTCCGTATCTCTCCTCTACTGGGGAGTGCAGAACTAGGCACAGTATTCCAGATGTGGCCTCACCGGCACCGAGTGAAGGCGCAGGATCACCTCGCTTGTCCTGCTGGCAACACTCCTCCTCATGCAGCCCAGGATACCATTAGCTGCCTTTGTGGCAAGGGCACATTGCTGGCTCATGTTCCATCAAGTGGCCACGAGGACACCCAGGTCCTTTTCCACAAAGCTGGTCAGCCCACAGCATATACTGGTGCTTGGGGCTATTGCTCCCCAGGTGCAGGACTTTGCACCCCCCTTGTTGAACTAAATTTTTTATTCTGAAAATTATAACTTTAAAGCAAGGATTTAAAGCTCATAAAGAGAAGGAAATTAAACACTTCATTTGGCTTTATTTGACCTCACATAATTTTTGTCAGTTTATTCATTGTGTCAAAAAAATGAAAAAAATCTTTTGGGACTCATCTAGCGTATTTCTCTTTTTGCACCCTTCTTTCCTCTTTGATTTTTAGAGATTCTTATAGCAAGTCAAATATCAAAAATTAATAAAGTAATTTTAGAATATGAGACAGCAACTTTATTGACTTGCTAAGAGAGGCCAATGAGAAAAACTATTTGCTGTAGTTGCATGCAGCCTAACCTTGCAGCAGCATATAGTTTTCCATAAACTTGATGAAGAGAACAGCTAATCCCATACGATTGTGCTTACCTGGAGAGCTGCCAGCCATTGTACCACCTGCATCCTACATGTGATCGGCATATTTCATTTAGAAATATCCTCCATATGTTTTATCCTCACAGCTTCATTTAGGAATGGATATCATACTGCTGGTATGAAGCTTGCATAAATGTTCCTCAGGTGGGAATCTAAAAGCAAGTATAAAGCAAAATTATATTCAATAGGGAGATGTCTTCCTTCATATTTATACAATGGTGTTTGTCAAATCTGCTTCAGCAAAATTCCAATAAAAAGTTAAACAAGTAGTCAGTAAATAAATCAAATAATAAAAAGAACTTCTCAGGACTGAAAGACTGTCAGGGCTTTTGCTAAAACCAGAAATCTTATCATCAAATAAAACATGGAATAATTTTTCTCCCAGTTATGTCATTAAACTCCTCTGTAAAATCAGTTTGGATTTACAACAAAGGTTTTGAATAACCAGCTTGTCCATAAAATTTGTTAATTCTAATAGTCTAGCAAATTTCCACATATGTATAGTAATAAAACAGTTATTATAAACTGAGACAAAAATGCTTAGAATTCTGAAGATTACTTAGCTCTTTATGAAATGTGACATTTTCTTTTTGAATATTTGGTATGTGAGAGGAGGAAATTACTTGATTCTCTGCCTGTATTCATTTTTATTTATTTCAATGCTATTATTATAACTTTTTTTTTTTTACAAGCAAGGGAAATTATTTGTCTAAAGAGCTTTTCACCTCTGAACAAATCAAATATCTAATGACAATTGGGTTTGTGCTCTGAGTTCACAATTATCAAATAAAACAAAGGGCTGAAAATTAGATCATTTCTCTGCATAGAAAGCAGACTACTATTTATTATATATACTATATATAAGGCATTAATTTTAAGGACAAAGCTACTGCACTTTTGATCTCTGGAACACATTTATTCTTTCTTGAATTTTATAATGTTGTCTGCATGAAGAAGTACTTCTTTCTTTGATGAAATTAGCTTTGCTTAATAAAGTAGCTATATGTGAGGACAGGAGTTGAGCTGGAACTCTAAAGCAGTTTTTTTGCTTTCATGGAACAAAGAATTAACCAGTATTGCACATGTATTAGTTTTGTAGTCTCAGGGATAGTTTCATGGTGATAGTTTCATGAGGTTTCTGTCTAATGTAAATAAATATTGCTTGACCTTTCCTACTAATGATGCAGGAATATACAATGGATGGCACTATAAAACAGCTAGCTTTTTAAAGCTACATAGGGATCTCTGTTCATGGTTAAAATGATGGGCTTTTTTCCTCTTCCTTCAAAGATTATAAATTGGGAATGGCTTAAAATAATTCATTCAAGTTGCATTAACATAAAATGTATACAAATCAAGTGACCATAATGGAAGACTGCGTGAAGTAACTAATTGAGTATTTGCAGTTCAAAATTATCATGACCTTCAAAAAAATTATGTTAGCTAAGACTCATGTTTGTCTGGGGGAAGGAGATGTCTTTCTAAACTGAAAATCTGGAATTAATGTTTGATTCAAAATGTTGGGTTTGACCTGGAAGGAAAAAAATGGTGCCGAGTCTTTGTAAAAAGAAAGGAAATGAAGTGTGGTTTTACCAATCTGTTAATAGAAAGCAAAGCTACAAGCTATTTTACATAATATCTCAAGAATTAGTGTTCTCACTGGAGATCTTGTTGCATTTATTTTTATGCGTTACCATTTCCTTGATCATTGGCTCAAACTTAAATAATGTGAAATGGCTCTAATAGGTCTCAAAAGGCATTATACAGGGGGACAGAAGACCGTTGTTGAAGTTTCTCCTTCCGTTACTGTTTTATTTCTGATACCAAGAGGACAACTGGTTATACACAAAGAATGCAAACCCTTGCATGGCTTGCTGATAAAAGTTTGATTTTCTTGGATATTTATCTTGGACCTCTTAGTCTTTATGCCTTCAGAGGTCATTATACTTGATGGGAGAATTTAAAGCCAGCACAATCAAGAAAGGAATTGAATTCAGGTATCCCATATTCTGAGTGAATAACCACAATGTTGTGGACAAAATTGGAATATTACCTTCTTCCCAGGATTTTTACAATATTGGCATAAAACTTAACTTTTCATCTAGAATATTCAGAAAATTTTTATTAAATTTGGAAATATATTTAGAACAAGAAAAATGTTACTGTTTATAAATGTACTATTTCCCAAATAAATATGTTTGCCTTTAGTTTAATCTGTTCCAACTGAGATTAAAATCAGGGTCTACATTACAGAATTTTAACATTTTTAGCATAAATTTAGTTGATATTTTTTTCTATCAGCCCAGTCATTCATTTTTCAATCTTCTGTACTGAACTCATTGTTAGATATGGAAGTGTGGTTGGTTTTGTTTTCTTTAAAATAGGTTATATGCTGGATCAATTTTTTAAGATTCTCTTCCTTCTTTCCTTACTGGTCTCAAAGTTATAGACAGACTTCTTTGGGTTTGTTTTTCTCATATTTAACAAGACTAATTTAATGACTTGAGCATCTTTACTTGCTTTTTCCTGTCATACAACACATGCAGATTTCCCTTCTGCGTCTTTTACTCTTTCTGTTTCCAGGAGTTTGACATTTATTAATCTTCATATTCTGTATCACACTGTTGTCTTTGGAGCTCTGATCAGTATTTAGGTTTTTACTTAGTGATTCCTGCAACTCAGATGTTGTCATTAGCATAACCTTGGAAATGTCATAACACCTTTTGAAAACAACCTTCATAGTATTTTTGCTGTTGTACTTGGAATAATTTCTGAATTTAATCATAGAACTTACACCGTCAAGGTAACTTTAGAAATTCCACACAGAATCATAGAGAGAAAGTAAATAAAATAAATGTTTCTTTATGATAACTATGGCAATACAGGCTTTTTCTAAATCGTTACATTGTGGAAAAATAAATACACAAGCAAAACAATAGTGACAGAAATTCCTCCACATTCTCCTTTCCTATTATTTTTTACAGACTTAAGTGCAGATCACAAGAGTATTTTTACCCTATTTACAGATGGAAACCACATAAAGAGGTGGAGACATTCTAGGTATTTAATCTCAGACTTTAAATTATTCTTTGCAATAAGTATTTGATCTAACAAGGAGATACTAACAGCTCTGCCTTTACCTTCATATAATGAGTGATTCTACTGGAAGCAAATGACTTCTAAACTGACATTGTGTGCAACCAGACTATGCTTCTGCTGTCTGCAGGTAATGGCTTCTATAAGAAAAAGACTGAAATGTTTAATCCTTAGGTATTCCCTGGAAACCACATCAAAATGTTGGAATAGAAGTGTTTTAGTGCAAAGTCTTGTGTTTGATTCTGACTGTTAGTGTTTCCTATTCCTAAGTTAATAACAACTGAAGCAAGGTATGGATTATTGCAATCACGTAGTGGTACCATTTTGATGTATATAATAATTTTGGTTCTGATATTTATTGATTAGCATGGGTGTATCAGTAATATCTAAGGTAAGTAAGTACTGTTGGAAACAAGAAGGAAACCATAATCCCCGAAGAAACAGTTCTGAGCATAATATATTTCAATGTAGCTTTTTCTTTCTTTTAATAAATATATGTAAGAATGCTATCCATTTGGAATACAAATTTGTGTTTGTATGCACATATAATACATATACAGCTATCAAAATAAGAACATGGACAGTGAAACAGGGATGGACAGAAGAAATTTTTGAGAACATTGTGGCCAACAGGAGCCCCACTAATACAGGAGTGTTTTCTGTCTTCCAAATTCACTTCTACTACCTCCACCTTTCGGGGAGGAAGATACTAGTGTCATTCGCATTATTTATCCAGATTAAACTAGCTCCTATCACTTTTCTATCAACATATCATATGAATTGTATTATTGTGGACTTAGAACGTGTCCACGTTACCTTCTTTACCTTCTAAAATTGTTTTAAATAAAATTCCTTGTGATTCAAAATCTTCCACAGCTGCTAGTCGATCAGAAAGTATCTAAGAAGGAAGGAAGCATAACCATAAAGAAACACAAATTCTTTTCTTCGTGCTCCTCAGCTGTTATCTATTGAAATTTTGGTAGCTTCTGATAGAATAGAGGCAAAAATCCTACCAAGCTCTTATTAACACCATAGTAACTTAGCCAGCATAAAAAATACGTTAGTTACGCTATGTTAGTATGCCCTTCTCTCTAATATGTAGTATCACTAATTTAAGAATGAGCAGTTATGTTAATACTCGTGAGAGACCGAGAGAGTTGATGTCTCAAACACGGCGGTGGGGCAAGTTCTGCCCAGCGACTCACGGCGCCTAACAGCGAACCCCGCCCGGCAGCTCCG